>JAUYWG010000038.1:13191400-13245740 GCA_034779775.1 Enteromius afrohamiltoni
AAAGTCTAATGTTTATCAGTACATTACAGAAAATAATGAACTTTATCACAATATGCTAATTTTTGAGAAGGACCTGTATACTGCAGGAATTCCAAATCCTGATTCCATAAAAGCAGTTCCTAAGGCTGCAAATTATATGTTGCTATATATGTTTGTTAATTATAATAGCCTACTTTCAATCACTTTTAGGATGACAGGTGTCTTTTTCTCCACTGCTCTACTGGGAGTTCATTTTAAAATGAATGCCATCATGTTTGATTGTATGTAATTTATTCCAGGAAATATAGACAATATTACCTTATTTGATAAACATGCTTTGGCAAATCTTATCCCCTTTTTGTAGGTGGAAGTGATAATTGCTTGCTGGTCTTGTTTGCCTCAGGGGAGACTTTTTGGTCAGAACTTCTATTTAAAGTTAATTTAAGTAATGTTTTTTTATTTTATGTTGGACTTTAATGGCACTTAGAGAAAGACTTAATCCTGAAATAAATAAATAAGATATTGCCACCTCTATCAAAGTGCTAATTGCTTTTTTGGTCAATATAGTCTCCTCTGACTGTGGTTCCATTAGTAGTGAGGGGAGATAAGTTGTTGATGCATTAAAGCAGATTTCTGAATAGCAAATAACTATACAAATATCTGAAAAAAAAAAAAAAAAACAGAAAATGCCTGAGGCTGTTTTTAACAGTTTTATTCTGTAAAGATAAAGACTTATTAATGTTTAATGTTTATTAATCTTTGAACAAACTGTTACCAATAAATTTGAAAAATATAAATTTACAGTAAGTTACTGGTGTCTAGCTGCATAATTACAGCAAATCTTTTTACAATGTATGTTTTCAGATCAAGTCATTTGTTATGACTTGTTAGTCTGCTTTATGAATAGCAGATGTCAGTTTGCAGGTTTTGTTCAAACATCCAGACAAAACGACAAACCTCATGCTTATACTGCTTTTAAGTGCTTTCGGAAATGTCCTATTTCTTACAGCGTGTTGCACAGTGTGACATGCAGATTTCTAATAGAATTGCTAAAATCCTGCAGTGTGTTTTGGGTTTAAGTATAGCAATGACAGCACTAGTCTTTGTCCCCTCCATGTCTGATTCAACCGTGCCATTTCAACTTCCTTTTACACAGATTTGAACTGTTTTATTGAACTGTAGTTACACAGGATTCAAACCATCCTTGAAAATACCATATTTGAAAACTCACATATGAAGCTGGATATATGTGATGTTACAATCAAAAGCATCAGTTTTTCAACATCCCAGCATATTATTTGAAGTCATAACATGATATTATTCAAGAAATTGTGTGAAAATTACTCTTTATTAATCAAAACTCCATAAATTTGTATGAAAAGGCATAAAAGATGTCAGAGTTGCCTCCAGTGTTAATTTGTTTTGGAAACTGAAGTGAAACGTACTTGCTGGTACATATTTCATGTTTTCGCTAAAAAGTGCTTCAAGATACGTTTATGCCATGAGACCAGGTAGCAACTAATAATTCCAAAAGCACAAGAAGGCAGCATTATATACATAGTATTATTATTTTTTTCCCTTACAAATACTTAGTTCTCTCAGTTTCTGTTTAGTTTGTTATCTGTGTTTATATTAAGACCACTCCTCACTGTTTTAGTTGACAGAACTAAGCTGCATAATGAAGCTAAACTGGTGTAGTCATATATGAATCATTCTGTTCTAAAATAAGCCTTGGGAACAAAATGACGACAGCTTTTCATTATAAAATCTGTTGGTGACAACACACCTCCATTCATGTGTAAATATTAAGATCACATGCTGTTTTTATAAGAATAAAACAAAGAAACACTTTTTTTAGCTTTGATTTGAGGTTAAAAATTACTAACAGAGAAACAGAATATGCTGTGCCCTTTATGACTCACTTCTTGGAGGGGTTTGATTTACTGTGTTGACGTAATATTTTTTTTTTTCCCCTTAGATACGTGTACGAGTTTGCCCGGAGGCACAGAAACATCCCTGCAGGCTTTGTTCTTAATGCTACTCAGAACCATGTGAGAATGGCAGAGAGATGTTGCCGCCCTGCTGTCAAAAGCTCTTGTTTCATCCAAGAGGTAGTGTGAACTATACATCTCTATGATTACACTCTTTGGAAATCCTGGGGTGGCACGACCCCAGTGAAAAGGATACTGTTGGCTGAAAGTATTTAACGCTGATTATATTTGATCACTTTGTCATTTGCAATCACACACCAATACACACAGGAAGACGCACATCATTCAGCCCGTAATAGTTGTTATTCAGGTAAGACATCTTACGGGACCATGTTATTATTAGACGTTACGATCAAAGTAATTAGCAAATTATAGATATTTTGTTTTGGGGTCCAGAAATGGCTCAGACATGAAAAATGCAATAGTCGTTGTTATGTAAGGGGAGACAGATAGTCATCTGTCTTTCACCTCAGGCCCCCTTGAAAATCTGACATCTCTGATTAACTCGTATATTCCTGTTTCTAAAATATGCAATTATCTAAAGTTTCAATTATTTAAAAAATTGCATGTTGAGCAAGGCTTTAATCTTATGACCTCTTATACTAAAATATATTTAGCGGCAAGTATGCACCGCTAAATATTCTTTCCAAAAGAAAAAAAAAACAGCCTGTTTTTAAAACAGTTGGAATGAAAATGGCATGCTATGCCTGATGGAGTTTCCTACCTAAGGAAGTTTAACAACCTTACCTGCATAGGTGCCGAGAGAATATATTTAATATGATGGCTCACGGCATTAACAATAAATGTAATCGTTTTAGAAAACTTAATTTTAGACCTGACAGCTCAGTTTAGACCTTTCTTTTCTATTCTATGAGCATATGAAATGTTATAATGTTAATGCAATTTTTGATTACTTTAGTTAAGTGCTAATACTGAGTAAAAACAGTACAAAATATAAAACAAAGTATAAAATTACCAGAGGAAAAGTAAAAGTCTGATATAAGAATAAAACATTTAAAAACTCTGAACCGCAGCAGATTTTAATTGAACATTTGTCTCTCTGACTCTCTCAGCTTAAAAATATTATAACTCTTTGTCAGCCTGTGAGTCCTGAGTTATTGATCTGAATTCCTTAGCTTAGGCCGATGATACACAGGGCAAACATTCATCATGTACAACACTTTTTTGAGCAACATTGCTTGGGCATTTTTACATGGGTAAGAAATTTCTATCTGGATATTTTGGGTCGGTTGTGAGCCTTGTGTCCCACCTGGTTGCTGATGATGGCAACATTTCCCAAAGTTCAAAAAGTTGCCTAGTGTATCAGCCTTAGACTAACCCATTATAAATCGACCACCATATTGCAGAGCTGATAGTGATACAATTGAACGTATACTGGCAGCATTTAATTACAGACAAATTTAGCTATTGTAAAAATGTTTCAGAATGTCCAAACAAACAACAGTAAATTATATAAAGGATTTCTGAAGCTGTGCATGTATAAAATTATGTTCTTGTGCTGCACTACATCCATGTTTTATTTTTCACTGGATAGCTAAGCATGCAAAAATTTACAAAAGTTGCGTAACAGATTGGGCATGCCTATCCACAGGCTTCATTATTGTTTTCAGAAGGTATGCATTCATAATGCATGCATTTTACATAACAGGCTGTCTAATTAGAAGCTCATGGAAAATGTAAAAAATAATGTACTTCCAGGAATTGAATAAACAATAGGCACTTATTGCTCTGTTGGCTTAATAAAACACTTACATATGTAGTTAATGATCAATTATGAGGTTTTTCTTTTCTTTTCTTTTTTTAATGTCTAGTTGTAAGTCAAAATGAGCCAATTATTAAGAGATAGATAGTGCTTGTATTTTGGGTGATGGGATGGCACACACTTCCTATGGAAGTGTAATTGCTTCATCTTTGTTGCTATTGTTATATGTATTGTCTGAGGACAATAAAACACAAGTACCATATTCCGCCATATACAAGCTAAAGGATGCTTTGCCAGCCTGTAATGGGACAAATAATCATCATTGTGTATTGTGTGTCTGCTTTTGGTATCAAATTGACTGAAGGCTCTTGCACAGTCTATTATTAGGAATAAACCGGGTTCCAGGATTTTATTGTCAAAACAAAACCTGTGATGGCAGATTCACATGTGCTGTTCATGGAGCTTAAATCTGCTTTTTGCCGCCCACACTGCTCTAAACAGCTACTAATTAAATGTCTTTATTTTAGTTGCTGTGTAGGGGGAAGAGTGCTATTTGTCTAGTTTTGTCTAGCAATTTGTCTAAGGGAGCCAAAATATAGAATGGAATAAAGTGATTATGAGGATAAGAGTGATGAATACAGTGTAATTATATCAACCATTTTAAATTGGTTTAGTTTATGTAAGTCAAAGCCACAGTAATCATTGTGAAAATTAACAAAAACTATGATGATCATCATGCTAATGAGTGGATGTGGATCTGTTTACAGAAACTCCAAATGCGAAGTGCCAACATTTTTCTGAGGTTTCTCTCCAATGTTTGCAACAACCAAGTAAATTTGAAATCCTTCAGATTCGGGTAAATATGAAGCTTCATCATACTTGTACAGAAACAGTTCCGAAAAAATTATGTCATTATCCACCGCACTAAACATGCATATGCACAAATTTTTGCATTAAATGTGCATAGAAATGTTTCATCAAAAACGTTTCTACCAAAATGTATTCTAAATGTACGAAAAATTTCAAGAACAGCTCGTACCACATGTACACAATAATAACCTTAAAAGCTTGTATAAAGAACCCTACACAGAATTAGATATGTTATTTAAAATTGATAATACAGTATAATTAGAGGTCTAAGGAGAGAGTGTGTCTTTAGAGAGCGCACGGATATGTTTGCTGAGACAAACATAAATAACACATTTTTTCTGGCTACCATCTCTGACAGCAAACCTTCACATTCATTAAGTTTTTGTAATTTGTTTCGGTGCCATAACTGCCTTTCTCTAGACAAGCTGCCTCAATCACAATGTTTAAACTACATTAGGCCCACAGCTGAACAACAGAACTACAGAAAAGTAAGTTAGCCGGTTACCAAGACATGTGCAGGTTTGTTACACAACATAATGTACACAAATACGTCTGTTGAGCTATCGCTAGAAAATACCAATTATTAATCATACTTACAGGTAGAAGTTCAGAGGAGCAAGCCAGTCCAAATAAACTGGGAACTGATTTATCTTTTAAAGGGTCACAAAACCCTAAAACACTTGTTTTTGTATCACCGTGCTTTGCATGAGCTATATCAGCATTGGAAATTAGCACTTGCGTCCCTTGTTTACGTTCGCTGGCTTGCTGTTTCTGAGACATGGGTCGTGTTTGTGCCTTTCAAAAATCAAATCAAAAGAGTGGTTTTCATTTCCCCGCGATGCGACCAGAGCTAGAGTTTGGAGGCGTGCTGAACTGAATTGAATTGCGCTCAGATAACATATCATGCGCACGCGCGGTTTTGAAATGAGCTCGCGGCTCCCGTTTCTTCGCGTGTAGATCTGTTTTCCTCTCGCGTATGTGATTTACCGCGCGCGCCAGCATCAGTGGTGCGCTTGCGTATTATTGGCATAGATTTGCCGCCATAGCAGTGGATCTGCACTGTCATCATTTTGATCAAAGTGTGGGGATTCTGGTGGGGAAGGTCCTCCACTTCCACACTGCTCTAAGAACCGCTGTAGCTGCTGCTCTCGGTGTCGCTGTCCATCTTGCCAACGTTTGTGTGTTTACATTGTCGGTGTGCAAATTAGCTAGATTTATTCACTTATTGTCACTCCCCCTTTAATGCAGTCCCCGCCTTGTCTCCACACTCTACCCCCACCCCTTACCCCCAGTGAACAACGCCCCTTTTCAGAAAGTTTTTCAAACCAGAGCTGTGAATAAGCGCTTCTGAAACAGAGGGGTGTTATGACCCTTTAAGACCAAGCGTTTGGTGAATATCGCTTTGTACTCCAAGATTGGAAAAGCAGTCATCAGTAAAATGACCCGAACACAAGAGACTGCTGATGTGTTGTTGAAAAAATTAATGTTAACCGCTTATTCTTTGTAGATTCATATTTCGGAAGGGCATATACAACAAATTTACTCTCTTCTTGACATGATGTAATCAATGTGGAAATTGTACTGTTTGTGGGTGGGCAAGTTGTCCTTGATGTAGAACGTGGGCAGACATTATGCAAATACATTACTTAGTGACGTGGATCCGTAACAGAACAATATCCGAAATACTGACGACTCATTTAGGCGAATGTGAGCCAACTCTTTTTTTTGATAGACAATAAATATATTTATCGTGCACTGTCGGCGTCACAACTTTGCAGATAGTTTATGTTCACATACAGCTACATGACACACTGCAGCAAAGATCATATTTGAAAAGGCATAATAGGGGCACTTTAAATCATAACAATACATGGGATCCAGTTTAGGAACAACGTGTGAATGAAATGTGTTGTGCTTGTTACTTACCGTTGCCTTACGTATGTACATTATGTCATATTTATAGGTTGTCTGGATATTATGGAAATCTCTTAGGACTGTCCTTTGAAGAGACATTAGCCATATCTGGTCGTTTTCAGTCTGCTCTGGAAAAATGCTGTTTACAGCCACAACCTGAATGTATAATTGAAGAGGTGAGGAGAGAGGTCAGAGGAGAGGGTGGGCCGATCGATGCTGTGTGCAGGAAACCACAATGAACAGAACAAAGGTTCAAACGTATCTTGGGACAATTCTTTTGACCAGTGATCTTTCTGGCAGTGCAATTCTCCTGCTCTGCTTTACAAGATATCTTATGATATGAAAAAAATAAAAAATTCTTTGGTAACTGATGAAAAACATACCAGCTACTGCAAGACATAATCTTATATTATATTCTCATATTCTAACATTTTTTTATTTTATTCAGTAGCTGTAAACCTCTTTCCATGGCCATTTATTGGTTATTATACACATTTTTTTGGAGTGCAGCATTTTTAGGCTATCCATACAGTATCTTCACACCCATACCTGCAGTCAGTCACCTCATTTTTTTCAAAGCTGCGGTTCTTGTTTAATTTAGTTTTATCGTTAATGCCATCAAATTTTAATGTGAATTTGACAGAGCTCTGACATCATGTGTGTAAAAGCCATTCATTCTTCGTTTTACATTTTATAATAGCTAACAAGCTTTCAGAAAGTTCTCTGCGGTACATCCAAACTGGATGCCATGTCCGAGGATTTCCGGAAGTGCTGCCATAAACCTGTCCTGGATACTCTTCCCTGCGTGGATGACTTAAAAAGGCAACCCCGTCAATCTCCAGACACAGCCAGTCCTGTTTCATCACAGCTCTGTGATGAAACTCAACCCCATGGGATTGACAGGTGCTAATTTAATATTCATCAAATATTCAGGCGTAGGGAATCAAGCGTGTCTTAAAGCAAAGGTCAACTGGAAAATATACGTCTGATAGCAGGCTTATTTCAGTATGATGTGCCGAAATCAAATGTTTCGTTGAAGACCTTGCAATCACTGCACTATATTTTGATCTGCCTTAATGTGATGTAAATGCTACCATGATGCTGAGTAATATAATTGGCTTATTGCTTGCTCACCATGACCCACTCTGGGCATAGTCACCTGGGTTCCTTTTCCCAAACAAAATGGAGAGCGTTCCTCTTGATTTTGATCTTTGGCTAGCTGGTTAAAAGGCAAGAGTGCAAATAGTCATGAATTATTCATGTCGCTCTGAATATGAGCATATTATCAGAATGACTCTCTGAATATGGCTCTTGTGATCAAAGATCACCTTCTCGCCAGATTCTGAAATTCAGTTATCAGAATAAAGGTCAAACATTTGACTTGCACCTGGAGAATGCACCATTTCATTGGTCTGCTGCAGTTGGCTATTCTATGATTAGCTCTTCCTGCCTTTCTCATTTACAGAAAATGTAGCTAATATGCACAGCACAGCACGCTGTGCTGAACGAACCCTTTAAAGTCACTTGTGTGCCTGGGTGGACAAGAAAGAATGAACTCTTGCTGAGGGGCAGACAGCCGTGCACAGAAACGTATGTTTAATTTATCTTGAACTGTAATTAGATGAGCCACTCAATATGAAATTCGAATGTGTTCCAGCAAGTTCTGCTCAGTTTACCTCAGGGCCTGGTGTCATTAAAGGTGACATGTTCACAGTGCTTCTTGGGCTAATACCAGGTCATTTGTTGTAGCAAAGTGTGTATTCAAGTGAAATTAATGTGAGACAAAGTGCTCTGGCAGAAATTTGAGAAGAACAAGTTTTCATTAATATTAAAATAAAGGATATTTAAAAACACACCAGCTCCCCCGTAAGACACTCATTCTGAAGTCATTACACTGCCCAACTCTACCCTCTAGTGATGGAGCATAAAACTTTCAAATCTTCACCCTTTAAATGCATAAATACATCATTTTAAACAATAGCCTAATGCCAACGTACAACTTAATAAAAAACACACAATATTAAACATTATGTAAGCATTAGTAAATAGTCAATTTATCCTTTTATAAAGCATTATTCCAATGTTAATAGGCATAAGTAAGCAACTGATAAATGCACCTATAAATGTATTGTACTTGAGGATATCTATGATGCATACTTTATTAACTATGAATTTATCATTTTTAAATTTTATGTTATTCACAAACTAGTTATTTAGGAGATGTCAGTGGTTCATAAGATCATTTAGAATATGTACAGAAATTATTAATAACTATTTAAATGTACATAAATACATTTAATTTTTTAGACACAAGATAATAGTTGCTCGGTGTGTTCATTCATGATGAAGTCAGGTAGTTATAAAACGTTTAATAGTTGGCAGCCGTCTGTTTTTGTGCGCTCATCTTAAGGATTATTTATATTCTAAAGTATTTACAAAGCAGATTGAAAGGCTAATATATCTTCCAAACAGAAAAGTTAAACACAACACAGAAGGTTACAGAACACAGAAATATAACACTTGAAAAAAATAAGCTGTGCAGTTTAATTCTTTTGCATTTTAAATAAGTTCTGAGCCCTTAAATCTTCTTTGTATTTAGAAACTGCTAACTAATAACTATTAATGTTGGGACAATGCTTTATTTAGGATGAACTGACTGTTCACTAATGCTAAAGTGTCACCAGAAAGCACAGAAACAAGCTAAATGAAGCTCTTAGCAGTAAGTTCATTCTGGTTGAGCTTCTGTTGTAATTAAATTCAACAATAGATGCATTTCATAAATGTTAAGCAATTGTTAAATTATGCTAAATGCTGTTTATGTTAACTGAAGGTTTTAAAATGTAGAACATTTCTGAAATTAAATGTAAATATTTTATGAATAAAATAAACCTAAAAAACAAAATAGAATTGTTTCTTTGGAAACGAATTAAAATTTAAAAACGTATAAATAAAACACATTTAGTAAAACTAGAACATTTTAGTAAAGTTTTGTATGTCCTTGTATCCAATTTTGGAAAAACAAAAATTCACAACATATAAATAAACATAAAAATAACACTGATAAAATAATATTAATGGGGCTTGGGAAATGCCTCCTTTTTCTATAGAAAATAATGATTTACTATTAGAGGGATGTGTAAACCTGTAGAGAAACATTTCTAATTCAATTCATAGACTATTTGAAATACAGCACTGGTAAAATTGATTAATACATATAAATATAAATTGGGCAGAAATCTTATGGACCCCAGTTTCAAAACCCCTGTCGAAGTATTACAGCAGAAACTTAGTGTGAAGAGACCAGAACCTTCTGCGGAAAACACTTTCAAAACACATTGAGCTCTCGCAGCATTTTGCTGGTTGACTATATATTTCTGCAGCCTGCCCTCAGAACATGCGTTTATAGTAGTTCCCACAAAATCTAAATAAACTCATGATGCATGGCACAGCAGGGGAATCACAGCATGTATCCTAAAGTCAATGTATGAATGAGATCAAAGTCAAGTTTGTGTGTATGTGTGTGTTTTTCCAGATACTTATTTCTAATTGGAGCGAAACATGCCTCCATGTCTCTTCCTATGCTGACGACTGTTCTCGATCGAATCAAGAGCACCGTATCTGCCTGCTGCTCATCTGCTGATGCGACAGCGTGTTTAACAGAGAAGGTGAGGCGACGCTATTCCTCTTGAGACAAGCATTATCTAGTTCTACTAACATTCAGGTGGTCTTTGTTTCGTAACGGGTTGATTTGAAGCCACATGCTCTGTGCTTAGCAGCAGATTTTCTGTGCTTGGAATTACACAACCAAGCCATTCTTCAGATTTCAATCGTTTTTCAAGCTTATTTGTCTGGAAGACAGCTCAAAGCTCGGGTAGATGGCTATTGTGAGAGGCTTCGATCTTTCTAATGCATGTCTAGATGATTTGCAGCACAATGCCTCTCTTTGAGCATCTTCATTTTGCTGCGAAGCCTCATCTCGGTCTTTAGATTGGGATTGTATTGTTTGAATGAGAATAATACGAGACAAATCGCACTGAGCTGAGGTAGAGTGCATTGCATGAGGAGAAAAACAACCTTGGTGAAATCCTATTTGAATGCTGTAACCTGAGCTCCATAAGAACTATTTTTAATGCTTAAAGTTGATGTCAAAATCTCACAGGTAACCCAATCTAAAGCGTGTCACCGTTTGGTTAATTTAGCCTTTCAGTTTTCCCCTGCAGATCGTCCAATTATCTGCTCGCTCGCAGTTTTCCACATACAGTAAATGGCGAAGTGCGAGGAGCTGCTGGTAAGAGCATCTAATTGAAGGGTCTATACTCAAACTGCATCTGTACTCCGAGAACCAACGCACGTCATTAGCATGCACAAACGGAGTTTGCTCGCCAACTGAGAGAGGGTTGCGAGATTTCAATTAATTTAGAGCGACAGGGTGCTCTTTGTACTCGCTGGGTGCTAACCAAGCCCGAACTGTCATAACAACGACACGGTACTCTCTCATCTTCTCTCCCGCTGCTTGACTTTGAACATTGACGAGGAAAACACATATTCATTTTTGATTTTAAGGGTTGGATTAGTGGTCAAAATGTTCTTTCACTTTTTTTTTCTCTTTCTTAACTTTTATCAAATAGGAGAGTACATTGAAAAAGACTACGGCACTTCTGTCCAAGTTGGATGACACTTGTTCGCAGTACTTCAGACTGGACCTGCCTTCGTTCAAAACTCTGTAAGTTACGGTTAGACTAGAAAAGAACATGTCAAATGACAGGGGGTTTGAATATCAAGACTTTATTTTCAATACTTTCTTTCCTGCAGGATGCAGAAGGAGGTGCCGGGGGAGGAAAGTGAGAAGCGAACACAAACTTGGGTGGACATGGCCACATCCTGCTGTTCCAATCGCTCCCCGGCACAACTATGTCAAAAGCTGGTGAGCACACTTACTCACACTCATGCATACTAACCATCATGTCATTTCAAACCTTAATGCGTTTTTTTATTATATTGAACACAAAATTAGATCATTTGAAGAATGCTGGTGAACAATCAGTTACTGTTGTTTTTTTTCTCTGTACTTTGGAAGTCAATGGCAATCAAAGTTCATTACCCTCATTTTGTAAAAAATAAAATCTTTTGTGTTTAACATAACAAAAATGCTCATAGGTTTGAAATAGCTTGAGTGTTATCAAATGATGATTTTTTCATAGACTATTTAAGCAGATGAAGTTGCAGGGTGTTTGTATTAATTAATGGACTTTACAATATATAGTTAAAATCAGGTTTGAGTAAAATTTGTGTTTTCTTTTTCAGACAGAGGATGCTATTAAATATGGCGAGGACACT
Source organism: Enteromius afrohamiltoni (assembly GCA_034779775.1). Lineage (NCBI taxonomy): Eukaryota > Metazoa > Chordata > Actinopteri > Cypriniformes > Cyprinidae > Enteromius > Enteromius afrohamiltoni. The sequence continues at coordinate 13,203,215 of JAUYWG010000038.1, forward strand.
GTTTAAAGTCTTAAAGGGTCAGCAATTATACTGGATGAAGAGATGTTCTAAATTCCCTCTCTAATTGGAAATGTCATCCCTCGCTATCTGAGATGTTTTATTCTCTTTTAATAAACTTTCCTCCCACTTCAAAGAGTTTTGTTTGTTGTCCTCTGTTCACTTTGCTCTTTTAGCTCATGAGGCTTGTGGCATTTACAGTGTGAATTTATTAGGCTCCTGTATGAATAACCTTTACCGTAAACAACAATGCCTACAATAAGAAGATTTCTGTTGTTGCTATGGTGTTTTATCAAACACTGGAAAAATCTTTTCAAATTTACAAATGCTTTCTTAGCAAATGGATTGACAAGAAATGATTATTTATTTATACTAAATTTCGATACATTTTTGGCAAACTTTTTTTTTTAAGAAAGTGTGCTTGTAAATAGAATGTAAAGCACATTGTAGTAGGCACCATTTGATTATGTGAAGAATTGTACTTATCTTTTTGTCAAGTTTCATATAAAATCCACAAGTTAAATTAAAATCTCATTTGTGTAGATGGGTTTTAGATTCTTCTTTATGCGTTATATGTGATGTTGACAAACAATTTTCTGGAGGAGCTCTGACTGACGCAATGATTAGCTACAGCTGTTACCAATCCCCTAATCAAAACTAATTTCCTTTCAGCCAATTAAATTCATAAGCCTTCCCCTTAAATAGGCCCCTTTTTCCTTTCTTCCTTATCTCGTTACGCATCCCTCCTCCACCGTTATTTCGTGTCTTCCTTGCCCCCCGGAGGCTGGACGTCGAGCTGAGCCCTGGTAAGGATTCGACCCATAGGGTTCCATCTTCTAGGGCTCGGTGTTCGTCGATATCTCGGCTTGCTCCCTAGACACGCCAAATATTCCCTAATTGTTATCACAAGGAAGCACAAACTCGTGGATGTCATTAGGATGACATCCACACATGGGACGATAAAAGTAAAGTGCAGCTTATTTTAAATATGAAATAATGCTCACTGATTAACCAAACAACTTATTCAACAGTACAAATCCATAAAAATGCAGGTTCTTCTCAACGTCGCCATGCGAACTTTGATTTGCATTGTTAAAGTTCTCCATAAATGCACCATTGCCATCATTTGTTGTCCTCAATGAGATTTTTATACAATATTAAATTTGAAATTCGAATTCCTCAAGTTTACTGAAGAAAATTAATGAATGTTTGCTCATAACGGTAAGAGCACCTTTCCAGAAGTTGTAGGAATGTTTCCTGTTAGCTGAGCTCACTGTGCTTGAGGAGAAGCAACTCTCTATCATTGCTTCATTGCTGATGAAAGCTTTTCCAACTATAGTTTGGACCCCTGAATTTTTCCTTATCAGGCTGCTTCACCAGCACAGAAGTAAACGTCAGCTTCAGTGGGGTCCTTTTCCCAATTTAAACTGCTGAAAAGGCTTCTTTAACTCTTTTCTCCGCTGTTTATCCGTGTTCTGGTGATTTTAAAGGGGGTAGCCTCAACTAAAGTAGTTTTCACATCTAGTACATACATGGAGATAAATGCTTGGATGCTATGCATCACTTTAAAATGTTTCTGATGGTTATGCTCTGTGGACAGGCCATTCTGGGCAAGGAGTGAGAACTACATGAATCATCTGGAATAGATGTTTTTAGGTCCTAAAGATGTTCTTCCTCTACTAAGATGCCAAGATGTATTGATCAGAACAGAACAGAGGTTTATCTATAGAGCCAGAGACTCGCGTCTGTCTGCTTCAGCTGTCTAGATCTCATCTAAAGCAACAGAACAAAGAATGATGAAAGAGGACGAGCTGAATTTCTCCTGAAAGCCTTTAGCTGGACAAAACCACCAGAACTCATAAATATATCCAAATGCACTATATGCAAGTGTTAAGAACCAACAGAAAAAATGCTATGATTTAACATTAGAGTTTACTGACTGGTTTTTAAATGATTATTTTTTTAATTACATTGTATGATCATCTAGCCTGACAGTCGACTGACATACAGTAGGGCAAAAAGTATTTAGTCAGCCACCAATTGTGAAAGTTCTCTCACTTAAAAAGATGAGAGAGGCCTGTAATTTTCATCATGGGTATACCTCAACTATGAGACAAAAAAAGAAATAAAATCCAGTAAATCGCATTGTAGGATTTTTAATGAATTGGTAAATTCCTCTGTAAAATAAGTATGTGGTCACAAACAAGCAAGATTTCTGGCTCTCACAGACCTGTAACTTCTTTAAGAGGCTCCTCTGTCCTCCTCTCGTTACCTGTATTAATGGCATCTGTTTAAAGTCGTTATAAGTATAAAAGACATCGGTCCACAACTTCAAACAGTCCCACTCCAAACTCCACTATGGCCAAGACCAAGGAGCTGTCAAAGAACACCAGAGACAAAATTGTAGATCTGGGGTGCATTTCCCAAAGGCATAGTTAGCCTACTATGGTCGCAAGTTCCGTTGTTACCAGCATAGTTCAACGATTCTGTGTTTCCCAAAAGCATAGTTCAAAAGAACATTTGCAGTTAACGTCACAAACGTGCGTGGTTTGAACTACAGCACTGGACCTGTGGTTAGCATGGTTTCTTGTTAGTAAGATATATGGGCTTTAATAAATATGCTCTTGGGCACAAGAAGCAAACTAACATGCATTACTATCTAAATATAAAAAGCGATTTAATTATGTATTTTTGCACGTCCATTCTAACAGCTGTTTTTTAAAAGTGCACATGCGCAAAAAAGGCGTTTTGTACGCCTAGGCGCGTTTTTTTGTCATGTTATTTAAAGACACGATCGCTTGCCTAAGTACATGCCAATGTAAAATTACGAACAAATGTTACGTTTGACGTTTGCATAGGTATTTGCTTACCTAACAGCACGTCATCCCTCACGGAAAGAAATGTCGTCTGATGTATAAATACGTATACAGCAACGTGCCATCCTATCACAAATGCAAATTAAATCCTAAATAGAGCAACGACATTGGCTGTTGTGCAGTCTGACGCGACACCCGAACATATATTTCGTATTTACACGTACAAACTTATCGCGTTGACGCGGTCAGATTTCACGCGTTTCATATGATAGGTAGTGTCCCCAACGGCGTTCCATATTATGCTAACCGATGGAGATGCAACCGTGTTCGGGAAACAGTCGTGTGTAGCTAGTTAGTTTCCAAAACAATGCATCGTACTATGGTGGTTTATCAGCAAGTTACATCATTGTTCGGGAAACGCACCCCAGGGGGGTATTCCAGAAAGCTTGGTAAACTTACCATTTGGTAAAACATAACCTCTGGGTTGATTAACCCCAAACCCGCATACCGTAGTATGGTGGTTCCAAAACACCTGAGAAGAGTAAGTTAAATCAACCTCCTACTGGTTACCCAGAGTTAATGTGCGTACATAAAGACAGTTTCAATGGATCACCGATTTCACAAGTCAAAATGGAAAATAACAGTGAAAAAAAGGGAGTGGCATATTTCACAGAGGCGGAGCTAGAAGTTTTAATGCATGTGTATGAAGAATTGAAGCCAATAACAATGAATAAAAAGCAATACGACCAAAAAAATAAAAAATAACTTTATGTGTGTTTATGTTCAAGTTAGTTTGGGTGGATTTGGTTCATTTGCAGCCATTATAAAAAAGTTTAACTGTTACCGTCATGGAAAAAGATGTGTAGGGGACTAACTTGATATTGGCATGCAGTAATTAGGAAGTTAAGTGAGACTGAAAGATGTCAAAGGTGCAAAATAGATGGCACTGATTGGATGCTTTACTCAAAGTTAATGTGTTGATAACGCTCTTTCGAATAACAAAATGAAAATACATCAATACACAGTCTTAAAACTGTCTCCCAGTGAAAAAGTTTGTATAATTTGTGTCTCCACATCCACAGGATCGTCATCAAAAGAGCACACCATGCTCAGTATCCTTCTGAAACAAACTAACCCTGGAACATAACCTGCTACCGAGCAGGTTATCTTCAGATAGTAAGTTCTTATGGTTACATACATACCCAGAAAGTTACCTCCATTTTTGGAACTGAAAGTTGAGGTTATCCACTAACTTACCCTTAAACTTACCTGGGTATGTCACATAACCTGCTTTCAGTAAGGAGGTTCAACCAACTCTGAGTTTAAACTTGAACTCTTGTTGATTTGCCAAGAGATTTCAGAACTTCAGTTTCAGAACTGCTGCTCTGATTAAAGTCAATCAACTCTGAGTAGATTAATTCAGAGTTAAGCGTGTACACCGCGACTATGAAAAGGCATTATCAATGGAGCGCGAGTCACCATGGCAACATCTGAAAAATAAAGCTGAACTTGATATGCTCATGCAAAGTTACAGCAAATATGAACACATTTTTTTTAAATAAAAGCAACACCACTGCATCAGCGAAACAGAGACAGTTTGAGTGGGAAAACATAGCTGCTCAAGTTAATGTGTCAGTTTACATTTAAATTATTTCAATATTTAAGTACAATAAAAAATAGTAAAGTAAAATAATGTGTGACGTTTATTGACTTTTTGCTTGAAAAAGTTTGAAGTTGGCCGTAATTTTGAGGTTATTTCAAATGATATTGAATTAAATTACATAAAATAGGCAAAGATTTGACAAAACAAGAATACATAACCTGAACTTTATGATTAGTGTAAATGTTTAATGTAAGGTTCCCATTTTTACACACGTTCATCAGTTTAAGGTAACATTTCACAAACTGAGTTTTTAAAAGTTTTAAAAGTGCACTTGTGTGTCTGCCTTTTTTATTGATCAAGTAGTAGAGGTTGTAAGCAGTACTAAAAATAGTTTTTAGAACGAGTAATAATCCCATTAATCTAGTAATCTAGACCCTGCTGAAGGTTAGTGATTTAAAGCTAAGTATTTATTTTTGCAGTAATATCAAAGGTAAAACTCAAAATTATGTAATTGAATCTAATTTAAATTTTCATGTAGGTGCAATTCTGCAGGTATTAAAAGAACATCCCCAGTACAGAAGCTTCCATTAGCAAAGAAACGTGAAGCTATACATAGTATCTGCTCGAATGTAAGAGCAGGACCACGATGGGTGATGTTAGTAATGTTAGAATGGATTTGATTATGGATATATGTAATTGATAGCAACGAAAAACTGTAACAAAAACTGCTCAAACAAAAATGGAACGTTATGGGGAAAAGGCAAAAAAATCCACTCCAACATCAATGTAATCCTCCTTGAATTAATACAGCCTCCTTATCTATGGGATCCTCCAAAAAAGGACAATCCATTCTTGTAACTTTGTTCTTTGTGTGACTGAAATGTGGCTTGCTTTTTGCCCCACTGTAGGAAAGTTTTTAATGAGTCACTTTATGCTGTAATAATGCATTTTAAAGGCAAATGCATTGGAAAGTAATATAAGTTAAATTGAGCATTGGGGGAAAGATTTTCTTGTGACTTCACAGGAATCTAAACGGCATTACTATTAGAGCAGCTGACATCAAACCTTTACTTCAAAGTCTTCATCTCTTTTCACTTTTCATCTTTCATCTTCTTCTTTAAAATTCTCTTAGCTGCAAATTATAGCTTCCTTATCTAGTCTAGACCACTAAAGTACTGATCTGTACATTTTCTCAAAAAATGTCCCAAAAAATGTCTCCCTTTTTTAAAATTATAGCCTTCATTTCCCAAATCGTGTGTGACTGGATCTGTAGCAGTGATAATTGTGAACACTAGATGGTGACATTGGGTCATCTTCAGTGAAGTCAGGACACAACTAGTTCCAGCTCATGTCATAAACCACTTACAAAATGGCCTACAAAATCTCCAAGATGCTTCAAGAAATGCAAGGAAATATAAAGCTACAGTAGCTAGTGTTAAAGATTTTAGGCACTTGTGCAATACATAGATGCAATATAGAGAAGTCAGATCCTTTGTAAAAAAAATAAATAAATAAAAAAATAACCTTTTGCTGTGAGCATCCTTCGCGTTTAAAACGGCTTTTTCCCGAGGTGCACTTGGGCATAGTTTTTTCAGCTTTGCAGGAAGGTTTCTTGAAGCATCTTGGAGATGTTGCCACAATTCCTCCTGCATGGTTATGAGATCAGATCTCTGTGTGGAGAAGTGTTTTCAGACTCTTTGTGTAAACAAATCTCACAGGATTATTACATTTAATGGTAAATGGTACGTTTGGACATGTCCTACTGGCACATTACAGCAAAAGATATTGAAACAACTGATTTTAAATCTTTTTGTTGATGAAATACTAGTGTTTTATGGCTGGGTGTGTAAGGGAGTCTGGTAAAGAAGTACTCTGCATTTACAAATAAAGCGAGTTGTTTACATATAAATACTTTAAATGCAGCAAAATGATTTATATCTTGTGTATCAGATACAATCATATTAAAGGTGGAAACGAAACTAAAATTGCATGAAAAGAAAACAAGGAGACCATTTAATAAATTCTGTTCATTTTTAATATTCATTTTCATTTGAAAAATATAAATTCTAAAATAATTTCAGCTGTTTTGATCTAAAAATTCACAATACTTGATTAAAAATGTATCTTTGTTACACACTCTACAATTAATGTTTAGCATGGTTTAAACGTTCAAGGATTTCCCCAAACATGCTTTCACATACATTTCATCTTTAGGTTCCCCCAAAAATATAAGTTAAAAATCTTTTACATACAAGGTTAAAAGAAGTTGATTTTGAAAATACAGTATGGATGCTACCGATAACCGATTTTTTTTTTTTTAAGACAGAAAGAAAGAGGAAAAATAATGACAAAATAGCAGGAATCAACAAAAGATATTGAGTTCTAGAAGGATTAAAGAGAACATGTTTAGGACATGCACTGTATGATACAGTGCCATCTTCATTTAAGTTCATTTTTACAAATGACACAACTTGCAATATGACATTCAGTGACCAGACATCAAGTAAATAAAGCACAAAAAAAAAAAAGTGATCTGAATTACATGAGACAATCTTAAAACGAAAGGAATTTCATGTATTATTGCAATTCAGGTTTAAGCCACTTAGGTAAATCATTTGCAGGACAGCAGACCCTGGAGTACATGTAGGTTTACACATGTACACAATGGCTTTTTAGGGTTTCCATAACCAGGTGACAAAGCAAATGCCTTAAGATGCTAAATTAATTATTAGGCTTTCTTAGATAACCAAGGTTTTTAGTACGTGTCTGAATAAGGTAGAAATATTGTTAAAGGAAACACAATCAATTTAATACCACATATTATAGGAAACATTATGAAAAATAGCAGGTTCAATGCCAATGAATAACATTAAACATCATTAAAAAGTTAATCAACAGTTAAATATTACAATTATTGTCACAGTTGTTCTCTCTCATCAAGTAATTTGTTGAAAAGTCTGCTCAAGATGTACGTTTAAAAAAAAAAAAAATCAACATTAAGATTCTGTGCAAATACAATAAAAATGGATAGAGTTAAATTTTTTTTTACATAATGCCTACCATGTAAAAGACAGGTAGACCAGCAAAAAAAAGGAAAGATGGTTAAAGTTAAGTGAATTTGGTAAAAAGATATATATTGTATTTGATGAATAATGGAGAGTAGTTGTGGAAAAGTGTAAAAACAGCTACAGCATTTCTCTACAGCTCAGCACAAAAGTCAAACAATGAACTGAATTGCATAATAGTTTAGCGATTATAACTTTCAAACCGTAGTGATTAAGTACATGGACTTCACAAAAAAGGATCCTTGATGGGGAACAGTCTTTTTAAAAGATCCCTTGGCAAATGGCTTTCTGCAAACTGGAAGAGTTAATAAAATCTATGGAGCAGATTGGAGGAGCTATATGGACGTCTCAGATCCTCGACTCCTCCAGTAGTAGCCATTGTTGTCATCTGGGTCCATATCTATTTTGATCAGAGGCACGTTTAATGGCAGTCTCTCTGAACTGAAAAAGACAGACTCAATCAGTCAACTTCCGAACAGGCATTCAATTCATTTCCCAGTAACTACCAAGAGTTTCTTTGAAAATAACGTCTGATGGTTCAATGAATTATTTGAACAGCTAACAAAGGTAAGGACGTTATGAAATCACAAAGCTTGACAAATTGTGATCTTGTTAGAAATGAAAGTGGCTTTTAGTTCCTGCGTACTGATCTTGCATTACAGTAATGTCCAGCGTTTTGCAAAAGTATGCAGTATGCAAAATCTGAACACGTTAGCAATATGTATTTATAGTAAATAACTGCATCCGACAGCTTGAGATGTGTACCTTGACATCGGGCTGGTCTGAAAGTAATGGCGCTTTTCAGCATGATGTATATCGGTCAAGGAATGAAGGGGACTTTTCTCCTGCAAGAGGAACACATGGTCCATTATTAACACATTGGCCTCACGTTCTGCTGAACACGAGCACTATATACCACCTTCATGCAGATTCATCATACACCATCAACAGCACATGCAAGAAAAACAGAATCACTGAAGACCAAAGAACTCCAATGATTTCATATTGAGTGTGTGCTGGGATTATTTTTAATTAGCTTTCATTAGATAATTAGATCTCAACACAACTACGAATTAAGATGTTAAAAGTTTTAGTAGAAAAGAAAACGGATACTTTGCCACAGCTTGTTACACGCTAAAATAAGTTCATTTTTATTTCTCTATTATCATCCCGCAATCTATATTAGCATGACAGATGGGTAATTAGTCCATGCAAAAACAAAAATTAGCTTCATTTACTCTCCCTCAGGTCATCGAAAATGTACATGAGTGTAACTTAATCAAAACAGAATAAGAAAAATGTAGTTCATGAAAAAAAAAAAAAGATATGTTATCACTTATTATCATTTATCAAACGGGCCCTATGCAGTGAATGGGTGCCATCAAAATGAAAGACCAAAACATTGCAATAATAAAAAAATATTCCACATGATTCCAGTCCATTAATGTCTTGGGAAGTGAAAAGCTGCAGGAGCATCAAGGAGTTGTTGTTTTTTACTTCAAACATTGCTTTTGGGTTAAATATGCAACGAGTCCTCCATTATATATTTTTTTATTTAGTGAAAAAAATTAGCACTGTCTACAAATGAAAACAGTCCAAAAAAGATGTATTTTGAGAGGAAGACAGGGGATGGACTTTTTGACTGTATGGGTCAGGGACTCATATTATGAAGTGCTCGTTTAAAGTTAAAATATCTTAAAGATTTGTTTCTTATGAACACGCAGCCTTTCACTTTAAAAAATGTTAACTGGTGGACTTTGGTGATCAGTTGTTTAGACTCTCATTCTGACGGCACCCATTCACTGCAGAAGATTCATTGGCAAGTAATGTAATGCTACATTTTCTTCAAATCTGTCCCGATGAAGAAACAAACTCATCTACATCTTAGATGGCCTTAAAATTGCAAAAGTAAAACAAAAACCCATTATGACAGGATGAGAAGAGGTAATGAAGCCAGCAGTTGCCATAGAGAACTGACCACACAGGCATTATGAGAGTGAGACAGAGGAGCACCGCATTTGAAAGGAAGAGAAAGCAAAATGCTCATGCTGAATCATTCAAGAGGTACAAATTGAGGTGAGGCCCCAGGTCCAGTCTACTCACTGTCAGAGGCCTTATCTCCTAAAAAAGGCTCCTGCTCCATCATGTCCATTGGGATTTTAATGCTGGGGACATTCTCATTGTAAGGATAGTCAGACTGCACAGGAAGAAATGGTCAAACAGTGCTTTAGCAGCTGAACCTACATACACCAGAGTAGTTTACATTTCCTCTTTCACAGCTGCCCAAACTCCAAACTCCATTTTTTGCTTTATCATTGGTAATAAATAAAAACCCACGAAAAAAAGAAAATTACAGAATTAAAGAAAAAAAAAAAAAGTATTTCAGTCGAACATCAAAACATAATATGTATCATACACTGGAATTCAATTATTTTTTAGGACACTCACATCTTCCATGTCACTGTCTATGCTCCCTTGTTTCTTCTTCTTCTTTTTCTTCTCATCTTCCTTCTTCTTCTTATCCTTCTCTGGTATGACATCATCCAGGAAACTGAGGTCATGCTGGGAGAAGATATAGTCCAATGCCTTCCTCACAGCAACCAGAGCCAAGATCTGACCAATGATAGTGGATAGCAGTTAGTGCATATACTACAGATGCATTTTGCAAACATATTGGAACTTCAATGTCTGTTAATATTATTGCAGACTGACAAACATCTTAACATTACCAACATTCTAGCCCAATGTGCATTTTGTCCCTTTTTTAATGCACAAGTACTCTACCTGTCAACATTTTTAATGCTTCTGAAGTAAGTCTCTCAAAAGAAACATTTTTCAAAAACATGAAGTATTCCAACTTTTTGATTAGCTTGTGTAATATTTAGTCTTGAAGCTCTCAGTTTTGCAGTCACAGCCGCTCCCAGTATTATATATATATATATATATATATATATATATCTATATAGGTGAAAAAAGGTAACTAACCATAACAGGAAAGATGATGGCAGCCACAGTGGACTTGAGGATCCAGAGGAGCGCCAGGCAAAGCAGTTGGACGAAAGTGAACAGATGGACCTTTCTCAGTGGCACATGCCGCAAGTAAATCAGGTCTGGCTGGTGTTTGGCAGGCATGAGGAGCAACTTGAGCCGGTCCATAAACTGAGAAAAAGCAATATTAAAAAAAGAAATCAAACAAAAAAACATTTTGCCAGCTAAGTTCCTGTCAAATTATTTCAAACATTTTTTGAAAATACCCCCAATTTCATTTAAAATGCTTTTTTCAATAGCACAGAACTATGTTGGTCTCTTACCTGAACTCCGTTGAGTGAAGCTACTCCCATGTAGAGGAAGACTCCATACAGCACTGGCATGGGTATAAACTACAGGAAATAATTACACAATTAGAAAAGAAAAGAAAATCACACACTTGCCGCAATGTGTTTGCCATTAGTTACCTTGAGGATAGGAGACATGAAGACAGATAGACCAGTGAGGATGAAGACAAAGACACCAGTAACTCTCTGTTCCCTAAAGTGGAGATAATTACAAACATGTAAAAAGTTGAAGTCTATTCTCATTTCAACTATTGACACTACAAAGCCAAAGACACTACCTTTCAAAATGTTGTGTGATCACCAAGGCTGCATTTATTCGATCAACTACACAGTAAAAATGATAATACTACAAATAAAATATAATGCATTTAAAAATGTCCTTTATTCCTATGATGTGAATTACAACAGTTATTACTGCAGTCTTCAGTGTTACATGACTCTTTTAATATGCTGATTTGCTTCACAAAAAAACACTTATGTGATAGCATTTTCATCTTTATGAGTCTTTGATGGAAAGAATGTTCGAAAGAACAGCGTTTATTTGAAACGAAAAGTCAGTTTTAAGCATTCTTATGTGTCCTTGCTGAATAAATGCATTCATTTTTTAAAAAACAAAATCTTACTGACCCCAAGGTTACATTAGTGTATGAGAATATCCTTCTAATTATCAGGTTTGGCTATTTCAGCTGCATACAGCAATAAAGCAGACCAACAATCTTCCCAGACCAACAGAAATTTAGTGTATCATTGTGGATGAAAGAATCTGCCACTTCTTCCTGTAATTTAAACAATTACCCCCGTGGAGTGACATGATCAGGGGCATAAAGGTGACAGTTTATAGATCTGAACCTGCAATCTTGAAGTTAGAGTACCAGCTTGCATCTTTAACAATAAGACCCTGCCTCCTTATTACTATGAATATTTTCTATTATTATCATTCATATCTGAAATATGTTGGAGAATTAAATCATCATACTGGATTGCTTAACTAAACCAAAGGAGGATTAAAAATACAACCTAAATATGGGCACAGTGTGTTTTCAGCATAACTAGGCCTGTTTACATTTGTTCAGCTTACAGCTGCATCAATAACCCCCCTGGAGTTCAGTCCAACATTCAGCCTTTTAACAGGCTTCCCACTGAGCCCAACTCTGTAATCAACCAGTGATTCAAAAGCTCTACTGGCAGTCAGATTATGTTTTTTGCCATTACATTGTACAAATACATAGGAATCACCAAAAAACATCTTTTATATGCATTAGAACATACCTGACACCCAAAAATTTGGGCTGTTCGCCAGGGGCAGATGTCTCTGTCTCCATTTTCAAGCTGTCAATGTGGGCGATGGAAATAACTGTAGCAGCTACATACCACGGCAGACCCATGAAAGAGCACAATGCTAACAGCACAGCCACCCAGAAGAGATCCAGATGATAGCCTGCACCTTTCTGATCACGACAGAGAAAAGAGGTTGTTTACAAATGCCATTGAAAGAAACAAAAACATTTCATCACATTTCAACATTTTACAGAAATTGTTCACCCAGTATTTGTTTTTTCATGTTATTTTATATTATCTCTAAACCTAAATGCAGACAAAAAATAACTGAATTTAACATTTTAGGTGAACTGTCTCTTTAAATAATCCTTTAAGTGCTTTATTCCAACAAATAAAAATTACGCTGCATCACACAAAAGTACAGCACAATGTCACCGGGGCAGTGTTATTCTCACAGAGATGACAATACGAGTTCTTCCATGGGGAGGCATTATAGTGAGAGGACACAATGTTTAGAGGCCAGTCTCACATTACAGGCCAAAAAAAGAATAAATGCTTTGCCTTTGTCTGATTCACAATTCCTCATTGTTCCACTCAGAATCTGGACCAAAGTGTGACGTTGAGTGAAACTGCTTGGTGAAGCACTGAGTTTGAATTTAAAATAGAATAAATAGATTTCATGATTATCAGCAAAACCTGTCTAGCTGTCATCATTAAAAAAATCAAAAAGCTTTTCCTTTAGTTTTCCATTTAGGTCTCACTTTATATTAGGTGGCTACTTTGTACTTACGATCAAACTGATACAATGAACTTACAGTATTGTGTACATTTATGTTTTTACATTGTGAAATACCTATATAATTACTAATATTATTCTGTAATTCATTTCTGTAATTACATTTATACTAACACTGTCGACTCACCTTTAAACCTACCCAAAGCACCAAACCTGCCCCTAACCTTACCCGTATCCCACCCGTATCCAAAATGTTTTGCAATGCAATATGAGCAAAATAAGTATGCTGTACTTATTTTTGATGCAAATACACAGTAGTTAAGGCCACCTGATATAAAGCAGGACTTCAGTTGAATATATATAATCAACAAATACTGTATCAATTCCTTTGGTTTGCATCAGACCATCTGTTTAAATAATGCTATTTTTAACTCCAAGCACTGATTCACATCCTCCAGACAAAAGATAAAAAGCTCTTTTTGTAAAAGACTTTCTATAAATATCCAATATAGTTGCCTATGGCACTGTGCGTGTTTCCTGTGATCCTGGGCGGCTCAAAGTGAGCGTTATAAACCATCTGGCTGAGGACTGAATCACACAGTAGAGTCACGGCAGGCCTACCTTCAGCTTGTGCTCCTTGCGATTGACAATGACAGCGGTGATCTGCTGATCCATGAAGAGCAGGATGGTGACCAGCAGGGCAGGCAGAGCTGCTGCCAGGTACACCCACCAGGGGTTCCCTCCGAACGGAGGCACAAACCAGCCACGGTTAGGGCTTGTTGGCTGGGGACACAAGGGAAGTGCAGTTTCAGGATCACAGGAGTTTGTGGTCAGGGCACTTGGCAAATGTTTACATGAAATAAATAGTAACATCCTGGATGGATTGACATGGACTCATACTGTGAAGTTGTGCTTAAAAAGCAGCAAACATGCCAGCCAGTGTACTCTGTCTCTGATATTTGTTTTTCTGAGCAAAATCTATTTCTATTAGACCCTCTGGCCACCCGAGAAGAAACACCCCGTGTACCGATCCATGCAGTGTTCACAAGTTAATCTCTTGATTAGACTATCTGTCATTATTCTATATATACATTGAATAAAACTTATTGTAAGTAAATTGCTTGTTTTTTAGACAACCACCAGAAAAAAACACTCATAAATGTAACTCATTATGTAAAGATAAGTATTGTCAACAAAGTTAGAAATAAATGATTGGCTTTCATACTTTGTTTAAAACATCATTTTAACTAACGTTTCTAGGTGGTTCTTGTCATGTGAATTAGAATTAGTGAGATTTTTGTTGTTGTTGTTGCTGTTGATACTTTTATTCAGCAAGAATTGCATTTAATTGATTAACTTTATTACATTTGTAAATCATTTTAAATAATCATACGAATCCTGACAAAAAATATTATAATTGCTTTCAACATTAATAATAAAAAGAAAAAATGTTTCTTAAGCAATAAATCAGCATATTAGAATATTTTCTGAACTGTCATGTTACACTAAAGACTGAAGTAATGGCTGCTGAAGGTTTAGCTTTGCCATCACAGGAATAAACTACACTTCAAAATATAATAAAATAAAGATCAGTTACTTTAAACTGTAACAATATTTCACAATTTTTACAGTATTTGATCAAATGAATGCATCTTTACTAAGCATAAGACACTTTTTTCAAAAGAAAAAAGTCTTTTGTACAGTACTGTAGGTTTGTGCTAGAGCAATATTCGAAGTGCAACTCGGGAGAGGGAACGTAACTTTTCAGTAAATTACCTTAAATTCAGTTGGCACTATGAGCTTTGGCGTATCGACCCCGACAAGAGCATCAACACCACAGAAGATCAAAATGGCCAGGATAATGGCAAAGTCACTTATGAGTTTTCTCACCTAAGAAAATGGAAAAAAAAAAAATTTTTTAAGAGCCACTGTAAGTAATGAGCATGACGTCAGAGCTCAACAACTGCAGTATTGATTACGAGTAGAGACAGAACTGACAAAACAACCTTGTCTACCTGAACACGTATACAGATTAGAGACTAAATATTGACTGCCTCTACACATGTAGTATGATTACAGCCACAAACGACAAATCCATCGCAAACAAACCACAGGTGGACAATGTGGCTACTTACAGTCGTAGGAAAGAACGGGCTGGTCTTGAATTTCTTTAGACACATGGAGCAGGTGTAAGTGCCAAAGAACAGGATGAAGGACATGAGGGTGATGTCGGGCACAAAGTTGCAGGCTTTGCCCACTAGCTCCCCTCCGTATTTCAAGCATTCCTTCTTCGACAGTGAGGACCAGCTGGCATTCAAGCGCTGCACATGATCAGAATTTTAAAACAAAATTTAAGTTGCTCATTCACAAAAAAATCATGACATTCCTTGTAACTCTCTTTTTATGAAACCAGCAGCCATAAGCCAGAAATTGTTTATTGATTTTATAAACCCAGACTAAATGTTCATAATAACTAAGATTTGAATTGAAACTTTTTCCTATGGTAGTCTGCATTATTAGCACACAGGCCTACAATAACAAGACATACATTTAAAGGTGAGTGACACTTGTGTTATGAGTGTATGACTGTACCAGAACATTAAACGCTCTTCAGTTTCTGTTTGAAGGCAGATGCTTTCCTGTCTTCAACCTCTCTGAAGTTTTACAATGACTCTGTTACTGTTCAAGTTTGCACAAAAGGTGCGAAACATGAGCTTCGGCTCATTCGGGAACAAAGATATTGGCAAGGATTTGGGCATTATGTTTCATTGATCTCAATCTGGGGACTACATCTGAATGAAACTACCAAGAGATCTCTATTATTATTCGTATCTGGGAGCTCAGTTTGGCTTTAGAAGAGGATAAAACGTCAGGCAGGTCTAGAGAAAACATTTTATGACAACAGCCCACAATTTAAGGATTAAAAGGAACCATGTATTTTCTGAACATAATCAGGACAAGGAAGTTTTCTTCAATATGTTGTTCTGTTTGGTGACCTCAACGAATTGAACAAATTTTAAGGCTGAAATACACTACACAAGTTTTGAGTTGCATAACTCCAAAGTTTTGTACCCTTTCAGCCTGGAGCTGCTGATAAAAGTTGCCTAAAGTCAGTGCTAGTCTACAGATTCTGAATACCTGACAGATTTCACCGAAAGTCATGTAGTAGATAATGGGCATAGACTTCAATGTATTCGCTTTTTCAGACTATGATTCCATTCAGTCAAAGGATATGAAATATTTATTATATTTTCGGCTGATTTGATGATGTATTGTTTTTTTTCTCCTAAAAATGAGGAGCATGTTTCTCATGTAGTGTAATATAGCCTATACACATATATTAGTGATGTTTTGAAACACTTACAGTATCGCTGTAATTTACAGTCCAGATTAATGTTGAATCAAGTGGATCCGTGTACACATCTGAAGAATTGGCTGAAAAACACAAAGGTCAAAGGTCTGAAGTGGCCTTTAGCAAGATCTCACATGGACTATATTAACAATGTCCTAAAAATGTCCTTCTGAGCCTTGACCATGTTAGGACCCTTGCGATCTATAGAGGGTCAGAAAGCAGACATCATCAAAAATATATGAATTTGTGGTGAAAGGGAAAGCCCTTTTAAAGTTTGTTGTTCGGTTATATTTTATATTTAAAAGAGTTTATGTTTAAGTTGATTTTTGAGGTTACCATTATGGTAAAGTGAAGACCTTGTTGTTAGGCTATGGCTACATGATCTGTGTATGTGCTAACGCCAATGATGAGGGCATTTTTACGTGATCATTACATGTGTGCTGCAGATCAAGTGTTTAGCATGTGATCAAGTGTTATGATGTCTGTTATGTTTCCATTAGATAAAACATAAACAAATCAGGCGAGTATGTGGCCTATGCAGTCTACATTGTCAGTGTGTGTGTGTGTGTGTGTGCTCCACTCTTCACCAAAATTGTAACCAATAAAATCCTAACAAACATTATTTCATATTCTATGAACTCTTTTAAATGTTCAAAATAACTAAACATTAACACTTAAACTCTACCAGGCCTTTCCATTTTCATAAAAATGCAGAAAACACAACGGAACTGCACAAAGGCACCAGTCTGTACAGAAACAGCAATGGTTGGATCAACAAGAGTGAATTATGTTCAGGGAACATTCACAGAATGTGTCAAATGAAATTGGTGTCATCTCATTAAACTTGCATGAATTTTACTCATCAGTACAATTAACTTAAAAGTTCAAATAAATCGGTTAGAATGTGCGAATAAAGTAACAACCTATTTTTTGAGTGCACTTGACTAATATTTTTGAACCACTAAATCCTTGAAAGCCTCAGAAAACATGACATCTTTCACAAACAGATGCTCACACAAGTGCAAACATTTTATCACGGCTGCAGGCGAGTCAAGCACAACATACGTGCCAACCAGTCCCCAATGACTGCTGTAAAATGTTCACCAGCTCTCCACAGCATTAATCTTTAAAGAGACTCTTTGCTGGGTTCCCCTTACTGGAACTAATTTCCACACAGCTGTTGTTTCCCTCTGCAGTATCAGATTGGAGAGAAGTCGAGGGAGGGCGAAGAGGAGCAAACAGCGGTTTAGAGGAAAACAGCGTGAGTGGATGAGCGCCTCACCCACAAGCTCCTCTCCGTACGGTCTTAATTCACCACACGCATGGAGGAGATTAACCCCAAACCACATCACGTCCACATCCACCCCCTAGATTGCTCCTTCATTCCTACAGAGTACACCACACACACACACCGCCACTAGCACAATAAAAAGGTGAACTAAATGCAAAAATTATTACTAACTTGATCACAAAACATTACACAGATACAGAGAATAGATTTAATTATTACTTCAACAACAAAGTTTTGTAATTGTTGAGTGGTCTGAATGTCAAACAGCCCAGTAGAGACATAGTTTAGCAGTGTGATAATTGACTAACACATTCTTTCACACCAATATAAAACCTGCATGAAAAAAACAAGTAGGCTATTGCAGGATGTATCAATTCCTGCTCTCAAGTCTTGCCTAAATCATTTGTGATCCAGCATCATCTACAGAAGACAGAAGAAGTTTTTTTAATGAATCTTTGCAAATCACCCTTCCAAATAATGTGCTATTTAGCTGGTTTCGCGGCTGATGATTACTGTCTGCTCATCACTCCTAGGAAGAGAGTCAGGGGGTCAGCAGCGCTCATTAGCATTTAAAAGCCACATGGACTAGAATGGCTTGAACATGAACTTTCATACCAGTGGTCAAACCACTCTTAAAAGATTATGTGGTATGACCACTCTTTTAAGGTGAGGTCACAGTTAAGACATTTTCAGTGTAATCAAAACAGCTTACTCTTTGTCAACATTGAGAACTGACACAAACATTATTAACCCAATGCAAAACCAGTATGGTAAATACTTCTGTCTTATTGATATTCCAGATTGTGTGGATTGGATTCCAATTAAAATGGAAGTAGATTTAAGTAGAAGGTTGACTTGAGATTTAAGACTTGAAAAGTAACATGAGACTTATGACATGTAAACAATTGAGTCTTGAAACTTAATCTGATACATGAGACTCATAAACTGCTACTTTATCTACGAGTCTCTAATTAGAGATGATTTACAAGTGTATAGAAAACTACTGTCACATGGATTTGTTACAAAAGACTTGAGCCTTTACTTGCACTTTAAATCAGACACCTGTTATCATCTGGATATTGCAGCTGCAAGCCATATGGTGCGCTGCTGCGTCATGCTGAAAGTTAAGATGCAAATGAAATGAATAGCTATGGCATCACTATAATTATATCCATAAAAAAAAAATCACAACTGAACTCAGTCGACATGCACTGCACTGAGTTTTAGATGTATAACGATAAAAGCAATACTCTGGGTTTGAACTATCATTTGAAGACCAGAAATAGTACAACAAATAGGACAATTAAATATTTATGCTGGTCATGTTTATAAGCCATGTGCCAGATGTCAACTTGGACACCGTTTAACAACAGCTGTACAAGCTTCAACTCTATAAAAGACCTACAAATCCATTTCTATCACATTGTGCTTCCACTGCTTGTGTATCAGTGTCAATCAATCAACTACATCTCATCTTTAATTTAAACTCAGGCCCAATTTCTTTCAAACTACCAGGTGGCCACGAAGTGAAATACATGTATGCCAGCTGCACTTGAGCTTAAAGCAGCACATTTTGTATCCCAGCGGAAGGGGGAAAAAAGGTCACTTTGTGCTACATCTCATCTGCTTCACTGAGCTAAATAATGTTACATATGCATCAGTAATCTTTCTTTTTTACTGTTAATTCAGCACTTGTTGTTTTCTTTGCATTTAGTGCGGATAAGTCATGGACTAAGAAAGGTAATTCATAATTCAAAACAAAAGTACAAATTCAGGCAAGTTGACAAACTTGCAAAGAGATAAAGGTTTAACCTCATTAGCATCTAATCACCAAAGCAAGACGTCACAGGAAAAAATGTATCAGGTCTTACCATCAGTGGGCGCCATACACATGCAGTCATACTGTGTGACGTAATCAATTTTAAAGTCTGAGTTGATAGGGTAATAATGAGCCAACTTCAGCATCTTCTTGAAGGCATCATAGATGAAGATGAAGCTGATGAGCGAGGAGAAGCCCTCTTCTGTGAATCGGGTGAAATACTGCACCAGGAAACTAGCATCAGTTGCCACCAGAGCTAGACAGAAGAAGGCCGACCACAGGCCAATCCAAAGACGGAACTCTAGGTAGTCAAAGTCATGCTCCCTACGGAGGATAGCATGGACAGAAAATTAACTCCCTTAAACTTTCAAATCACCCAGCAAAGGAAAAGTACACTACCGTTCAAAATTCTGAGGGTGTTAAGTTATTCTTTGTGCTATAGTGAGACAGTAATGTTTTGACAAATTATTAACATTGAAATAACCTTTCTATTTGAATACATCCAATTTATTCCTATTGAATAAAACTGACTGAAATTCCTAGTAATTCCTAACTGAATTACTGAAGTCATCAGTCACATGATCCTTCATAAATCATTCCGATATGCTGATTTGGTGGTTCAAAAAGGTCTTATTATCAATGTTGAAACAGAATCTGAACAGAGATGATGAAGTACCTGCTGAAGTTAAAGAGCAGCCTTTCAAACACCAGCACTGGCCCCGTACTGCTGAGGATTGTCAGAGGCTGGCCAGCCAGGAGACAGAAGACTGCTCCAGTCACCGCTGTGCCCAGAAAGCTCTCCAGCACACCCTTCACACAACACACAATGAAGAAAAAAATCAAAGGGTTAGGGAATAAATCTCAGCTGACGCTCACTCTTTGTGGAAAAAAAGCTCTGTTCATCCATGATTTGCTTTCCTTGTTCACAGACATACTTTACTGAGGTTATGTGAGAAAAGCACAGATTCATATGGGACAAACCACAAAGTAAATGACCTAGTTTCCTCTAAATAACTTATGTACATAATGCTAATTAATTCTTATAAAGTATATATTATTGCTATCAAACACACTGTATAATCTACCTTAATTTAATACATTGATTTTTATTACCCATAAATTTAATAAAGTGTTGCACATAACGTTCAATACAGCCCATATCCAGACTATAGACTCCAATCCTCACAATAAAGTAGCTTTGGCCAAATCAATAAAAGAAATCGCAGGCATTATCTATTAATAACTGAAATCCAAAACCATCTCCATTTTAAGCAGTGCTTATGAGACCTGTTGAGCTAGCAAAGACACTCAGACACTCAAATCATAATGCATTAAACATTAAGTATTTTTAGATTTTATTGAAAAACCTTTTATTTTGCCTTAAAAAGGACACATCAAAAAGTGTTTTAATTACAGAAGCTGCTAAATATATTCAGCCACACAGATTTGTTGCTGTTGTGGTTTTGTTACTCTGAATTTACTCTGCATTACTTAATGTACAGTAGGGCTGTGCAATATGGACAAAATAATCATATTGCTATTTTTTTTTACATTCTAAATGTATTCAGTGCATAAGAATTGCATAACAAAACGTTTCACAATGAATGAAATAACATTTACTGACACATATGATAGGTAATTGCGTCGGTAATTTCTTTGTGCCGTTTCTGAATAAAAATCTAAATAAATTAATATATAAAATTGCAGCCTTATGCGATTTAGAAATCGCATGTGCTTAAATTTTTTTTGTGATTAATTGCACAGCCCTAATGTACAGGTGTATTTTTGTCAATGGACCGTTTAACCCAGGGCAGTTATCACTGCTAAATATTCTGTCAGTCGTTGCTACGATTAACAGATTTACTCACATAACTTTTTACACTTGCGTTTGTCACTCTTGAAACCGTATGGAAATTTGGTCTTAAAAAATTAAAAATATAAAAAATAAAACTTTTCTTAAAATTGTTAATGGATTATGTAGTGATTCTAAAGAAAATCAGCAAATCCCAATCATCAGCATCCTTTCCCACTACAAATAAACCCGTTTCCTTCCCATCAGCATCTCGCTCTTTTGCAATCCCTCCCCCTCCCCTACTCCTCCTTTTAGCCATTTTAGTCGACTACAAGTGGGTACAGATATGAATTGGTACTAATGGTGGACCAGTTTTTATCTCAAAAAGGTGAGTTTTCACCACACGGTGAGGAGTCTGCCTCTAGGTACTGAAAAGACATGTGACTTTATGTTACAGTTGTGTTTTGCAGATTAAATACTAAATACGCCTTCATTGAGGGTTTAGACTTTTCGTTGAGTAAAATAAATGATAGTGGCTAAAAGGGTCATGACATCCCATTAGATGTGAATGGAATCAATAAAGCGTCCTACTCTTTACTGCTGAGAACAGTCCCTGCATACCTTATCCTAATTAATTCCTCTTATTTAATATTTTATATAACTGTAATAATGCTTACATACATCAATTCTAAATTAAGAATCCTAATAGAAGACCCTCTGCTTTGCTAGCTGACACATACCATTCCTGAACTGAAACAATGACTAGCCAAAGACACGTGCAGCAGACCTTAGCATTCATCTAAGATAATTATATGAACTGTGAGAGTTTAACTTACTAACCTGACCTTTGAACTCATGGTAACATTTCAAAAGGAGGTCAGAGAAGAAGCTACCTCCAGTGTGTATCAGTTAAAGACTGGCCGAGACCGAATTACACTGCAATCCCCGCCAAGGTTGGAATGAACTTTATATAGAAAGATTCGGGCACAGAGAGCACTTCACATCCGTGCATTCTTGTAGTTTCTCATGGTTTGCGGATGTATCTTCACCTGCATGTTTTCTGTGGCGTCGCCCAGCAATCCTCCGAATGTGATGGCATTGGTTACTGTTCCCAGGTATATGAAAAGAATGGCAGACAAAGACTGAATGTGTAGTGCATCGTAGAAATCACTGAAGAAAAAGGGGGCTTTTCTTTTGATATCAAGAATAAGGCCTCCACAAAACCTGAAAAACAAAACATACGATATGATATTTATTATAGTGATTGTCATTAAATTATATAACATTTCAACATCATATCTGCCTACCTCGATTCAGAAATATATTTTAATCAGAAATAAAAAAACTAGATTTGTTTTAAACCTTACAGTAAACAAAAGCAACAATCACAAAAACTGTAGGATTTTGTACAAGAAATATTCTTACTACTATTCCTAGGCCACTAACAAAAAGCAAAAGAGATATATACCAACCACTAAACAATTAGAAATTTGAATTTTTACTAGCCATTATTAACATTTCTTTACTTTAGTGCTATTATTAATTAGTAACAGGGATAAAAAAATCTACTTAGCACAAAATACTACCGGTACACAGCAGTTTTTTACAAAAGGTCAAGTCTAATGATGACAGTCTGTACTCTGTAAATGGAGTACATGCTGACTTCAATGTTTATCTAATATTAAGATAATTCTGGTCATTTTAAAGAGTCAAACAGACCTTTATCTGAACTAAACCACGCTGTTCATAGGTTTAGCATAATCTGTTCCTTCTTAAGAATTTATACAAACATTAACTCACTTCCCCGTCCTCTTCAGCTCATCGCCTACTGCATGCCCCCCACCCCCATGTCCACCGCTGTGAGGCGTGTCTCCATTCATCTGTGTGCTGTCCCCTCCAGCATACATGTTCTTTCTGGACAACATAACAAACACATGGAGATTGTTGAACACAAAACACAAAAACTTTAATGTTATTAATGCCCTAAAATAAATGTTTTACGGGAGGAAAGTAAAAACGAAGAAACAAAAATGACAAAAGACATACTCATAATTCATTTTAAAGCATGAATAAAAAAATGCAAGCTCATACACTGGTACGAAGATTATGTATACAAAGATATCTTAATCTGATAGATTTATCAAACATAGATAAAACAATAATAAACAGATAAAAAGACAGGCAGAGATACAGTGCATAACAACATAATAACTGATGAAATGATAAGATAGATAGACACACAGATAGAAAAAAATTTTAAAACAGATAATTAGGGGAGATGAGACCAAAATCATAACAATGAGAAAATGCCATGGTAACAATATATATTGCAATATTATACTTATTCAATTTACTAAATTTACAGCAATGCAATAGGCTGCTACGCATTTTCTGTTTGCTTTTACTTAAGACCTAAATCACTGTGTTTACGTTTAAGTGAATACTTGCAAAGAATGGCATTTTACACATACATGTCTGTGTAACTATGTATGTAACTGTCCAAAGGCTATAATGTGGCAAAAATAGCTTTGTTCAATACTGCCATGAACTATGAGCACCATCTAAACTTTCAATCAGCATGGGCATATAGCAAAACGATTTGATCGCAAATAGAGATGATAGTCCAAAATCTCTACCAGTTTGTAACCAGAAATGGAAAAAAAAAACAACAACAATCGATTGGTAACAGCGATTTTATCAGCTTTTATCTTTCTGCACCTAAAAAAAAAAAACTTAAAAAAATGATTGAAACGGAGTTCCATTTAAAAACAAAATTGTTCTTTTCTTTCTATTAGTTTCAAGAGCAAAATAAAGCGAGTTTGGCGTGCTGTCGGGGGCGAGCTGGGGGTTCAGAGAACCTCGAGCCCTAGTAACGATAGCCCTAGCTAGGGCTCGAACCCTGCGTGCCCCCCATTAGGAGAACGGAGGAGACGAGGAGGTGGAGAGATTGCAAAAGTGAGATACTGAAGAGAAGAAATTTGGTTTATTTATGGTGGACTTTAGCTTGTGTGGTTGGCTAACAATATAGGCGGAGATCATTAGCTGATTGTTAACAGCTGGGTTGCGTTTCAACCGCACTTCCTCTCGAAATTGGTTTACAACTACATTTATAACTACTACAATATTACATTTCATTTTTTAAGGAGCATTTGGTTTGGTTATAAAGGAGGTTTTGTTTTATTTGCTGCTAAAAAGAAACCCCAGAAGATATGTGAAGTACAGCTCCACAAAAAAAAAAAAAAAAAGATAATACTTTTATTTTAGTTTTAAGAAATTCACTTTTCTTATTTTATTTTTGTTCTATCGAAAACATACCGAACCGTGATACCGTGATTTTTGTGAACCGTTACACCTCTAATAGATAGATAGATACCCAGTTCAGTCTGTTGTTTACATTCAACAAGCCACAAATTAATGTATGAGTTCCAGGGTGTATAGTGTTTTGTGTACACTGTGTGTTATGCTGGCGTGACTGACTGCTGCAGGCACACAGCTCTGCTTTATGGCTAACGCAGCCTGGTACAGATTGAGGTGACAGGATGAGGAGGAATCCTGCTGTCACTTTACCTGAAGCCAAAGAGAAGTGACGTAATTCATCTAACTAACCACTGCCCTGCTCTACACTGAATGAGTGAATGGATGGCCTTGCCAAGTGGCCTTTGAAACTACTTCCTGGCCGTGTGTGAAATACATTATGTAACACACTGTATATGGCTTAAAGGGTTTGGCTACTGCTAATATAGAAAAAGACAGTTTTGACTTGTCTTTTATAAAAATCTGAAAGACTGAAATTACTTTGAAAAAAAACTTAAAAACTAGCCCAGGGACAGTCTTACAAATGCTATTTCACAATTGTTTTAGTCATTTCAAAGCAGGAACAATGACAGACTTTGACGTGGGATATTGGTGGGGTTTTAGTGAAATAAAGTGTGACAGGCCAATATGGGCTCTATACATCAGTTACCTTTTATCTGAGGATGGCAGGGATTTTGGTGGCTCTATTCTGATGGCAGGGTCCCATTCTCCAGGAGGGAGGACAATGACCTCATCCAAAAACTCGTCAATGCCAGCGAGGAGATCTTGTCTGTCCTTGGCTTTGTATGCAATTTCATGGAAGACCTTGATAAGAGAACTTTGATTACTGGCCAACTCCCCACATGACAAATCTAAAAAAAGTACTTTTTTTTTTTTTTGCTACATCAAATTCTAACAGAACATTTAAGACACAGAAACTCAGCATCAAAACATGTATGCTGAAAGATACTTAAGATCTTAAATTGACAGGTCTGACTATTAAATTGACCTGTTTAAATTGACCTGTTAATACAGGAGAGGCTTGAATACTGCTTTATAGGATATAATAACTGAAGACAAGCCCCTTTTCTATTATGGCAATATCAGCCATACTGAAGTACTAAAATTCAAATCTAGCTAACTCAAAACATTAAAAAGAGACTACTAAAATGACAAAATGCACTACAAAATGAAATAAATACATTAAAAATGAAAGCTAATTTAAAATATAATATAATTAAATTAATACTTGCTCTGTTACAGATTGCAATCTTTTTTTAAGTGTGAAAGCAACAGTATCTAACACTATTTAACATGACTGATGGCCCTTTTCTGAAGCATAATAGGACAAAAAAATAAGTCTGTGTGTACCTCGTCAGACATCAGAGTAGCAATTGCTCTACCAATTTCATGGTATGACTTGGCTTTGCCTTTGGGTCCAAGAAGAATGAACAGAAATCTGGGAAAGATAATAAATATTACCTTAAGTAAAGCACACAGCTTTTCTAATGGTTTAATAAAAGCCTATTTTGAACTGAACACCCTCCATCACAGCTATATTTTGCTCTTTGGCTTCGTGGGATGAAAGTGGGTCATACCTTGTGGGCACAGGCACTTCAGTCAGCGCCCCCAACATGACAGCCTGCTGCAGCCTCACAAAGGCCACAAACGGACTGTCCAGGAAGTCCACTTCTCCTACAAGAACATTGGAAGCTTCAGCATCTCTGGGCAGTTTCTTCATGAACTTGTTCTTCAGCTGAATACATGCAGAATGGGATTTTAATGACACTCAGTAAGGAGGAAGAACTGAATAAATAAAGTGAACAAATCAAGCTCCAACACATGACCTCATTAAACATACTGCCCAGCTGCCAAGACTTTCATGAAAATGTGATGAATCCAACAACTGCAACTGTCCAACTAATGGAAATTACAAAGATTAGTGGCTGCATGTGAGATTGTTCATCCTAAGGTTCAGCAAAGGCCCACTGTGACTCCTGCATTCCTTTACTCTTAATTTAGAGGAACCAGTGGTAACCAGTATAAAAACTGTTAATTTCATTTTATTTATATGGGTTGTTGTTGTTCCTACAAGTGATAAATTGAAGGCCAACTTCAAAGGCAGTGGCATTTGCCAGCTCAGACTTTGAGGTCATGCCAAAAGTGAAATTTACAAGCCAAAGACAATTAGTACACCCTGCTCACATAACCATAAATTGTTAAGCAACTCCAACTTGTGCCTCCAAGTTTATCATTGTGGATTTTAACAGCTAAAAGCATTACACCTAATCATTTTGGTTGCATATATAAATTGTTTTTGGTTTATTACTTACTGTTAAAAAACAATAAATGTTCAAATTATTGCAAGACTAGCACACATGACAAAAATCTAATAGATAATAAATAATAATAGCTCTAAAGCTCATAAATCAAATTTGACAGCTCTGCTGATAACTTGAAAATGGGGTTAAAATGTCAGTCATTAATAAACCAATTCCTCAGTATACTTTCAACAAATAAACAATAACATTTCCTTCTGAAAGTCTTATTGAAGAGTCAAAGTAAGCAGTTTTGTTAACCATTGACGGAAGAACATTAGAAACACAGGCACAATGGAAAACATTTAACCTGGAGCAGCTGAGCACATGATGGGACAGACCTCTCACTCATCAACAGCTCTAGCATCATAGATCATTAGTTTTGAAGGTCTTGCTTTTATTCCATTGTACTGTTGCAAAACCATCCTATTACTGATTATCATTGATTAGCTGTTGCAAATGTTTTTAAAAATCCCATATCCTGACACGTTAGCAGGTGTATTAACTTACATGTTTTGTCAATTCGAAAGTTTTATGACACCTCAAAGAACCTTAAGGACCTGTCTTTTATGAAATACTAGTTAAAGGGTTAGTTCACCCAAAACTGAAAACAAAAGAAAAGATAACGTAGAGTGACAAAAAGGTCCTGACTAATGAAACTAAAGCAAGTGAAGAAGTGGTGGCTATAGATAGAGAGGGGATGATGTCACTGATGTTAACTGAAGGCCAGATTGCAGACAGCATTACTAGAGGAGCGTAAAGGGATGATTAAAGTATTAGAAGGACACACCTTAAACAACCCATAGTGTTTTTCTCAGACTTATATGAATGTTTACCTCCGAGCTTCATTATCTAGAAGTCAAAAAAGGGTCAACAGACGGTTATGTTCCACCAGTTAATTCGTTTTAGCAGCACAATATGCTGAACACAACACTATATAAAGCCTTTTTTCACAATGTATGTGTTCCAATACCGGCAATTTCTGACCTATTTATATATCACACACTCCAAGCAACTCACATTAACATCAAATCTATAGCCATTCAGCTCTCTGGCAGGTAGTATGTGAAGTGGAAAGGCTTCACAACATTTCTGTGAATCAAGCAGTGCCATCTGAAATTTCAATAAATATTTTTAAATAAATGCTTTACGACTGACAATATTGCTGTTTTCTTCTCTATTTGCCTTGTACCCCTAACTCCTAAAAAACCTTTCTTTATATCTTGACAGACTAATACATTCATAAGTCAAAGTATTCTTGTCCTGCACTACAAAAAGAAACCTCAGGACTTCATCCACCTAAGAATCTTGAAATGGATATTAAGCCCAATTCATGTAATAAACAGCAGTTTAATACAAAATATAGTAGCCTTATCACAGGGATATTATTCAACGGTCTAAACCCACATACCAAATCACTTCATTCATTCATATTACTTAGGTTACCATTCATTTCCAGATTCTCTGAATGTCTAATCTCAGAAAGCAGGAATGACACCATCATCAACAAAAAAAAAAAAAGTTCACAGTGCATGACACGAACCCGAGCCTTCCCTCAATCTGTGCTTACAATCACAATCTGTCCATGTCTCTGGGCCACCTCACACAAGCAGCCTCTCAATCCCCCACTCTGCCAAAAGGGGCAAGGGGCATCTCCTCTGAGTCTGTCAACAGCTGAGGCCTTCCAGCAATCACATCCACACTGGTTTATTCAGCATGCAGCACACACACTGAAATACTGTCAAACATTTGCCAGCTATTTCACTTAATGCTGCATTCAGCAAGAAGGGATGCATTCCCACGTAAAAAGAAACTATTCTAATTCCTCTGAGGTGAACTTCCGTGAAGCGAGTTAATTTTTATGGTTTGTCACAGATTGACACCACCCAAATGACCTCTTGGTGCTCCATCAATGAGACCCCAAGAACTTCCCATTAGGAATGAAAGTCTGGTTTTCACACCAGCTATGTTCTTGTGTTAGACGCTCCACTGGTTCTGTTCTGCTCTAACCGCAGTTCTATCATTAGGAAAACACTAGCGTCATCAGTTTTGTCATAGTGACACTGACTGTGATGTAAACTTTTTATGTTTCAATCTAAACTACAGTCAATTACAGATGCTTGTATATTTTTACATTTAAATGTGTTTTTAATATTTGATTATTAATAATATGTTATATTGCATTTCAAAGTTGGAAAGTTTTGTTAATGTTTTTGAAAGAGGTCTCAAACTCAAAGCTGCATTTATTTAATTCTATTAAAAATAGGAATACTGTGAAATGTTGTTAATTTCAATAAATTTCACATTTGAATACATGTTAAAATCAAATGTATTCCTGTGATAGCAAACATTTTCAGCTTCATTACTCTAGGCTTTAGTGTTACATGATGCTTCAGAAGTCACTGTAATATTCTGATTTGGTGTTTAATACTATTATGACCATTGAAATCCATCCGTGTTTATTATTTCTGTGAAAACCTATTTTTTGTAAGTGTTCTGTGACGAATAGTCAAAAGAAAAGTCTTAACTTGCATGCACCCTTGCTGCAAAAAAATCTATCAATAAATAAATCTTCTCTAAACACAAAAACATACAAACAATCTTGACTCACCTGATCTTTCTCTGGCTTGTCTGAGATATCGTTCAGGCTGCTTGATGTCAAGTTACGATGCGTGGTGGTTGGGCTACCTAATCAAAATTTATGAAAATTACAGATTAATGAAAAAGTAAACAAAGTCTACAAATATAGTCTACAAAGAAATCCAAACACAGAATAAGTAAGGGCGCTGAATGCCAGATGAACCATTGGGGAATCAGTGGGACTGACAACGTTGTACAGAACATTCATATTTTTTCACAGGCTGTGAATTGCTCGAGGCCATGCTTGTAAATGTAAAATAACTTCATTTAGGAAAGATGATGTGCCAGGCAAGAAAGGAACCTATACTGAAAAGTTGATTATTAACCTTGCAGAGTTCAAGTCATTGTCTTCATGCTGTGAACAGCACAGTGAAGCAAAGTATTCCCAATGCCACAGAAATCTAATATTGACTAAGATGTCAGTTTGATGCAGCCAAAAGAAGAACAAAAAGCAGCCAAAAGAAGAAAAAAAGAGGCTGAATGTAGATGAGGAAAGTTTTAAAGCTTCATTTATGAAGCAAAAAGAACGAAAAAAATAAAAAAATGAACAAGAAAAAAATTGACCTTAATAAATCCTACATTATCAGATCAGAGCTGCTCATTAATATGGTTATGGTCATGATGACACTGTGATCTCCACTGGAAAGTTCAGTCCGGTGTGATTATTAGAAGACTTTGGAATTTAAATCTATTAAGGGTGATCTATAACAGGGGATTTTAGATATGAAAATCTATTACATAATAATGACAAGACTAACTAGCTAAACATAGATGGACACAACAACAACTAAAAAAGGTCATATCATACAGCCTTAAAACAGGTTCTTTATTGGCATCAGTGCTTCCATGAAGAATCTTTATCATCCATGTAACCTTTTCATTGCACAAAAGGTTCTTTATTATAGAAAAACTTACACTGCAAATGCTTTCTTTTGGATCAACCAGTCAGTTTATTTATTTTGTCCCTGATGTTTTATTATTCGAAGTACTCTTCAAATGGTCTTAGAGTTGGTCCCTTATGATATGACCCTTTTAAGCCACAATGCTTTTCTATTCTGTCACAGATACTGCATGTTACACACTGCGTGGGGTGAAAGGACACATATACATGTACTGGCAACTGGTAAGTTGGACTTACTAGGCCATCCCATGCTTGGACTTCCAGGAGCTCGCAACACCTCCTCGGAGGTGCGAGTCATTAGACAAGGCACTGAAGTCTCAAGTGGATTACGTGCTTTTAGCGACAAGTGAAGCAGAAAGGATAAAAGATAAGAAGGATGAAAAGAAAGATTGTTAAGGTGATAGAGGTCAGTGGTTTTAGGTGTAAAGTTAGCTACTTTTGTAAAAGACTGTACAATCGCTCAGGAAAAGATAGGATTTGTTAGAGCTAGAGGTAGAAAAGCACAGTAAAAGCAAGTATTTCTTCAGAAAACAGAAGTTCAAGTGAATAACATTTATGTTACATTCAAAAGTCGAATGGTCAGTGAATCACAGGATTCACAATATAAAAATGGTTATTTAAAAACATCCCTTTGATACGTCACAAACCTAATGTTGTAACAGAACATATACTACTGTTTGAAAAGTTTGGGGTCAGTAAGATTTTTTTAAGCTATGTTTCTAAGTATGTTCTTGCTAAGGCTGCATTTACTTGATCGTAAAATACAGTAAGAATACAGCAGTACTGTGAAGCAGGCTCATCTTCAGCTACAGAGGACCCTTCAGAAATCATTCTAATATGCTAATTTGGTGCTCAAGAAACAGTTAGATATATATTATCAATGTTGTAAACAGCTGTTCTGATCAATATTAGAAACCAAGATTTTATGAATAGAAAGTTTCAATAATTTTTTTTTTAAAACATATTCAACATTATAAATGTTTTTACTGTAACTTATGATCAATTCATGGTAAATATCCTCCAAAAAAACAAAAATAACCCCAAACCTTTCAACGTTAGTGTCAACACCAAAGAGTGAAGTGCTAGTGAAGGGATTTTGTGGAGTCTTTAAACATACAGAGACAATTAAAAGGAGAAATATATGCTGAGTCAATAATGAATCAACAAATTGGTAAAACATTAGTAAAACAATTCTTGTAATCTTTGTGAAGGTATTTATGCATATACAAATGTAAATCAAATTGGAGTGAAAAAAAAAAGAAATAATTAAATTTGGTATTCCAAAAATTGTTTTTGAAAAGTGTGGAGAAAAACAAGCCACAAAAGATTTCATAAAACTCAAGAAAAAAAAAAGAAAAAAAAGAAGAATCTTAAAATAAAAAAATATGTATATTATATATATATATATATATATAATCTTAATAGCTTTAAAGAAAAAAGGAGTTTAAAAAATAACTGCACCAAACTGCCACCTATATTACCATTATCCGGGGTGGAAAACAGCCTACTTGCGCTGGAGACCGTCTTGCCAATGTCAGCTAAAGAGCGAAGATTGGACTTCTTGGTCTGGTGGCGATGCTTCCTCAGCAAGGTATACATGACTTTATCTTTCAGGTCAGCTTTCAAGAGACCGCTCTCAATCTGACTGTCAGTGATCATTTCTGAAAGAAAGAGACAAGAGAGCCAAACAGAGAGAGAGGTAGACAGTGAGATTGGCATTAGAAGGGGCCTGCCTTGTCATTGTGTTGCATCTATAGACTTTAAGAAGCTCATCACAACCCCTTCACAACTGAGCAATCTTTTCATTTAAATACCAACTTTACATAACACTGTACATCAAACTTTTAACTACAACTTGAAATTGAACTCTCTAAATGAACTTGAAGTGAGTGTCAGTGAAGCGACACATTGCTTTCTATTCTCAGTTTCAGAACTGGACGTCTAATGAGGCACTGGCTTGTGCATAAGATTGTCTGGTGGTTCTTGTAAGCATCTATTTTTATAAAAGAGGGTCAAAGACACGAGGCCCGGGCCCTCAGGCCCTTTTTGTGAATGGTTTGGCCCTTAATGGCCGATCCTTCAATTCATTTTCATCTCAAAAGGCACACTATGAGGTTGACCGAGCTTAACTCAGGCAAACTTTACATTTTCTTTAAATTGATAATACGACTTGACAAATCATGCTCTGAGTAAGAGATACGGTCAGGGGATTCAAGAATAGGAATGATTAAATCTCTTTTGATTGGTGGCAGTGGTTACAATCTATCCAGCCATCATCCAGACAGCTACAGTAAATTACTCTTTTTTTTTTTTTTCTCCATAAAGTCTTTTATAAAATAATCACCGCAATCACATACGTTGCTATCCTTGCACTACACTTATTTAGTGGCCACAAAATTTTCATTCTGATCTTTCTCATGCACTGCCTGAATTCAGTATAAAAGAAATGGCCATCCTGAATGGATGCAATCACCCGTGCATCTGAGCCCAGAGTTACAGCGAGGGTTGCGAGAGGACTGTATTAAACAGAGCTATGAATACATCTTGACATGTGAGCATTTGGAAACCAAATCGTGCATATCACACTTGCTATCTCTCACAAACCTTACAGTATAATTAAAAAAAGAAGAGTCTGATCTGCTCATCTTTGTGTCATCTTTGTGACAATATCTGATGACAATATTTATTTATCCCACTGACAGGGCTGAGCTGATGAATGCTTCTGTTATAGAAAAGGCAGCTCCATGACAGAAAATATGGCTCCTAAAGCCATGACTGATGCATAATTAATGTTGCATAAAACTAGATTGTTTCATCCATCTGACAGAAATCCTATCAATATAAACACTTTGTTAAATTGCAAAGCAACACATTATTAACATATAATATATATATATATATATAATATATATAATTACCTAAAAAATGAATAACAGTTTAAATAACAACATTTGATGTTTATTTTTTTAAACAAATCCACTTAGATTATGTTTTAATCTCAATGCAAAATAAGATTAATAAAGAGAGTTAAAAGCATATTTTTAAAAATATAGTTTAAAATGGTCCTTAGTTAGCCATAAATTGGTTTAAGCTGGTCAAATGCTTGACCTAAGCTGGTCCTAAGCAACTACTGTAGCTCCAAATTATAACCATCTAAAGACCATCTTAAACCAATTTATAAAAAACTAAGGAGCAGCTTAAAACAGCTGCCATGCTTCAAAACGTACCTAACCAGCATACTGTATACTGGGTTTTTTTAGACTGCAACATCATGTTAAAGATGAATTATGTCATTGTTTGGCTCAGTCACTGTAAACACAGGCCACTGAGTTCATAAATCTCTCTGTTGAGCACCAACACTATTTTGGTGAAAAAAGGTATTTGAGTGTTTTGCGTGTGTAACCCAAGCTGGTTATGGTGGTAAAGAATCCATTAATAATAGCTCCAGAAGAAACACTTACCAACAACCCCTGGCAGTGTGTTGGCCTCTAGGTCCAGCATGATGGTGCCCTTCTCTATACATGTCCTAAGCTCAAAGAGACTATGTAAAGACAGAGTGGCCACATGTGGTTTACTCCACCTCTCCCCACCTTTTTCCACCTTCTCTTCAAACTTGATCCACCTTCGAAAAAAAAAAACAACAGATACTGAAGTAGGTAGGTTATGAAGTAGGAATGTGAACAGCTCTGTATAAAAGTACAACTGCAAGTCAGCTGAACACGGATTTATTGAATTCTGTTGCTCAAGAAACATTTCTTGTTATTTGTATATGTATTGTATATGTCCCTGCTGAAAACAATAGTATTCATTTTTCAAGGAAAAAAACTTAGTGACCCCAAAACTTTTTAACAGTAGTGTATCTTTGTAAATCCACCGTATCAGAAACAAACACAAGACCCAGACATGAGACTAGAATCTAAAGCAGCCCTCATATTCAACTCTAACCTTTCTCCTGTACAACTCTGTTTATTAAAACTGATGACCCTGCTTGAATGGCTTTAATATGTAATCCTTAATCCTAAAAACACAAACAACCTGTAATCTCATCTCTAAAACAATCTCTCAAATACAATCTTGATTGAAATGAAAAGATCAGCAGTAATCATTCTTGTACTTATTTAATCTGTTAAATGCCCGCTTTGGCATGTGATAATGACCGCTGATTGGGGACCACCTAGAGCGCCACTCAGCATTACATGAAACTGCCCCTCTCATTGAATCATCCAAATCTTTCAAGAGCGCACAGCTCCATAATTGATGTGTGCTGCATGCAAGACTCATCTTTTATTAGAGACCAAGCTGTCTGCTCAAATGAGCTCACAAACACGAGATTTAAAGCAACAGTTACTGTTAAATGATTGGATGTGCTTTTAAATGGATAAGCAAGTCAAAACATATGCACATTTTCTACTTTTTTTCACACTGTTCCCTAAAGATTCATCGGGTTGGATTCCTCCCTTTAGACAGTGTCAAGTGTTTCAAATGTTTTCGTATACTGGCACCAAGCAGTCATTGGCAATGAGCCAGTACACTTGAATCTTCTTTTGATGAATTGTACGGTGCCTGTATAACAAGTCTGAAAGAGTAATTAAAACGGTCTTTATTGAAAACTGGAATTCACTGGTGGAATTAAACAATATAACTCACTTTAATATAACTGCTTTCTATTTGAACATTTAACATTTCTATTTAACATTTTAGCATGTAGTTATTACTCCAGTCTTCAGATGATCCTCACAATGATCCTTATGTAATAATTAAAATAGACTGGTTTGCTATGATGCTTTTTTTGTTTCTTTATGAACATGAAGCAGAAAAGAAAAACACAATTTGGGCAAACCCAAGATAAAAAAAATACTATCAGACACAAGTTATCAAGTTTTGTTTTTTTTTTTTTTCAAAAACTGTTCCTGCTAATAATACGGGCTCTAACAGTTCTGGTCTGTTTTTGAGCCTCATTTAGAGTACAAACCAAGCCACGGTGCTCTTACCTGGCAGTTTCCTTCCACTCCATCTCCTGGCCATCAACTGACAGTAGCTCGTCCAGCTCCGTGAAGAGCTGAGGGGGTGCTGGACTGTCATCGTCCTCTCCCAGAATGAATCGAATGCGCTCAGCAGCAGGTGAGACTGCAACAGGAAAAATACTGCGGGTCAGAGGAGAAGGTACAGTCCTGCATATTTCCGGCTTGCCATCATCACTTATTCCATTAGGCCTGATCTCCAGCTCAGGTGGAGGAGGAATCTTGACCACAGACAGGTCTGAATCTGGGACCACATCCAGCTTGGAGTCAGACTCCATCTTCTCCTGCTCTCCAGCCTCACTCTTCTCCACATTATTGTTCTCAGTTGTGTTCTCCGGGTTGCTATCTGAAGCATCCATCCTAAAACCCAGTTGAAAAACAGTTCTGTTTCCCAGAACACGATCAAAGCTGGTGAGGATGGCGGAGAGAGGGAGGGAGGTCAAAAACACGAGACCTCACGCAGCCAGCTGCACTCAGATAGTCATTAGAGCCCTTCGTGTTGTCTGCTGTCCTGTACACCCCACTATAACACAGTGACACCTTGGTAGTTAAAAAGGGGGTCCCCACTTGTCACCCCAGAGCAACAGCCCGCCCATCGGCTGCTCTGGCTGAACCCCCTCGCCATTGGCCCTCCGACTTTGGCACCCTGCCCTGAGCCCCTCATTAACAATTAGGAAATGTTTCACAAACTGTTCATTCTTCACAAGAGGGCCTCACTTCCCTTCTCGCTTGTTTTCCAATTTGAATATTTATTTGTTCTTGTGGAACAAAGTAAACTGTAATGTTTCATATAAATAAAGCTGCTCTTGTCTTATTAATTTTAACTCCCATATTAAAGTTTCACCCTCAAAACTGGCAAAATCTGACAGTGAAAGTCACTGGAAAAATACTACTTCTATATCAATTTGCGAATAAACACTGAAATTAATATAATTTGCCAAATTTAAATCAACCAAAAGAGAATTGATTAGAACATTGGTGACAGTTTTTCAATACCTTTCAGAATTATTAGTGCTATTAGGGGTGGGCGATATTACCAAAATCTTCTATCACGGTAGAAGCAATTTTCTACCTAGATAACGATATTATATATATATATATATCACGATATAGCAATTTGTGTCTGAAAATGCACAAATAAAAATTCAAAAACAAAGAAACTGTTTCATATAATGTAATTTTATTTAAACTGAATTGCAGCAATACTTTAAATTACAAAAAGCAAACAAGTATTCTGTTTACTGCAATGCATTGTAAGGTTAATGTGTCTTTTCTGAGAACAAACAGGTAACGTAAAGTTACTATATTGCCTGACAGCTAGTATACTCATTTTTTACCACTTGCTAAAACAGTGCTCTTGCATACCTTGCAAATCCTGTTTGTCTCATTCGTATCACTTTTCCTACTGTATACTCAAACCAATTCCACAGCCGATGCACCTTTTTTCTTTACAATCTCCTCGTTGCTGTTTTTTTCACGTGTAAGCGAACTCACCACTGCTGCAGCGAGACGTGCACGAGCTGGGAAAACAAGAGCTCATGCCTGCGTGGCACTACCAGAGACTCGCTGAAGTTTGTAAAAGAAGTCGCTAGATTTGTCATTTGTCACTATTTTGGAAAAAATATCACCAAGGGGGGCTGAAAAGTCGCTAAATCTTATCGACAATGTCGATAAGTTATTTGTTAATTGCGTGGTTATGTTATGTGCAACTTCACGTGATCTCAACCGCGGTTAAGACGATAGACCCAAATCTCTACCGGTTGACACATTTCTACCGGTTAATCTTGTCTACAGCCACCTATCACCCTAAGTGCTATCATATGATTCATTGTAATTAGTCGCTTCAAAATAATAGTTTTTGTTTACATAATATAAGCATGATTGCCATTTATTACATAAACATAAATACACACACATGCATGCAAGAAAATAGGTTGTTTATATATGAAACACATTTATTTATATAATAAATAGGTTAAATGCATATAAATATAAACATGTAAATACATCTATATGAAGATTGGTAACTCTGTGTGAATGAACAGTCGCATGGGAATTTTACTGTAATTAAAAGAGTCCATTTCCATTGCTTATGTCACTGGCTTGCGTTGACATTTCATAACTTTGATAACATCCACATTAACATGGGCACGATGCGGTTTGAGTAAATGAGTAATCTGATTGTACAGCTCGGCACTGAATCAGTTGGATTTCTGACGAAACCTCCAGAATGAATTACGATCCATAAAGCCCTTGTGTTTCTTTGAAAAGATAATTAAACTACAGTATCTGATTGGATGAAAGGGCTGCACATAACACTTGCTGTCCAAAGACAGATTTTTTTCCCTCAACTTTTACTACCGCTGTTGATATGGTAAAAGGCAGGTTACAGGTGTTATCAGCACCCTAAAAAGGTGATAACAGAATGAGCAGAAATTTCAACTCTACTAGCTGTAAAAAATCAGTAATTTTTCCATAATATAATTATGTACACAATATCGCACACCATTATGTTTACAGTTCAAAACATTGTAACTGAGACTATAAAAATTCTGTAAAATAATATACAGAGATTTTGTCTTGATAGTCTGCAATACAGTTTTAAAGACTTTTTTTAAAAGACAATAATTCAGTACACATTTCTTTAACCAAGATGTAATGCTCATCCTTGTATTTATGTTAATAACTTTTTTAAGAATTTGACACTTTTATTCCGCAAGGATGCATTAAGTGGATTGTTTACCCAAAATACTCAAGCAAACAGTTGCTGGTCCCCATTCACATTCACACATTCATGCAACAGTTTGGCCACATTCTTAAAAATATCTTCTTTTCTGTTCAGCAGAAGAGAGAAACTCATATGGGTGTGGAACAACACGAGGGCCAAAGTCAACTCTCTCTTTAAATTCATTAAAAGTGACATTTCAAATAAATGCTGTCCTTTTATAATTCCTAACCAGCAGATGAACCTGAAAAAGCATCATAATTTCCACAAAAATATTCATATCAACAGTTTTCAACAATGACTAAGTTTACATGAACATTAATACTCAGATTTGAACAAGATTATGACAATACTCTGCCTAAGAATCTACCATGTACACAGTGATTTTTGATTACCTTAAAGGGTTAACGTATTTCACGTAATCAGCCTTGTCTACATCCGGGGGAAAGCACGCACATGAATGTAATCTGTGGTTTATGCCTAGAGTAAAGCATACTCTACGTACACACACACACATATATATATATATATATAAATGTTTATTCTTTGCACAAAAAAAAAAAAAAGTATTAATGTGGCAAAACTGAAGTCACGTGGACTGTTTTACCGATGTTTCTGGGATCACTTCAGTTGTGTTGCTGTCTATGGAGGGACAGATGGCTCTCTGATATCATCAAAAATTTCTTCATTTGTGTTCCGAAAATGAACAAAGGTGTTATGGGTTTGGAATGAAATGAGGGTGAGTAATTAATGACAAAAATAGTATTTTGTACTTTAATATGGCTAGTAATAAACGATTTACCAAATTGGACCCTTTAGATACAAACATGTATTTTTTAAAAAGGTACCGAAAAACATTTTAAATTGTAACAAGATTTTATCATATTAATGTTTTCTTTTTTTATTAACGCAGCCTTGGAGAGCATAAGTGACTTCTTCCAAGAAACTTTTAAAATCTTACCAACCACACAGTTTTTTTTGTCCCAACTCTGTTCTACAAAGTCCACACACAAAGTGACCCTGCGATGCATACAGACAACTCTGCTACGGATACCAAGAACTAAGCCTCAGTGGGCACTCGCTTCATGCTGTTGCTAAGCAGGGCCGGGACAGAAGGAACAGGCAAGGGAGAGAGAGCGCAAAGGACAGATAGAAAGGAAAATCGCATCGTTCAAACAAGTCTCAAAGCTGTGGGCTCTCTCGCCAAGAGCTACGACCCACACAAAGGGGACTTTGTCCATGCAACAGGGACTTATGGGAAAAGCGAGGGGGGAAGTATGCCCAGCGCCCAAAAAGGGACTTAGCTGAGCTGCCACTTCATGTTGGAGAGTCCCAGTCTCACTAGCAACACTGTGCAACATCCCACATGCAAACAGCAGTATCCCAAACCACATTCTTCTCGCTGCATCAGAGAACCAGTATTCAATGACATTCTTGCGCCATGCACAGACCAGAAAAAAACAACAACTCTCACTGCTCACGGGTTTGTGAATTGTGGTGTTGAGGCAATACAAGCTTCCCACGTCTGTCTGTAGTAGAATTAATGGCCTTCCCAGCATTACAAGTCCTGTATGCTTGCAGACATAAATTAACTGGAAGGCACCTAATGCCCAATATTTACATCAGAGGTCTTGCTCTCTAAATCTTTTGCTGATGGTAAATGTGCTATAAGGGAATTTGAAAATGAAAAGGCCAGAATGAAAGACAGTACTAGCAGTACTGGGTTTTCTAAATGGGTTTCATGAGTTGATAATAAAGCTAGTAACGAATTAAACTGAACATACTATTAAAATAAATGGTGGCATAATGAATTAAAATAAATAATTCTTTTCTGTGTGATTATTAGTTTCTTAATACTGGTGTTGCTATGTTGCTTTGTTTTTACTATAGTTAGTATAATATTGTTTTACAATATCCTGGTCCCTTCAGTGCAAGCCTATGAGTTCCTAAAAGTGACAACCAACCCACAATTTAGGTATATGTGCTGTAAACAATTAAGGAGCAGATTTACCAAACAGGGCAAATCGGTGCTAGAGCGCAATTCCATAAAAGTGCAGATGAGAGGGAAGATTTTTGCAAGGGATTTACTAATAATGTGCATATTAAAAGAACACAGACAGAACATCTCATTTCCATAAGGACCAGCTCAATCTACCAAGAGCCATAACATCCACACTATCCTCAGTTTTCGCTTGTAAAATGTAGAAGCGTGGAGAAAAATGTTGTTGCACAGATAAAGTAAATCCATTACAGCTAAAGTGAAAAGTGCTGACTACAGAATTTACATCTGCTCAGTGTTGCATCATGACCCTTTTTTCATGTTTTTACAGTTTTGCACATTTTAACCAATCATACACCTGAGATTGTTGAGCTTATGAATGCAATGTCCAATCAGAGGCATTTAGACGAGTCATCGCTGAAAGAGTGGAGTTTGTTGTTGCATGTGTGCACGCGCTGACAGGTTGACTGCAGATACAGGTAATTAATTACCCCATTAGTAAAGACCATTTATGACTTCCATACATCTAACAGTGAAAACGACATCTCCCATCATTCCAACAGTCTTCACAGCATTATCAAGCCTCACCTTTGTTATTGTTTTGAACATATGCGACCTGCAAAACCTGATTTTGACCCTGGAACAACGTTGTGATTAACCAATCAGATCTGAAGAACCAGTTTATAGTTTTTGTGAAATCAGTGTTTGGAGCTTATACATATCATTAAACTACCTTT
This sequence comes from Enteromius afrohamiltoni, assembly GCA_034779775.1. Lineage (NCBI taxonomy): Eukaryota > Metazoa > Chordata > Actinopteri > Cypriniformes > Cyprinidae > Enteromius > Enteromius afrohamiltoni. Next base: position 13,243,934 of record JAUYWG010000038.1, read on the forward strand.
TAATCTGATTTTAGGCATTACTCATGGGTACGGTAGGTTTAGGTGTAGAGATATGGTCAAAAATGTATGGACTAAAATGTTGTTCCAGGGTCAACAAAATATGTAGATAGCAGATGTACACCTCACTAGCTTACTGGTACAAAAAGGCATAATAAGAGTTTCTATTACAAGGCTGTCTTTTGTATTTACTTCTAGCAACAGATGCTTGGCAGAAACACACAATTCACCACATTTCAAGACACAAAGAGTATTTCAAGTCAACTTCCGACTGGGATGCACAATCACTTTTTGGTCTAAAGAGTAAGGTCAAAATAAGTAAAAAAAAATAAATAAAGAAATCAAGGTTAAAAAGATATCTAATAGAAGAAAGCACTTGTTAATAAAGAAATTACAAATAAAAACATATATGTAGTTTATTAAAGTACAAATAATACATTTATGCGCATTGTTAAATTATTTTGGACATTTCTTTACTGTATACACGGCGAATCTCTAAAGTTAATAAAGATTTAATTTGGAGTAGATTTAAGACCAACTTGATGTGTCAAGTGCATGTTTCCTCAGGCTTTTGTGTTCAGATGAAAGCATTAGCATGAGAACAGAGTCAAATGTAGGCCACCATTGCTGTGTGTTTCACATCTGTCCAGCAGTGAAGAGTACAACAGTGATTAAACACATTTGAGGCGTCACATGCCTGTGATGAGTGGCCCTTGTCTTTTGTTTGAGGCACAAAATAGTTTTATTCAGAACAACTATTGTTCTTTCACTTCACTGCCTCCCCTGCCATCTCCTACGGACTTCCTGACAGTAACTGATACCCAACTCCACCAGAGTACAACTACCACTGTCATCACACCTACTTTATCACTTCATGGAAAACCTCCACATCCTAATGATTCTTTGAATAGCTGTTGGGGACAAACGTAAGCTTAATAAAACAGCACAAGAGATGAAATATTCTTCTGAGTTTTCATCTTCCTCTTCAGATTTAATTTTTCTTACTCTTATCAGTTTCATTTTCTAGCATTGGTTTTGTCAAATGAAAAATGTTGTTTTTAAGTATGTGATAATGCAGCTGTCTATGCTTGAGTCCCAGTCAAATAAGCAGCATCACCAGGAACCTTATGTCTGTTCTGACTTTTTCATTATGGGGCCACTTAACACTCTATATAGAATATATAGAATTATATATATATATATAGAATTAACACTCACTATATAGAATTTTTTATATATATATGTAAATGTCTGCCTCAATATTTTAGGACAAAAAATAAAAAAAATCTAATTTGGTGAAATAACCTTTTTGTTATTTGAACATTTATTTCAAGTCTTGATCCTCCTCCAAAGTCAAGATTAGAGCAGAGTCAACAGAGGGCCAGGAATTCATTTGGGTCTGACTAACATCTGATGTTTTCAGAGGGATTCCATAATGGTAGCCCCGAGAGACTAATAAAGAATTGAGAATTCAGTCACTATATAATTAAAACATGCCCTGTGTTTCTTTCTTTCCTTCTTAAAAACAAGTAAACAATTCACTTTATCAAAACAAATGCTGGATGCAACATGTTCCTATTTTTATGCATGTTCAAATTTACAACATAGAAACATAAGGCAAAATATCTGCCCATATTTTTAAAATTACAATACTTTTCAAAAGATTATCTTATGCTCATCTTATTAAAAATAATAATAATAATAATACACTCAACAAAAATATAAACGCAACACTTTTGTTTCTGCTCCGATTTTTCATGAGATGGACTTAAAGATCTAAAATTCATTCCAGATACACAATATTACCATT
>JAUYWG010000038.1:13253231-13264203 GCA_034779775.1 Enteromius afrohamiltoni
ATTTACTATGGAGCCGATAAATGATTCTTATTCGATGCACTGAATTTTAATAATTAATAAGATCTTCATGAAAAGCAGTGATAGGGTTACACCAGTTACACCATCTTCACCCCAGCTGTGGTGCCACAGGTCACATAGTGATCATGATTCACACCATCAGAGAGACTAACAGACCACTACAGCGATTAATGAGCCTCACGACATAACCAAGCATGACAAGGTTAAAAGCAGGACAATCCCCACCATTAGTCCACAGATGAAGCCATTAGAAGCAGTAGCAACATGTCTTAAATGGAAAGATATTCCAAATGACTATTATGATCCACATTAGTTCACACAAGAACATTGTGCATTGCTTTTGTTTTGTATTTATTTTCTATATCAGTTTGATCTATTCTAATTTCTACTTGGCTTAAAATTACTTCCCAATATTGCAAAACGTAAATTAACATTTTATGCACAGCAGATTCAGAATGCACTGGGTTGAAAATCAAGGGCTGGCTTGTTTGTACTCCTATTATGAGTGTATTAATGTGTTTCTTTTCAAACAGAGACAATCTTACATTAACCCGGTTAAAACTCTCCAGTACTGGTTCTGAGTTTGACCAGATGATTATCCACTGAATCTAACCACAATAATAATAATAATAACCACAAAAGTCATATAAGACACATCCTTCACTCTTATTAATTATGCAGAGTGTATTTAAACAGGATTCACATCCCTTCTGTCTCTTTTTCCTTTCACTGCCAGCAAAAGATCATTGTACAAAATATTCTTTACAAAGGTGACGTGTCTTTTTTTGTGTGCGTGTTATCTCAACTTTTCATCTCTATATCTTATCTTATCTAATCTTATTATAACTTCATTATATGTTCTTTACATTTCAACGTCTACCACAGATCATACTGTGTTGCAGTGCAATTTGTCACACTGTCATAATAGGAATTACTCTATATATTTATTCTGAACAAAACAAAACCTTACAAAAAACGTTTAATTACTAAATGTTACTTACACGCAAACTGATTTTGATTTTTTTTTTTTTTAAGACATAAATCATATAGATATAAATCATGTTGGTTGAACAAATTATTAAATTATCTGCTTGTCTGAAGTCAAATTGGTTTTCTCCAGGGCACATCCAGCATCTTTTCTGCAAACATTATGTAAAAGTATTGACAAATGTTGACATTTTACCATTGTCTTTGCTATTCAATAAACAAACAAATGGTGAAATATCATCAAGAGTTTATGAATAAGGATACGCTAAAATGGGTGAGAAAAAAAAATAAGGAAAAGGGAGTAAGAGCAAGGACTACTAAGAGAAGGAAAGGGAGAGGTAAGAGGGAGGGAGGAACCACAGATTGTCGAGCCAGCTTTGTGCCAAGCTTCCTGTTCTTTCGGAGAGACCCTTTTCTATACGGCCATAGAAAAAGGCCTGAATTGCAGTGGCACGCAATTCGTCACTGGATAAAGTGTATTCCCTAAATCTGGCTGGGCCCTATGGGCTTCATCATCTGAGCGCCTTGTGTTACCGCAGTAACAGAGTTGTTGAGATGGAGGGTACAAGTACAGAAGATAGCAACACACCACAGTGCATGCTAATATAGCTGCTAATAAAGCTCCACCTAAAAGTACTGCTACACATGGGCTCTTTGTCTAGCAGGCACATGTTGCTCTGTTAAAGTTTACTTTGAGGGCAGGCCAATGCTATTTTTTGGATTTCTAAGACTAATGTTTTTCTTTCATTGTACTACTGTTCAAAAGTGAGGGTTAGCAAGATTTCTTTTTAAATGAAAAAAAATCTTTTAACAGAGATCCATTCAATTGATAAATATTATCAGTTAAGACATGCAATGTTACAAAAGATTTATATTTTAAATAAATGCTGTTCTTTTGAACTTTCTATTCATCACAGAATCTTCAAATCTTTTTTTCCACCAAAAACAGTTTTCAACACTGATAATAGTAATATCACCTGAGGATCTGTTTTCTGAAGGATCATGTGACACTGAAAACTGGAGTAAAGGCTGCTGACAATTCAGCTTTGTGTGACAGGAAGAAATTACATTTTAATATATAGAGTTCTACAACAGAAAAATGTATGTTAATTTTGCATGTGCAGTTTTTATTGTGCCATGCAACTGTAACGTACTACTTCTCAAAAGGTTTATGGCTGCATAACACTAATTTCCTTCCCGTTTTAAAGAATACCAGACTGTATAGAATTGATACTGTGTAGTATTCAGCAAGCTGTAAGCTATTATTCGTTGTGAACACAGCCTGTGCCACACTCTGACAGCAGGAAGAGGCGGAACAGTGTTCAATCAAGGCTGAAAGGATAAGGAACACTTAAAGTCATGCAAATTGAAGAAAGAAAGAAAGAAAGAAAGAAGGAAGGAAGATGGTCCATCTCTTCTCTCTGCCATTTTTCAAAAGGTAAAGTTATCTGCTGTTTGCAGCTCAGACACCTATAGAGCACCTATTAATCACTGTGCTTTTTTATTAAGCCTTGAATAATATGAATATATGAATAGATCATACTGAAGTAGCTATTATGTTACTATAAATAATTAAATATATATTTGATAATTAATTTAGCTCATTCAGTGTCTTGTTTTACTTATTTATTTATTTATTTGTTTTTTAGTTTTATAGACTCTTCAACAACTTATTCTGATAGCTGTCTAGCTCAAACCTAAACATGGAAACAAAACATGCTCTTAAATGCCATTCTGATAATCAACAGCCACTAACACTCATTTAAATCTATCTTTGGACCGGAAGGAATTTGACACGGTATTTGTGCTCTACATCTTCACCATTCTAATGTAAACATACTAAACAAACTAACTATATCAAAGCAAAGCCCAAATGACTTCACAATAAGAAACATTTCCTGGCTTCTAACTTTAAAAATAGTACACATTTCAAATCAAAAACTTTAGATTAAAAATGAGGTACTAACCTTCAACTTCCTCCTGATCACACACGTGTTTGAGTACCGAGGCCCCTCTGTCCAGCACGGCCTCATCCTCCATCCTGTAGTAGTAAAAGAGGAAAAAAGACTGCTCACATTTCTCTTCTAAAGACAACGTGGAGCCATAGCGCCGAGGCTCATTCACTTGCAGTGTGTTTCTGCTAGTACTAGCCATGTTCCCAGGTTAGCAGGTAACGCTAACAAGGGGTGAGTCTTTGGTTCTGGATCCAGCCCTGGTTAGTTAGTAGATGTGCAGTGTAACGTATGGGATACGGTCCTGTTCTGAGTGCTGCCCTTGAGGGGACGGAGGAGCGGTCAGGTAGATATTGGGAGGGTAATCCTGTCTCTGGGGGAAGGGACAGGCTGGGCAGCCTAGAAAGATGCTAATTGAGTCTGATGTCCAGGAGGTGTGAGCCGGGCTGTCACACACAGATTTCAGATCAGCTAATGAGCGATACTTATGCTAATACAACACGTTACGTGTGGTTGGAATAAACACTGAGCATGGTCTCAAACACTATTTATGACAATCGGATTTCTCCAGCTGGTCTATTATACTCAAGTGATTATGAGGCATTATTTGCCCTTGCGGCATTAGATCAATAATGAAACATAACCTAATCTGACTCGATATAGGAAACTTTACAAACTTACTGTATGCTTACTGTATTTTCCTAAAAAGTGGTTCATATGCACATGACTGCAGTTGCACCAAGTCAAAGTGTCATTGTTGAGAGAATAAAAAACACGGGTAAGCACTGCTGGTTTATTATTACATTAAGAAATAATAATTGCTTTGGAATACAACTCCATCTGAAACTTACATTCTAGATAATTCAGTAGTTATAGGAATTATATAGGAATTAAGAAAGAATCCAGGCAGAAACGTATTCTAATATTCTTAAAAAAAAATGTAGAAAACAAATAAATAAACATATATACATAATTTTTTATATATACATTTACAGTGTACTCCATGTAAAAAAAAGGCTGTGAAAATAAAATAAACAGAATGTCCACTTGTAATAATATAATATAATATAATATAATTATGTCTAAGTGGATCACAACAGCAAGAAACACTCACAAATGTCTCTAATGCACTGGATGTCTGGAATGAGAAGGATAAAGATCCATAGCAGGGCTGAAATGAACTCATTTCCTTTGTGGCATTTTCAATAATAAGAGGTGGCATGTTATGCTTTACTTTTTTTTTGTTCCTTAAATGAAGTCAGTTATATCACTGGGGAAAGTATTGTTAATTTCAATACTTTACAATGCAATACTAATAATTGAACCAACAAAACAAAGAGTTTGTTAGTCAACTCTGAGTGAACTTATTTAAGCAGTTAAACCTTTTTCTGACACGTCCTGCCTGTAGGCAACAGCAACACTGCGAGTATCAAAATGATTTAATGGTGTAAAGTGTTTTTAGCCATTAATATTCCACAGAGTGCATTGTTAGAACACAGTGCTTTCATGTCCATTAATACATGGAAGTTTAAATATTTTTAAAATAAATTCTATGTAGTGTACTTTACATTTGCATATAGGGGAGCATGTATTCATTTGCCCACTAGAGACAAAGATTATTGCTCCAAGCAAGGTGTGACTGCTCTTTGTTACATTAGAAAGAAGTCCAAAGACCAGAACGAAACAATTCATACACTGACATTCTCTTTCAGGAACAGAGGTGTGACTAAAAGTGTGCAGTAAATGAATATGATGTTATTTGTTCAGATCACAATCATCTTTAGAGATTTGATAATAGAGTGATTTTCGCTTCTAAAACCCATTAATAGCATTTAATGCCCAGAAAACACAATTAAGATAATGATTTCCTCTATGGACTCATTACATATTTACAAAACCATAAATACGAACCAAGATGTAAACACAAACAGGAAGGATAGAGCTTGTTTCTCTGATAAGAGCGCAGAGCTCCCTGAGCGCAGTGTCACTGCATATCTCAACTAGATGCAATCAAGCATGCTGAAAAGATGCCAAGTTTAAACACTCAATTTTGGAAGCCAGGCTCGTTGAACAATTGTGCCTGTGGTGACATTTCAACAAAATGATATTACATTGCTTCTTGCACATTTCATAACACGTTCGAAGTAACACTTTTAAAATGAAAAGTGCCACATTGAGTGTTTAGTTTTCTAAAACTGAAATTTGAAGGTGAATCTGTCAACATGGGTTGTTATTGCATTTGTACCACCTACACTAAACCCGATCCTATATCTATTCAATAAAAATGCATTTGCTGAATCAACACAGCTATTTTAGAATGCTTCAACAAGTTTCTTTTATCATGACACTGGTTTCACTGGACTTTCACTGGCCTGAGCACTCAGTATACGGTGCAGCACCGGGTGAGCTACTGATCAAGTTTACCATGTCAGAAAAGCCATACACACGGAGCTTGCTATGTGATTCAAACGTAATATGTATTAATTCAGAGATCAAGTTAATGTATGGTTAAAGTGTTATGAGGTCATAACGTAGTATTGTGCAAGGACCGGCGTGAAAAATAAGTTTTTCTTAATTTTTGCAAAAAACGCAGGTAGTAAAAAATGCTTTTTTCAGTTGCAGTTCTGGCAAAATGTTGTTGTACAGCACATCAAGATGCATGTTATCCAAATGACCAAACTTATGAAAGTTAAAAGTTCAATTTTACACTAACCACCATTTAAAAAGCCATATTACTGGCACACAGGGTTTTTACACTTATATATGCTGTTAAACAATAACTACTCACAGCTGGTTACTGTGACACAAACAAAGAGGTGAATTATGACCATGTCTCTAACAAATAAGATAGTACTGTTCATAGCAACCATCAACAACACCAGTTTTATATACAATGTCAAAATTCATAACCCATATGATAACCACAGACAAAACAATCCTGTTTATAGTAATCTCATTTGTACAACATGTACAAAGAAGGAAAACAACTGTCTTGGAAGCAACGGAAGACTCTCAATTTAGTCAGAGTTTGTTAAAGGATAAAAATCCCTTGGAAAATACTTTTGTCGACCATTATAAACTAGACAAAAGAAATAAATAAAGATCAGAACTTAAACCGTTTTTTTTGTTTGTTTTTTTTTTACTCGGACTGTAACTTGTCCTACCAGACTAAAACTATCCCTCTTCCTTCCCCAAACTTTATTGCCACCTATAGAACAGACCTTGACACAGCAAGCACCAGCAGTGCACCTTCACATCAGATGGGTTCACGGTTTCTTGCAAATAGTTGGGCTAACTTTTGTTTAAGCATACATAAAATATGTAAAACTAGCATAGTAAACTATACCCACACTTAACAATAATAAAAGCAAAGCATTTTTAACCATTTAACTGCAGCAAAATAAATACAAATTGAAAGTGGCAATATACCCATCAAGGAATTAGCTATATATGTGCGTGTGTAAATTGTTTTGGGCGAAAAGCATGAAAGGCAATTACCCAAGTTTGGGTGCAGTATATATTGCATGAATGCAATAGCTTCTGTTAGCTTCAATTCTGAACGGTCACCAGTTTGAAGATCTAAAGGTGTTAATAAATTAGCCAAGTTCTGCATGTCTAATAACTAATAATAAGATTATCCAATTATCCAACAGTATGTCTTGTGTGATTGAGTTGGCATAACTTCTTATGGCATGAGTTGTCAATAAATTTAAACATTGGGTACTTAAAATTACAAAAAAAATTATAATAATATTCATATTAATAATAAATCTCTAGAGCCTGTGATGCTGTTGAACTCACAGCAAGTGAAATATGGAAAGAGGACCAGGATGACTTCGATATTAGGCTATTTATAAAAGCTTTCATAAATAGCCCATCTGGCAAGGCTGAAATGCAGGGACGCAAACTTGGCTACTGTAAGTTGTGGAATAAGACGCAGCACTGTTTATTTTAATGTAAATTCAGTGTCTGTTGTTGCAGGGGGGTTCAGATGCCATTCCATTATGATCTGGGTGAGACTTGTTAATTATAATCCTGATCTCATAACCGATAAATAAAGGAACAGGTTTTGGGTTCTTACCTCTTACTGCCGCTCATTTTGTGAAGTTGAATCGCTGATAATGTATTCCAGTGGTTTGCTGCTTCAGTCCAGCGCGATCAATGGAAGCACTGAACGCCAAACGTTTCATTTACTGCGCGCTCCCAAAACACTAACAACACTGATTTTAATAACTCCTTATGAATAAAATAAGTAAGCAGCGTTACCTTTTCTACTCACAAAAAGTAAAAAGTGACGTAAAGTGAATCTAAAATACCTCCGGTCTTGTCTGAACGTGCTCCGCCGCATGTGACAGAGATAACGCGCGTCTGCTGAAGCAGCAGAACAACTGGACGCTTCAAATTGAGGCTTTCATTTATTACTAGCCGCTGCTAGGCACGTCACAGCACGAGTGGGAGGTCAAAATGTTGCGCTAAATGCGCGTTTACCTTGAGTAAGGTGACACTGACACCAATTTCTCTTAGAAACAGCAATACATTAACTTGAAATACACGCCTTGAAGTATAAGCACAGGTAGCCCGCGTTAATGCGCGCTCATGTGACCAACGGATCCAAAGTGGATCCAAAGTTTGTCTGTGGGATGAAAACAGGTACTCCGCGCGCACCTTGCGCTCGCTTAACATTCACGTGAGACACAGCGACACCTTCTGTGGAAATCTCACACTGACAGCGTGTTTACTCAGGAAAGGCGAAAAATGTAAGATACGTGAACAAACGTGTAAATAGATGAAGATAAATGTTTGTGTTGCATTTCATAGAATGTAAAAAATAACTTATCTGAATACGCTTACAAAGGGAAAAATAGAGATTTGTTTGTATTTTGTTATTCTTTTCTTCATGTCAGACAGCAACATCATGTTATAAGATAATGTTTCTTCGGTAAGCATTTCAGCTAGATTAAAAAGAAACCGTGCCTACCGTGTTTATGCCGCATAGACGAAGCGAATAAATAGAAACCATAGAAAACTGTGTTTATGCCACATAGACACACGCTGCAGTAAATGATACATTATTAAACGCTCAGTTGGGGAGCATGGTCTTTCTGAAGGTCAGCCATTCCTTTCCTCTCCCCTGTAGGGACAAAAGCCAAATGTGTAAAGTGAGCAGACTTTACTGTAACATCAGCTGTTCGCATGTTAAGATGATAGTAGACAAAATAATAGTGGAAAATATGTATTGTATAATATTCATAAAATGTATGTGCATGCTTTTAGTTTCTTTCTTTCCTTCCACACACTTCGCTCTCATTTAGGCCTCAGTCTATGTTTCTGAATCACATTTAGCATGTGTTATGGGGATTCTCTACAGGCATTCAGACATACTTCATACAAACGTTTTCTTACAGTACTAGACAAACTTTTAGGCTATACAGGTGCTTCTCAATAAATTAGAATGCCGTGGAAAAGTTCATTAATTTCAGTAATTCAAATCAAATTGTGAAACTAATGTATTAAATAAATTCATGCACACAGTCTGAAGTACTTTAAGTCTTTAGTTCTTTTAAATGTGATGATTTATGCTCACATTTAACAAACCCACCAATCTCAACAAATTAGAATATGTTGACATGCCAGTCAGCTAATCCACTCAAAACACCTGCAAAGGTTTCCTGAGCCTTCATAATGGTCTCTTAGTTTAGATCACTGGGCTACACAATCATGGGAAAGACTGCTGATCTGACAGTTGTCCAGAAGACAATCATTGACTTCCTTCACAAGGAGGGTAAGCTGCCGAATCCACGTATGTTAACAGAAAGTTGAGTGGAAGGAAACAATGTGGAAGAAAAAGATGCACAACCAACCGAGAGAACCACAGCCTTATGAGGATTGTCAAGCAAAATCAATTCAGGATTCTGGGTGAACTTCACAAGGAATGGACTGAGGCTGTTTTCCAACAGTCTTCCAACCTTTGCCTTCACTCTGTGGTCCAGCTCACCCCAAACCATCTCGATTGGGTTCAGGTCCGGTGACTGTGGAGGCCAGGTTATCTGCCGCAGCACTCTATCACTGGTCACATGGTCAAATAGCCCTTACACAGCCTGGAGGTGTGTTTGGGGTCATTGTCCTGTTGAAAAATAAATGATCGTCCAACTAAACACAAACCGGATGGGATGGCATGTTGTTGCAGGATGCTGTGGTAGCCATGCTGGTTCAGTGTCCCTTTAATTTTGAATAAATCCCCAACAGTGTCACCAGCAAAACAAACCCCACACCATCACAACTCCTCTTCCATGCTTCTCCATGCAAATTAAGGCACACCTGTGAAGTGAAAACCATTTCAGGTGACTACCTCTTGAAGCTCATGGAGAGAATGCCAAGAGTGTGCAAAGCAGTAATCAGAGCTAAGGGTGGCTATTTTGAAGAAACTAGAATATAAAAGATGTTTTCAGTTATTTCACCTTTTTTTGTTAAGAACATAACTCCACATGTGTTCGTTCATAGTTTTGATGCCTTCAGTGAGAATCTACCAATGTAGATTCTGGTCTACCAGTGTGTCCAAACTTTTGGCCTGTACTGTATATATATTACAACATAATATATACAATTAATTTATACTTATGTTTTTGCATTTACTAGCTCTTTGTTTCCTTGCAAATTTCCTGTGGGTTTTCAAAGCAAAATAGAATCTGTGATTAACATTGCTTGAAAATATTCCATGTTTTGTTCAACAACATAAATGACTACTGCTACCACAATGATGTATATTCACATGCTTGTGTCACAAGCCGTACCTCTGTGGCTCTTTCCGACCGGCAGCAGCGGGAACCTTCGCCGGAGTTCTAGTTTCCCCCTGGACCCTTTTTCCCCCCATGTACCTTGGCTGCTTCCGCATCTATCGCCCGCCATTTTGTGGACTTTAAAAGCGGCGGCTGGACACTAACTTGTTGCAAAGTTTTGTTTTGCCTGGCATACAATCCTGAGCGTTTTTCTCCGTTGATTTCCCTGTTTATCTATTTGGACTGTTTTCTGGACTTTACCATGATTGTTGGATTACCCTGTTTGATTCTGTCTGCCTGTATTACCGACCACCGCCTGTACGACTACGTCTCTAATAAAGCCTGCAAATGGATCCAACCGACTCCAGTGATCCGTTACAGAAAACTTCGCCGACACCGGATCCAGTGGCTTTCTATCGTCTCATGGGTGAGATGGGCCGCCAGGCCTCTGTGTTATCAACGCACCAAACACAGTTGGAGAAGCTAACCAGCCTCACGGACGAGCTAGTCCGCTCCATCCAGGCCCTCACCACCGCCACTGCGGCCTTGACTCAAGCCGCGGTTCCCGCACCCCCGGCCGCCCCACCCGCTCCAGCGGCTGCCGCTGCTGTAAACAACCCGGCCCGGCTTTCGCTCCCCGAGAAGTACAACAGAGCTGCAGGCAAGTGCGAAGGTTTTCTCCTTCAGTGTGAAATTTATATGACTCAGCAGCCACACTGTTTTACTACTGATGAGAGCAAAGTTTCCCTGATCTGCTCTCTTCTCACCGGTAAAGCTTTAGACTGGGTGACCGCTTTATGGAAGGGACACAACATGGTGCTTCCGCCCTATCGTAGTTTCATCAGGGAATTCAGGGAAGTGTTTGTTCACTCCATTGACGGTCACAATGCCAAGGACAAAATTATGATGCTCAAACAGGGTCCTTCTACCGCCGCTGAATACACGATGACGTTTCGCACCCTCGCTCAGACAGGATGGGATGCCGATCCACTCCTGACCATCTACCGGCGTGGATTGCGTGAGGAGCTGCAGGCAGAGCTGGCTAGCCGGGACCAAGACAAGACCCTCACTGAGTACACTGAGCTCCTTGTGGAACAGGTGTTCCGGTATTACGGCTACCAGAGGACATCTTATCTGACCGCAGGCCCCAATTCACCTCCCACATCTGGAAGGCCTTCTGCACTCACCTGGGGATAAACGTAAGCCTCACCTCAGGCTACCATCCCGAGGCCAACGGTC
>JAUYWG010000038.1:13264303-13278637 GCA_034779775.1 Enteromius afrohamiltoni
TGTGGACTTTAAAAGCGGCGGCTGGACGCTAACTTGTTGCGAAGTTTTGTTTTGCCTGGCATACAATCCTGAGCGTTCTTCTCCGTTGATTTCCCTGTTTTCTGGACTTTGATTATCGCTGCCTGCCCCGATCCTTTGCCTGGACTTTACCTTGATTGTTGGATTACCCTGTTTGATTCTGTCTGCCTGTATTACCGACCACTGCCTGTACGACTACGTCTCTAATAAAGCCTGCAAATGGATCCAAACGACTCCCGTAATCCGTTACAGCTTGACAAATCAAACAACTGTTGCAGTCCTTAAATAACACTTAGCAAATGTTTTTTTTTTTAAACAGAATTCAAAATACTGTACATAGCAAAATAAACCACTGAATTTAGGGATTTTGAAGGCCTCAGATGTCCTGACATTTGTCTTTTTTTTTCTCCATTCTTCCATTTCTTCCATTCCAGAACTTCCATTCTTGTCAAAATCTCTCTAAGAGCTTGCTAAAGTATTAATTTTATGATGGCATGATAGGGTTTCAACTGGCTCTTTGCCCATGGAATATCTGCTGAATTTCTGATCCATACCACCTTATTTTGTAGCTTCATGCAGAGTGGAATCTATACAGTTAATTTATTCTGTCTCTCTTTGCTGTTTTCTTTCTCATAGATACAGAGACATATAAAACAAGTGCACTCATCTTCTCACCTCGAGGCAAGAAAAAAATACAGACAGACTCTCAGCAAGGGAGTGAGCGGGCTCTTGTCTTTGACTCCAGGGAGCTTGTGTCACCTAAACGCTGCTGTCTTTTGCTTTAGAGTTATATAACTGCCTGTGGGGAACTTCCAGTAAGAGCTCTGAGCTCTCGCTCGATTGTTATAACCATCATCAGCACACCATCAACCAAACATGCCATGACAAATCAGGAATTTAAAAACTATCACCTTCATCACAAAATAATGAAACAGCTCAAACTTGATTTGTATAAGGTTTCATTTTTTTTTAAAGCTGTTAGAGTCTGCTCATTTACTCTGCATAAATCACCGGTTGCCATCATCTTGTCAGTTTGAAAGTCCATTCTGATAACAAATATAAGCTTGTCATAAATAGAAAGAGTTTATAAAAATAAAATAAAAGAATTTATACCTAGTACATCATAACGTGGTTTAAAGCTTAAGAATATGTATTAATTCTCCAATATTTAACCATGGGATAAAAATGTTAAAGAAACTTTGACATTGCATGCACGTGTAAGATGTTTTTAGTTTATTTAATTATTTATATAGTTATATTTGTTTGTTTTTGCATTTATTTGGTCAAAATCACAGTAAAACTGTAATATTGTAAAATGTTATAGCCATTTCAAATAACATTGAATATGTTTGATTTATTTCTGTGATGGCAAAGCTGAATTTTCAGCAGTCATTACTCCAGTCTTTAGGGTTGCATGATCCTTCAGGATTCACACTTTAAAAAGCTGCTCCAGAAACATTTCTTAATTCTTTTTGCTGCTTACTATATTTGTTTTTCCCTTTTTTTAAGGATCATTTGATAAAAATTAAAAACATGATTTTTTTTATTTTTTTTATAGACATAAGTAGCATAATAAAAAACAAATAAATTCTTGCTACGAGTAAATAACAGTTATCTATGTCTATAGCAGTCAGGTATCGAACAGTAAGATTTTTAATGTTTAAAGAATTATCTTCTGCTAACCAAGCCTTCATTTATTTGATTAAATTTTGAAATATTTCTAACTGTTTTCTTTTTGAATATATTTAAAATTATGATTTATTCCTGCTTAAAAGCTGAACTTTTAGCATTGTTACTCTAGTCACATCCTTCAGAAATCATACTTATTTCCTTCTTATTATATTTCTTATTATTTTGAAAACAGTAGTAGAATTTGACAGGATTAATAGAAAGTTTATATGAAATATAATTGTTTTGTAACATTACAGATGTCTGTATCATCATTTAACTTCTATATGTAACTATATATATAATTATACTGACAAGCTTTTGAATAGTGTAGTGTAAAATGTTACAAAAGCTTTTTCTTTCAGATAAATGCTGATCTTTGAATTCTGAATCTATCTATCTACCTATCTATCAACATGTAACGAGGATTCATTCTTACAGTTTCATTTGACCATTTTTTTGTGACTCCAAGCCGATGATCACCTTGACCATGACTCACTTTGCAAGTAAGACAAAAGTTTATTCAATAAACTCCTTTCAGTCTCAACCAATACATTTGACACAGTTCCATTCAGCTGCTTGACTAAGTTAGCCAAAACCAGCTAACCATCAACCAAAATTTCTCATGCTATCTAAATGTGCTTTTTCAGAAGGGATATTGATCCATGAAAACGCTTTGATAAGTTTTTCTGTCTTTCTTAGGATGCAAACACCTGTCTGCCATTAAGTATTTGAAGCCCTTCGTTCCTCACTGTGGGTCTGCATGAAGGCTTTTTAATAACATTCCTTTGATGGAGATATTGAGACAAAGGCTTCAGGAGGAACAGTTAAGGGGTTTAAGACTGTTCCTTGTCATCTCTTAAGCCATCCAACACATTGTGTGCCGCTGGCACATTCTTTGCTTCAGCCTCATGCAATGACGGGATGTTCTGAGAAGAAAACGGTGAAAAAGTTCACAGTTCAGACAAAAATGGCCTTTCATTCCCAACTTTTATTAACAAACAGATGATTTTTTTTCATCAGGTGTGCAATGCAGCATATAGGATTAGACAGCAGAATGATTTATGAGGGGAAGATGAGAGAAACACCATTTGGTTCTTGTGGCAAAATAAAAGTTTAATTCCAGGTCAAATCTGGATGATAAAATTGTGTAATTGATAATAAAAGGTAGGAAACGTTTTTTTTTTTTTTTTTCTTCAAACCACCATTTTTTCTAAATTATGAAATCTAATCCACTTCAGCAAGTACACAACCAGTATCGTTTAAAACAGGAAAAGCAAACAACAAACATTTACATTAATTCAGTTGTGCAAATAAAACATTTCTGATCACAGCATGTGCTTTTTCTCATTTAACAGTACTTTCAAATCTCAATGACTATTTTCATTGATCAAAACATATACATTAAACCTCACTGTTATTGAACAAGTTAATTTTACAGTGTAAAAAAATATTGACCACAACAACTATGAACTTGCTGTTGTTTGTCAAATGGCCACTATGGCAAATTAAGGCTTTCATGCTTTCCACATACAAAAAAGCTGAACATTTTATAAAAACAACCCAAATCAATGTGCAATTAAAATAAGCTCTGACACAGACACTACTGCTCTTTTTTGAAATCATAGCAACCAAATACTTTTCACAAAAAAGGTCATTCCAAAAATAGAAAATCTATACAGTTATAACAAGAAAAGGAATATCATAAGACAGAATGGAGTGGCATATAGTGTAATGAGAGTGATTTGCAATGTCCGTATATATTTAAGCATATTTAAAAGGTTGTGGGAAAGAATTCAATTATTTACTAGTGCACAACCCTGCTTTCCACACCCTACACACTTATACAGATTAGATCTAGATAGTGATTGTCCTAAAATTTAAATAATTCTTATTTAGTGTTAATAGAGCTAGAAATGTTGAACACTAATCTAACCGAAATAGCTGAAATAAAAATGTAAATAAAAACCCTGAAAATCCTGAAACAGTATTCAGCAAAATGTATATTATATCTGAATTTGTAAGCATAGCTTGTTAGTGAAGTGCAAAGTGTATTTGCCAAAAAAGTAAATAAACTTAAAATAAGCATAAAGATTCACACAGTCGATAAGTTAGAAACATTTTTTTCTTGATTGATTTTTTCTTGTTCCTCTTCTGGGCCTTTCGACTCCACATTGTTCTCTATTACTGTGATCATGTCATATGATTGTAAACTTAGACCGTCAAAACTTGGATAGGTTTCAAGAGGAAACCCCCCAAACCTGAAAAACTAAATAAAGAGAGAGAAAATATAACCAATTTAATATTAATAATAAAATCTGATGCATGGCCATGTGAAAGTGTGTAGTTGCCTGGTAGCAGGCGAATAAATGTGACAACTTGCACATAAAGTAGTACACTGTTATAATTTGCCATATTAACATGTGAGTGTCTATTCAGCTACTTTACATTATCTCAGTGAAATGATCATTGTAAAATATGGATGTGTACCTTTATATAGTGGTCAGGAATATTCCAGCGAAGTGGCTCCAAAAACTCTTTGACCTTTTTGTGGTGTTTAAAAAGTAGAAAAATGCAGACTCCAAATACAGCCGTAACAAACAATGAAATTAATATATTAGCGAGTAAAGCCCGGCTCTTTATTGCTTCAGCTACACAAGAAAAAAAGAAAGGAGGCATTATGAATCATCAGTTAAACCAAAAAAATGATTTATCACAGTATGCAATTCATTTCAGCGTCTGGTTAAAAGCTGACTAATATCTGGTGGTTTTAAATCACAAACCATGTGAATCATAGTGCTGCAGTTTGTAACAGAAAGGTAAACAGAACTTACGTGTTTCCGGGATGATTCCACAAATTTGGTTACTAACCATCCCATAAGGCTTATCGTAGAACGAATACTGAACCTGAAAACAGTAGTTTTGCCCCGGTTCCAGATAATTAATGGGTTCGTTCTTGCTTTTTGTTATAATATTCTTTACCTGAAGGATTAAAACTCTTGTCAGCTTTGCAATACTCCTCTTACAGCGAAGAATCATTTGAATCAAAATGATTCAATCAATCAGAATGAATCATTTTACATGACTTTTTGTGTATGAAAGATAGAAAAGACCTCGGATTTTACTCCGTTATTCACTTTCCAGAATGATATATTAAATGCCACATGTACTCCGTCTTCTTTCTCTAAGCTCTCATCCATATCTGTCATAGTCAAGTACACCATCTCAGGCTTCAGAGACAGGTTCAACACTGGAGAACAGTGCACAGCTGTGAAATAAGATCAACAAACAGGACTGTGAGCGTGTGCATAAGTTAAGCTACAAATTAGTTTGTTTATTGATAAACTAACATTTTAAAGCCCTTACTATTTACACACTTGACTGGTTTTGAATACTGCCATTCTGACACGTTGTTTCCTTTCTCTGCGCGCACTCGAAATACTGCTCCATTAAACCCTGGTGTGATTTGAAAGGTCAGTTCTGTTCTGTTATGGCTTGTGACGTTGTACCATTCATCATCTGTTTTGCTAAAACCAAAGTAAGAGAAGAGAAGATGTTAGGAGGGCCGTGCCAAGCAAAATGTTTTGTTAGGTTTTGATGGTCTCAGTCACCATTCACTTGCACTGTTTGGAAAATGTGCCAATGAAACGTAAGGCTGGGGCATTCTAAAACGCTTAACGTAGCTTAAAGCACCTATTACCGACGAGGAAACCCCAAATTTCTGTCAAATCTTCCTTGTAATAATCACGAACTACTGTCAAAAGAACGATTCCATATTCGACAGATAAAGTGATTCATTTCACGTTAAGCATTTTCTCCCCATAGAACTCCATTATAAGGAAACAGGTTAATGTGGCTTAATGTACCTTAATAATGGCCGAGGAAACTCAAATGTCTGTCACTTTTTACTTATAATAAACACCAACTACTGTCAGAAGAACGAGCCCATATTCAACAGATAATGTGATTAATTTCACGTTAAGCTGATTCTTTATAATAGAGTACTATGGGGAGAAAACGCTTAACATGAAATGAATCACTTTATCTGTCGAATATGGAATCGGTCTTTTGACAGCATTTAGTGATTATTACAAGGAAGATTTGACAGAAATTTGGGGTTTTCTCGTGGGTAATAGGTGCTTTAAGCCACGTTAAGCGTTTTAGAATGTCCCATAAGGCTGTCTGTTATAGTGTCAGAAAGAACACCATAAGTGTGAGTAAATGATGCCAGAATTATTTTGTTGTTGTTGTTGATCTATCCCTTTAACAAAGCACACTTACGAGGCAGGTTTATACTGCAGTGAATACAGTAAACTGTCATCATCGTCTGGAGGCTTCTTCCACTGAAGATTTGATTGGACTATCTTGACATCCTGAGGCGGATTTATGCAGAATGTCCCATCTGAAATAAAACAGACAGGCGGTATTCTGTGTTGTGGACATGAAGAAATAGTTTAAATATGACAGTAACTGCAGTTCAATACTTCATGCCTTTTGAATTCTTACCTATGTTGATCAACATCGTCAAAACCACCCTTACGCAAATGTGGCGGATCATTTCGTCGATTTTCAATCCCTATCTTTCTCCGTGAATTCGGCCATCTAGCTGGCTTTCTAGGGGAAACACGTCAGTTCCTTTAACACTAAACAAAGCAAATGTTGCGTTACATTTTTAGTTACGTTAGCTGTAAGAGGCTCACGCTATACATTTAAACCACAGACATACCCGTTAAACCGAATAATAATGCCACAGCACTGTTCTTACTATATTTACTATTTGCAAGAGTTATATTACAGTAAGTCGCCTATACAGAAATACAGATCCTGTTTCAATTCTCGCATCTTCCGCCCACTCGTTGCTAAAAAAAAGAAGGAAGTGTTAGCCGTCGCAAAACATCGCGAGAGTCGCAATTTCTGCTAACGTTACTAGCGATGGGGTTAAGATCCCGATTTTGAACTCCAAACAAACACAACAAACCCGAAATGCCATTCAAGACAAGGGCGCAAATTACTCTGGAAATTACTCGGTATAAATAAAATGTCATAATGAACTCTC
The DNA here is from genome assembly GCA_034779775.1 of Enteromius afrohamiltoni. Lineage (NCBI taxonomy): Eukaryota > Metazoa > Chordata > Actinopteri > Cypriniformes > Cyprinidae > Enteromius > Enteromius afrohamiltoni. The sequence continues at coordinate 13,271,046 of JAUYWG010000038.1, forward strand.
GCGATACCAGCGGTCATTTCTCGGCATTGGCCACGACCCAAAAGCGAAACTAAACTCACGTGTTTCAAAAATTCACATTACCACTTAAAAAAGTTTGAATGGGTGTTCTGTGGACTCTGTAACTGTGTAAAAACAAATATTTCAATATGAACTACTTGTTCAGAATATGGTTTCTTTTAAATAAATATATTACTTTTGTATAAACATCCTTAAGTCGCCCACAAAAATAAATAAATCATTATAAGAAAATTGATATAGCATACATGACCTACTTTTGTGACAGTGGAGTATGGTATGGAGCTTTTTTAAAATAAAAAAATTAAACACAACGACTCGGATGAAACGGATAAAACTATAAAACCATTGTAATTAATAGCTATTGCAACATAATGCGGTTTTTTTTCAGTTTGTGAAAACCAAACAATAACAAATTCCATCATTTACCATAACAACACAACAACTGTCCAGGGTCTCAGTCTTTCAGTCCTTCAGTCTTATTGCTTTTAAGTTCTTTGAACACTCAATTGAATCAAAATACATTTTCAACTCAAGTTTAAATCTTAAAAAAAGATTTACATTTATGAATATGATATTTAGCAAACAGGAAAATAAGGTTTATGAGATAAGTATTACCATTTTTTTAACATTCGTGAAAACCAAAAAGTACATTTCTGTAAGTAAACTCAAAATTAGGATTCACGTAACATTTGACAAAGTCAAGAATGTAACATACATACATGTCATAACATGTTAGTCAGAAAGGAAGCTAGCAAGATAGGGACTTAACAACTCAGGATTTTAAATAAATCAAGTGATGTGCTTGTAAGTTTGGTATAAACTTAACGGAGCTTAACTTAAGTTTACTTCTAAATTGCAACTTGAAAACAAAAATGATACAATTTCGTAACGTCATACTATGTTCCTCTTCCAGAACAGCAGGTGGCGATATAGACGTTCATTCCGGATATGCTTCTCTTCAAGAACAAGCCGTTCAAATACGCAATCGACTCGTATGGTATGGTACTCTACTGTTTGTTGTTGTTGCTGTTTACAACATTGTACGTTCTTGTGAATGTGTCTTTAACTGCATATATGAGACAATTAAAAACCCAGCTAATACCAAATTCTTAAATAGTAATATCTGTTTATTCAATGTTCATCCAACCAAAAAGCACAGGGTAGAAAGAAATTATTTTGCCTGTTGTCAGAATAACTTCCGTCGCTGAGTTACAGTTAGGTTTTAATTTGGCTCCATTCACAAAGATGAATTAATCCAGCCAAAGTACATCGGGTGAAAGCGAAAGCATAATACAGAAGATGGAGAATCATCTCGATCAGGGTGCTGTGAGCAGCAGCTCTGGGGCTGATCTTCTCTCCAGGATCGCTCTCAATGATAACAAAGCTGGCATGGAGGGGCTGGACAGAGACAAGATCAACAAGATCATTCTGGAAACCTCCAAGGTTTGCGCAGCTATTTATTTACTTAGGTTACACAGTATTAAACCTACGTGTAAGCTGTGAATGTTTTTATAAAGGTGTTTCAGTCTCGTAGGTGCCGTAGATGTATGATGGTACTGTACTGTTAAATATTATTTATTTACGTATTCATTTTAATCTCATTTATTATTACATCTATTTAAAAAGTATCTTTAACTGTTGTTTATGTATATTAACGTATTAATAGCTTAATGTCAATTACCTATTGTGCTGTAGAGAAAAAAAGAAACATTTTATTTTGAATGACAGGGATCTAAATTTTATGAGAATGAACTGAAGAAGGAACAGCAGGTGAATCAGCGCATTGAAAAGATGATGGAGCAAAAAGCGAGAATCATGAAAGAACAGCTAAAGCAAGCACAGGCAGAGGTAACTGTGTAATCACTGTGTCATGAATGTTATGATTGTTTAACAAATTGCCTGTGTCAGTTTTATTACTGTAATGTAAAAAAACATATTAAAATATATATATATTTTTTATTATTTCAATCAAAAGCTATCTGTAACGTTATAAAAAAAATGACACGTGCATTGATGCTTAGTGGTCCCAAAATAAGCTGTATTGTTTTTATTCAAATTATAAACTGGAGTGAAACATGACCCGGACGGTGCATTCATTTTGGAACTCCTTTTCTAATGCCACAGGTGGACAAACTGACATGTGAACTGGAAAGGAGTCGGCAGCTGGGCCGTGTGATAGTTCATGTAGACATGGATGCGTTCTATGCTGCTGTAGAAATGAGAGACTGTCCAGAGCTGAAGGACAAGCCAATGGCAGTGGGATCCATGAGCATGCTGGTGAGAATCTGAAATAAACCTTGCATTGTCACATGTCTACAATGCTGACATATTAAATCGTTCTCATTTTCAGTCAACCTCCAATTACCATGCTAGGAGGTTTGGTGTCCGTGCTGCCATGCCAGGGTTCATTGCTAAGAAGCTCTGTCCAAATCTTGTCATTGTGCCGACTAACTTTGACAAATACAGAGCAGTGAGTGCACAGGTATGTTGTATCTTAGTCCTACATTATTCAGTGGCCATAGCTACTGTTTCTTTTTAATGTCTGACTCTGTCCTAAAGGTACGGGAGATATTTTCAGAATATGACCCTCAATTTATGCCTATGAGTCTGGACGAGGCTTATCTGGATATCACTGAACACCTGGAGCAGCGGAAGCACTGGCCAGAGACCATGCGAACATATTACATCTGTGATGCCAAAACAGGTGCATTTCTCTAGTCTGTTTTGTAGTGCTGGGGTTTTCAAGCTAATCGCACCCAAAATAAAGAATATTGTTTACATATTACTTAAATGTGTGCATTAGGGTTGCGCGATATGGTAATTTTTCATTTCGTCATATCGCCAGCCTGTGAGATCGTCGATACACGATATTATCGTTTATGGGTGGGTGGGGGCAAGAGAGACACTCTCTGTATTTATCACAGGCTATTTGATGATTTTAAGTCACGCGCACGTGAGAGATAGACAGCGCACGCCTGGAAGCACCAATAACCGAAATACTATACTTTCAAACATATTGAAAAGATGACATGTTAAATATAAAAATATTTAAAACAGCTAGTTCATATATTCGGATACAGCAGTCATACATCGTTATTATAGGACCGTGTGTCCTGCAAGTTTGCCGCTTTGCCGCGTCCTCGCAGAAGTTATCAGTCTAAAATCAAAAGTAAGTTCGAATTATTATTATTATTATAAGAGCAACAGTTTAACACTAAATATTGGACATAAACGAACACTTTAAAGATTAAGTTTATATTTTTGGAGTAAAGTTAAGTTAAGCGGATAGCTACATATGTCACAGCGCTCCGGACCGCGCGTCCCACGACGAGCCCCGTTTTAGACTGATAACTTATTAACTGTTAAAGTTTTTCTTTATGTGATATATGTATGTGTACTGTGTATATATAAAAACACATAATATTTTGAAATATTTACATGTAGTTGTATATATTTATATTCATATAATTTATAAATAAATATGCTGTATTTAATATATAAACATCATATATTTTTCTTAAATGTATACATTTGTTTGTGTATTTATCAGAACGACATAATAAATAAACACAGTACACACACATACATTATGTACACACAAAAAAAATTATTATGGAAGCAATTTATCATGATTAATCGTTGCCCATAATTCAGAGATAATCAAAGGATGCTCAAAGTTTGTTTTCAGTTTTCAGCACATGCATCTGTAAATATTGTATTTAAATGAAGTAATAAATAAAATAAAAAAATATACTATATACTACACTATAGAATGTAGAAAACGGTGTGTGTAGATTCAACAAATTATTTTCCAAATAAAATTTGACATTTGAAAGTCTGTTTTTGGTCATAAAGTGATTATAGTAACTTGATTAATGTTCTTTGTTCTGTTTGTTTTATAGGGAATGATGCAGACAGGTCTGTGGCTGAATCCAAGAGAGATGAACTGTCTCCTGTGCTGTTCGAGGACAGTCCCAGCTCCTCGCCCTCTCTCTCAGGGGCTGATGGAAAAGCAGAGGTGTTTGGAACGAGTGCAGAGGAGGTCGTGAGGGAGATGCGCTTCCGTATTCAGCAGAAAACATCTCTTACTGCCAGTGCAGGTGAAAGACTGGATGTTTTGAACTCTTAAACTGCAAACGTAAGCATATACACACACATTATGTAAGAGATATAGAATATGTTTTTTCTTGATCTCTCTTTGATCTAGGCATTGCCCCAAACATGATGCTTGCAAAAGTGTGCAGTGATAAGAACAAGCCTAATGGCCAGTACCGAATTCCTCCTGAGAGACAAGTTGTGATGGACTTTATGAAGGATCTTCCTGTCAGAAAGGTCTGTCTGACCTATTTATCTATAACAGTCTTATAGCTCATGAATGTGGCTTAATATAATTGTATATTTCTTCCAGGTGTCTGGTGTTGGAAAGGTTACTGAGAAGATGCTGGCTGCTTTAGGTATTATCAACTGTGACCAACTGGGCCAGCAGATGGCGCTACTATCCCTGCTTTTTTCGGGAACATCCTGGCATAACTTCCTTCACATATCTTTGGGTTTGGGCTCCACATGTATTGAGAGGTTTGTGGTTTTTTTCTTACATTTTTAAGTAGTATTTTCTTGGGTTCAGAATAAGAATTTCGCACTTTTATTTCAGGGACTCGGAAAGGAAAAGCATGAGCACTGAGAGGTAGTTCACTGAAGGTTTTCACCAGATGTTTCAGATCTAAACATTTCTAGAAACTTCAAATCAACATTCTGTTCCCTCATTCTCTCCATGTAATTGTGTTATTTCTATTCACTCTTTCTTTTAGGACGTTTGGGGAGATGAGTGATGCAGAGGAGCAGTATTCCTTGTGCAGAGATCTTTGTCATGATTTAGCACAGGACCTTCAGCGGGAGGGCCTTAAGGTACCTGGCTTTCAGAGCATATCTTTGTACCGAGTATTGGAAATAGCCAGCAGATAAATCTCAGATGCTTTGTTATGAATATCAACATCATTATCATGTACTAGAGTGGTTTTGTGGGTGAGTGTTCTTCATATATATATATAAGTATAAGTATATAATGTATTTGTGTTGTTTTATCTTCTCAGTTGTTTCACTTCAAAACGTGTCTGTCCCTGAATGATTTTAACATAGTTTAGTATGTGCAGAAACCTTTCAGATAAGCTTCATACACAGTTATTATAAATGTAAACATGCAGAAATCCCGGTCTCACATTCATGAGATGGACTGTATTTGTGTCTGTACTATAGGGCAAAACGGTTACTTTGAAGCTGAAGAATGTCAAATTTGAAGTAAAGACCAAAGCGTTTACGCTACAGTACGCTGTCTGCACTGAGGAGGAGATCTTTGCTGCTGCTAAGGACCTTCTCAAAGTTGAGATTGACAGTGTTAACCCTCAGCCGCTGAAACTGAGACTCATGGGTATATATTACACCACATGTCATTCCCTAAGTTGTTATCTATTATTTATTTGACATATCTGTGTGTGTGTGTGTGTAAAGTTGAAAATCTGGTACACTTTATTTTAGTCTAATTCTTACCATTAACAAACGATTAACTATGACTTTAACTAAAGAAACTGCTAATTTTATTAATAGTTACAGTAGTTGTTAAGTTATTAGTTGTTTTTAGGTTTTAAGGTATCGGGTAGGATTAGAGATGTAGAATATGGTCATTCGGAATGTTGCTTAATAAGTAGTAATAAACAGCTAATATAATAATAATAATAATAGGTATGCTAATAAGCAACTAATTAATAATGAGAACTGGTCTTTATAATAAAGTTTTACCATGTATATCACCAAGGATACATTTATCCAAAAATACAGTAAAACTGTAACGTTGTGTAAAAAGTGTTTTAAAAAGTTTAAAATTGAAATATCATTTATAATCCTTTAGAAACTCTTTTAATATGCTTATTTTACTAAAAACACTTCTTTTTATCCTTGTTTAAAAAAAAATTGTTATTAATAGCTCAATATTTTTAATCTAAAATTAAATTGAATTGGAGCATACAATATATACCATGACATTTTTTCTTTTCTTTTTGTTTTTGTGAAAACATCATTGCATTTTTGTATCTGAATATCAAATGATAAAATAATCTGACATCATGCAGAAAGAATCAGACAATACCATCATATATATATATTTCTGAAGCTAGCTTAGGTATGTTTATTTTAAATTCAGTTTCTGAAATTCAGAAATGCTAACGAGAGATGCGTGTTTTGCAACAGGCGTTCGAGTGTCTGGCTTTATCGGCGCTGAAGATAAAAAGCCTCTTCAGAGGAGTATAATGGGATTTCTGCAGAAAGGTGGATCTGATTCAGGCGGTTTCACACAGTGTGCTGGATCTGTGCTCAAAGCAGAAGAAGACAGTGATGGCGCCAGTCTAAAGCCACAGTCCACCCAGATGAAAGTCCCTTCTGTGTCTGAGCAAAAACCCAAATCTGCAGTACCCCAGCAGCAATCGTTTTTTCAAAGAGCACAGTTGAAAAGACTTCAGCAGCAGCAGGAACAAATGTCCGTCATCGCTGGTACAGACACAACAAACAATAGTGCTGACGCAGCTGCTGCTACACAGACAGATCTACTAACAACAAACAATCTATCAGACACAACTTCAGCAAAAAGTTTGTCAAACACAAACTCAGGGACAGACGCAACAAGCTACGTAAACAAACCTGCAGTTTTAAAGCCATCATTTAAAATCTCAACCCAGGTGCTGCAGTTTCTCACCTGTCCTGTGTGCAACACGGAGATGAAGGATGTAAACCTCACAGCCTTCAACAACCATATTGATGAATGTCTGAAGGGCAGTGCGGTGGATAATGAACACACACATTTGGATGCGCCTAAGGAACAGGAAGAGCTCAATAACAAACCGCCTGCATCAAGTTCAGTAAGCAAGACTCAAAAATCTTCAAGCCACAATCCGTCCTGTGATGAAGAGAAGCCGTCCACGAGCATCTCTGTGCACCTCGCACAAACTGATGACGACAGTGATTTCAAGACTCCTTTTTTTAGTCACAGGCCAAAAATAAATGGAAAGCGTTGTGTTATTTCTGAAAAGAAGATGCCTGTTGAATCTAGTTGTGAGGCATCACCCACAACACACATTCCTGAGGTTGTCACAGAGATCTCTTTGACGTGTCCCGTGTGCAGTCAGCCACAAAGCACCAATGACCTCGCTCTCTTCAACCGGCATGTGGATATGTGTCTCAACCAGGAAGTTCTGCTGGAGTTTAGGGAATCTCATCCTCCTGTGGGTCATTCAGATGAAGCAGCACTCAAGAGCGAACGAGGTCAGTGCAGAAATAATTAATGGTTTGCTAACAGGGAGAATTGGACCTTAAAATAAAGTGTGGCTGAAACTTAACAATAACCATACCGTAACAGGAAAGAAAATTATTATAATACCTTTTTTTACAGGCCAACTAGGGGACCAGGGAAGAGTTTCTAAAGTGAGAGAAAAAAGCAAAAGGTATTTAACTGTTGTAGGCTCATGTGTCTCTGAAGACTGGAGTAATAGCTGCTGAAAATCCAGCTTTGTTATCACAAGAATAAATAT
>JAUYWG010000038.1:13279028-13297974 GCA_034779775.1 Enteromius afrohamiltoni
GAAAAGCATTTTTAACAGTTTAAATATTTAACATTTTTATTTTATTAGCGTGAGAGGCTCAAGTGGCTTTGTTCATAACCATCAAACAAATCTTGCCAGCCCTAAACTGTAACACTGACGTTTATTATTTTTGTGTTTCATTATATTTCTGTATCCTCTATTACAGGCAGGGATCATCTCCTCTTCCTCCCTCAAAGAAAATCAAAGTGTTGAGCACAAAACAGACAATCGACAAGTTCTTCAAAAGTAATCCCAGACACAAAGTCTAATTCTCTCTCAAATCCAGAGAGATTTTGTTTAACATATTGTTTAATTTATGAAGAAGAGACTTTATATTCCATGAGGGTTTTGCTGTTGATACACTTCAGGGAATATGTTGATGGAGCAAGTAAAGAAATATGCAGACTGAAGATTGATATATTGTGTAGAAAATCAGATGTTCAATAAGATGACTTTTTTTAAGAGATGTTTCTGATGATATCTTTTGACACGAAGTTGAAAAGCTGCTTGGATACATATATATATATATTTAAATGTGTATTTGTGTGGTGGAAAAATGCTTCAAATTTCTCCTTTTGGACTTGCCTCTTTCGGTATTTATGTAGATTATTGATGTTACACGTTTGTACATGTACATGTTTGAAGGGAAAGGCTAAAATATTTTACAATTATTTTATTATATACATAAATGGAAATAAGCATTTAATTTTGTATAGATATTGTAAAGCACTTTATAAACCATTATGTATGCTTACCATCTGAATAATAAAGATATACCAAATGCATGGAAGTATCATAATTGATACATTTTTTACAATTCTACATGTACAGTATTTATCTTATTTGTACAAAAAATAAATGTGAACAAAAACATTGCTCTTTTAATGTTGCTCTGTTTCATGAGGATAATCTGTCAATGTAAATGTCTTTTGAGAATGCTGAATTGGTCCTTGTTAAATATATGTATTTATAATAAACTTTTGAATGGTAGTGTATACTGTATGTGCATAATAACCTTGAACCTCATTTCTGCACAAAAAACAATCAGTGCTTGAAGACGTTTAACTGTGTGTACTCTGGGTGAGAGCGCATGTCTTTGGGGCGTGAGTTCTGAGTTGCAAACAAAACCTTCCACCTGGTGTATTTTACAAAATACAAGTCTCTTAAGAGCTGTGTGAACTGTACAGAACTATGGAAAGGAAAGCTCAAGCCATAAAAGACTACGTACTGAAGCAGCCTGTTTGGAAAAAAGAGAACCTTCATCCCAAAACATGGTTAAAATCGGACCATGTCAAATGCTTCGCTGAATTTATACTGCCAAAGGACATTACAGAAGACGGTGGTTATGACAGTAAGCAAATGTGTGAGTATAGATTTTCTTTCTTGATTATGCTTATGCTATTTCTTACGGGTGAACTTAGGAAATTGATTCCTCGGTGTTGTTCATGTTTTAATAATTTTCAAGCAAATTCAGAAGCAAGTCGTTGTATTAAATAGCCTCTATTAAATTATGAGTTACAGTACATGTGTATTCAGTTTATTATTATATTTTTCAACCATATTTAAGGGAATATTCAGAATCAGCAGCATGTGTAAGATGATTTCGATGAAAATAAGTAAATAAAATTCACATTACCCTGAGACACCTATAATGGACGTGAATAAGGCAACTATGTAAATAATAAGTAAATAACAAGAAGACAAGCATTAGACACTAAGGTTGTAGAGGCGCGCTACTTAGGAAAGGATTGTGATAAATGTCTGCAGTATTCAGTGAAGTAACTAATCCTTTAAACCTATTTTATAACTGTACCGAACTTGGAATGTTTCTGAAATTCCAGAATTCCATCACACAAATATAATTTCAGAGGTAAATGAAGTGTGAATATTGGCCTGTCTGACTCACACTTGACATCATGTCTTTCCTTAAAGTGAACACCCAAAACACAAACTGTACTCAGTGATATTTACACATCTCTGTGTACATCAAACAGAAGAGTAGTTCAGTTAAATACTTTTCTGTAGTCTCTTATAATTGAAAACTGCCGTAGAAAAAAAAATACCATGGTTTTGAAACAAAGTTGCATGGTAAAACCATAGTGAGTACCGTGTAAACACCAGGTTGAACCTATATACTGTAAACCATGCCATATAATCTAATATATTACTGTTTTTTCACCGAGCCTTTTATGTAAAGTACTATTCAACTAATCATTCAAACTACAGTGTTGGAGGTTGAGAAAGACTTCATAGAAGCAGCAAAGAGAAACGACGTGGAGGGCATGAAGCTTCTCGGGAGAGGCGTTAATGTCAATGCTAAGAATGTGGTATGTCAATAAACTGCTCTTAGCTCACTCACACATGTATGCTATGAGTGTTTCATTTTTGTATCAAATACGGACTGGTGTGTTTACGTTCATTGAGCAGTTCTTATGAATTTGTGTCTCATGTCAGCACGGTCGAACTGCTCTTCATTATGCGGTGGCCTTCAGAAATGTGGAAGCTGTTGATGTGCTCCTTCGAAAAAGAGCCAAACTAGATTTGCAAGATAAGGTAGCCTACTGTATGTGTTTGCCCAATCGTTAATGATTGAAACGGCTTCCCTTAAGATCAGGACAGCGCTCATACTGTGTTTCTGCAGCATGGGCTGACTGCTGTTCACTTAGCAGCATGGTTTGGGAGTTTGGAAATCCTCAAGTTACTTGTGCAAGCTGGAGCTGACCAAAGCATTGAAAATACGGTGAGATGAATTTCAAGTGTTGCGGAATTTCAAACTTGCAAAAAATAGTTCTAACGTTTTCAAAGTTTTTGAATGAAAGACCAAAAGGATAAATAATGCATTTTCATATTATTCGCTCTAACCAAGAGAGCTAATAATCCCAACTATAAAAGTGTTTTTTTTTCACGTAATAATTTATCCCGTAGAAACTCGCAAACAAACAATGACCATTAACCTTTTAAGAAATACCTTGATACATTTATTTCAACTTTTTAACTGTAGCACCACTGGAACTAAAATGAGTAGCAGCATTAAAGCAATTTATTTTTCATTGCTTTAATGTAAAATAAATTAAATATTAATTAAATTCATAATAATTTCACTTTCGCAACTTTCGCATACTACATTTAATTTTTTAAAGAAAACTGTAGTAATATAACAGGAAAACTGACTCATCAAGGTTTAAATAATATAAAAAATATCCTAATGTTAAGCATTATTCTAAGTATTTTAAATAGATTTGTTTTGTTTTTTTCATTTTAATTGTGTACACTATGCCACGTCAATATAACATTATACTTGCAATTATACAGTTACATAGTTGCAATTGTAATTGGCATAAATGTAAATATTCTGTGCTCAGGAGAGTCTGAACATGATGCACTGTGCTGCCATGAACAATCACACTGATATTGTAGCGTACATTGTTGAAGACCTGCAAATGGGAGAACTTGACAAAGAAGACCAAGTAAGAAATAAGGCAGTTACAATAAAAGCAATAACCAGAATAAAACGAAACACTCAAACATAAAGTGTGCGTGTTGTTCTTCTGTCAGTACGGTAACAGGCCTTTTGCCCTGGCTGCAGCACACGGCTGTGTTCGCATGCTACAGATGCTGATGGAGGAGCCTTACAACATGGCCACCATGGAGGAAAATAAGGTTCATTTATTGCATTCATTTTGCGTTCACCTTAGTGCCCCTATTATGGGTTGTGAAAGGTTCATTTTTGGAGTCCTCGGTTGACATGCATGCAAGGTCAAAAAACACTTTCATTTTCTTATAATATGCATTTATTTTTACCTTATTTATTCAACGAATCCCAAAAGATTGGTTTAACGATTCATTTTTCTAGACCCCTCCGATGATTGGTCGCTCCCATTTTTTTACATTTGCATTTTCATTTAGACCAACATGAAAAACACAAAGAAGTAGGCGGGCAATAGGCTATGCAAAAGTTTCAATTTGGCATCATCATGAAACGGTTTTGGAGTCATTTGAAAAAAAAGATTCAGAGTCGTCTCTTTTTGAGAGACAATAACTCAGTGCACTTTCAGATTTAAAACTTTGCAGGATGTTTTAATTCACTTAGAGCTGTGTTACACATCTCATGAAAGGTCCTTTTCAAAAATTCATAATAGGGACACTTTAATTCAAAGAAAAGTACTTGTTTTAGCTGTAATAATTTTTCTCTGGTTTGACTGACAGGTTGGGGACACACCTCTGCATCTGGCAGCCAAAAACAATCAATGTGAAGCACTGCAGCTACTTCTAGACAACTTTAACATTCGCAATGAGGTCAACCAGGTATCTGTCCTGTGTCTTACAGTATATAATGAAACAGATCCTCACCTGCTGACAAAAACAGATACAACCAGCCTAGACTGGTTGGCTTTTAGCTGGTCTCCCAGCTAAAACCAGCTACTTCTAGCTTAAACCAGCTAAGACCAGCCAACCTAGGGTGGTTTTAGCTGTTTTTTTAAGCAGGGTTATCAACACAGAAAATGCACACACTCATTCATGTGATGTATTTATGGGGTGTGTGTGTGTGTGTTTAGGCAGGGCAGACCGCTCTGTATCTGGCTGCGGATGGGGCTCATGAGGACTGTGTACAAACCCTGCTGGAGGCACAATGTGACCCAAACATCGTCACCTTAGTATGTACCGAGTATGCACAGAGGTGATTTTAAACATCTCTTTTGAGGACAACGTTAGTGAGAATGTTTAACCATGAAGTATTAAACATGTACATATTCAGCATTGATTCTGAGAGAATCGTTGCCTGTGATGATTTTCAGAGCAGAAGCAGTCCTCTGCATCCAGTCTGTGAGAGGGGCCACTTTCCTATTGTCAGACTTCTCATCAATAGTGGAGCCCAAATGAGCGCTCAGAACCAGGTGAGACATTTCCAACATAGTTTTTCTGTTGCCTGAAGATTTAAAAAAGGAAAGGAAGGGAAAGGACGTGACATGTGGCCAGGTATGGTTTCCCATTCTAGGAATTTGTGCTCTGCGTTTAACCCATCCAAGTGCACACACACACACATCGTGAACACACACCCGGAGCAGTGGGTGCTACTGAATTCACACTAATGTTGATGCTTAAGTTAAACTTTTCATATGAATGACATTTTAAACATTAAAGTAACTAGTTTAAAAGATTTCTTTTCAATCAACATGTAAATACATTTTTAATAGAGCTATCAAGCAATTAATTGCAGTCCAAAATAAAAGTTAACATAATATATGTGTGTGTATATTTATTATGTATAAATAAAGACACACACATATAGCATATATATTGAAAATATTTACTTGTATTTATATTCATATAAATTATGTAATATATAAATACATTTAATATAAAAATATACAAATATATACAACAAATATAAAACATTTATGTTATGAAAGATTAGTACTCCTAAGAAAATGCTGTTATTTTTTACTTTCTTTATCAAAGAATCCTGGGGAAAAAATGTATCATGGTTTTCACAAAAATATTTAGCATCACAGTTGATGATGATACCAAATGTTTATTGAGCAGCAAATATCAGAATGATTTCTGAAGGATCATGTCACATCGAAGACTGGAGGAATGATGTTGAAAATAAAGCTTTGCCATCACTGGGAAAAACTTTGATATATTAAATAGAAAACAATATTTTCAATGGTACTAATATTTCAAAATATTGCTGTTTTACCTGCACTTTACTGATCAAATAATGTAACTATGCTGAATATAAGAGGCATTTAAAAATAAATTAATAAAATAAAATCTTACCTTCGCTGAACGTTTGAATATTCCAGTGCAAGATTTTGCTATAAACAAAGATACATTATTCCTCATAGCTAAAATAATTATTAATTAATACCAAAATTAGTACCAAAAGTGAAAACCGATGTTTTCAAACATTGGAATTTCCCCCCTTTGGCTTTGAATTTATGATGATGATCTGGTTTTGAGCTCTAATACTGAGAATTTTAACACATCTTTTTCCTTTATGACAACATATAATCCATATCAAGCATAGGCCTAAATCTCCTAATACTAAAGATTGATTGACTGATTGATTGCTTTATTTCAGAATTTGCACACTCCATTTCATCTAGCGGTGAAGAACTGTCACATTCCAGTAATCCACACCTTACTTGAGGCTGGCTGTGATCCGAACGTAAAAGATCATGTGCGTTATCTCTTTTCATACATCATTTGTGAAATGATATTTATCACTGCATGCGCGCGTTTCAATCATTTATTATTCATCCACCACACTCAGCTGGGGCAGACTGCACTCCATATCGCTGCTGAGATGGGGAAGGTGGATGTGGTGGAGATGATTCTGAAAGCTGGGGTGGATCTGGAGATTCAGGACAGGGTGACAGACCGTGTCTGACATTTTACACTGCCTGATAATGCTTTTAAAAGACCGTAGGGAAATAGGCAATTTGTGAGAAGTTATTTCTGTACTTTTTATTTTCTTCCAAAGCAAAATAAAACAGCTCTTGGAGTGGCGGCGAGGGGAAATATGGTGATGATTGTGGACATGATCATCAAAGCTGAGAGATATTTCAGATGGAAGCAGGATTTTCAAATTGTAGGTATTCAGATTTCCAATGTGGGTCAAAACAGACCGTAAATAAACGGTATAGTGTTTTGTAAGAGTGGGAAGCACATTTTCCTCCCACCACACATCACGGTCTGCTATAACCGCTGTCATTTTCTATTAAACCTGGTGCAGGTGGTGTAATGCAGCATTAAAACATGTATAATTCAATTCAGAAAGGTCACCGCAGCGCATTTATTTGCACATGGGTTGCTTATGTCAAAAATGATCATTCTGAATAACAGCGAACATAATATTAATTGCGGTGTAAATATACCCGTGCTAATTTCAGCACCTGGCTTCTGGCAAATCTGGCCTTTCTCAGAGCTGGATGTTATTTGATTACCCTTTCAGACTAATACAGATGCCATTGAGAGCCTTCACAGCGAATCACCGCTGACGTTTAAATTAGATCACTCTTCTGACACGAAGCCAGTGCGCGATATAATATGGGACCTCGCATACAAACACCTCAAGCGCAATGAGTGGAAGAAGTTGGCGGAGTTCTGGGAGTTCACAGACGAGCAGGTGGCTGCCATCGAGGAGCAGTGGACAGGTCAGACAAGATGCTTTAGGATCAGATGTTTACATTTAAAAATCAATCAAAATATAACGATGTATATATTAATTAGTTAATAGAAATAATTAGTTAAATAGAAAATAATTGTCTTTTTTTTTAATTATACCAACCCCAAACAAATGTTTTTTTATTGATAATAAAATGTGTTTAACTGTAATGCATGCATTTATTTCTTCACTACATCAAATGATGGTCAAATTATTGTTAAAAATTACATAGAAGATACACACATCTATAAAATATGTTACAAATAAATCTGAATTAGTGACTGATTAAGGCCTTTATTAATTCTGTCATTTATTCAACCCTGTTCCTTTCCAGTAGACAAAAATTTATTTTCTTGGAACATTTCAGTTGCATTGCTCTCTATGGACGGTCAGAGAGCTCTTGGATTTCATGAAAAATATCTTAATTTATATTTTTTCTATAATTTATTATATAATTTATATTAATAATAAATAATCATAAATTTAAAGATGAATGAATGTGTTACTGGTTTGCAACGGCATGAGGGTAATAAATGACCGAATAGAAATTTGGGGACAAACGATCTCTTTAAAATCTTGAGTGTTTTGTTTTACTAGGTCCTAACAGTTTCCAAGAGCATGGGAACAGGATGCTTCTGATCTGGCTTCATGGAATCATGATAGAAGGGATCAGCCCAGCCAAAGGCCTGTACGAGGGATTGCTTTCTGTTGGGATTACAAAGATTGCTGGTAAGATTTACTTCCACAATTTTATTGTTGATTATCTTTCTTTGTGGGCGTCCTGAGGGATATGTTGCTAATACAAAAAGTAATATGGCTTAGCGACTTGTAAACTGTACATCCATGCTTTTACAGGTGAAATCTCATTCTATACATTTTTTCTCATTCCCAGAAAAAATAAGAATGGAAGGAACGCACGCTGATGCACGAAAATGCACAGTTTCATGAATCCAAGGTTCTACAGAAAAATAAAAGACTGCTATGAACTAAAAACAGCACTTTAATTTCTAGTTGATCCAACAATTAACTTTAGTACCACCTATGGATTAAGGTACAGTACAAACTAACACCGTAGCTGACTGATCTGAAACAATGAATCAGAAAAGTGTTGCAGATTTTGATTATGGCTTTGTAAAACATTATACAGTCAATGGTGACAAACAACTTAATAAATACAAGAAACCACATCATGTAATAAATAATGATTCTTCAATTAAAATCTCGGCAATTTTAGTATAAAACAACTTACCTTCATTTCATGTTATGAAAAAATAAATTACATTTAGTACTAAAAATGTATTAATCTAATTCAAAGTCTCTTAACTAATCAAATACTATTGAGTTACGATATCCAGACTCAAGACCTGACAGATAAATGAACGAGAGAGAGAGTGTGTGTGTGTGTGTGTGTGTGTTTCAGTCCACAACTTTGATGGAGTGGATGTGAAAGGTGGAGGAGGAGGGGCCTCTGGGTTGGCTGGAGGAGCTCTTGCTACTAGAGACAGTCTGACTCTGAAGAGCAGAGCGAGGGAATTTAGCGGCTGTTGCCTGGCCAACAGTGAGCTGTAAATTTTGAAAAAAGAAGAGACAATTGAATAAGCAAGTTGTGTTTTGATATTACCTAATGTACTCTGAATTCTGCAGGGATGTTAATACCTGAGTGACAGGGTGGTGTCTTTCTACAACAACTGAACTCATGGGAGGAGCCACGCCCATGACGTGCAGAGCTGCAGGGGGGCGGCCTGTCCGGTTATGCTCTGGTCGTCCCGTCAAACGAGCGGTCACTATCTTAGAGGGTTTTTGCTTGCCAGCTGTTACTATCCGTGTGCTCGCCTAAAGAAGAGAACAGTAGTGCCATTAAAAAGCAAGCCGTTTTCAAAACGTTCCATACACAAATATGTAAATGTAATCACACACATTTTGAGAAGGTAGGTTAGAAATAGATTGAGACGGATGATATAAAATATATTCATAAATATACTTGCAGTAAACTCAGTACCTGTCTGAAAGAGCTTGTGCTGCCCCCTGGTGGTCCGGAAGAATTCACCATAGTGGTTGAGAGAAAAGTATCTGCTCTTGGGCCAGTACTTGAGCCAGACTGAGAGACAAAATGTTCCTGAAGAGAAAGACAAATACATTTTTTTTTTTAAACATTAGACAGTCATGAATAGGTTTTCTAGGAAATAAAACAAAAAATGCACAACAAGCATTTGGTCCTAAATGAAGTAAGCGAGGTTAACTTGAAAACTAAATAACATCTGTAAATACACAAACACACACACAAAATACTACAATCTTGTTATGCCGTTCCATAAAGCTTCATACTCAAATGAATATCACTGCATACATAGTGTTCATCAATATGAAAACTAAATATGAATCCTGGGATCAAAGCATTGTATCTTGCACATCTCACCTCCTCTACATCCTCTGTAACGCTGTGGGAGGGGCCTAGATGTACTGGACTCTCCATGACAACTGGACTGAGCCGTGATGATGAGACAGTCCGTGGAGGGTGATTGGCCATTGAGCTGGTGCTTGGCTCTTCTCCTGAACGTGGAACATCTAGAGAAAAAGAAAATAATAATAATAAAAGGAAGACTAGAGTCATGATACTGCATAAGGTTTGATTTTTGGAAATAAAAGAACATGGTACCATGTATATGAACGTATTAAGATATTAATATCCCTGCTTTAATTTGAATGATTGTTTCAGATCCAATTTCATTCTTTAACTATCAAATTCTTTCTCAATTTCTCTACTTTCAATGGCTATTCAGGGTACAACTGTATTTCAACTGTATTCAGTTACGATCTGTTTGATTTTAAAGACTAAACTTCTTTCGTTTTCTTTTTTTTGCACATTACAGGTAATATAGAATGTATCAATTAGTCATGTTAAACTGGTACATCAAGCCTTAAATGTGATCATTGCCACTGTAATTGAGCAGAACATCTATCATCTTACCACGGTCCAGTCTACCCGCTTCTCCAGTGTTGAACATGCTAAGGGCCTCAATGTTAAGCGCACAGACCCCACGCATGAAAGCTTTCTTCATAGAGTCCTCATAGCGCTCTCGCTCCGTGTGCAGCCTGTGGATTTCAGCTTGAGCTTTCTGGAGCTCCTCTACATGCTGACAAACAAAGTAACAAAACTTTCATGTTACGTCCAAATCCAGTGACTTGTTAAACATCTCACATTTGTAGTAAAATTGCGGTATGGGTTCCAATCACCTGTGCCATCTTGGCCTCGTAGTCTGTAGAGAGCTGCATGCACACGTCCTCTGCTCTGGCACAACATGCTCTCTCCACGCGCTCCCGCCACCCGTTCTGGATGAGCGAGTGCCAGCCTGCCCACACCTTCCTCTTGAGCTGCAAATGATAGTGCTGCTCTGCCAGTCTGACTCCCTGAGCCTGAAACACACGCGAATGCATTTTCATTTATATTATATTTAAAAAATAAAGAAATAAACACGTTTCTTTGAATTATTTGATAAAAGTAAAACAGTAATGCTGTAGAGTATTTGTATGACTCAAAATAACTTTTCTTTATTTTTATGTATAATTTAGTACTGTAAGGGCTTGTTAAACGCAGTGTCACATGACCTTTCAGAAATCATTTTGTTATCCTGATTTGCTGCTCAAGAAACATTTCTTATTGTTTAAAACTCACTGAAAGTTTTTATGAAGGTAGTGTGAATATATAAAAAGGAAAAGATAGCTACCCATTTTTTAAACTTCTTTAAAGATTAACCGAAAACAAAAATAGTATTTTTGTGCAGTAACTAGTAGTGTAACTTATTACTAACAAATAGATATATTGCCATTACATTGATTTTGCATACAATGTAATTTGTGGATTTACCTTACCATCCCTTCCCATATAATTTAATCCCGCTATTACATTTTATTGCTATAAATTAAAAATCTTTTTAGAAAACAACACATTTTCTTACACATTAAGGCCGTTTCTTGAAAAAAAAAAAAAACTACATGTCAGTTCAAGGCTAAAAACAACACTTGAAAGTCACTATCAATCACCACCGACTGTAATAACATTTGACTGCGATCGAATGTGGATTTCGTTCAAACATTTCAGAGCTATCCTTTTAAATGCAGATACCCTGTAGAACAGCAATTTCTCCAAGAAAAGAAAATGTATACAAAACACAAGTCTGTCTGAAGTATCGGTATGACATGAGTAAACAACACTGTCTGAAAAACATCTGCACTACGTGTGTGTGCTGTCAGTCTGAGCTGACCCGTCTCACCTCTTCTCTGGCAGCACACTGCTGTAGTCTCCACTGGGTGAAACTCTTCATCAGCTCCATCTTCTCCCTCTGCCTGTCAACCACCCTGCTCAGATTCACGATCACCTGAAGAGGGCAAAGGCCAATGAGGAAGTGACAGACTAGAAAACAGATACTTGCATCCTGTGTAAACCTGACACAGAGCCACATTTTGCACCCCATACAATGAATTTCAAAGCTTTATATTCAATACCAATTTCTCTAACCTTAGCAAATGTTTATCAGCTTCATATTACAGGACCAGCCTATTAATTATCAATATCTGTGCGCACCTCATCTTTTCTCTGGTTAGAGATCTTGTAGGTGTTCAGCAGGTCTTTCAGGCCATCTATCTCAGCATTTACAGCAGTCATATGTGCTGCATGTTTCTCCCTCTCCTTCTTAAGCTCCAGTCTGTGCTGCTCCACAAAGGCTAGTTTCCATTTCCTCAGCTCCATCATCACATTGCTCTGTACACAGACCAAGAAACAGTTCCTATAATGCATTACAGTATGAAGAAAAACATTACTTACCAGTGTCATTTTAATATCCCTGAAATGCTATAATAATTTATTCATATTTGAAGTTTTTCATATTCAGAAATGGCGTTGTTTTTTTATTTTTATAAGTTCGTTTATTTTATTTTATTAATATTAATTTTTTTAGTTAAGTAATTTTAGTACATCAATAAAAAAGTTGCCTTTTTTATTATTAAAATGTAGCTTATTTCTATATATTTTTTATGGTTTTAGTTTTAGTTGAATATAACTCTGCTACTTACAAACCTTAAGGTTTGCGCTCCAGGTGTCCAAAATGTTCTCCATCTTGTTCAGGTTCTCCTCTGAGATGAACATCTCAGTCATGACGGTGGTCAGAGCATCAGGGCTGCTTTGTCCTGATCTGTCTGATCCAGTCTGCGACCTCGCTGATCTTTCCCCAGATGACACCGATCTGTCTGCCATGCTCTCCGCTGAAGTAAAAGCAATATTACTGAACAGATCATTCAAAATTGTGATTGGATGAAACACATTGGAAAGCAGGAGGACTGAGAGTTTCTCATTTAAAAGGCTTCATGACGTTACCCTCAGATGTGCGACTTTGAGGTCTGGATTCTTCTAATGGCGGAGTTGGCGTAACCCTGTTGTTTGAGTGCCCTTCACTATCTGAAATAAAACAAAAAGTGTTTGCCCCTCCATTGTCCAAGACATGAAACTTCACAAAATATTTCTGATACTTTTGCTATTATGAGAAAAGCTGATTATTTTTTATTTACAGAAACAAGAGGTGGCAATATAGTAAAAAATATTATAAATTACAATAATTGAACATTCTACATGGTTTACACTCTTTATTACCAAACTAATTTACATGCGTTTAACAAGTTTTTTTAACTTTTAACTGATGAAACATTTTAAAGCTTTAAATAAAACATTTAAATAAATTCAGATTTTAATAATTTCCACAATGTCTCCATGTCTACAAATGACAGTTTCTTCATTGAGTATAGAACCCTAAAGGGAACAAATTAAGACATTATTTCAGCTTTTTTTTTTCTTGCAGTGTGCATCGACCTAATGACTTGGGGATCTCAAGAGAAGTCAAAAGTCACTGCTTTAAATCTACAGACCTCTCAACCAAAACGTTACTTGCAACATTGTCTGCTATATGGAATTATATAGCATTATTATCTCCTAAAAATGCATTATACGGTATATTAGTAAGGGTTCTACCTTCAGTGTGTTGAGCAGGTGTTATTTTTTTGGTCGTAGGCTGTAAACTTCTGGAAAGTTGAGAAGTGCTCAATGACTGTAATGGGAAATTCTGTTCATATTTAGGAGTCACAACAGCATATCGAAGAAGTTCTTCATACTCATCCTGAAAATTTGAAAGAGAAGGAACAATGCCAAAGCTTCACTTAAACTTTCAAAAATGACAGATAATCAGTGTCATATGCCTTAATGATCTATGATAACTCACCTGAAGCGCAGAGGAAACTGAGCTGCCTCTGTCTGAATCTCTTGGTAAATCTGGACTATTATGCTCCCCTTCATCCGATGACATCTGAAAAATACAAAACGTATCAGGATATGTTACATATAACAGTGTTTAAATTACTTATTTCAAATTGAGCCAATTCTTCTTAAACGTAAGGACTGTATTGCTTGATAGTCATTTCCAGTTACTTTAAAATTGTTTAATATGATCCAACTCTAAGGTATTGTTAAAGTACAATCTAACAGTAACTCGAACTATCAGCTAGAAGTTTTACATACAAAACACTACTGATAAATAATGTGTTTACAGAACCAAAAGCAGAGATTTCTCGACAGTCATTTTCACGAAGTAAGGAAACTTAGCAAAGTTTTTGTTTGCTAATGCTCATAATATTAATATAATAAAGTCCAATACGGACTCAGTTGTCACGCAGGTAACCGTAAATAGACACAAACCGCCAGTTCCAGAACCAAAGGAGAAGAGCAAACCAAGTTCCTGCTGTAGCTTCACACCGCTGTGTTTAGCCTCTTACTGAGTTCCTCGGCTAACGTTAAATCTGCTAACTTCAAACATTGTGTGTGGTGCAGCAGATAGATAAAACACTACGATCGTTACCTTGTGTTGTGTTTACAAGTTATTTGTTCCTTTATAACACAACGTATCCTACAATTTTCAAGTACCCACTCTACTGTTAAAAAGCACTCTTTCAAACTGCTAGACGCTGCAGTAAAAGCCGTTTTGATTGGTTGAAAATTTGGCACGACTCTCTTCGCTTTTGTGATTGGGTAGAATGTTTCCGTAGTAACAGGGACGCGGAAGCGGCTGTTGTATTGTTCTTTTGACATGTAGATAGCATACAATAGCAAAAATACCTGACGGAGTCAAGACTTAATAAACAACAAGAACATCGATGTATTTTTAATTATTTGCTTATCATGCTTATCAACTCTTTCAAAGTTTTGTTCTTTATACATTTTTGCATTTTTTGTGGCTGGATAGTGGGGAGTGTGTAAGACATTGGCAAAGGTCCATGGTGCAGGATTTGACAGATGTCGGTGCACTTATCCACTAGCGTTTACATGGCACTCATAAAAACTGCAAACAAACATTGATAAATGTTACTGATGATACTTTATGGATCCAGTAAAATGTACAGTTACAGTGGTAAAATATTATACACCAATACAGTGCGCAGTAAAATAGTAAAAGTGATATGGGATATTACAAAGTAAATGTAAAGTTGTAGTAAAGTGAAAAATGTAAAAAAAAAAAAAATATATATATATATATATCAACACAACTTGATATAATAGATTTATAATAGCAACGATTAGGGCTATATGTATAATATAAATGAATAACAATAGATGGATAATAACAAATAGAATATGTAATATCAAAGGTGGAATAATACAGAATAAATAATGAAGAATAAACTAATAGTAGATTATAAAGTAAATCAAATAATTGTGAAAAGTGGTTTTATAATAGTATTTGTTTAATAATTATTAAACAAAGTAGGACATAACTAAAGACACGCTAAATTTACGGTTGTCAATTACAAATTGTGTCCCTTGAGTAAAACCAAAATATATGAGCTGATGAGATTGATTCAGAGAATTATATATATCAAATACATTTTATTTCAGTTTTCAGTTCTAGCTTTCTTTTTGGGAATAAAGTGGTTTAGTTGTGATGTCAAAACCTGACCAATAATTCTCCACTTCTCCCCTCAAAATGTTCATGTATTGTATAATGGGGTTTTTTGAAATGAACAGAATAAGGTCTGTGATAACTCGACCAAGCTTGACATTCTACTATACAATGCAAATTACACTCAAGCATGCAAAAAACACAATTTTTAAAAACCAAATTAATAATCACAACATGACGAGCAATAACCAACAATGATTTTGTCATCATTAAGAAGTTGTGTTTTTCTTTTCTAGGCTATTATGCAGTTTTTTTGCAGTTAGTAAATAATTTTAAATGTGGTCTATAATATTGTAATTTAATATTTGACAAAAATGACCCTGGCACAGATCAAAGACGAGAGAAGTTTGAATATGATCGTGGTCATTCTGGGCTTTAACTAGAACAAACACCACATTATGCTGTGGAAGTATCGTCTTCTGGAAATGCAGAGAACAGGCTTTTTCAGATTTAGGCTTCTGTGCTCCTGTTTGCAACTGGCTGAAAAGAAAATATTTTTATGATCAGTCCACAGATTTATGATAAGCCTTCCAGTCCTTATAATGCTGATAAACTTACTCTTTGTAAATGAGTAGTGAAATTAAAGATTACTTAAAAGCTTCAGCTCCCTAATCCTGACAGTCTGACACTGTCTTGTCAAAGTTATCAATGTACATAGTATGCAATTTACTTTATGATGTAAACTACAATACAAGTTAAAACTTAGTAAGGTATTAGTCTAGGTATTTATGTCTAAGATGGAGATGGGTATGGGACCAGAGTGTGAAAACAGCTGGGATATGTAAGACGGGAGGAGTTGGATATGAATCCAACTTTACCCTCTGGATCTTGTGTTCTGCTGTGAGGACCACCTCCACTCAAGGGTCCATTAGCATTTAGTAGACCGTTTATAAAATACACACACACACACACACACATATATATATATATATATTATTTGTTACAAAGATCACATTTGATTACAGACTTATGTATATGTATATGGAGCAGTGAGAATTGACATTTCACCATCTTTATAGGAGATCCAAAACCAACATTTATGGTACTTTGATATGACTTTATGTATTTATCTGAATATTTATTTACAGTTTGAATGACATCTTTTTAAATGTGATCTCTTGTGGACTTAACAAATAAAGAATTAAATAAAATTAAGCCATTATTAATGCATCAAAAAAAGATAAATGAAGCACATGAATTGAATGAATGGATCATGCCTCATAATACAGTGACCCACACACTGACCATCATGAATAAAAGCACTGCATTTTTTCCTGCTATATAAATAATTCGGTCATCAGAAGGAGTGGATTCTTAACTTAATGGTTATTTAGATTTCAGGAGGTAGGCTACATTTATACATGCAGGACTACATTACAGTAACACAATATGGGCATATACGGTCTTTTCCAGTAAAATATTAATATAATTCTCAGCTCTTTCATTTGCATCAAATGTAATTTACAGGATGGGCTCTTTATCATTTTGGTGTTGTAAATGTTGTGGACATTTTAGAAAATAGTTTGGTTTAGCCTAGATTAAGTTAGTTGTATATTCATGTAATCAAATGATATTCTTCACTGCTTGTAAACCACAGCACATACTGTTTTTAGTGGACTGTAAGTAAATTATGCCACTTTATCACTCTTTTTGTGGTCTGCCTAGTGAGGTATCACAACTGTTTTACCCCAACAAATTGTTTGCCCCCTGCCCTGGCCCCAGTTCAAACGTCAAGCCATACGCTTATGATTACAGCACTTTGATAAAACGTCCA
Source organism: Enteromius afrohamiltoni (assembly GCA_034779775.1). Lineage (NCBI taxonomy): Eukaryota > Metazoa > Chordata > Actinopteri > Cypriniformes > Cyprinidae > Enteromius > Enteromius afrohamiltoni. Next base: position 13,295,971 of record JAUYWG010000038.1, read on the forward strand.
GCTCAGCATGAAATCAAGTACTGCCTCTGATTCTCAGCCTGAAAAGCATAAACGTGTTTGCATTTGCCCTCACTTGGAAGTCAACCCACATTCTTTACTCACAACCTGGTTCAATTTGTTCCAGGACAATAGTCTCAAGCCATTAAGTGAACTTTCTCCCCTCTGGTGTTTCACTAGAGGTATTTGTGAGCTTCAGGATGCAGAAACTGTAGACAGAGGACAGATATAATAAAAGGAGCTGAGTTAGAAGGTTAATCGAATAATACAAAAGCTTTTTTCTTTCAGCAGTTTCAGAGATGTTTATTGGCTCTCAGGATCATAATTGTTTTGTCTAAGGTAACCGATTATCGTTCTCACATTATCTGCCCTGCATGAATGAGCACTGAATCATATTAATTAAATTAATGTGAATTCATAAGTTCGTTTTCCATTTCTTTTCAACGCATTTTCCTTAAAGCAGATATCAATATACCAAACTGATGAACTAGAATCTATACCTTGGTTTAATCTTTGATGAATCTACGTTCTTCACAAGGAGCTTTTACACAAGCTGAGGGAAATAATAATCTAAAGAGGATGCACAAGACACCATCATGATAACACACATTACACAGAAACGATGCATAAACTTAAATAACCTACCCAGGTTATGGCATTATTTTGCTGTTGATGCGCACATAATCATGTTATTCATGTTTTAGCTGCGTTATAAAGTTTGCACTTTGAACAGATTGCAAATTTGAAATCTGTGATCGGATATTCAGAGCATAAGCAAAACTCATTCCCATTATTATGCAGGGAATCCTTCAACAGCTGTCATAAAGCCATTCTACACTGAAGCACTGTAGCACAAGACGTAAAATGCTTTTGAGGTATTTATCATTGCTAAGACAACTAAGACAGGCAGGTTGTGAATTATTGTTGCAGAATTTATGTCAAAGTTCTTCACCTCAGTTTCAAATGATTTTTTGTTTGCAGCAAATAGTTGATACGCAGAGTGGATTCTTCACCACTGCATGTTCTATCATTTGTATTCATTAGCCATTAGAGGAGGCATAGGCTGTGGTGCATGATGTATCATTGCAAGCTGATCTATTTTAAGTATTAGCTAAGATGGTTATACGTCAATTTGTAAGATGGAAAGGCCAAGTCTAATGACTGCTGTTATGACACACCTGATAGCTGAGTTTTTATTATTGTCATGCTGAGTCTCTCTCTAGTCGAGCACCATCATGAATTCTTATACATGTTTCAAACCTTTTTTTTCAAAAATGAAAATGAATGAGAAAAGTATTATATCGACACTGACATAATGTTACAAGTAACAATGTTTTCAAGAAGATTTAGCCGTGATACATGATGACTTACAAGCTGTTGTGTCAGAGGTATAATACAGATCTGTGATTATCTACGTGTAAACAATCTTAAATCAAACTGTAGCCTATTTCAAACCTTTTTCCTTTTTTTGACTCAAAGATTTAGCAGGCTGAAGTTCCACTGATAGCCACTGAGGACACATATTGTAATGCTCCATATTGCAGCTCATTAAGTTAAGTGCTCCTTGGCTTTCAATCATGCATTCTATGAGTGCATCCTCCTCTGGCTCAGTCATAAATGAGGAACAGAAGCATAAGGTCACACAACAGAAGAAATTAGAGGTCACTGATTCAACATACTGGCTTGATGCATAAACTCTCCAAAGCATTGATAGAAGTAGCCTACCCAGCACAATGTTGCACATGTCTTATAAGTCTAAATGAAACACAACTCTGAATTTATGTATTTACATAAGTATAATGCTGCCCAATTCCTCTAAATGGATGTTTTTCAGTTCATGCTGTCAGATTGATCTAGGGTGAATGTTCAATGAAATTAGTTTTATAAAAGTTGGTTATAATACATTTGAACAGAAACACAATTGGAACATTATTCCAATAACAATGTCCCAATAATATCTGCATAAAATATCAAATTATTCAATTTTGCAATAAATATATTAACTAT
>JAUYWG010000038.1:13311901-13344250 GCA_034779775.1 Enteromius afrohamiltoni
TTTTACCTGTAAATTCACCCATTTTTGATCAAAAAATGAAAAAAGAAAATTCTCTTTATTAAATTGACTTTTATCTGTGTACCGTCTGCTTGCACTACATCTTTTTTAGTTGAACCCTGATGAGGCCTTCTATATAGAATTCTGAGATCACTAAAATCTGATTTTAGTGATTTTAGTTTCTCATTTTTAATGGTTATTTGTTTTTCCTTTTTGGCTACTTACGTAATCAACATTTGTACCGTGCACAAACCCTTGCTACTACATCATCACGAAAAGTCTCCTGCATTTCACCCAAAACAACAAAGAAAGTCCTCAGGTGAAAACATCAGACAACTGAAAATTTATTGGTGTTCTTGTTCTGAGAAGCAGCCGCATATAAACCAGTATATAGAAACAGCCACCAAACAAAAACAAACGCTTCTGAATATGACTGTGTCAATCTGTGTGTTTCTCCGCCTGAGGTGTGTGTTCTCCCAGTTTCACTTTGTTCCCCCCCATCTCCTCTTATTTACTAGGTAGCATTGTGTATTTGGGGATGATGGTAGGGGCCTTCTTCTGGGGCGGCATGGCTGACAAGGTGGGCAGACGGCAGTGTTTGCTCATTTGCATGTCCATCAATGGCTTCTTCGCCTTCCTGTCATCTTTTGTGCAGGGTTATGGGTTCTTCCTGCTCTGTCGCACGATAGCTGGCTTCGGGTGAGTCTGTTTCCTCTGGTACATCTTTAAGATATAAAATTTGTCAAGTCCAAAACATGGATCTTTAAGAGCCTTTAAGGTTTTGTACATCATGTAATACAAAGAATTATATATGTCGACTACTGTTTAAATGTTTGGGGTCAGTAAGATTTGTGATGGAAGAAAGTAATACTTTTATTTGGCAAGGATGCATTAAACTGATCAAAAGTGACAGTTAAGGCATAATGTTTCAAAAGATTTCTATTTCTATCAAGCTCAGTCAACAGAGACCCTAAAAGATTGAACAATATTATGGGTGCAATATAGAAGATACATTTCTATAAGAAAAATGCTCTTGATACAAAGAAGAGAAGTCTAAAGATGTTAGTTGGGAAAACACTTGATTGTGGCTAATATAATAATGTACCATGCTTTTTTTGATCACATACATCCTATGGTGATTCTTGTGTAAGTTTGTAAGCAAGCAGATACAGAAACCTATCCATTTAACACACTACCTAGATATAGTCTCCACCAGCATTTGAACGTGGGTTTCTGGAAAGCATTCTCTTTGTATCCTGAGGAACTATACAACAGGCATCTTTTATCAACCCTTCTCTAAAACGAGAATGTCTCTCCTATTCTTTAGATAATAGTCTATTTCAGTCAGACAGTACATTACATCTGTCTGGATCAATAGCTTCTGCAGTGCTGCATTCTTGACCATTGCGGGCGGAGACTGTGGCTCCACGGCTAAAGCGCTTGTCTCTCTGATGATGGAGTAATTGAGAATCTTTGAACACATTCAGCTTGTTCCTCCTATTAAGCATTTCACAGAATGTTGTTACTAATTAAAACGTCCATATGGGTGCAGTGATGAATTGTTTCATGTACAGTAAGATGTCTTAATGTTCTTGAAAGATACCAAAATACTGTTTTTTCATGATTCTTTGATAAATACGAAGTTACAAAAAAACCAAAAAACAATACAGTCAACTTTTTGGGTACGTAGATCAATCAATAACATTACTTTCTAGTAATTGATCTGCACTTGCTCCATATTATTATTAATAACTTTTCCATTTTATTTTAATTATGCAACAGAGCACTTGACAGTCAAATGTTTGTGCTGCAAGCCTTCTTCAGGGAATTATCACTGAAGGTGAATAGAAAGTAAAAAAAAATGAAGAAATAGTTTGAAGCAGAATTTTTTTAAGCAATGTAAAAATATTTACTGTCACCATTGATCAACTGAATGCATCCTTACAGAATAAAAAAATAAAATCTTTGATTCTTTTAAATGCTAACATTTAGTAATTGGAAATTACCGTTTTTTTTGTTGTTTGAATATTGATCTGAAGAAGACACACAGGACTAATTAATCTTGCAGACTAGACTCATTTTGTTTTTCTCTGGACACAGAGTAGTGTTTTAATTAAATCTATCCAATCACTTTACACCAATGGAGTGTTTTCTGTTTAATTACGATTGACACAACAAGGAGTGTTCTTTATTGCCCTCAAGCAGAAAAACATTCTTGCTCTATTTTTAAGCGGTTTTCACCTTTTTAATTCCTTTTAACTTTTTAATTTTGCAGTCTTGCAATATTTTTGGTCTGCATAACAATCAGCCTTTTAGGTTGATTCCCATGATAAGTGTAGAATTATCCTTTTGCAATTCCGTTTGGTGATGGTAGGCAATTTTAGAAATGACAAATTATGAATTATGAAATGAAACAAATGATGAAACATTACACACTTAAACACAACTTAAAAAGGTCCACAGATCCACACTTACTATGTTTTTTAAAATTACTCTGTAAAGTAAGTGAAAAAGAAACAGAGCTCTTGGACCCTCTGAACTTTATTCTTCCTTGTCTTGTCCTTCAGGATTGGTGGAGCGGTGCCCATTGTCTTCTCATACTTTGCTGAGGTATTGGCAAGAGAGAAGCGTGGAGAGCATCTGAGCTGGCTCTGTATGTTCTGGATGATTGGAGAGATTTATGCCTCCGCCATGGCCTGGGCCATCATACCTCACTACGGTAACAGAACCAGATTATTTTGCTAATCATCATTATCAAGGTTTTTAATTATTAATGAAATTTGACAATATAATTTTTTATTTGACATTGTTACAGAACATGTCTGTTTTAAAACCAATGCTATACATGTCTAAAAACCATGGGACTATAACTGTACATGCCTAAAATAACATGGTTTTATACCGTCTCCAAAAAACAATGATGATGCTTTGAATTGAAGCAAGCAGAGATATCTTTGAGAGATAACATACAATATATTTTTATTTCCATATAAATGAAGTAACACAGGATGCAGGTAGAAATAGATTGCAACAATTTTCTGGGCAAGCTCAGGTCAAGGTGTCTGCTGTTCCTCCAGCACGTGTGGGCTGTCCTCTCACTGGCAGTGATGACTGTGAGGGAGCGGAGAACAGCAGAGCTTTAGGTTAAGTGATTAATGTAGAAACGGAGCACTGCAGGGATATTTAAAGGATGAAGTGACTCCTGTGGGGAAAAGCATAGCCTGATGATTTATGAGAACCTCTACTCTGGAAATAAGCTGCACTCATCAGTAACGAAATGATGGAATAGAGGGGAAGGGAGGAGGAAAGGAGGTGAATGGATATGGAGAGGAGTCTCTCGGCCAAAACGACAGACCGTTTTCACTCCTATTTTGGGAGGCGGGGGGAGGTGTTTGCTCTTTTTTTTGTTCTCTCTGAACAGATCGTAATGAGGTTTTTCTCCTTGCCTTGTAAGACAAAACGAAAGGAGTGCTTGATTTATGAATGGCCCTCGGTGGAGCCCGAGCAGGGGACAAGCTGTCAGACATGGTGGCTAGGAGAGTATTAGGAGTCTGTAGTCGCGAATCAATGGGAAACAGTCATAGGCTGTAAATTGGGTGTCTGTGTATATGTGTGGGGGAGCACACAGAAGAAGAGCAGCTAAGGGTGGCTAGTTTACAATCAATCTCCCTTGTTCTCAAAGTATATGTTCATTCAGTGATCATTTACTGTATCTCACTGTCCACATGTGCTATTTTTCTCCAGTTTCCATCAATTCAATCCAAAATGCAAGTTCTTAAACCCAAATGCATTATGGCACTACATGTGTATTTTTGAATCAGATTGAGAAATCACTCTGATTTATTTAATTATAATTGGATGGCATGTATAAAGTATATATAATGCTCTGGTAATGCAGTAGTGCAATACTGTACTAGGTTTTATACAATTAAAGGTACCACAATCCACTACAGTTTATTGTAGTAAAAACTAAAGTATATTACAGTATTTATTACAGTTTATCAGTTCATTACAGTTAATACTACAGTATTCTGTAGCATTCATTAATGAAGTGTTGTAAATACTATAATATATATATATATATATATATATATATATATATAGTGAAATACTCTTTACTATAGTATGGTTCAAAACACCAGTATTTACTATAAATTGCTATAGTATTTTTTTATGTGGGTACATCTCCAGAAGAGGGCGCACAATTTTAGGTAACGTTCATATTTGTAATGCTGACAGTCAGAGTTATGCACCAAACAATACCAAAGGGTTTGTTTAAAACTGTAATATCAATGCTTGCTTTTGCAAACACAACTAATAATGAATGAAATATAAATGGAAATAAGATAGAGCTGCATGCTGTGCACTGTGTGTACTATTTGGGTAATTCACTGCCTACGTAGTCAGCTCTTTTTTAAAGCAACATGAAAAACAAACTTTTTTTAGTAATTTATTTGGAGCACTGTATATTTGCAGGAACTGCACAACATATCATCTAAGTGGTACAAAAGAGGTTAGACTCTCAACTGATTTCAGTAGAGTTTGGAGTTAGCACGCTAACGGTATCTTTACACAAGTACAATTTTTTTATATTTATAAAGTTATATTTGAATTACACAGAGGTATTTTAGCCATGATTTTCAGTACTGAATAAACATTCATCATACTTTCGGAATCACATATTAGCATACCACTTTTGTTTTTACCATATTTTTTATGGAAGAAATATCATGCTAGTGTTATGCTAGTATGCAATTTTAAAATTCATTGAGCTTGCTTGCATTCTGGGATTTCCTTATTCGGAAAGAAAATGAGGTTTCTTCTTTAAATGACTGCATCTGAACAATAAACAATAAATGCCCTTACAATTGGAAATGTTTCAAGTCCTTACAACATTGACTTTTACAGTTTGTATGCGTAAATGTGTCTTTTTATTAGCATTAAATCCGACTGTGAGTAGAGCCGCTGGCAAGCCAATGTACAAAATGGTAGGTCTGCTGCTGACTCAGTCACCCGCTCCCTCAGTCAATTATGCACATAATCTAGGTAATGAGATTTCCAATGACATGGGTGAAACATTAACCCTCTGGGCTGGCCTGTTGTTGCAATCACAGCTTCATAACTCTCACTTATACTGCAGTGTAGTGTTACCGTCATTATTTACCACAGGTCCTCATAGAGATACGCTAATGAACACACACACACTCACTGATTGCTGTACTTCATCTTGCCATATTCCTCTCTCAATATTCAGGATTTCTTATGTCGTATGCATATTATATGATGTTTTCTTCATAATAGGGCATTATTTTATATGTGACCCATTATGATGATTTGATTCAACAAGCAGATGAGTTTGTTTTTTACCATTACATTATTTGCTCACCAATGGATCCACTGCTGTGAATGGTTGCTGTCAGAATTAGACAGAACAGCTGATAAAAGCATCACAATAATTCACAATGTTAATGTAATGGATTTGTGTGGATTACTTGTAGATTATGCTATTTGGACTATTTTGGCTGCAATTGGTGAGCAAGTAATGTAAAGGTGTCAATTTCTCTAAATATGCTCCTCATCAAAATTTTTGGGTGTACTATTCCTTTAATGGCTACTTCACATTACCATAAGTGAAATACACTTGTGCCTTTTAAAAGGCCATTTCCACTACACTGTTTTACAGCTCAGTGCATAAGACATTACCGGTAAAAAAAGAAAATGGAGAAGAAGAAAAGGAGCCACTTAAAATGAAATTTAATGAGAAAAACACATTTTCAGCCTGGGATACTTTTATTGCGCTCTCTGAGTTCATGACAGTCTTAAAGCTGCTTTACGTGATTTCAGAAACCTTCCTGACACCACTTAAAATTAGAGATGCAGAATCATTTTGGATGGCGCCTTGGATGAGTCCATTTATATATATGCGCTCATGAATATTATAACAGAACTAGGCATTCCTGTAGATCAGTGTGCTCCTATTTCAGCTTTATCCTGATGTTTTTTGGTTCCATCACCTGGAAAAGACACACCACAGCTCTTTTGTAATCAATCAGCATTGGACAAATGAAATGGATGCCTTCACTTAGACCATAATCACTGTGACATGCCAACAGTTACTGATAAATGTTTCTGGTTCAAATCCGACAGTCTTATGGCTTGAAGGCATGCCAAGGCAGCCAAGTCCTTTGTCTCTGCTGGATCAATAGCATGAAAAATTGTCTGATGTTTTTCTCAGGCTGGAGTTTCAGCATGGGCTCAGCTTATCAGTTCCACAGCTGGAGGGTGTTTGTGGTGGTGTGCGCTCTCCCCTGCGTCTGTGCCGTGGTGGCCTTAACGTTCATGCCGGAGAGCCCCAGGTTCTACTTGGAGGTAAGGAGCGTCTGGACAGATACAAAGTGTACAATAGCTTTGGTTGAGTTTTTTAAGAGTATTTAAAATAGAGTATTTTACAAATAGAAAATCCGTCTCAGATGTTCGTGGCTGCTTTATTGTTAACTGCATGTTTCTAAAAACATCTGAAGAAACAGCCAGACTTAAGGGAACACTGAAGCTAATGACGCGTGCTTGTCGTGACTCTTTTAGGCCTGCCGTGGCAATAGAGGTGGGCGGCTGTCATCTAGCGCTGCGGTTTCCACTTAATCCAGTTAATCTCTCAGGGATTTTTCTATCCTTTCAGGTGGGGAAGCACGACGAGGCCTGGATGATCCTCAAGCAGATTCATGACACAAACATGCGAGCGCGTGGACAGCCCGAGAAAGTCTTCACTGTGAGTCGATTCCCTCACTGCGCTCACTTTAAGCTGCTTAGAGCACCAACCATGCTTTAAAGTTGCATAAATTCATACATGATTGTGTCATCCTGCTCTGTATGTGGGCTTCACGGATGTTTCTGCTGTCATTTACTGAGCTACTTGGTGAGCAGCCTAGTGATGAAGATCAAGCTGTCAACCAAATTAGAAACACTTATGAGAAATTCTCTCTCTACTGAATATACTGAACATGTCACACATTTCATTGCATTACATAACAAAAACAAATATATACTGCCCATATAAAGTGAACCAAATCCAAAATCTTTACTTAAGACCTTTCACCAATTTACACTTGAGTCTAAGTAATAAATAAGATTTAAGATCTTTCAGTGTAAACCTAAATGTAGTAACTGTAAATTTCTTCTCGTAGGTGAACAGAATTAAGATCCCAAAGCAGATTGATGAGTTTGTCGAGATGCAGATCGAATCTGGCAACCTTTTCTCAAGAGTGATCTTCAGAGTGAAGACTGAGCTTCATGGGGTGAGTTTCATGATGTGTAACCGTTCAGAAATGATATCTTCCATGTAATCATTAACATAAATTACAGAAAATATGTGAACAAAGTGATTAAAACTCCCTTTTCTGTCCTTCCAGATTTGGCTGAACTTCTTGAAGTGTTTTAATTATCCAGTGAAAGACAGTACAGTCAAACTTGCTATTGTGTGGCTCACACTGTCATTTGGGTAAGATCTTGATCTCTATCTCTACCTTCCTTCTTTCGGTCTTTCATATCATTAAAGAGCTCAATACTTCTGCAGGTATTATGGTTTATCCGTGTGGTTCCCTGACGTCATCAAACATCTACAGGCCGATGAATACGCCTCCAAAGTACAAAGGCATAACAATGAGCGCATTGAAGACTTCACCTTCAATTTCACCCTTGAGAACCAGATACACACCAATAGCCTATTTATCAATGACAGGTGACTTAATGAAACTGTAACAGTAATCTTCTTCTTCTTATACTAATTCTTATTCTGTGTGTGCATATTATGGCATAAATCCTTTTCTTTATTCGTTCCTCAGGTTCATAGGTATGAAATTCAAGTCTGTCACTTTCATCAATTCCACCTTTCAGAGCTGCTTTTTTGAGGATGTGACATCAGTGGGATCTTTTTTTCGAAACTGCACATTTATAGAGGCGGTCTTCTATAACACTGGTAAAATGATTGTTTATATCAATTGACCATTTAACTCAAAACAGACCCCTTTTTTAACATTTTATTACTTTGCAGCATGTATGCCCGCGTACTTAACCATTGCTTTCTGCTGTGTTTTAATCTTGTTCATTTATTCACTTGACAGATATTGACGACTCCAAACTTATAAACACGGATGTGGTAAATAGCACATTTTACCACAACAAGACAGGCTGTCAAATGACGTTTGAAGATGATTATAGTGCATACTGGGTCTACTTCGTAAATTTCTTGGGAACACTGGCTGTTCTGCCTGGCAACATTGTTTCTGCGCTCCTCATGGACAAAATTGGCCGCTTGTCTATGTTAGGTGAGACAGTTATTTGATTTTTATGCAGGTTGTACCACTTTGAAGATAGATTTGAGATGAATACTTGAAAGAATTGCTTGATGTAAATATTCTGTGTTTTGTCAGGGTTTTCCATGATTCTGTCTGGTATCAGCTGCTTCTTCCTGTGGTTTGGCACCAGTGAGTCGATGATGATTGGGATGCTGTGCTTGTACAATGGGCTGAGTATCTCCGCCTGGAACTCCCTGGATGTTGTGACAGTAGAGCTGTACCCTACGGACAGAAGGTGGGTTTGTACTCATACATAAAAAAATATGCTACCAGACATGCAACAACGCTGTTTAATGATTCCAAACCCTATTAAATATCAATGTAACACTAACTTTCTACATTTATTCTCTTCCATCCTCCCTCCCTCCAATTCTCTATTTCAGAGGAACTGGATTTGGCTTCTGTAATGCCTTGTGCAAGCTAGCCGCTGTGATGGGAAATCTTATTTTTGGATCTTTAGTGGGCATTACCAAAGCCATCCCCATTCTTCTAGCCTCTTCAGTGCTTGTAGGGGGAGGTCTGGTGGGACTGCGACTACCTGACACCAGGTCAAATGTCCTCATGTAACCTTTGTGTCGGAGGTCTGGAGAACCTTAAAAAGCTTGACTTAAGCCTCATTCCTGATTGTTGTACACTGTGTACTTTTATTGTGTTCATAACAAGATATTTCTCAATTAGGCATCATCACATCTCGGCAATCTTTAGATGTTTTTTTTTTTGCAATAATAAAACGTCTGCACCTTCATACTGTACAGTTCATTTTACCAATGTTTCCTTGTGGCGTTGCAGAGGTTTATAATGGCCCAGGAATGAACGTGAGTGTAAATATTAATGTCCCCTTATTAAGACTTGTGCAAAACAACCTGTTAATGAGCAACCCAAACCTGCTGCAAGTTTGCAGAGAGGATAATCAGACACGCCGAAAGCTCAGCACAGCTGCATCACAGCTGGCTGACTGAATCCTGAGAATTACTAAAGAGATGAGAGACTACTGCTAGAGTACTACTGGTAAACAACTCTTTATTCAGTTATTAGTTTCAGGATTTGACTATACATAGTGCAAACATCATCCACGCTTTCTAATTTTTTCACACTTTCTTTTTTTTTTTTTTCATATGTACTCCAATCTCTGATGAAAAAGTCCACAACTGTGCACTCATTCTCAAAGTACATGTATAAAGTTCTTGCGGCCAAAAAAAAAAAATCCTATTTTGTGCAGTATATTTTGCCCATAAGCTTTTTATTGCAAGCCTGTTTATTTCATATAAACAGTCATGTGTTATGAAACTTGTTCCGCCACTTTGTCAAACAGCGAATGGCCTTTTGAAACTGTGCCTCTCCTACATAAGATCATCATCACGTATGAATTGAGGTGGCTGCTGTATTTGATATCATAGAGTGTTTATCTGCCAGGGTCGATCATGCAAACCGTCTTACAATCTGACAGAAAGGACTGATGACAATCAGACCGGTCATGGCCCAGAAAAGCTTATTTTATGTACAGTGTCAAAGTCTCATCTTGTTGACACGACAGGTTTGTTGGTGCAGAGGGAATTTAGAGGGCCCGCCTCAACATATGGGGTCTACAATCTGTGGAGAGGGGAAGAGAGGTGTGTTTGATAACCATACAACACCTGATTCATTTCGAAATATCATTTCCAAGCCAAGTGAAGAGAATTCTGTTTTGGTTGCTTGTACAAAAGGACTTAGATATTTAAATATAGATTTACATACACTACTGTTTAAAGGTTTGGGGTTAAACTTTTAATTTAATAAATTACATGTAATACGGATTCATTAAAGTAAAGTAAAGTAAAGACACAATGTTAAAAAAAATATATATATCTCAAATATGTGCTGTCCTTCTGAACTTACTATTCATCAAAGGATATGGAACAACTATTTTCAACATTGATATAAATAAGAAATATTTCTGAAGCACTAAATTGCCGTATAAGAATAATTACATGACATTGAAAATTCTGCTTTCATAGCACATAATGTCTATTTTGATGGATTAGCTTTTACAATCAGTGCCAAATACAGTTCTCTGAACAACATAAATCAATAGCGTTACTATTATCTAGCTTTTGCTATGTTTTGAGAGGTCTAAAGTAAGAGATCTTATTTAAAAAAAGATTAGAACCTTATATAGGATTGATGTTTTTTATTTGATTTGGCTTCCAAATAACCAAAGTGGCTTAAAGCTGTCTCACTCTCAGCAAAGCTATGCAGTTTCTTGAAGGCGTTATTTATAAATGAGATTATAAATGATCAGCGCTGTACTGTCCTTAATCTAAGCCTGTCTTCATCTGAGAACCTCCTTTGTTTATTTATGCATATGGTTTAGTGTTAACATGCTGTCTGAAATGATGTGTGTGCTTGTGAACAGTACAAACTGTGTGTGTATATATCTGTGTATGGGTAAATGTGTGCTTATCCATGTATATTTTGTACATAGGGGTTACAGTAATCGATTCACATGCTGAATGCTGTGTGTAAACATTTTTGGGGACATTTTCGCTGAAACTGTTTACTGTTCATCTGTCATTGCAGCACTGTTCCTAAGAGCCAGTCGTCCCGAGACATCACTGAACAAAACTGCATGTATTAAACTTTTCGGGTCTGTGTGCTCAGCTCTCCAGAGAATGTCGCACTGTTGTGTGTTTTATGGCAGAAAAATACAGAAGAATAAAGCTGTCATATTTTGTGAAGGTAATAAAGATGTGCTGAAAAGTGTCTGGACCTGTTAATGTGAAACGATGCTTATTAGAAGAAAACACGCACAGACTGCACTGGACTAATTTGTGAGTAATACTACAAGGGTAAAATGACTGCAAATGTATGTCACCACAGACAAGTCATGTTTTTTAGAGAAACAGCTATGCAAGCATAACATGATTCCTTCACAGCAATAAGCTTTGTCTTCCGACAACGGAAGTGGGCAGGATCGTACAGCTTAAAGTGCACTATGTAATATCGCTGGTTACTGCAATTACAGCAAATATACAAACAGGTAGAACAGGCCCCAAAGAGGGTCTGCCTGCAGACATGCACTCACAGCCGCGCATGCGCACTTAAACACATGCGCTCAGCCATACGCATATAAATACATTTGTATTTTTATGTCTATGCTCAGCTGTTTGCAGCGGGTCGAAGGCGGAATTACGTCAAGGTGAAAAATCAGAAAACATAATTATTAATTCTTGCTCAAATAAACTACTTATCTATAACAATAATGTCCGATGACTTTACATATGTACTTCAGTAAAAGGTCCGCATATTGGTAAAATGTTAATGTTAATACCTTATTATTTTTTTTCCTTAAACACATTCTAAAATATTTTACTTAATTATATGCTAATTAAATTAATTGTAGAATGATAAATACACATACATTAATTATTAAATTGTTATATATTTTTAACGTTTATATCCTTTTATCGTGAAACGATGTTCAGGAGTTATTAAATCATCAGTTCACAAGTCAAAGTCTGTTAGTCACATTCAAAGTTAATATTCTTTCCAAAACTGACACACCAGAAAATAATAATAATAATTAATAATTTGTGATCGTTGACTTTAGTAAATATAACAAAAACATGTGGTTTATTTACAGTAGCTGTTGTTGAAAAATTTTAATACATAAAATATAATGGAAGGGAATAAGCACAATTTCATAAATTGATGGACAGAGGACAGAGGACAGATTAGAGATAGACAGATGGATAGATTACAGAGAGAAGAATTTTAATACATAAATAAATGGACAATTAGTTTTTTCAATTTAATGTTGGACAAAAGATTCTCAGATGCATGTTATTCACCACATTCTCTAAAAATGTATGCATGTATATATATAACAAATATCAGTGGCTCTACAAGATCGTCCTTGATAAACTCCGCACACAAGAACTGTTCCAAGGCCTCAGCAGCTTCTTCATCCTCCATGCACTGTATACGAGGAAGCTGAACTGATCCAAGAGGATACCCAGAGTTCTCTATGCACCACTGACTGGCAGTCTTGAGATCCGTCATGACACGCACCTAAGAAAAAACAATGCAAAAGAGGAAAAAAAGGCTTAGGCCTCCTTAGTGTAGCGGGCAAACTTTCCATGTCTGAAAAACAGTAATTTAATTGAATGTTACATAATTCTGTTCTAATGAAAGCTTTAAACACTAAACATCCATGTCTGTCACGACGGTTTAAGATGAATGCAAGGTAAATAGCCTAGCCTGGAATAACCCTAACCCTAACTCTATTAAGTACTTCTACATGCCTTAAAAAACAGAATAATTATGAGCTGCTTGTGCTCGTTATCACACTGCCTAGAACAACATATCTTTCTAAACAGAGTGATTTAACACATACTACACTAGATATTACACATAAAGATCACTGAGAAATGTAACATTACTTGCAAAGACGTTTTGTCAACAATTTCCCCGACTTTAACCCTGTATCATTTTTTTGTGAACGTAGCACAACACTGACATCTACAGGGGGGGTGTTGCCTGCACCTAATTCGTGATGCTTTTATTCTTGGAAACGCCAATTAAGTAGAGTAGTAAAATTTAGGAAAATGAATATTATGAAATATGATACCAGTCAAATACATTGTATTGGGCCAGATGGATAAAGTAGGCTATAGGAGATGGTGAAACGTTAAATAAATGAATTTATATTTTGTTAAACTAAAATTTATCTTTATTTAAATTAATTTAGATTACTTGCTTTTTTTCCTGACCACTAGGCCTATTCATTGATTGTTCCTTTTATTGATTGAGCATTAATTTACGTTTTATTTAGTATTTCAGAAATCACACTTTTGAAGTTACACTTTAAAATGTCTACATTTCATTGCATTAAATATACCTGCACAAAAAGGCTTGTGCTTTTAACCAGAACTGTTTTTTATAAGTCGATTTTTTTCACTTTTTTGTAATTAGGCTTGGCTAATTTTATTATTAGCAATGTTATTATTTTCAGTCAGTCAGTCCACTTGAAGTTCACACAGGTGTTAGAACAACAACAGGTTTTCCTATTGTTTTATCTATTGTTTATTTATTTAGGCTATTTATTTATAATGTGTTTGTGTTGTTTAGGCTAATAAAATGTAATTCAAAGCCTAACACACTTAAAAAAACAAAACGTTAAAGCCTCAAGATTATTTTCTAATAACAGAATCGCCCTGACTACGTTAGTTTACACAACAAAGCGACAAGATGTTTTAATGGTCAGATCAGGTAAAAATACATCAACTGCGCCGTCAGTGTGCGCCGCGGGTGAGGTCGGGGTGGCGTCACGCGCCAGCAGGTGGAGCCGCGTCATTCAGTCAGTGTCAGCGGAGCTTCAGCGCGAGCTCACAGCGGCTTTCATCAGGTTGACAGGCAAAGCAAGAGCCGTAGTAACCGAAAGCGCTTCAACGCAAATGGGCTCGCCGTTTCACTGGGAACCAAGGCTATGACAACAGGAGCAAAATTAGTTTTGCTCGCTTGAGAAAGAAGTCTGAAGCAAGTGTAAGAAAGTCCGAGTGCAGTTTATGGTGGAGGCTCAGTAGAGTTTCAGAGGAAGCAGGATGTACCATGAAGACGGCGCAAACTCTCTCAGACCTCGATATGGATGTAAGTAGAGCCGCTTTACCTCATGTCAGTTAAGAGACTACTCTTGAAACATGAAACTAAATAAGTGTGGATTGAATTTGAATGCGCTGTAGTGCCTCAGACAGCTGATCAACAGGAGTAGTTGTAACATCATCTATGATGAGTTGAGTAGGTGGTTAGTTTGGTGTGCACATGTAGGCTACGTGCATAATATTCAGGAAATGTAATATTATATATAAACATGCAATATTTGTAAGCACACTGATGCTGACCTGATGCTTTAAAATAAGTTCGATATGAGCTCATGTATTCAAATTTTAAATCATATTTTTGACTTTGATGAAGCCAGTTAACTTTTAGGTTACCTGCACAAGCATTTTTAGAATAACGTTACATGACATGTGTGTCTGAAGCTAATATTCTTGATTTACCAGCCTTTCACTAGTTTTAAAAACACTCAAGGTGTTATAGAGTCATTTAAGCCCATTTAAGTTTATTTCAAGATTTATGACTGAACCATTACAATCGTGCAAATTTGCTGTATTAACTCTATCCAGTGCTAGATCCCTGAACTTTCTCTGCCATGTCCTTATTTTATGTTGCCCCAGAAAGATATTTGTGTATTCTTGGTATTAGATCTCATGCTGTGGCCTGAGCAAAGAGAAGCACCACAAGAGTTTTCTCCAGTTAAACATTACCTCTGCCCTTTGTAAAATCACCTGACAGTCTGTACAGTCCAGATATTTGAGGAATTCTGTTAAAGCAGTTTATCTGTGTGGGTTTTATTAAACACACATTGCACCATGCTGGTAGACACTGTGTTTTACTGTCTATATCTAGAATGATGAAGAATGTTTAATATGCTGTTTGCATACAGTAGCAGCAGACATTCGATTCTGGAATAAACAGCTAGTTGGTTAACTCCATCATATCGAATCAAGATTGAGAGATGAACTAACTAAGTAACTCATTATATGTAGTTTACTTAACTCTCTGTCAACACTGGCACGGAGATCACATTCCAGCTAAACTGCTGACAAGGCCAGTGGTTTTATGCTGCTGATTTATTTGGGGTGTTCACTTGAGCCTTTTTGTTATTGATTGCTTTTTATATTTACTAAAAGATGGTTTTTGGAACTGGGACAACATATCTGATGTTGAAGTTAATTCCAAATGCTAATACGACTATACCCTGTGTCTTACGCTGTTTGCATGAAGGTACACCCCACCCCCCCAAAAAAAAGTTGGACCAAAGTCTGCATCACAGCAGACTTCTAACACATTTATTTAAAAAGAGAAATAACCTTGAAAGCTAGCATACAGAGGGATTACACCATAACATGCAAGGAGGACTAAAATGCTGCATCTTATTGTCATATGAGGTAGCTGTGGGTCATACTGATATGAGAGATTGGAATCTCTGCAGTTTACTGACAGACATTCTCTTCACAACCACTATAAGTGTGGTGCGGTTGCTGATACAGTATACATTACTGTTCGAGTAAAGTCAAACTTTAACATTGGGGTTGGTAAGATGTTTGCAAAGGAAGTCTCTTATGCTCATCAAGGCTGCATTTATTTGATTAAAAAACAAAAAAAGTAATATTGTTACGATATAATATAACTTTCAAATTTTTTAAAAGATTTTTAAACATAATTCATTCCTGAAGGCAAATCTGAATTTTCAACGGCCATTACTCTAGTCTTCGTTATCACATGGTCCTTCAAAAATCAAGAAACATTTCTTAATATCAGTGTAAAAGTCTGTGGCTTTACTGTGGCTTTAGATCAATTCAGTGCATCCCTGCTGACCCCAGTCTTATGTACGGAAATGTGCATCTGTTACTAATGTTGCCACATCAGATCTTAGCCAACAGGCTAAATCTACCCATTGATGTTTCCTCAAATGGCTGCTGCACTGCAGGTTGCTGATGAGTCTTTAATCGTTTTTAATATTTTTAATGCAGAGCCACTTTAATGAGAACCCACTTTTGTTGACATGTTTTCAAAATATTGAGTTCATTGTCTGTGGGACAGATTGAGTTGATAAGGCTGACCTACGTAATGAAACCCCACAGAGGTTAACTGGCAAGCCTGAGCCTGTGCGTTAGGGTGAGAAATTTGCAGTGCTGTTTGCCATTACAGAATTGAATCTCATTTAGTCGAACAAAGGCCGGCATGGGATTGTGTGTCAGCAAGCTTAATTATTACTAGATGAGTGAGGATTGTGAAAACACTTGGTAGTTGGACACAGTCTTGTGCTCTGTCTGATTTTATCACGTGTAAAAATGTACTTCTCATTTTATGTCAGAGCATCACCCGTTTAACTTTAGATTTTTGTTTTTTTTAACTGCGCTGGTTTTCGCTGTCAAGCCGCTGCCTTGTTCTTGTGAAAGTGGATGTGACCTACTTTAACAAGACTCATAATAAGTGTCATATTTGACTATTTTATTGATGTTTCATCTGGGCTCCACCGGCCTTTGGTGATGCACTGTGTATTTCAGTCAAGAAGGGATAGGCAATTGTGTAATCAAATAACTTATTAAACCAAGTGACGTGAGTGCTGCTACATCTGCAAGTAGACTGTTCTCAGAATCAATCATGAGCTCTGTGGTAAACACTACAGATTGTGAATGTGAGTGCTGCTTTCATAGATGGTGTTTTGATGGTGATGTGGTTGGCAGTTGATCTGTAGTCTAGCGTGTCGTATTGACGTGTTAAGTCACGGCATGTTGATCGTCTTGCACAATATCCGCTTTGAATATTTTTTGTAATAAATTTAAAATAGGAACACATTCAAAATCCGGTCCTGGTTTTGCCTAGGACCGAAGATGATTGTGTTGGTGGTGTCATGTGATTGGTGAGTGTGTTTACAGTAAGTGACAACAGCAGCTCCATGCTGTAAATGCTTCAATAATAAGATACGTCTAATAAATTAATGATGCCCTTATAACATTGAAAAATGTTTCAGTGTTTCAGCATTATATAAAATGAAATTCATTTACTACCCTCTCCCTCCTTTATTTCTTAAATTTAGACATTAACCATCTTAGCATCCCTTAGACTATTCATTATAAACTATATAACCAAGTACAATTATAAAACAATGTCTGTTTCCTGATTAATTTCCTGTAAAAAGTGTTGGGTTGCTAGCGATCTGAGGTATAATTAACAATAATTAAATATCTGATGGTTCAATGAGTGCAGTTTACATTTATTCCTCTGCACTACACTGATGTTTCACTCATAACTAACGCAGACAAAAAAACTAAAGATTATCATCAGCAAAAATTGCACTGGATTGGCTTTACTGCAGAGCAATTACTGTATGCCAGGGCTTCTCAATCCTGGTCCTGGAGGTCCGCTGTCCTGCAAATTTTACCTCCAACCCTAATCAAACGCACCTGAACCAGCTAATTAAGAGGTTCAGGATTACTTGTAAACTACAGGCAGGTGAGATTAATCAAGGTTGGAGCAAAACTTTGCAGGACAGTGGACCTCCAGGACCAGGATTGAGAAGCCCTGATGTATGCAATGAAAAATAAGTGTCACTGTCGTTTGATGCTGAATGTGGGGAAGCTGTCAAAGATCAAAATATAGATTTGAAAGTAATTGAAAATACAGATGTTATGTGTAGTGAATGTGATAGAACACATTTTTAAGTGTCTACATCCACTGTAATCACTTTGGGACAAGTTATTTAAAGGTTGTTGCACTGTGTTAAAAAAAATACATTAGCAAATTTAGTTATGTGAAGTACTGTAGTATCAGTTGTTTGCAGATGTTTCTTGATTTTGATAATTGTATCTAATATATTCCACATGTGAACTAAATGAGAGAACTAGAGAGAATGGAGAGTTAATGGCATGTCATCAGTTGTTTCTTTGGCCCAATTACATCCAATGACTGATCAAGAACTTCTTGTGAGCAGCTTAAGATATATGTTAGGTGATTTCAGCTCTACTTAACCAGAAATAAAGCGGCTGCGTTGAACTTGCGCAGTCTTGTGAAGTAATGTAGCAGCAATCACGCAATGGTCATCCACAAACTAATGTAACTGATGATTTTACAGTACCGCTGACATCAATGAAAGAGATGCTGATTATATACTGTGTATTGTGTAAAATTACTCAAGCATACACGCACATTCAGTGTTTTATCTGGTTGATCTTAGAAGTGTGCTGCGTTTCACATTCACTTCATTTCTTCTTTTTAAATGGCTTAAGCACTTTTTCCAGTTCATGCTCTTGAAAAGTGATTTCAGCGTGACTTTAAATCAACAGCAGTCTGAAACACATAGAGTCTGAGTAAAATATAGTTAAAAGAATGGAACTTGGCTCTACGCTGTCGTATTCATTCATTACCTTTTGTCATAGGTTGTAACTGGAGAGTCTAGTGGTAGTTGTGTTGGCTATGCTACAGTTAGCTGATTAATCAGAAGAGGAAAATGTCACGCTTCGTGTTCTGATGTCTTATACCAACATTATGGAAAAATCCGCTCTGTTCTTGATATCGGGTGTTGCATTCTCCAACTGTTCTTTTCCTTTGTTTATCCTACAGCCATTGTGGACGATGAGAGGCTGTCAGCAGAAGAAATGGATGAGAGGAGGAGGAAGAATATTGCTTATGAATACCTTTGTCACCTAGAGGAAGCCAAACGGTGAGTCAAAATATATATATTTCACCCAAATGCTCAGGGTCCTTTTCATTAACAAGGTTGAAGACCCCTTATGAATAATTCAGAGGTGATCCTGCCTAGCATGTGGCGGTGCTCACAGTGTGATAACTTATCAGTATAATGTGATTATGTAGTCTATTTGTGATCAGTCAATATTGTTTTTGCCAGGGTGGCAAACTAAATAAGCGTACAAACCTTTCACTGGTAGGTGAAAATGCATATATTTTGTTGGCCCACAGTAGAGCCATAGATCACTGACAAGCTATGTCGTGTTCAGTATCGCAAGTGGATCACGATATTGTGTAGCTTCTCGCTAATCTACGGCTCTGTGTATAAACTGCTGCTCCATTTGAAAACAGGTGATGGAGATTTGCCGCTAATCAAAGAACCAGCTTTGCTGATGAGATGCATACGAACATGTCATGTGATTCACCTCATAGTAACAATCCTCCTGTCAGATCGTCCATACTTGAAGTAAGCTAACAGATCGGCCTGTTAAAAAAATATTGCGCTCACCTCGCATGGTAGCTCATTTTCTCATGAGTGGGTTAAATTCTCTGGGTGGGCAAAGCAGAGAAAGGGGAGATAACCTATCCCCGTATGACGACATAAAGGGAAGATTCCAGATTGGGCCATCTGTGCTTTCATTTTCTCAAAGACGAAGCAGGATACCCAGGGCTCGGTTTACACCTTTCGCCATTTCTAGCCACTGGGGGACTGAAGGCAGGCTAGGGGAACTCATATTAATGTTAAAAAAACCTCATTTCAGAAATCATGAAATAAATCAGAATGAAAGAATTCAGAAATCTCTCATGAATGTAAAAAAAACGCACTAATTAGAAATCTTTTGTAACATTATAAATGCCTTCACTGTCACTTTTGAACAATTGAATGCATCTTTGCCGAATAAAAATATGATTGTATTAAAAAAAAAAAATACTTACTGACCCCAAACATTTGAACAGTAGTGTATATTCAGATTATAAACCAAGCATATTGTGTGCATGGCTAGAACATTTTTGCAGTTGTGAGGGCTGGGTCTCATTTTGCTGTTAAGCATAGAGCAGTTAAAAGCATCAGCAGTCATTTGTATCACTGGGAACTCGACCCACATCTGATGAAAGCATGGAAGAATGTGAGGGAGTATTGAAGTGTGCATTGTTCTGAGATGAGGACATTTTTTTCACTTCTCAACACAATAGTTCCAAATTCTGTGCAGTTCATCTAATGAAACGTTGTAAAATCAGAGTGAAGTGTGCAAGTTAATGAATTAATGAATCAGTTATTACACATCCTGACCCTCCTGGCAGCATAGTCACGACTTTGCTGCAAATCCTCTGTTCTGGGAATCCTGTCGTGTTGGATCAGGATTATGAGGCTGGTCACTAATCTTTTTGTTTGCAAGGGAGTAACTTGTCATCTTTGTGTTTGACTCAGACCTCAGGAGTCACAGGTAGAGGTGCACAGGTCACACTAAATAGCTGAAGCTTACTGAGCAGGATTTTAACAATCAAAACAAGTACTGTTCCTAAGAGCTTGCTAGCAGTTTAGTTTTTAAAATCAATAGTAAATATAATTTCTTTATTTTTTATGACCAAAACGTGATATCTTATTATTTTCTACTCTGCATGGATATTAAAATGATTTCGGAAGCTTAATGTAACGAAACACACATAAAAATAGAGAATACTAATAATATTTTACAGTAGTACTGCTTTTTTATTACTGTATTTTTTATACAAATTTACAGCTGACAAACATACCCCCCCCTTCCAGCACTGTGACAAGGAAACTTTGTACCCGCCGACTCCAAGCAAACAGAATATGTTATTTTAGATAGGGGGACCTAGTTGTGAAACATTTTCCATTTCTAATTTTGTCATTTTGTGTTGCCCTAAAGCTCATTAGTCAGAAGAGCAGTGCGTGAGCAACATGTCTGATACGTCCAAGGATATTTTGGTTAAGATGTTAATTAGACTTTATTGTCGACTTTTTCATCGCTTATGTTTCTCTTTCCCTGAGTCGAGATAAGAGCATTTTTTTTTAGAGTTTACTTTAGTGTTTCAGTAACGTTTTTTCATTCGAATCTTTCCAGGCAGCACTGTTGCTACTTGTCTGCCAAGTACGGAAAAAGATTAATCATATGTCTTTATATGAAATACCTTTATATTATATATACTTTTTTTCTTTTCTTTTTCTTTTTTTTTATGTACATATATATAATCTGCCCCAGTGCACTACTTTAGGGGTGAACCTTCATGCACGTTTTTGATTTATTTGTTTAGTTGTTTATTTTTTTATGAATCAAATCGTACAAATTCACCAGTTTTTAAAATGGCTATATTTTCTTGTGATATTAGTTTGGTCCATTTTCTCTCGCTTATCCTACCAGCTGCCCTGTAACCCCCTCGGTAGGCAGCACACAGACCTTGTTAACAACAAGTAATGGTTTTCTATTCAGTAGCATGTCAGACACATACAGTCAGATAAATAGGTGAAAAGTCATAAAATATGATGTTGACCTCTGTGCCTCAGTCCTATTCATGTGACTGTAAACTGCCAGAACCAATAGATATTTTTGGCCCATTGCTTTGTTCCTTCCCCAGCTGAAGCAATAATTTCCCACAGTGTGTTCCCTCGGTGCAGATCTGCTGTCAGGACATTCACCTCAGTACCAGTAATGCTGTTTTTTTCTTTTAACATTATGTAAAACTGTTAAAGTAACTTATTAGTCAAAGCTATTTATTATGAGTCATGGTCCTTCTGTAGGAAAGTTTTGAATGTTTCTTTCAGTTTAAACCCCTGCAGCCTAACAATCACAGGAAAGCGCTGCTTGAGGGCTGTAAACAGTCTGATCTCGAATAGACAGTGTAACAGACGGCTGCATTGTTGGCAGAGAGCAGCGGGGACAGGGAGAGGTGTGCACAGGGCCGGATAGTCTTCTTCTGATCGGATCCACCACCCTTCATTTTTTCCCGTTAAACTGATGGTTTGCACAAAAATTTAATAATTTGCTCGCATTCATATTATTCCAAATCTGTCTGAGTTTCTTCCTTCTGTGGGAGACAAAAGAAGGTATTTTATTGAATGTTGGTAACTAAACAGCTTCAGTTCCCATATGGTCAAAATTCTAATGGAAATCAATATGAAACCAATGTTTTTCCTGAATATATGCCAAGTTCTGTCATGAAACCCTAGATGGCACAGGCTAATGGGTCCTTAATTTAAACTGATGATATTCACAGCATTAAACTGCTGCTTGCAGTACGCTTTCGTAGTTCCTCTGAAACCCTCCACTTTCCGCAGCTACACCTGTGTACATCTGCAGAAGTATATGCGCCATAACCTATACCTGCGGAGGTCTCTGAAGGCAGAGAAGAAACTGCTGTATGTTAAAAGTGAATAATAACACACAATATATGTAATTAACCATTCAATGTTTGCATTTAAGGGAAGAAATGTTGGAACCTACCTCTTTACTTTTATACAACAAACATGCTGAGTCACCTCTTGATGAACTGAAGTAAAACCGTTTGAGAACCACCTCACTATAGTGTAGTAGATGTTTTACTATTACCAAAATGACCGAAGGGGCTAGAAATTGACTTGTATTTTCCCTTGTCAGCTGCCTTTTTCGTCACAGCTCAATAATGACTACATTAATCATGGGTGACATATTGAGCTGCAACTAGGCCATATCTGCAGTGGCATGATTAATAGTGGTAATGGTTAACTGAAAAAAATAGTATTATTATTTTTGCATTAACATTCATCAGTGCTTTTCATATGAAGTTCAAGACCTCTTTAAAATATAAACATTACTTATTGCACTTTTTATTTGTTTTTTTTTGCTTTTATAGGCACGTTTTATAATAGCCAATGCTCAGTTTTTGCCCCTTTTACAGCAATAAAAGGCCATTAATTATTGTTTGACCTAATATACTGTAGTTGGTTTTCCTGTCGTTCTCCTTACATATAGTAAACCTTCATACTAAAACACTAATGTCACATTGTTGGTAAGATATCAATGATGATCTCATGTACTAGTGTGATGTAATGTAGAGGCACTCTAGCAGTTGTGCTGTGTTGAAACAGAGCAGGTTTTGTGGGAGATTGGGGAATTGCTGACACATGTCTGGGCAGAATGTTTTCTTAGCCATTGTCATTTCATCTATGTTGTCTTTAATTAAATCAACCTAAAGAGCTGGATGGGCATGCAAGGAATGTGACCTTATGGTCCATTAGAGAAACGCATCAGATATCAAAGAGGGTTTCTTTGATCAGAATCATGATGTAACCCTCTAAGGCATAATAAAAGCCAGTATCTCCGTCTTGATTGTGCTTTACATCAAGTGTGCCAGTGACCTCACACGTGACCTCTGAACTGACAAACTCTGATTTGATTTCTGTAGGAATGAAGTGACTTAACAAATGATTAACCAAAAGTTTGCGAACAGCAGCATAATATTGATGTTTCACTTAACTCCACATAGTTTAGCTTTCTTCTGTGATGTTTCTTAGATCTAACACTGATTATAGACCCTTTTGCTTAAACATAGATAAGCCATGAATCTGCAAAACAGATGAATTACAGATATGTAATCTTTTATAGGAAGACTTGGCTGTCAGTTGGTTGGACAGCCCTGAAGTGCCCAATGCCAGCATTCTTCACTGGCAAGAGAAGAGATATGCCAGTGTAGGTGCCATGACAATATGGCTTTCTCTGAAAATGTCAAAGGTCACTTTTGTCAGCTGGTCACAGACTAACAACCAGTTTGGAATGTTGTTTGTTGTCCTGGATGATCCAGGTGAATTTCAATAATTCAGTGATCTGGAAAAATGAGTGGTTAAGTGACTGCATGCTTATCGAGACGGTAGGCTAATGAACCAGTTCAGAATAATTTAATAAAATAAGAGTCATAATGTCAGGTTATAACTATTTTAGCTATTATTTAAACATAGTGAATTGTTTTCTAAAAGTATTTATTATATTTTTTTGGAAGGAAAACAATGTTTAATTCAAAATATAGTATATATGAATATGTTACTTATTCTTACCAAGGCTGCATTCAGTTATTTAAGAATACAGTAAGAACAAATTTTGAAGGTTTTTTTGGTGAATAGAAAGTTGGAAAGACACAAAGCAACAAAACAACCTTTTTTAAAATATAAACCTTTTTGAAATATAAATATAAATTTACTCTCTAAATATAGGCTTTACTCTCTCACTTTTGATCAAATGCATCTTTGTTTAATAGTATATTTTAATCGTTTTTATAGTTTCATATTTAAAAGTCTCTTAAAAAAAACAAAAAACTTTTAGAACCCAAATTTTTGGTCTATAGTGCATATTTATAACATAAAACATATCCTTGATATTAACTGTTTAATCCAGAATAGGCAATATTTAACATTTTGCTTTGACCGTTGATGTCCTTGATTTTTTTTTTTGGCTGTTATGTAGAAAGCATAATGGTTTGCAAAAAATAACAGGCTGTGGTCCTCTTGTTTTAACTTTTTTGAGGAACTGAGTTTTATTATTTGGGTGTGTTGTAGGAACTTATATCTGAAACAAATTTTAGTAGTAAAGCATCGCAGTGTGTCAGAAAGACAAGCTGTGATGGGTTTTTTTTCCTACTAAACAGAAGAACTAGTGAACTATGATCTAGTATGCATTTTTTATAACCATCTTCCGATTCCAACATTTTTGATTCTTTAACAAGTTTGAAAATAGCATTTGCTCATGTTTTATGATGCTGGGAAAGTGATGTTTTGATGCCCATAGGTTTGATGATGACGCTTCCTTCATGGTAAAAAGTGTTTATTAATTCATTGTGTGCCTTTATCTCTTCCTCTACTGTAATTCATTCAAAGGCTTAGCTTGTTACAGAAGAAATCTGTGGAAATATATTCAATAATTAGCCTAATGCATGTAAAACCATGCTGCAAGTTGTTATATTGAAGTGAAATACCTACCAGTTGTATGCTGTTAGTTTATTCATTTTAAATATATCCTGCTAATGCGAGGAGCTAAAATGTGAACCTTTTGATTTCAGATGGATGGAGGCCTGTCTGGAGGAGCAGCTGCCTCCTACCACAGAACTGGAGCACGGCTTGAGGAATGGCGTCTATCTTGGCAAACTGGCTAAGTTCTTTGCACCCCAGTTGGTGTCAGAAAAGAAGATTTATGACAGGGACCAATCTCGTTATAAGGTACTGATTTTCTGATGTTATTTATTGTTTTTTAGCTACTCTTTAGCACAGCTCAGAATTACTGTGCATCCTTGTATGTCACAAAGCTTTGCCAGGATGTGCCTTTTCAAATGCAACACAGACATCCTCACATCCTGAAAGTCTCATTCCCACGGGAGGAGAAGGAGCAGGTCGGGAATTCCCTGAGACTGAATTGTGCCTACTGATAGTGATGTTTGTTTGCACATGTTATCTGCATTGTTGTAGTACCTGATTCACTAAAGCAATTATGCAAATCAGGTAACGACGTATACACACCCAATCATTTTGTGGGGAACTCAATTTGCATGCCACTGCATGAAAAGGTGGCATGTAGTGCATTTAGTAGATGATTAAAAAGTTTTGCTATGAAATATGATTAGTAAATTGGCCCTGGAATAACTTTTTTGCCGTTCAAAAGTTTGGCATTGGTAAGCTTTATTTTGGTCTCTTAACATTCAGCAAGGCTGCATTTATTTAATCATGAATACAGTAAAACAGTAATATTGTGAAGTATTTTTACAATTTAAAAGAACTAAATCTAATCTAATTTCTTTATATCCTGTGATAGCGAAGCTGAATTTACTCCAGTCTTCGGCTTCACATGATCCTCATTCTGTCATGAGGATATGCTGCTTTTCTGATCAAGAAATATATTTGAATATTTGAATTTAATATTAATAAACAGCATTTATTTGAAAAAGGAAGTGTTTTGTAAAATTGTAAATGTCTTCCATGTTACTTTTGATCAATATAATGCATCCTAATTCAATCCCAATATTATTTTATTTACATAGTACTCAGTTCTTTAAAAAAAAAAAGGTACTGATCACAAACTTTTGAACGGTAGTGTACCTGTCTGATGCATTTCAGTAGCTCATTTACTTCACATGTTTATGATGCATTTATCAGAAAAGATAGTAAGGAACAGACTCTCAACATTTTCCAGCTTTATGTGTAATTCTATTTTAATGGTTCAGGAAATGTGCATAAAACATGTTACTTCTGCTTGTATTTATGTTGTTTTGTACTTTCTCCAGAACTCAGGACTGCATTTCAGACACACGGATAACACTGTGCAGTGGCTCAGAGCCATGGAGTCTGTTGGTTTGCCCAAGGTGAGGCCCAAGTACACACCTTTAAAGAAACAGACCCACACTTACACATATCCTTGCCATCTTCCCTCTTTGAAGAGAGTTCATTTTATTAGATTAACATTCAAAAGAAGTTGGCTGAGTCAAACAAAACAAACCTGTACATGTTGTGTGCCCAGTTTGACAGTTTGGATGGGAGGATTGATAGTTATTTTATTTGCCATAAGATCAATGCATAAAGGCTTTTTTTAATATTTACTCATGTTTCAAGATAGAAATGGCCCTGTCAGTCATTGTGACTGAGTTTCTCTCCCTTTACTCAAGTAGCAAAACAAAAGCTTTCTCCAAGTATAATGCAAAACTGCAGTGCATCACACAAAGCCACAGAAGCAAATAAACATCATGGTTTATGCACACTGAAACACAACACCATACACAACAATATGTGGTTGTCAAATGTTTTTAAGATCATTGTTATTATTAGGGAGTTGGACTGACCTTTGCGGCTGCAAGGAAGGTTTGTCACTAGATGTTCTATAATTTAGAAATGAGCATCCAGTTATTGATGTCGGGTGATGAGGTCTTAGTCGCTGCTCAGTTCTTACCGAAGGTGTTAAGTGGGGTTCGGGTCTGGAGGCCTGTTCAGACTCAGTAAATCATTTATGTATGGCTCTATACAGATTGATTTTCAAATAAAGTTGGCAGCGCACAGTTCTCAAGTACGTCATTGTCAATGTGTGCTGTTGCAATGTCTCTATCGGAGTAAAAGTGATAGTTAACCCAAATATTAACTCTCCAAACCTGTATGACTTTCTTCTGTGGAACATGAAAGAAGATGTTTTAACACATCAATCAATCAATCAATCAATCAATTAATCAGTATGGTTTGGAACAACATTCGTTTGAGTAATTGATCCCAGAAATGTAATTCTTGGTTTTTTATCCATTCAGTTTTTGAAAGAAATGAACAATCGGCAAGGACATAAATTACATTTTAAAATATATTCAAATAGTAATAATATTTCACAGTATTACTTTTTAACTGTATTTACAAACATATAAAAATCCTAGTGACTTCAAACTGTACAGTATTTGTAGTGTATTATTTATTAAAAATATTGAATTTTGCAAATCCTCTTTCAGATATTCTATCCTGAGACCACTGATGTATATGATCGCAAGAATATGCCCAAGGTGATCTACTGCATTCATGCACTGAGGTACTATATACCTTTTTTGTTTCATATTTAAAAGAGATTCACCGGCTGTGAACTAAGGTGTGCTTGCTTTATCAGGTTTCATAACTTGAATTTATAAAAATGTCAGTTACTCTGTGGTCATGGTTTCACAAAGTTGTGACAGCAGGTTTGTAGAGCATCAGCATGTATGATTGCTGCTTCCTCTTGGCAGCCATTGTCATGGCAATCTCACCACTGAGAAAAGCAGACGTTTTTTGGGGTAATAGTGTGACTAGGGGGTGCCTCGTGGTACATTTACTCATGTGGCCTGCTGCTTAACTTCCTGCCTATCTTAGGTCATTTCCTGTCACTGTTTCCTGACAATTCCTGTCGCTGCGCTCCAATGACAAACCTCCTTTTCACACCACCTCTGTTATGCAGATTGTCCTCAGATCATTGACTTGCTGAGAGCAGTACCGTAAGATGTCAGCGCAGCCGTCCAGTTAATGTTTTATGTTTTTATTTGCTTCATAGATAATCTCCATTCAGTTTTTATGGCCTGCTCAGCTCTGAATTCCCTGAAGTATGAACTCTGAGGTGTGATACTGCACTGTTATGATATCAGATTCCCGCCCTCCCCTGCAGGAAGTGTATACTCGGAGATTAGCAGAGGTTTCTGTTTCCTGTCGTAGTTTGCCACCAGTGGAAAACATACAATCTGAAAGCAGTGTCTCGTCTGTCCTACTGTAAATGTCTGCCAGAATAAAAGCTCATGAGGCAATATGATCAGAATTGATCGACGTTAACTTACAATAGTATGTTTTTTTTAATAAAATAAAGCATTAAAGTGATCAAAATTGACAGTAAAGATAATTTATTTTGTACAATTTGTTAGGTTATTACTATCTATTAGGTTGATGCTAAATTCTATAGCTTGAAAATGTTACAAATATACATTATCATTCATAAGACTTTTGAATACTTGAATATGTCTAATTTGACCAGAAGTCACAGTAAAGACAATTTCAAAGAGTGCTGTTCTTTTGAACTTTCTACCAAGCAAAGAACCCAAGAAATGCATAATTATTGTTTTTCGTTAACATAAGTGTTTTTATCATTGATAATAATAAAAGTTTCAGAGAGATGTGCGACACTGAAGACTGCAGTAATGGCCTGCAGTTTTGCCATTACACAAATCAACTAAATAACTTTTGAACAGTAGTGTGCATTTAAGAATGAATCCATCTATATTTAGTTTAAAAATATCACAGAGATCAGGTGGGGTTTCCTGAAAAACCACAACAGACAACACGTTAAGTAACCTCATAGCAACACCCTGACAACCACCCACAATAACCCGGTGTGACAGTGAGTTTTGCATGGACAGAACCACTTTTCTCCGAATATTTCATTTAGCATTCACTCGTAACTAAGTTATTTAGAGGAAACTGTAGAACAGTTCATGAATCATTTCGAAGTATATGTATGCAAATAGTAACATTTAAACATTAGCAGTCGGCGTGCACAGGGGACTGTGTCTAATGAATGACCACAGGAAGGCTTCTTTTACGGTAAATGATTTATAGTGTTTTCCTGCTCTTTCTCTCTCTCTCTCTCTCTCTCTCTCTTTCTGTCTTGTGTGTGGTTTTTCTGGCTTCCTCCCTCTGCCTTGCAAACGCTCTTCCTTCCTGACCCTGTAGTTAACCTGCTCAGTAAGACTAGACAACACCTTGACTGTGCCCAGAGAAAATCCCGTGCGGCTCAGGCATCGTTAAATCACCATCTGCATATACTTCGCATTAGATAGTAGACGCATGTATATGAGTATTTTTCATTTCATTTCCAAGATCATCAATGTTTAAGGTTTAAAAATACATCTAATGGCATTATGTATGACACAGTAATGTTACATATTTATATAAACTGTTTTTGAGTTATGCATTTATTCTTTGATAAGCTAGGACATTTTTTTATTATGAAGGAAATGTTTGCGTGCATAGTTCTGCTATCATTTTGACTCTAAACAATAATCAAGCTTGTGAATCATGAGGTACATGTAGTGACCTACATCTGTTATATCCGTTAAACCACTTAACCTTTGGCCCTTCTGTAGTAAAGAGGATATTTTACACCAGACTGTGTCTATCTCTCTGGCTATTGATGCAGGGGTGAAAGGTAAAGAAGGCATGAAAAGTTTATCTATCGTGCATAAACGCTCAGGCACACACCACTCTAACCCCTTCAATAATTCATTGCTCCTCTGTTTGTCCTCAATCAGTCAACAGATAAAAGTTTAATGCAGTTTCCAGCATGTGTTGTACACTAACTGCAGGCTATTTTTCTTTTACAAAACTGGAATAGGGCTTGGCTTAACTCGACTGACATCTAGTGGAAGAACATCAGAACTACATCTATGATTTTAATGCTTTGTGTTGCAAATAAGGCTAGTGAGATATTTAAAACAGCGCTTCTCTAACGGTTTTGGCCTCAGGGTACAACACGGTATCAAACTGGGAACATGCCACTTGCTTGTATAATTTGACTGCTGTTACCATGAAATTTTAATGCAATAATTTGCATTAAAATACCATACAGTTACAATGTGCATTTTCATCCAAAACTAAACGGGAATTGAGAATATTTGAACAAGTTGATCAGCTGTTTATTTTACTGCAGTGTTTTATGAGCAAGGCTTAGATACCAGGATGTCTACAGGAGTTGCCTTGGAATATATTTTTGATAAACCATTTTCAGTTTTCAATACCGGTTTACTTTCTTCAGTTAGACACGTTGTGCTTTCATAATATAGTAAGGCCAAGAGAGTTGAAGAGATGGTGTTTATGATTTATGCTATGTTCCTGTGTGTTTGCGCATTTATTCATTTTCTTAAAGTAGAAAATGAATTGTGTTTATTGAAAAGATTTGGTCCATGCCCATATTGTCTTGAATTAAGTGTATTGTGTGATAAATGTTTGAACCACTGTCTTTTGGGAAACTTCGGAGAGAAATGAAAATACACAATAATTTAAGCTAAATTATTGCGCATCCTCTACTCCGCACTCATGACCAGTTTTTCTGCTGTCTCTTATTATATCTCGTTCACTCACTTTTAATGTAGTCCTATATTTACGTACGTGTTTTTTTTTGTTCTTCTTTGTGTAGCTTGTACCTGTACAAATTGGGAATTGCTCCCCAGATCCAGGACTTGTTGGGGAAAGTAGACTTTACAGGTATGCCACAGTTATTTAAATAAAAACTCAAATTTAGCTCAGGTCTGCTTGTAACCACAGTACATAATAGTACTTTCAGCAGTAATAATATTAACATGAAACAAACGTACAATAACAGTTTTTCAAAGGCTAATCCTTAACATATTACTTAAGTCATAAATATGGGGTATCTGCAATCAATTTAAGATGTGAAGCACATAGTGGTACTGCCTTACAGAACAGTTACAGAACTCAAGCACAGCCATGCAATTAAATCCATCTCTGAAATGTAGATCCACTTCTGTCAGCTCAGATCACAGGAGAAAGCAAAGGAGAAAAGTGCCTCAGGTTTTGATGATAATGAACACTCTGCAGTTAAACCTAGCTGTTAGCGTTTGATTAATGATGGGATTGTAATGACATGTATTGACTGCTTTAGCTCTCTTCAGAGTGTACAGTAAGTACTGTTAATAAAACATCTGGAAAACTGAGTAACGATGTGGTATGTAGTGAATTAATAATGAAAGTGAAAGCACACTGACTGTAGTGGTTTGGTATTTTGCACAGAGGAAGAAATCAGCAACATGAGGAAAGAACTGGATAAATATGGCATCCAGATGCCCGCCTTCAGCAAGATTGGTGGCATCCTGGCCAATGAGCTTTCAGTAGATGAAGCTGCATGTGAGTGACATCGCCCGTTTCTCCTATTCATATGTTTAAATTAAATGCATATAATCTTTACTGTCAGGATCAAATGCATTTGTCCTCTTTCTGATCTGTATGTGTAGTACACGCTGCTGTCTTTGCCATTAATGAAGCCATTGACAAAGGTCACGCAGAGAGCACAATGGTGGCTTTGCAGAACCCCAACGCCTTACTGAGAAACACGCAGAAACCACTCGCCCAGGCCTACCAGGACAAACTGAGCAAAGCTAAGAGGAAGAAAGAGGATCAAGCTTCAGGGCGGGTAAACTAGATATTCATATATATATATATATATATAAAACAACTCTTCAGTTCAAAGCTTTGTTCCTGGTAAGATATAATGTGTAATTTAATTATCTGATGACATAGCAGACATGGATATTATGCTGCAAGAATGCTAGTATTTTTTCCTGCCAGAAGTAATGTTTTACAAAACCAATGCAAACCACTTTTGTATGAGATTTAAAACCTGGTTTTTGAAATTATGCACTGTATGAACAAAGCCTTAGTCAGGCATAGGCAAACAGTAAAAAACTCCCAGATGAATATCTCAATCTTTTTAACCTAAGCACTAATTTACAGGGAGGAGTGTATAAGTTGCTGAAAGCAAATGTCCAAAGGTTGCCTGCAAAGCAAGTTTGTCTGTGTTTCTTCTTGCAGCCTCCTTTCAAACAATCTCCTGCATTCCTTTACTTGCAAAATCAGCAGGATTTTGATTAAAACATAACAGAATCAGCTTCGCTAGTTAAATGCTGATGCCCTCTAACTCTCCTACCACACTCTGCTGACTCCAGTATCACCTGATCCCCTGATGTTGGCTCAGTTGAATAGTCATTTTGTTGTGTGTACACATCTAAGGTTGTGAGAATAGTGTATTACTGCTCAGGGATTTTCTCTTATTATTTAGGTTTTAGTCTGGTGTTTAGATCTTTTCTCACAGGCACAATAGTGATAGCTCATGTCTCGATGGAATCAAAACAACAGCATTCTCTTTACTTTCCCTGAGTTTACTCTGTCCTCTGTATCACCAAACCTATGAGTGTTTTTTTTTTTTGTCTTGTTAATAAATAAAGTGTGACGTGTGTGTGTGTGTGTGTGTGTGTGTGTGTGTGTTCAGCGCTCGTCTGTTGCCACTGAAGAGAGAGATGTGTATGAAGAATTGCTGACGCAGCAGGAGATCCAGAGCAGTGTAGACCTTGTGAACAGTAAGTGTTTTTTGTGTTCATGAAAAAATGTAAACTCATCATTTAAAGGTATGACTTAAAATGTAGGTGGAATATTTATTTGTGTGTGTGTATATAT
>JAUYWG010000038.1:13345070-13356372 GCA_034779775.1 Enteromius afrohamiltoni
TCATCTATCATCTAGAAGCTTTCAGGGAAATAAATAAGTAATAACACACACACACACACACACACACACACACATATATATATATATATATATATATATATATATGGTATTTTTTATTTAAAGGATAGTTATTAATGGGATGCCCTGCAACTGATACATACTGTATGGCATAGTATTATATAAATGTTACATGATAGTGATTTTCTCACTCTAGCGTCAGAAGCTATTCAACAATTAAATCAGGCTCTTGACGCTGTGGATCAGAAAGCCCTTCTGGCCAGCCTTAGGTTGCCTGCACTTGGACTCGTGGGAGTCCTTGATGACAACTCCAGCTTTTACCTGGACCACTTCACATCCTACAGGGAGCATAAAGTTAAGGTACTAAAGCAGACTTTGAAATTACTTTTCAGTCAAATGAGTTTGATGAGAATATTCATGACATCTGTATGCAGGATGCTGGTGCGGGTGCTCAGCTGGAGAGGGAAGAGATACAGAGGGTCATCACTTCCTGTAACGAGTTTGCAGAGGCAGAGAAACGAAGTATGTTGCACATATACAGCCCTGACTAGATGATAAAATAGCCTAGAATATAGCCTGTAAATATGAAATATTTAAATATTTATTGTTTCTCATTCAAAAACATCTAACATGAAAAGTGAAAAAATGTGTTAAAAGTGTTTTTAAAGATTTTGTGAACATTTATATAATGGCTGAATTAAATCTTTAAATTGGGAAACTGAGCATTGATATTCATTATCGAACAGAACCAAAGTGGATTGATACAGATCTATTAAGAACTCTTTAAAAGCAGTTTATACTGTATTTCCCTATTCCGTTTGAATCCAATCGATTGTTGTGCTCTAAATGGACACAGAGCAGGAAGCGGTTATTGCAATCAATGCAGCTATTCGACGAGGCATTCCAGAAGAGACCGTGGAGGCGCTTCTGAACCCAGAGGCCCAGTTACCCATCGTCTATCACACTGCTGCCAGCCTGTACCAGGCCGAGCTCTTCAGCCTGCAGCTCGGCTGTCAGGTCAGCTCTCTTACTCTAATGTTCCATGTGTAGCTCTTTTTTTGTCCCTACTTACAAAAACTAGTTTTCATTTTTTACCATCTCAGAACAAGGCCGGACTTACTCATGAGGAGCTGTGTGTAGCTGTGGAGATGCTGTCTGCTGTGTCTGTGTTAAATGAAGTGCTGGACACTAAAGACTCCGTGGCTGTCATAGAGCAGCTCAGTGACTCTCCCCTGGGGTTCAGTGGTCTGGATGCTGACAATTTACAGAGGTACAGTGATACTACTGACTAAAAAGAGAGATGTGTCGAACTATATGGCACACTGAGAGACAGTTTAGTAATTCAGTTGTTCTGTTTTGTTAGATACGCAGACACACTGATCCGTCTGAGAGCTGAGTCCCTCGCTCAGGATCAAGAGTTCCTTACCTGGAATGATGTTCAGAAATGCATTGACACTGTCAATGTCCAGGTGCACGAGGAACATGAAAGTAAGCAAACTTATGGATTACAGTTTCCACAAAATTATTAAAAGGCTACACTTTTTTTTTACATTGATAAGTAAGAGTAAGAAAGTTTTTTTTTCTTTTTTTGTAAACAAAACAAGGATATTGTTTTGATCTGCAAATCAGAATGATCATGTGGCATCATGGTGTTGAAAATTCTGTTTTGTCACTTCAGGAATAAAATACATTTTAAAACATCATCTTAAATTGTCATATCCTAACATTTTATGTTTATGTATATGATTTCATTGTGTTTTTAAATACATTAATGTAGCTTTGGTAATATTAGGAGTTTTCTTTCAAAAACCTTTTTTTTTAAATCTCAGACTCCAAACTTTGATCACCACAGAAGTTGGAAATGGAAGTATTTAAATTGTTTTGTTTTTTTTTCCCCTTTTGAAATGTATTCAGTTTGAATAAGCTTATATAATATAACAAAACAGACTAAGTGGTCTTCTTAGAAATTATGTTTCATAGATGGTTTATTAAATACAATTAACTTTTTAAGATTAATAAATAATACTAAATTGTCTTTCATAAGAAGGTACTCCATATTGTGTTTGAACTGAAATTCTTTTATCCAAACGGTTTTAAGATTCTCACAAATAAACATTTATTATTTTTAATTTAAACATTTGATCAGCATTTAATTATAATACAAAACATTATAAATGAACATCAAACAACATGTAAGTGTATAAACAATAACAATTTTTCCTTTGTCTTTTTGTTAGTCAAAAAATTCTGTTGAATATTTCAGTTGTTCAGCTCATAAAATTCCCATATTCCCTGTATAGGAGTCATCGCTATCGCTGAAATCAATGAGGCCCTAAATTCTGGAGATCCAGAGAAGACACTCTCCGCCCTGCTCCTCCCTACAGCTAAACTAAAGGGAGTCAATCCAGCCAACGCCCAACACTATCATGATCTACTGCTGACCACAAAAGACCTCATCTGCAAGGTGAAACAGTGCTAAACCAATGAAATGTCTAAGAGTTGACGTCTGTTATTTCAGATATTTTTTCTTATACACATTATATGGACACTTTTCCTTCAACACTTTCTTTTTTTTTCTTTTTCCACTTTCCAACTTTCCTGGTCTCAGCTTGATTTAGTTTTAAGCTCACACTTCAGTGTAAGTGTCCAACTCCTAATCAAGTCAGGAGCCTCTTCTAACCATAACATCCTCAACCCACTGTGAAGGCCATTTTATTTAGATAAGGAAGCCCCCCCTCACAGGCCACAACAAAAACATCCTGCTATTCAAAAGGGCTCAACTCAAAGCCATCGAATCTCTAGAGCTAAAGGATCTAAACTTGACTTGGGAAGTTGACGTTTTTGTGAGGAGGTATGAGAGGAAGGGGTCCAGACAGCTATGGAAAGAACAGAGACATTCGACTGCTTTGTAGTAATAATACAAGTCGTACTGCTTCTGAGTGTACAGCTTTACATAGTGTGCAAAAAGAAGTGCATTGCATGGGGCAAAGCACACTATAAATATCCCAAACACCAACGTGCTGGCCTTTATGTAGTTTTTCCAGTCACAACTGGAATGATTTAGATGATAGATGATAGATCCGTAAACAAATGTGATGACCAGCGATGGCAGGATGAACCCCATGTTGATCAAAGTCAGTCTGTATGGAATCAAAGCTCGATTGAAAGATTTTTCATAGGACTGGATATCATGACACGTCACCAGCTTTTGTCCAAGAACTTCATAGCTTTGCTGAATCATAAACTCGGGTATCATCGCAATAGCAAAAACAATCCAAATGGATAAACTGGTGCAGATCGCATAGTATTTTTTCGCCATTGTCCTGTAGAGGAACGGGTGGACCACTGCAATGTAGCGCATCACACTAATGCACATATGGGCATAGATGGAGCAGTAGATGTTCCCATAAAAGCAGGCGATCACCATCCTGCAGACGAGCTCTCCAAAGATCCAGTGATTGTTATTGAGGTGATAGTGGACTCTGAATGTGAGGGAAATCAGTAAGAGAAGGTCTGAAGCTGCTAGGCTAAAATATAGGATCCCACTGGAAAGATTCTTCTTTCCGCTGAGGCAGATTAACACAAAGACATTAGAGGGGATCCCAATGAGGATGGCTAGGATGTACGCCGATGGAATGATCCTAGTGCTGACAGTTCCAGTTGTGTGATCGATGACATTGGCACTGACGTTTATCACAGGCACCTGGAAGGATGCGTTTGAGACTATTGTTCCAGGATATGATTTGGGTTGAACTAGTTTGTTTGCTAAATTGATTCTGGAACCTTAAAAAAAAGAAAAAAAGTTAGAAAACAGCATTTAAAGATATACAGTGTGTTCTTAGTCAGTAGTTGAATTTCACACAGATTTATATTGAAATCTGGTTACATTTAAACTGATGTGAACATAATTCAACAAATTATTAGGTAGGTTAATTAATAGCAGACATGGCTTTGAGTTTTAGTTCTTTTGTGTTGCCAATAATAAAATGAACAGTAGTAACAACATTACACGTTTAATGCTAAAAACATACAGCATTTTTGTTATTTTATTATCTAGAAAAATCTGAAAAACATTTGAATTTAATTTGAAATTTGGTGTTTAAAGACATCGAGTCTCATTTATCAATATAATGTAGAAAGAAGCACAAATCTGTGCGCACAAACGTACGTGAACTTATGACAGAGTTCACGTGCGATTCTTTAAACATTCATATGCCGCCAATCTCATTGAATGTTGATAAATGTGACAGATGACAAAAAACGTTATATGAATATCATGCCACTTAAAACGTCCCCGGTTTAGAAGCCTCACCCCTATTGTTTACGACACAGAGAACCAAAACCAGGCTAAAAAGAGGAAGTGATCTCATGAAAGAGAAATGTATTTTTCCTCAAAAACACCAGGTAACCTTGTAATCGCAAACAATTATGCTGTAACATGCACTTATGCAATTTAAATATATTAAAATATTTGTAAATATAAACATTACAGCATCTTTCTCGTAATGGTATTCAGAACAGGACACAAATTAAAAAGTTAAAAAAAAATTTCTGTGTAAAATTCTTCACATGCGTCAAAACATTTTTTGTTTGGCCAGACTTAATTTCTATTTTTCTCTGTGCATGATACAATGATTGAATCTTCTTGGTCTGCTGTTTGCACTGCTCTTCATGCAAATAAAGCTAAAGACAAATGCATTCAAATCCTAATGATTCGCATCCTACTTACAGAATCCTGTTACAATTTCCCAGAAGTTTTAAATGCTCCAGGTGACTCCAAAACTAGTGTACACAAGCTGAGACATGATCTTGAGGTTTGATCATAGCCATTGCTCACATCCATATGATAAATTCCAAGTTTTGCGTAGAAATGTCCATTTTTAATATAATTATCATTTCAATTAGTTTAGCATTTTGGGGCAATATCTCTCGCACTTTCCATCATTATGCTTAATTTTGAGACACTGTATTTAGAGAAAAATTTCTTTGAGGTGAAAATGTTGAATGACATAGACTGCTAGAGTAGCTCTGACTAAAAGAGAAACTAACTAAAAAACTAACTAAAAAGTCAGTTAAAGGGCAGTTAAAGTTTCCTTTATCTCAAAAGTCTACAAAGTTTACATCTCTACCACATATCAATTAGCTGTTGATCTTTAACTGAAAGAGAAGTTTTTTCTTACCTGCATCTTGATGTGAGACCTCAAAGATAAATGGTAATAGCAGTAGCACAAAATCTCTCCACATTGTCGAAAGGTTTCTCCAGTTAATTTTTTACAAACAATTGTTCACCAAACTAGACATGATCTACTAGTGACTCTTTTGAGGATCACTCTCTAGACAAATAACTGTCAAGTTAGGAGTCTGCATTGAAGGGTGTGATGTGTTTCTGGTTTCCTGTCAAGGGCTTAGGGAGTCTGCGTCAGTGTTGCTCAGGGCTAATTTTCCAAGCATGTCAGGAAATGCTGCGAGATGAGACGCTTCCGCCATATGCAGTTCATGGACCAAATTATTTAGAAACATTTGATCGCCAATAGGTCATTACATATAGGAAAGTTTAAATGGAAATGTTTAACTTGAAAAGGTCTCTGGCCTTTATTGGATAAATGTGTCCCTATAATTATTTTTTTCTTCTTTCTTTCTTTCTTTCTTTCTTCTCCCTTCAGATAAAGACAACGGTATTTATTTTTTGTCTTGCAGAATATCATTGTGTTAATAAATTATCAGTAGTACAGTATGATCAATCTTTTCCTTTTTATTCCATCATCATACTATGTAAAATGCAGCATGGCCTTGCAATCTTGCAGTCTGAAACTTAAACTCCATAATTTGTTTCCCCATATGCATTCGCCACCCCTTCAGTCTGTTTTCACTAAATTCCTTCTTCCCTATTACTATGGGATTTTTTCTAAAGTGGGGAAAAGTAATAGTCGAAATACCTATATTTTAGTCTCATGAAGGAAAACAAGTCTGTGTTTATGTTTTGTTACATTGCTTATTGATGTTCATCATGTATTAAAACTGTTTAGTGTAAAAATGTTTAGTGAAACCTTTACTCTTAACATTTGACAATGTATTGAGATGCTATTTATATGATTGCTGTGAAAAGACATGCTGTTCAGCATAAACTAAACATTTCCCGAATAGACACTTATTTAACCAGTGATAGTTGCACAGAATGTCTTCCACCTTTACCTGATGTGTTTAATTAGATTTAGAGTAATTTGATCTGTTATAGCAGATTATTTGTTTGACCTGTCACAGTGTGTTCAGTTAAAGTTGTTAGTATGGAGCATGTGCTGACTGTGTGTTGTGCTGTAACAGAATTCTGGAGATGAATCTGCTGTGCTGTGGCTGGACGAGATCCAGGAGGCCGTGCACACTGCCAACCAGGACCAGGAGGATGCACTCAAATGTAAGTGTGCAACCAGATATAAGCTTAATGTAAGCTTTTCTCAGTCTATCATGCATCCCTACAAAAGCATGTGCATTAATACACGTGATGCACATATAGTCTATGAACTTTCAGTCATAGACTTAACAGACGGGGCAGTGGATAGGGAGCCTAATGGATAGGTAGTTGGACTTGTAGCCCAAAGGTCGCTGGTTTGAGTCCCATGTCCGGCAGAGATTGTGAGGATTGAATAACTAGTGCTCTCTCCACCTTCAATATCACGACTGAAGTGAGACCCTTGAGAAAGGCACCGATCCCCAAACTGCTCCCCTAGCTGCCCACTGCTCCGGGTGTGTGTTCGAGGTGTGTGTGTGTGTGGTTGTTCACTTCTAACTGCTGTGTGTGTGCGTGTGCACTTGGATGAGTTAAATGCAGAGCACAAATTTCTAGTATGGGAAACCTTACCTGGCCACATGTCACAATATTTTCTTCAGAAAATTACAAGAATTTGTGTGATTTCAGTGGCTGAGGCGGTAGCAGACATTAACAGGGCTTTATCTGAGGGAGATGCTAGTGCTACACTAGCTGCTCTGCAGTCTCCAGACGCAGGTCTTCGAGCGGTGCTGTCTGAATGTGCTCATGTCTACCACAGCCAGCTCGCTCACTTACAGAGCACTCAAACAGAACAAGGTAACTCTATCTTACCCTTCAGATGTGCTAAACATTAGCAAAATCTGCACTTTAATTTCATCTTTGCATTTACCGAATAAGAACTGTGCTACGTTCGAAATGGCAGCAAATCTGACAGCAAAAAAACAAATAATTTAAACATTTTTACGTCATATTAAATGTTTTTAAATTCCTTGTTTTGTTGTTGTGATTTTATTTTTTTTAATTATTACTTGATATCCTTTTATGTAAAGCATTTTCACATTGTGTTTGAAATGTGCTTTATTAATAAATGTGCCTTGTCTTGCCTTGATGACTGTTATCTGCAAGGCCTTTCTTAATTTACCAGCCTTACTCTTTCAGGTTGGAGAATGTATTTTCATGCTGTTATAAAATATATTTTATAGATTATAGAATTTATTATATATTTAGCAGCATATTGTGCATGGTAAACTTGTATATTCTTGTATTCTTCATTGTCACAATCCTAGAACAATCCTAATAGTGTAAAGATTTGCCAGTTTAATTTGATAAACTGTTAAATAATAGTTGTAAATACACTGCTCAAAAAGATAAAGGGAACACTAAAATAACACATCCTAGATCTGAATGATTGAAATATTTTTAAATACTTTGTTCTTTATATAGTACGACACATACATAATGTGCTGACAACAAAAATTATCAATGAAAATCAAACTTGTTAACCCATGGAGGCCTGGAATTTGGAGTCACACTCAAAATTGATGTGGAAAAACACTACAGGCGGATTCACCTTTGATGTAATGTCCTTAAAGTGAGGCAAAATGAGGCTCAGTAGTGTGGGTGTAGCCTCCACATACCTGTATGACCTCCCTACAACGCCTGGGCACGTGCCTGATGAGGTGGCGGATGGTCTCCTGAGGGATCTCCTCCCAGACCTGGACTAAAGCATCCGCCAACTGCTGGACAGTCTGTGGTGCAACGTGGCATTGATAGATGGAGCGAGACGTGATGTCCCAGATGGATTCAGGTCTGGGGAACTGGCGGGCCAGTCCTTCATGATATCAGTGCCACCGCCAAGTGAGGTTTAGCGTTGTCTTGCATTAGGAGGAACCCAGGACCAACCACACCAGCACACATGGGCTCTGAGGATCTCATCTCTGTACCCAATGGCAGTCAGACTACCTCTGGCAAGCACATGGTGGAGGATGTAGCAGGCAGCAAAACGTTCTCCAGACTCTGTCATGTCCGTCACATGTGCTCAGTGTGCAAATGCCAAACGTCCTGCACGGTGTTGGGGTGTAAACACAACACCCTCATGGAGTCTGTTTCTGACTGTTTGAGCAGACACATGCATATTTGCATGGCCATTTTGCATGGCTCTGGCAGTGACTGTTCCTCCTTGTACAAAGGCAGAGGTCATTCTGGATGAGCTGCACTACCTAAGGCATTTGTGTGGGGTGTAGGAATTGACTTGGAGTTACATTGTGTTGTTTCAGTGTTCCCTTTATTTTTATTGAGCAGTGTAGTTCTTTTAAATAACATCTAAAACATTTACTGATAGACAGAAACAAATGTCTAGAGCTCCTGTAAAGAAGAGTTTATTTATAAAGAATTGCATCCACAGTGCTATAATAATTATTATTATGATTATTTGTAGAAACCAGCGGCAGTTTATGGGTGAAACACAAGATCAAGGATAAATTTGACTACTTCTACAACATTGAAAGCAAGGAAGGGACGTGGGTTGAGCCAGAACATTTTGTCCATGACAGTTCACAACTCACCAAAGAAGATATTCAGGTATGTCTTCAGCACAGACAGTACAGTTCAGTACAGTTTTTAGTGTTGAATGAAGGTATGTAAGCTCTTTTGTTTGTGTTTTCATTCCCTTAACTAGAGTGTTTTGAGCAGTGTAACAGCAGAGTATAACAGAGAGCAGCTCTGGTTAGCCAATGAGGCGTTTATCATCCAGCTGCAGGCCCTGATTCGTGGATACCTGGTGAGGCGGGCATATAATGACAGGTTGAAGTACCTGCGAGAGCAAGAGCCAAGTGTCATCAAACTACAGGTGCTTAACTGACTGATGCTTAACTTCATTACTTGGATACCAGACCAGTAACAGCCTTGTGATATGTTGTACTATACAAGTTACTGCATCTTATTATTACTGTCATTAACTCTTATTTAATCAAGTACTTATTTAGGAACAGGTATATATAATTTGAAAGTTAAAAAGAGATTGTTGAAATGTTTAGCAAAATAAATAATTTTTTTTTAAATTAAATTAGTGTTTCACGTTTACATTTTTTAACATTTATTAGGATGTGTCCTTTTAATGTTTACACATCAAAAGCTTGTAAATCTAAAATATTAGCTCTTCTGTATGCTCTTAAAAACATTGATACAATAAAGTTAACAATGACAAATATCAGCATTATACAATTAAATTATTATACGTTTAGTAACCATACCAGCTAGATAAATGATGGGAGTTCTGTTGTTTTCTCTAACTTGGTTTAAAATAATATAAATAACAAATATTCTCTAGAAATGTACATATGATGTGGTCTATTTCACATGCGGTTTGGTTTATGATTATAGGCATCCTGGAAGGGCTACAAACAGAGAAGAGTCTATAAGGACAGACTAAAGACCTTCCAAGACAGTGTGATCAATGTGATTAAGGTAACAGTTCTGATAGCTGATGCACATTTATTACAGCATTTCATCATCTTTTTCCTTGTTGCTGCAGTATTCATAACATATTCTATAATTTAGTTGCAGTCACTGGTGAAGATGTGGAAAGCTAAACGAAGCTACGCAAGAAGACTGCAGTACTTCAAAGACCATGTAAGTCACACACAAGCACTGATGTGAACGAGCAGCCTCTTTATCAGTTATTCTCATAAAAATGGCATATTCTGTGTGTCATGCTCAGGAGAAAGAAATAGTGAAGATTCAAGCCTACCTTAAGGCTAACAAAGCGAGAGTTGACTACAGAACCTTGAGTAAGAAAATAAGATTGTATTTCATATATTAATTAATTTATATTTACTTCCATAATTGATCGGACTGTCAGGTAAAGATGATTTTTTTGTTTTGTTTTTTAAACAGCCGGCTCTCAGCACCCCCCTCTCTCTGTGGTCCGTAAATTTGTACATTTGCTGGAACAAAGCAGCCTCGATTTACAGGAAGAACAGGAAGTGACACGGCTCAGAGAGGAAGTGGTCACCAAGATTCGTTCTAATC
Source organism: Enteromius afrohamiltoni (assembly GCA_034779775.1). NCBI lineage: Eukaryota > Metazoa > Chordata > Actinopteri > Cypriniformes > Cyprinidae > Enteromius > Enteromius afrohamiltoni. The sequence continues at coordinate 13,355,383 of JAUYWG010000038.1, forward strand.
AGCAAATGGAAAAGGATCTGAATTTAATGGATATTAAAATTGGCCTGTTAGTAAAAAACAGGATCACACTACAGGTTAGATGCAGTTTGCTTTTAGTGCTTTCATGTGGTGATTTTAAATGATCCATAAAACTTATACTTCAATATATACTTCAACGAGATGATATTATACTATCCTTTGATCTGCAGAGGTTTCTGTTTTCCCATGATGTCAAGCGCTACTGTGAGCAGATACACATCTCTGAGAGAAAATTGCAACAACATATTTGTTTTCTTAGGCGTCTCTTAGGAGTAGAAGCAGCTACAGATATCTAAATCAGTCGAGTATGAACCCTTGACCCGTTGTAATTTTTCCAACTACTGCTATGTCTCCTCTGCTAGGATGTGGTGTCACACAGCAAAAAGATGAAGAGCAAAAAGAACAAAATGAGCAAAGAGGATCTGGCCATGGGGGAAAAGCAGGGCATTAAGGGCCTGAGCAAAGAGAAAAGGAAGAAACTGGAGGCCTATCAGCATCTTTTCTACCTTCTACAAGTGAGATACGGAACTTTGGCACGAATTTAGTCATTTTAAATAATTTAAGAAATAGATTGGCTATGCTGAATCACAACTTGGAGCTGACCAAAGGCTTTAATTGATTAATTCCAAACAATTTTGACTGATTGCAACAGGAAATGTATTTAACATTATTATTATTATTATTAAAAAAACAGAACTAAAAAATGATTAATATTATGTATAAATGGGTAGTTGACGAATAAAAATTGGAATGTGTTTTATGGTGTGACAGAAAAAACAACAACAACAACAAGACACAAATAACATGAGAAAAATTTATCTTCATTCATCATTTTTTCAGTTTTTTTTTGTCACACCATAGAACACATTAATACTTCAACAACCCACATAAATAAACTACATTTTTTTATTATTTATTTTTAAATAATCTGTTCAATCATATATATCTATATCTATATATATATATATATCT
>JAUYWG010000038.1:13356472-13376767 GCA_034779775.1 Enteromius afrohamiltoni
ATATATATATATATATATATATATATATATAGTACTGTGCAAAAGTCTTAGGCCACTAGCATTTTCACCAACAAAAAAATGGGTTTAAGTCGTCATTAATTGTAATAATGCAGTGAGATCATTGTCTGAAAAGGAAATCCCTACAGAGATCTGATCTGGTCATCATCCAGTCTGTCTGGAATGACATGAAGTAACAAAACAAACTGAGACAGACTAAATTCAAAAGAACTGTGACTGTGTCTCCAAGATGCTTCAAATAACCTTCCTGGAAAGCTACAGTACTGTTCAAAGTTTTAGACACTCGTGTAAAATGAGGATGCTTTAAAAAATATTGCCATTTTCGTTGATGAAAATACTAGTGGCCTTAGACAGTTGCACAGTACTGTATAAATCCATAATTATTATTTTTTTTATACATTTACGTAACGTGTTACAAAAACTCAGAAATACTGTATAAATGCATTTTTAAACAATCAAGTTTTCTTCATTTAACAGACTAATCCTTCATACCTGGCCAAGCTCATCTTCCAGATGCCCCAGAACAAATCCACTAAGTTCATGGACACAGTGATCTTCACGTTGTATAACTATGCGTCAAACCAGCGGGAAGAGTACTTACTGCTCAAGCTTTTTGAGTCAGCCTTGCGAGAAGAGATCAAGTAAGTTATATCTTAGCGATACTTATCCTCTCCATCTTAAATATTCTATTTTAAAGATAGAAAGATATCGTAGAAATATAGATACTGTTTGTTAGCTTGAGCATGCAAAAACAATACTGTTTTGGAGAGACCCATATATATCTGAATTCATAATTAATGCATCAGACATCAGTCAAATGTCTCTGGTGTCTTTAAAATATTAAGTATGGAAAATATCACTGTCACTCTGCTGTCATCTTTGGCAGATCTAAGGTGGATCATATCCAGGAAATAGTGACAGGAAACCCTACAGTCATTAAGATGGTTTTGAGCTTTTACCGAGGTGCTCGTGGGCAGAACGCTCTCAGACAGCTTCTAGGCCCTGTGGTGAAAGAGATAATTGAGGACAAGAACCTGGGCATCAACACTAACCCTGTGGACATCTACAAGGCTTGGGTTAATCAGCTAGAGACTGCTACAGGAGAAGCCAGGTTTAAACACGCACATTCATCTGCGTATTTTCTCATCCTCTACATATATTACATACGCTTTCATTTACACTTCTTTACATACATTTTTGTTAGCATATTGATAATTTTCCTTGACCCAAATAAACAAGCTTATTTCTATGTATTGCTGTTTAAAGGTTTGGGCAATAACAGCTTTTACCCTGTAGCAAAATCTTAATATTTTTTTTTAAATGTCAGCTCATCAAAGAACACAAAACAATTCATGGTTTTCACAAAAAATATTATTCAGCACAACTTTTGGAGGATGTTCCTTGAGCTATAAATTGGCATATCAGAATGATTTGTGTAATGGCTGCTGAAAATGTATAAATGCTGAAAATAAAAACTTTTATAATTTTAATTAATTTAGTTTTAATTTAAAAAATGTTATATATTTTTTGTAGTAAGCTGCCATATGAGGTAACACCAGAGCAGGCTCTGTCACACAAGGAAGTGAGGGCTAAACTGGAATCCTCCAATCAGGTGCTCCGGACGGTCACAGACAAAGTGCTTGGCTCAATCATGTCATCGCTGGACACCATCCCGTAAGAATGAAGACCATCCCTGCCATTCAAGCAGATTTTCAGTTTTGATTCATGCAGTTCATTTTCATGCCTCTTGTATTATGGAGGACTGCTTTGTACATCAACTTACATATACAATGTAACCGTGTCATTGTGCACCAGAGGGCAGCACAGAAGTTAAAAATATGGAGTCAGTTCAGAACAAAATACATTTTCAGTACATAGCATTGTGTAATATTTTGCTCAAGCATGGTCAGATTTTTTTTCTGTTGCTGATCTGAGTTTTGCTTTGGCATCATTCGATCTGTTTTCTTTTGCATGCAGTTACGGCATGAGATATATTGCTAAAGTTCTAAAGGACACGCTTCATGAGAAATTCCCTGATGCCACAGAGGATGAATTATTAAAGGTCAGATGTAAAAAATTTAAGTGGTACCCCTGTATTTTTTTTTAAGTAAGTATTCACTTTGCCTGTCTGCAAAACTTTTTTCACACAAAAAATTTAGCTGTAATTGTTTAACACAATAAACCACAACTTCTAAAAGATTTAACATCTTAAGAACCCATAAAACGATTGGCTCAGACAAAATAAGTGCTGTTTGAATGGTGTCATCTTCTTCCCACAGATTGTTGGGACTCTGCTTTATTACCGTTACATGAATCCTGCCATTGTGGCTCCAGATGGCTTTGACATCATTGACATGACGGCTGGAGGACAGGTGCATACAGAGCAGAGGAGGAACCTGGCATCAGTGGCTAAGATGCTACAACATGCTGCCGCTAACAAGCTGTTTGAGGACGAGAGCGACCACCTCACCCCTATGAACAGCTACATCTCCCAGACCTACCAAAGGTTCAGGTAAGGAGAACAGAGCACTTCATCAGTGTGAGGTTTTTCCAGAGTCACAAACAATAAATCAAAAGTTCATTTGCGAAAATGCATAACGTCTCGGTTATGTGTGGAACCCTCGTTCCCTGATGTTATGACGTGACGACAGACTGGGGTCTTGCCTGGAGCCCTGATTTGCTCGGATTAAGAGAAAACACCAATGAGAATTGGAAAGTGTTTAAACAGTCCTGAACCACTCCCCTTCATCCAGATATAAAGAGGCGACAGGTGTAACCACTCATCAGATTTGCAGAGGAGCCGAGAACGACCTGAGCCGTTACAACCTTGTAGCATAACAAATGTAGACAAGCAGTGCATGTCAGACAAATGTTATGCAAAGGTCATAACCGTCCCATCACCCAGCCCCGCAGCTCTGCAAATGTCTGCCATAGAGGTGTTGCGGGCCAACGCAAGGGAGGAGGCCATCTAGACGCAAGTGTCATATGGTGCTGAGCCCCTAAGAGAGGAGGTCCTCCCTTCTGCTTCAGCTTCATCATCGTTGCAGCACTTCAAAGCAGCAGGCATGAAACTTGCAGCTTCTAAGCAAAATCTGATGAGTGGATACACCTGTCGCCTCTTTATACCCGGATGAAAGGGAGTGGCTCAGGATTGTTGTGACTTTTAAATGACTTTAAAAACAACTAATTAATACAACAAAACATGATAGCATAATAAAAAAACATGATTTTTGAAAATAAAATACGTAGTTATGTTTTTGCAAATAAAGTCTTCAAGTATTATTCCTGCTGGGACGAATCAAAAGCTTAGAGGAATAGTTCACACATAAATTTCAGAATTTACTCACCCTTGTGGTTTTCCGTACCTTTGTTTTTTGAAAAACAAATAGAAGATATATGGAAAAAAATGAAATGAAAGTCAGCAGGATCCAATGTTGTTTGGACATTAGGCAAAGTGCTTACTCACCTACAGGACAATATCAGTCAACTTCTTTTGTATATTTGGATATTTTCTTACAGTGATCAGCATATAGGAGTAACTTAAATTCAGCAATACTTTTAACTTAGGGTTGTTTGTAAATCTAATGTTCCATTGAGTCTGCTTATTTAATTACATAATAAAGCATGTTAAAATTGTTTAGGAAAAAGAAAAAGTAGATTTTCTTATCAAAGTGATTAAATGTTTTCATTGCAAAAATGAGTACACTTACAAAATAAAACTAAATATAGGCTATTTTAAACCAAAGAAACAATTTCTTGACAATTGAAAGTGTTATATAGCCCACTCGAGTTCTCAGGCCTGATGTTGACAACAGACGTATTTTATTGCTCAGAAGAGGACAGCAGTACACGAGGAATACCAAAATTGTTGTAGTGACTATTGCATCCTACACTGTGAGATTCAACATGTAGAATTGAATTGGATGATTATTTATCCACACTGGATCTAAATTCGGTAGCCAAAGCAAAATAAACTCATTTAGCCTTTTTCTAGGCTCATATAACAAATGTAGACTTCTGGGAAGTCAGTCATTTTGGAGCTGAAATAAATAAGTTGAATAAATAAGCTTTGCATTGGTGTATGGTTTGTTAGGATAGGACAGTATTTGGTCGAGATACAGCTATTTGAAAATCTGCAATCTGAGGCTGTAAAATCCTGAGAAAATTGCCTTTAAAGTTGTCCAAATATATTTATGGTAGGAAGTTTACTTCTTCATGTATTATGATCTTTACTTAACATCCTAATGATTTTGACATAAAAGCTAAATCATTTTAACCCATACAATATATTGCTACAAATGCTTGTTACAATAATTATTATTTGAAACTATTACTAATATTAAGTATTGATATTTTACATAGAAACCGAAGAGTAGAACAAAAGATTTGAAACAATCAGTTATCTGAGGGTCAGGGCAGACTGAGGATATGTGGAAATGGAGGTGAAAGGTGGGGATGTGTTTTTGTGTGAAAGTAAGACATCAGCAGAGAGGAGGGACATGTGTTCCCACTTCAGACACGTTAGTGTGTGTGTGTGTGTGTGTGAGGAAGCTGGAAGTGCTAAATGACCTTTTGCCCAAAGCCCCTCATTCCCAAGCTGGTGAATCATGCTTACTGGAAACTCCCTTTTTTTTCCCTCAGATTCTCAGCAACTCTGCCTGATTACACGTCTGTGATTGACCCGATAGTTACACTTGAGCTGGATTATTGCAGTTTAGCATGTCTCGTGTCTCTTTATGTCTACATGGCATTACTTTTATTTTTGTCTTGTTTTATTATTTTGTTTGTCGCTAAAAAATTCTGTAGAAAGCTCAACAGATTTTGAATAGTTAATATTCAAAATTCCTCTCTCCCATGCATTATTTAATGTGTTATACGCTACTCATTTTAGCATTTTGATATTGATTCTAAAATATTGACAGATTTTCCACTAACATCACAAAGAAATCCAATCTTTTCTTTCTTTTTTTTGATTTTCAGGGGCTTCTTCCAGGCAGCTTGTGATGTTCCAGCTCCGGAGGAGAAGTTTAACGTGGACGAGTACTCTGACATGGTGACACTCAGCAAACCTGTCATCTACATCTCTATTGAGGAGATTATCAACACACACTGTGTAAGACATATTAACATACAACTGAGAAGTAGATACAGAGTTGTAATGCTTAGATTATGATGTAAAACAAATGAAGCATGCACAGCAAGATTTAGAATATGCATTTAGAAAATAGTTAGGATCAACTTTAATTTCCTGCCAGATTCAGTAGAAGAGATTAACTCTTATTATTTTATCTTTTTTCTGGGCTGTTCATATGATAGAGAGAATGCAGTTTAGACGTGACTTGTCAAAACATTTGATTTCAGCATATACTGTTGGGTATTGATTTGGAATGTTAAGTCAAATGCTCATTGTAATGTAAGTTTCATTAGCCACCTATGAGTCATTCAGCCTTCTGTGAGGAGCAGCTTAACTTGATCCATATGTGTGAGGAAGTGACATCATGACCTGTGCAGACATAACAGAGTCTGCAAACTTTTAGCCTCTCAGTCAAGTCTCTACATGCCATCAGTTGGGGACAATAAAATAAAAAATTCATTCTGGGATGTTTCTTATTATGCAGCACATAGACAAAACAGATGTGATGTCAATTTTAAGCAGAATGGCTGTAATATATATTACACTGAATAAGAGATACAGTATTTTATGATTTGAAATCCACATACTCCCCTTAAATTCAACTGTATTGACTCCTAATGCTGGGTGTTGTTTTCTCTGGCAAATTTTTCAATGGGATGCATTGAAAACAAACAAGTCATCATCTTATTTCTGTTTCCAATTAAAAATATCCAAAAATGAATTATACATATTAAGTCAGAGGGCATCTAAGATATTAACTTTATGAACATTTATGTATTTCAAATATTTTTGATTTTGATTTCTTATTCATGCATTGCAATAAAAGTGCAACACATTAATTCCACTCTTGAATACATTTTACTTGAGCTGCAGTGAAGAAACTGACATATCTATAAAATGATACTAAATCAGACTTAACATATATCAATGCTTAACAGTACATGCAGAGTGGAACAGTTTACTCAAATCTTCTTGGTTTTGCTGTGAATGTAACAGAATACTCACAGTTAGTAGTAATAATAATTGCAGTATGAATTGAACTTGATCCAAGCAGTGGGATGTTAAGTATTCTTGTGTTTTGCAGCATGCACAGACTACTTGTAGCTGGAATACTTAAATTGACTTTTTTTCTTTTAGTTGGTGTTGGAGCATAAGGAAGCTATTGCTCCAGATCACAGTGATCTTCTGCATGAACTCCTGAAGGATTTGGGGGACGTTCCTGACGTCGAGTCACTACTTGGTAAAATTATAACAAATACGAACACACTATTTTTTTTTGATCATTCACTGAGAGCAGCTTTCAACCACCAGCAGTTTTGCCACCAGAAGTGAAGCCTTTAGCGGTGTTGCCTTTGGCAAAAGACTTCATGAATATGCCCTCACTCACTGCTGATTAAAAGAGTAGGACCACTGTCAGAACAATGATGAATGTGAAACTTTGGCACCCAGGTGAAGGAGCCGTGGATGCAGATGACCCCAGCAAGGAGACCTCACTGAGTCAGCTAGCCAAAACCGAGGTCTCCCTTACCCTCACCAACAAGTTTGAGCTGCTGGATGGAGATGACAAAGACATGAAGGGACTGATGGTGAAGTAAGTCAGCAAGTAATCATCACTTCTTCAACTGCCTTATTGCGTAAAATGTGCTAACATATAAATATCTCCTTGCCCACACTCAACGTTTCTTCACTGTCTTCATTTCCTGTCTTGATATCTCTCCTGCCCCATAGGCGGAAATGGGTTGGTGTCTTGTTTTATCTTTTCCACTTCTAAAATGGGCCTTTTTTTAGCCAGCTTGTGTAATTAGAATTGTTGAGTATAGGCTTGTTCACACTAAGACAAATGTTTAGTGCAAAACGTTGATGCTGTAAACAATTTATTTCAATGACCAGCTGGTAATAAAAGACGAACTTCCATATCCCATCAATGCAACAGTGCCTTTTTTACATAGAGGTATTCTAATCTTTCATCATAATGCAAAGAAAACTGCCCAACCAGATGCAGCATGATTTTGGTCATAAGCTGTAAAGAGCCTTAAGGACAGAGATCATCACGTACTTGAAATGTAATACTCTAAGGAAACATTTGACGATTATCATTTGCTGGCCACTATTGTCCTAGCACTTGTGTCCTAACCTCTAGCTTTCTAGTCTATCTTTGGGAAGGAAGCAGGAACACTGACGTCACTGCTCATTGTCTATATGTTTACATCTGCTCCATTTCCACTCAGAAAAAACACAGCATCTGTGAAGCCCCAGTGACCCAGACGTGTATGATGTTCTGTTTACAGACCGTATGAATATCAATTACTGTAACCAGCCGGTTTGTTCAGACAACCACAAATGAGTTTGCACTTTTTTACAGGCATTTTTGTTTGCTTACACTACCAGACAAAACCTGCAGAACTTTCTTTTTTTCTTCTATGGAACATATTTCACGAGTTCGCGCTTCCTTAATAATCATATAAAGCAAATTTGGCGTTGGACTCCAAGCCCTAGTGGTTTGAACCCTAGCGAGGGCCGGAGCTCGGCGTCTGGCTCGTTCCCCGTCTGCCCCCCTAGGAAGGCGCGAGCGGGATAAGTGGAGGAGAAGGGATGCGCAAAAGACTAGATGTGGAAGTGAAGGAAAAGGGGTTATTTATACTAAGAATGGGCCAGATAACGAGGGGTTTGATTAGGTAATGCGGGCCGGCTGAGATTAATCATCCTGCGCTTCCTCCCGAAATTTTGTTATTTGCAAAACATTCACTTAAACTAGGGATGGCACGGTTCATGAAAAAAAATCTAACCATTCGGTGCATGCATGCGATGCACGGTTCGACGTCAGTGTGTTTCCTTTTTGCACTGAATAATTGAGGTGTCTGTGGTGTGGAGTGAGTGCTGCAGGTCACAATACTGGACATGTAGAAATGGCAAGTGGGAGAGAAAAGGAAGGCTGCCCAGGCTGGGCCGGGGTCGGACAGATATTTAGAAAGCATGCTCGGTTTCGTGTCGGGCTCGGTCACATCAGTGTGAATGTGCGTCTGTGTTATAAAGGCGCTTTTTGCCCTGTGTGCAAAGATGCTCTCATCCGTTGACTTTACCAAACGCCTTCCTACAGTTGCATAATAAAAGCAGGCTTTCAGCAGCATATGGCAGTCTTTATCAAATCTCAACTGTGAGTGCCTGTGAAGTAGTCTTCCGGACAATGTCAGCCTGTATCTTAACAGACAACATGAGGCACTCTGATATGCCTGACTAGTTTGCCTGTTTGTTTGTCTGTCACTTTCCAGAACAAAGAAACTGATAGTGGATGTTGTGAGAATTCAACCAGGGGAAACACTCAATGATATCATAGAAACTCCTGCCTCTACTGTACAGGTATAGTAACTGCCTCTTGAATTAATGATAAAGACTGAACAGGTCAGTATTTCAACAGATTGAAAGGACATTATCTCTCTGTCTGGATCTGTAGGAGGCAGAGCACGCTAAGCTAGTAGAGCGACAGGTGGTGCAAGACTCTCAGACTCCAGAGGGTTTGAAGAGCAGCCAGGCCATGCTGGAGGATCGCCAGCTGCCTCTGGAACAGAAGAAGAGAAAGATCCTCAGGAACCTGAGAACTCTGGAGCAAGCTGGTCTGGCCAGCTCAAAACACAAGTACCAGGAAGTCATCAATGACATCTCTAAGGTCAGGCCTTATTGACTTAAGTCAGGGTAGCAGAACTATTTGAAAAGATCTTGGGGTTTGTTGAAAGTGATAATTCTCTATTGGACAAATGTAGTTATAATGACGGGTTCTGTATGAAATCATAACGTGACCTTGGCCATTTAGGACTGCAGGGTACCATTAACACCTTCTATTAGTTCATGTGTGTTAGTCTGTGTTTTCACAATATAGTGTTTGTAATAAAAAAATGTTTTATTTGGCAGGACATTCGATATCAGCGGCGCTACAGACAAAGAAGGAAAGCAGAGTTGGTGAAGCTGCAGCAGACTCTGAGTGCGCTCAACTCAAAGACTTCTTTCTATCAGGAACAAATCAACTACTATGACACATACATAAAAACCTGTCTGGACAACCTCAACAGAAAGTGAGTGGAGATACACAAGTTCTCGTACAAGTGTCCCCATGATTGTGGGTCTACTGTATATGCTGCTTAATAATCACTTAAGATATCTATAAATGACGTAAATGAACATGCCACTTTTTTTATTTTATTCTCATTCTCCAAACCCTAGAATTAAACAGTTCAGGTTTACTGGTTTTAAATCCATTCAGCTGATCTCCAGGTCTGGCAATAGCACTTTTAGCTTAGCATAGATAATTGAATCTGATAAAAAATGACCAATTAGTTTAGACTCTTTTGGAGTTGCATTGTGTACAAAAACCAACAGAAAAGGCTGAAATGGTTAGGAAATATATTCTCATTCCAGCGTGATAATCAAGGAACTTTGCTGCCATACTGTACCATGGGTGCAGCTTGCGCAATGATATTACCCAGAGCCTGAAAATGTAATTGGATTATTATTTAGTTGCTCATTTATTTTATTTAACCTCATGACTGACTTATATCTGTTTGTCTATTTATTCTCATGATTAGAAATTCATGTTCTCTTTTAATTTATTGAAATTGAATGATTGCCACAATCAAGCCCTGATACACAATGGCTTGAACAGAACTTGGAAATGGTCAACTGCCATTTCTTATAAGATATACAGAATACATATAACATTTTATTGATTGTTATTTTGTAATCAGGAATTCACGAAGGTCCATTAAACTGGACAGAAAGGAAGAGGAGAAGAGCAGTAAGAAGTCCAAGGCCTCGTCTCTGAAGTACACTGCTGCCAAACTGCATGAGAAAGGAGTCATTCTGGAGATTGAAGGCCTCCAGACGAATCAGTAGGTTTTTTCCTCTTTGCACCATTTGTTTTCATTTCATAAGTAATTCATAGTTTTATTCATAATTAGTAACTTCACATTGAATATCAAATGCATAATATTTAAGCTAATCTAATATTTAAAGTTAACCATCCTGTTCTGCTTTTCCATACAATCCAGAGTTCAGCCAACTGTTTTTGCAATCTCTGAAGGCAGATCAAATGAATATTTAAAATGTTCCGTTTGTGCTCAGTGATTTAGTCGTTTAATTTGTTGTCAATCTCAGGAATGTTATGTTTATTTGTTTTTGACCAGACAGGCACTACCAGTCATTTTGCAACACTGAAATTATTTGCACTGTAAGATGAACAGTATTAAGCTCCACCTATTCCAGTACTTCAGTCAGTGTTTTGTACATTTTAGGTTAAAAAATGTCATGTTCGACATTTGTCCGTGTGAGGAAGTGGGGGACTTTGAGATAAAGGCCAAGTTAATGGGAGTTGAGATGGAGAAGGTGCAACTGCATTTCCAGGTCAGTTCCCAGGTGCACAGAACCACGTGCAGGATGTATTAGTTGTATTATGTGGAATTGCATTTATGGACACACCAATACAGAAACTGTTGTTCACCTCTTTTTTTTTTCTTTTTTTATTATCAGGACCTGTTGCAGCTTCAGTATGAGGGAGTAGCTGTCATGAAAATGTTCGACAAAGCCAAAGTCAATGTCAATCTACTGATCTTCCTTTTGAACAAAAAGTTCTATGGAAAATGAACATCAGTGAAAAATATGAACTAGCTAACAGAGCCTCATTTTAGATGCTAGTTTACACCAATTGTAAAAAAAGAGACAGATTGTGCCTTTGGTTTTTTGGATATTTTTTCTCTGAGCATTTCTCTGTGTATTTGTGCAGCTGGTCTTCTGTATTTAATTAACTATGACATCTTATCATTCGTAGAATTATCATACATGCAGAGCTGTACATACAAAGCGTACATGTGAATGGAACTTAATGAATTTAATCATACCACAAATTGTTCATGATTTGATGGGGGGGATTATATTTTTTTCAATACAAGTGTAATTGAAATATATATTTTATAGCAAGTAATGTTTTGAATGCCGCAATGTTTTAATATTTTAGAAATGAATAAGATAAATGACTTTTAATGACTGATAATGCACTACTGCCATATAGCTGTTAAATAAGATAAACCAGAGGAGACAAGACTGTCACAAACTAGTGCCTTTTATTTCTTACGTTCTCAAATATGCATCTTTTTAAAGATACTTATTAAACAGCATTCCAAGTTTTCATTTGACAATAACAATTGACAATGTTCTGCACTGAAAAGATAATAAACACAACTATTATACATCAAAACGTGTTGTTTATATATATATATATATATATATACACACACTGCATGTGAATGGGAGACTGAATAGGCTATATTTGACACAAGGGTTGTATTATAAATCAAAAGCCAAATCTTATAAATGCACACGTTTATGTTGATTTACAATTTAATGCATGTTTGTGATTACTATTCTACAATAAAAATTGCATCTTCATACTATATATCACTTAAAAATAAAAAGTTACTAAAAACCTCAATTAACAATTAAAAATATCTACTTTATAGTTTGTATCGGCTAGTCCCGGGCTCCCTTGCGTGAAGTAGGCGTTGACATGCACGCGACAGACGGGGGAGTGAATCCATCAGCCTCCAGTCTTTTCTGATGTCTGAGGACTGCTGTTGAGCTCAGGCTCATTCACTGAAAAACTCTTTTACCGTTTTATTTAGTAGTTGCGCTTTTTTCATAATTTTTGAGCCACGCCGTCCGTTTGATTCAGCCGTGATGTTGCTGATTGTGGTGTTGATGGGACTGCTGGCTGTGAACGGCTCTGCGGCTGCGCTGCCCAAGAACGGTAAGACACTTACATTTCTCTGCACGTGCACGTGATAAAATATGATGAACTTAAGTAACATACAGTGAGTTGGGAAGCGGAGTGAATGTATACTTTATGTACTTTGCATTTTTGAAAGTGAGCATTACAATCCACTGCTTAAAAATTACGTGCGAGCCATATAGCTGCTTCTACTTCGGGAAGCAAAACTTACTAGTTAGTTTGTAAATAGATCTGCGTCAGTGTTGGGTAGTCTTTAGCCTACATGTAACGTGAGTACGTAATTTAATTGCAAAGAAACGTAGCTCTACACTGTTCGTTACTGAGAAAATGTGTAAATTAGTTATTTGTGAAAATGGTAACTAATACAAAGGGCGCCACATCTGAGTATTTTTCATTTGATTGATTTCTTTCCCTAATTCTCTCACATATGAGACACCAATGTTTCAGAAGTTCAGAGCAAAGAATAGGACACGTGCTTATTGAAGTTCCATTCTTCTAAACTTATTTCTGACAGTCTTTAACTGGTTTATATGTTTCCAAACAATTAACAGTTGAAAACTGTAAATGTAAAAGTAATCAAATGTAATCAGTTACTTTAACAAAGTAATCTGAGATAGTTACACTAGCCTACTTTACATTTTAAACAGGGTAACTTGTAATCTGTAACCCTGATGCATTTCCAAAGTAACCTTCCCAACACTGCTCAGCATTTCACTTTGGTAGCTCCGCCATTTCTTCTTAAGACGAGACTTGGCTAACGGTGTTCTGTAAAGTAATGTGTAGGTGAAATATTATGTTGGAGCATTTGTAGCATTTATGATAATGAAATGCATTTCAAATAACATGAACAACTAAAAATCTTTTAATTTAAAACAAAACCAAGTGACGGAGCGTTTTAAATTAAGAAAACAAAAATCTAAATCTAAAAAAGAGAAAAAATAAAGTATGACAATGGATTGTTTATGGATTATTAGGATTTCTGTGATCATTAGATTTTTTTCAAGCAAACGCCTAAATAGTTTCATTATGCACTTCTTTCCCAGAATCGTTTATTCGGACATTTTCGGGTTTTTTCCTCACCGTCACCGATGAGCCAATTGATTTCCTTGATGTGCAGGAAGAGGGCAGCGGCTCCGGGTCGGGTCCAGTATCCAAACCCAAGAAAGACCACCACCCCCATGTGGCTAAAAAGACTTATCACATCTCTCCGGAGGCCTCCAGCTTCCTCACAGGCCGCGTATTGACCGCTGTCATCCCGACAATATACATTATAGTGTTCATCATAAGCGCTCCTCTAAATCTGCTTGCGCTGGTCATGTTCGTGCGCAAAGTGAGACCGAAAAAACCGGCGGCGATTTATATGATAAATCTGGCTTGCGCCGACCTTCTGTTCGTTCTGGTGCTCCCGTTCAGGATAGCCTATCATTACAACGGAAATAACTGGATATACGGGGCCGGCATGTGTCGCTTCGTCACGGCCGCTTTCTACTGCAACATGTACTGCTCTGTGCTGCTGATGATGTGCATCAGTGTGGACCGCTTCATGGCTGTCGTTTACCCCATGGACTCGCTCACCTGGCGCAGTCCGCGGACCGCGTCCGTCGTGTGCGCCGCCATGTGGCTTCTGTCCATCGGCGGCGTGACGCCTTTGCTAATTTCCAATCAAACAATTCACCTACCTGACCTGGGCATTACCACCTGTCACGACGTCCTTGACCTCCACCACCTCCGCGCGTATTACCTGTACTTTTTCCCCATCATCTCTTCGCTGTTTTTCTTCATTCCGCTCATTTTTAGCACCGTCTGCTACGTGCGCATCATCCAAGCCTTGTGCGCAGCCAACGTGGAAAACCGCGCCAAAAAAACGCGGGCTGTCTTTATGGCCATAACAGTCTTTTCTGTTTTCGTCATATGCTTCGCGCCCACAAACATCATCCTGTTGTCGCATTACGTGCAGTTCGCGCACAAGCACAACGAGGCGTCCTACGCTGCGTACTTGGTGTCTACGTGCATAGGGAGCATCAGCTGCTGTCTGGACCCTCTCATGTACTATTTCGGATCATCTCAGTGCCAAAAACAGGTTCTCGCCTTTCTCAAGTGTCAGGGAGCGTCAGGCATCGAGAGGAGCGCACAGTTCACCAGCACCACCAGGTCAAGCAAGCTGGAGACTTTTAAAAGCAGTGTGAGCAACCAGTACAGGAAGCTGGTGGCGTGAGCGGCCTTCATTTAAAGGGGTTTTGAGAACTTTGCAGCTGGAAAGCTGACCTTCTCAAAAACCTGCTGTAGCAGGTTTCCAAGGACTTTACATCACTTGTTTGATCAAGTCCAGCTCATTTAGGATGGTTGGAGTTGATTGCACTAATTCAGTGGAACTTTTGAATTATTATTCATAACATTTCCAAGAATAATGAAAATGACTGTGGCACTTAAACCGTTTATATGCTTTATAACGTCTACTCTATGCTAATATAGTCTTTGCTTTATTTTTGTATTCGATTGTTACTATGTCACAAAAACAATATTCTCGCCGATAAAAGCTTATTTAGATTTCAGATGTATAATGCTTTGTAAAGACAAAAATTAAAGTTGTTTAGAATATTTTACAATATTACCGTTTTTAGTATTTTGATCAAATAAATCCAGCCTTGGTGAGCGTAAAAGACAACAATCTTTTTTTAACAATTAAAAGATCTTTCCAGCCCCAAACTTTTTAACAATGCAAATTATGTAAATAAAGTTTAAATCTTGTTTAAATGACCAGCATATATGTTTTGTGTTTTAACACTGAGTGAAGTCTTAAGTATTAGGAGTTTTGTGACCATGTGTAAAAATGATCGGCTTTTCTTTTATTCCAAAAATCGTTAGGATGTTATATAAAGATCATGTTCCATAAGATATTTCATAAATTTCCTGCTGTAAATTTATCAAAACTTAATTTTGGATAATGTGCAAAGCTATTTTGTTTTTGCACGCTCCCCACATGGAAAGAACCTATATGAGGATATATGAAACCTATATGCAGTATACTGTATATGCGCATATATAGGTGTCCTGTATGGCCTCGTGGCCTAATGGATAGGGGGCCAAAGGTTGGGGGTTCAAGTCCGAGGTCCGGCAGGGATTGTAGGTGATGAAAATGAATAACCAGTTCTCTCTCCACCTTCAATACCATGACTGAGGTGAGACCCTAGAGCACTTCTCACTGCTTTGTGTGTGCACTTGGATGGGTTAAAAATATTTGTACATATAATATAGGAAAACGGCCAATTTTATATATACCAAAATCATCAATATTAAAACAATAAAAGGATTTCAGCTGTGTGTAATGAATCTAAAATATATGAAAGTCTAATGTTTATCAGTACATTACAGAAAAGAATGAACTTTATCACATTATGCTAATTTTTTGAAAATATATTTTTTGACATATATTAAAATCCTATATGTTTATATAGGTTATTTCCGTGTGGGTGAATTTTCAATAGTTGTATCCTGACCAAATATTGGGGAAATATTGTCCTATATCCTAACAATATGTCATTGGAGAGTAATTATTCAGCTGTCAGGTGATAAATGTTTGACCTGCTCATATTTCATATCCCGCAAGAATATTGTTTGACCATCTATTTAACAAGAATGTACTAGCATAGTTTGTGGTGGCTTGTGCAGTTTGTTTTTCTCCAGAAAGGTTACATACACAAACACATACTACAAATGGTGAAAATGATTTTTATATCAGCATATCCAAATTCTTCACAGATAGCTGTATTTACAAGAACAAATCCAACATGACAAGAAATCTTGAAGTCTGTCTTAACTTTTTGTTAGGTCAGTCCATTACATTTTGGGATATACTGTACATTTGTTGTTGTTGGTTGCTGGAGCAAAAATGAAATCATGACAACCTTTGGTTCGCCCAAACAATGTGTTTGATAAAGGGTGATTTTGACAGTAGTCGTCCACTGATCAAATCCTTGTTTTAACTTAAAAACCAACGCAATAAAATGAAGGCCCTTGAAATGCTATATTTAGTTAATTCAACAACATTTGTTCTGCTGTTCAATCATAACAGTGAGTAATTGTGTGAATTATGCTGCATCTAAAAGTGGAGATTTTTATTAAGGACTGCTGTTTTGGTTTCAGTTATGCTACATACCACAGGAAAAGCAAACAAACATAAAAAGGTACATAGAAAAATGTGGAAAGATTCAATAATTAAAAAAAATCCAAACAGGAGACAGGACAATATTAACAATGGAATGCAAAAAAAAAAAATAACATTGACAAAAGCTTCTTCTGGGTGTCTTCAGCTTCCTTTCGTTGCTTGCTTAAATTGATTCAGATTTAGATTAGGACGATGTTACTGTAATTCACAGTAATTCACCAAAAAACAAAACGAATAGAATACCGAGGAGACGTTTTTAAGAGGATCCTGTTTTTTGCTGAACACGGTGAAAACATAACTCCTTTGCTGTCCTTTTCACACGCTCATTGTCATGTTTGGAGAATACTGCAAGATAAGAAGGTAGTTTAAATGCAGCTTCAGCTGTATTTAACCCAAATGATGCTATAGAGAAAAGGCTTTCTGCATACATACACTTTCACTCTGAAATGGGTTGAGGAAGTTGCCACCCATTTCTCCATCATCTCTTGGTGTGCCAGGCTGATTATTCATGCTGAGGTTTCCTGGAGAGCTCTGATGAATGTGAACATTGAGTTTGAGGACAGAAACCACAAATTCATTTCAGAGAAGTAGTCATCACTGTTTAAATGTCTGTCAAAACCATACGGAAATGCCCCGTACCTTTGGGAGACTTTCAATGTCACCAGATCCTGCTGTTGAATGGAGGAAAAAGGAAAAGACTTTAGAGTATTCTGTGTGTAAATGGATGATATATACAGTGGGTACGGAAAGTATTCAGTATACCCCCTTAAATTTTTCACTCTTTTGTTATATTGCAGCCATTTGCTAAAATCATTTAAGTCTTTTTCTTTATTAATGTACACATAGCAAAATTCTGTCTCTGAGCTCTTCAGGCAGTTCCTTCGACCTCATGATTCTCATTTGCTCTGCTCTTACATGCATTGTGAGCTGTAAGGTCATATATAGACAGGTGTGTAGCTTTCCTAACCAAGTCCAATCAGTATAATCAAACACAGCTGGACTGGGCTGAAATGAAGGTGTAGAACCATCTCCAGGATGATCAGAAGAAATGGACAGCACCTGAGTTAAATATATGAGTGTCACAGCAAAGGGTCTGAATACTTAGGACCATGTGATATTTCAGTTTTTCTTTTTTAATAAATCGTCAAAAATGTCAACAATTCTGTGTTTTTCTGTCAATACGGGGTGCTGTGTGTACATTGAGTTAAAAAAACCTAAAAACTTAAGGAAATGGCTGCAATATAACAAAGAGCGAAAAATTTAAGGGGGTCTGAATACTTTCAGTACCCACTGTATATATGGCATTGTGTTATATCGGTTAAATCTGCCTTACCTAATGAACCATTCATATGATGAGGCTCCATGCCTGCCATGCTGCCTATTGGGCCATCGGAACCTGAACCTAATGGAAACTGAAAGGAAAAATTCCCATAAGAAAACCAAATACACTTTCATGTAAATATTTAAGAAACTACCAAGACTCACATTTGGTCTGTTTCCATTTGGAGGGACTGAGCTGATCAGGCTGTACATGTTGTCACTTGAGTTGTTTGACTCTAAAATCAGTATTGTACATCACACATTAGTAGTTCATTCCCAGCTAAAGACAAAATAAACGATTATGGGTATGGGTAAAGAACGCATTGCTACATTTTTAGAATTTGACCTAATCCAAATATGTTAGAAACCATGAACAAGAATTTACAGAGAATCCTTTTGTTTCTCTATGATACCTTAAAAGCTCTACAGTCTGTCAGTGGACTTGAATTAGTATTAAGTAGTACCTGCAGGACTGGGCATGATGGGTGTTCCCGGAGGGCCACCTCCTGCTGGGGGGCCCTACAAACACACTGATTCTGCTTATTCAAATGACCAGACTGGGTTACGTAAAGTTACCTCAGACAAGGTAATAAAAAACAAACAAAAAAACCTTAGACAACGTTACATTACCTACCGAATAACTGCTTGGAGATGTAGACGAATAGGGGATCTAGGGAAAAAAATATCGGTGTTTATAATGTTTAGGATACAGGATCAGTTCATCGCATGCCATGTTGAGAACTAACCGAGTTGTTATTTGGTGGATTTGGCCATGGTCTTCCTCCTGCAGGACCCCTTTATACAACATTATACAGAAATACAGTGTTATACAACTTATATAGTATAAATCATGTTATACAGTTGTACAACAGGGATTCTGACTTAAAGGGACAGTCCACCCAAAAAAGAAAACACAAAAGAAGACTGAAAATGTATGTAACAAAACAGTTGTGGTTCCCACCGATTTCCATTGTATTTTTTGTTCATACATAGAAAGCCAAGAAGAACCCAAAATAGTTTGAAAACATTCCTCAAAATATCTTATGTTCCACATTAATTTTGGGTGGGTTATTCTTTAAAGCTGCAATCTGTGAATTTAGCCTCTCTGCAGTTCCAATTCCTTTTATTGCGCGGGATTGTGCTTAAGTAAAGCACGTTTTGTACACTGGCTGGATAGGCACTTACTCTAATATTGATTTTGGATCATTTTTAACCAAAAAAAAAAAAAACCTTACAGACTGCAGCTTTAATAATTCCTGGAATATTTATGAAATGATAATGGACTTTAATGTGAATACAATTACATGTTAATCCCCGGCATCCCAGGTCCCACTAGGGCATTTAGGGGTGGTCTCATCCCCCCACCATAGTTCTGGAACACAAATAATACCCAATAGTACATTAATGTTAGTGAACACTGTAACATTCTTACAAAAACATATCAATTTTTCCATGGATAACTCACCTGTGGTCCGATAGGAACCATTCCTCGAGGGGCCATCCTCTGCATGGGACCACTCATGTTGGGATGTCCTTACAAACGGGAAAAGAGAGAGCAAAGTGGTTTCACATTTCATAGTTTGATGTATTACTACAGCTGTTTACAGAATCTACAGACACTATTTCTATAAATTTGGGATGATATCTGTCAATCTTGCAGGATTTCCATTTTATAGCATAATTATCCAAAAGGGTAGATGCTGAGGTGGACTCATATAGCAAGTACTGTCATATTTATTTAGTTATTAGCATTTTAAATACCTGGCTGTCTTGTAAGATCCATCCCACTGGGTAGGAGGGGCTGGTTCCCAGGCCCCAAAGCCTGTTCAAATCAAGTATCAGTCATTATCATGCACCATGAAGAAAACCTTCGACCCCAAAAGCAGAATCTATAAATACCTGATTGAGTATTCTGAGAGAACCTCTGGGCCCACCTGGGTATCGAGGAGACATAAACTGCTGAGGTAACACAAGGACAGAGAACACTTAATTAATATAGTCTACATCACTCTACAATTTTCGTGGTTCACCCAGCACACAAACTCAAGTAACTGAGGGTCACCATAAATCACACCACCAGATGGCAACACTGCAACATTGTACTTTACATCTGTAATTCAGTCTCACATTAGATGTTTAAATTTACAACTTTATTAACAACATATGTGGCTTTAATTCATACCTTAATGTAAAACCAGGAAAAACATTTTTACAGCAATATCTTCACATTGACTTCAGTACAAATGAAGGTGCTATATTTCAACAGATACTTTGTGTGTTTGTAAAGTTCAAAGCTGATATCTCAGAGGGTTGGTTAAAATGACGGCTGGACTCTACGGGAATCTGAGCTTAAGAATGAGTACAGCAGCTCTCAGTTAACAGTTAATCAATGTATTTTTTGGTGCATTATCTCTGACGTACACACAGTCCAGTATTTATGCACTCAAAATCTTCCTTCAAATATAACAAATTATAACAGATAATTAAACAAATAATTGAAAAGACACACATCTCCTCTTTCCAATTAAAAAATGAAAGTGTGGAAATCCTCACATACTCTGCTGCTACAGACATCCACATCCACATAGTTTTCTTGGCCTGAATAAATATTTAATTGCCCATTCATTCATAATCTCTCCTGACTCATCTCTCCCAGTTCAGCTGTCAGTCACAGAAGAAACAACTTTCTCACTGCTTTTATCTGAATTTATTTCTTCCATGCAGCTCTTGTGTTGTGTTTCAGACAGTTAAAAAGCACTGTCATTCAATGACCTTTATAAAAAAATATATATATTTCAATGAAATGACGTTAAAATCAATTTAATATTTATAAGTTAACAACAATGTATAAAATCAGTATTGATAAATATGGACAGGACCCTCCTT
>JAUYWG010000038.1:13376777-13421302 GCA_034779775.1 Enteromius afrohamiltoni
TTGCCCCCCCCCCCCCCCCCCCCCTTAAAAAAAAGTTTATCAAACTAGGTTAGTGAGATGCCTTTTGTTTCAATGCAATACTTCACATAAAAATGTGTGTGTGTACCTGAAAAAATCCCGGAGGCAAAGGCATACCGTCTCCAGGAGGACTTCCAATCACTGGACTCTTTGTCGCTGCTGCACTCTACAGGACACACACACACACACACACACATATACAACTACCCTCAAATATCTTCATGAAGAAAGAACAAACATAAAGGACACAGGAATATTGTTACAGAGCATTCAGATGTTACATGTTACGTTACATATCACTTTGATAAAAAACATATGCTTGTTATAAATATCCTAAAAAAAGAAGGACATTTTGCAGACCAGATGTGTGATGTATAATCATCGCTGCTCTTATTTATGCCCAGACAAGTGCGCTGCAATGTCACATAAAAAGTCTCTGCACTATAAACACAGACACACTTTAAACACATTAAGCATTACAAGCAAAAGGTATTTCTAAAAGAGATTTCTGTTTGCAGCAGAGGTGTATTTGCAGAACCTCACGTCTGATATTACCCGCTCTAGCAATAACATGTATACACAAACCTAAGGCTTGGCAAACGAGAGGAAATATGAAACAGTGGGAAGACACGGACACTGAGAAGTTACCCTTCTGGCAAACACGTTTTGTCCACTGAATAATTAACAGCACTAGTGTTGATACAGTACTACAGTTTCTCTGCTGGTTTAGGCTTTCTGCTCATTGGAGATAGAACAGAAGCAACTGCTTTCCCCTGTTTGCCCCTTACATACACTCACAGCATTTATCTGACCAACCCAGAGCTGTCTGAATGATGACTGTCTGTACTCTACAGTGCATATTAGTAATTAGGGTAATAATAACTAAAAATATGCCAAATTGATCCAGCTGTGATTCATGTTTCTTTTACTCAGAAGCGCAGACACAATTGTTTGTGACGCAATTATTTAAAAATACATACTAGTACATACAAACGCAATGGAAATTAATTATCCTAAATGTAAATTTTTAATGTTTATTTTCCTACTTCGTAAAGAAACAGCTGAACTACACAGCTACTATGTTCCAGATTTGAAAAGTTTAAGCCTGCAGCAGCTCGCTCTGTCTAGAAGTTCATACATTTCCATATTTATTAGATTTGCTCCTTCTGTCTGCAATAAGGAGGCAGTGTGTGTGTGTGTGTGTGTGTGTGTGCATGTGTAAAAGAGATTCCTCCAGTGGCTGGCTGGGTAGAGAGACTCATTTCTCTACTCATTAGAGAAACGTGGGTAGAATGGCAAGTGCCTTTGTCTAGACTTTCTCATCAGCTGCATCAGGACAACATCCTTATTCCTCACACTCAGAGAGAGACATAAATCTACTCAGATTAAAAGAGAGAAACAGAAAACATTAGATCCAGTCTGTAAGTTAACTCTTGAATGGAGAATGAATGTGGTAAAGGAAACCTGGAATTCAGTTCATGTAACTAACCAAACAATCCAAAGTTAACTTCAAGAGACAGAGATATTCATCTATTGAAGCACAATATCAAATTCACACAGGCGTTCATCCAAAGTACAAGCAACTTTTAAAATATCAGTCATTCTCACGTCTGTTCTTTTAAGCATGTGACTTGTTACATAGGCTCCACTGAGAGACAAGGGAGATGCATTATAGTGACACGTGAATGTATTAGGGTATAAGTTAAATATGTACATCGTATAATGTCCCAAATAGAATATGGTACTATTTTTGGAGAAAATGTACAACTATACCCTACTCTTTCCTTACGTTAATCTTTGTTTTTTAAAAAACTTTGATTAATTCAGTAACTTAACAAGCAACTGTATGTAGCTGTTTCCCAATTTAGGGTCTGCATCCTTAGAGGGACTTGGACTTTGAAGGTATGACCAAATCAAGTGTTGTTAGACCTGTATAACCCTCTTGCCTAAGTTCACACTGGTTCATTTATGTACATAACAAAAAATAGAAACTATCTGTAAAATCACATATTTGTAAGGTACGTCAACATACTTGTATTCATAATTGAGTCATTGAATCTTTCACTGCACTGATTACGGCCACATTATTCAGCCTCTAAATTGGGATACGGCTTGTGTTTATGAGTGAGTCACTGAGTCTTTCACTCAGCTTATTCATTCAGCAACATTTATTCATTTAGGAATGCCATAATTGCTTGAAATCTCAACAGATTATTCTGCTACCATTTTATTGGTGGAGCAAAATCAAAGCAACTGGCAACCTTGTTCTGGAAATCACGGCAGTGCCCTTATATGGGGCCATTAACACTGATTGGGGTCCGTTTCTGTTGTTTTTCTGTGTAAACACATGCTAACATATTTCACAATTGAGTTTGCGTCATCTGGAGAATTCCAAAAATGCACCACTCAAGTTAAAAAAATGCTTCTAAAAACTTTTCTTGTTTTTTTTTTTGTAAATGCGCTCCATATTAACAACTCGTTAAAGCACAACGTTAGATTCAGAACGACAACTTGGAGCGCTGGTTGAGTGTTGAGGATGGAGCCAGAAGCCTCCGGGGTAATGATGCAGTCCTATAACTACCAGGCAACCTTTCCCACAATATCTGCAGTCTAATCTAATGCAGTGATGAGGTCATCCTCGCCACATCTCCTCTCCTTCTGTCTCTCTTTGCTGGAAACATTCTCTGCTTTACAGATGGCAAGCTTTAACTAACTAGTGTGTGTTTGTTTCTGCGTGTTCAAGGGGGTTACTTCAGGACAGCGGTGTTTTTCAGTTAACCCACAATGAACACACATCCCCTGCTGCTAACTCACTCTGCCCTGAATCCACCTCTCGGCCTCTGGAACACGGCCAGCCAGACATTACAGGAACCTCTGAGAAGTGTATGCATACAAATTCAATTGCGTGTAAAAGTATCCGGGCTCAGATAGTGTGCATCAGTCCATATTGAGATGAAATACACAGTAACGATAAAAGGATTCTCCCCATCATCATGCGATCATCTTTCACCCCGGCCCAAATCAGTAAAAGCAATGTGATAGATGGTGAACACGAACAAAAAGTTATTTTTAGGAGTTATTAGGATAAATGTTATTCAACACCATAATATGTATTAATATGTACATAATACTGTATGTATTATATCTAGCTACCCATCATTCTATCAAGCTGAAATGTGTTAACAAATCATTGTCACTGAATCACCACATTTTAAAGTAAAAGCATCCAAAGCATTGTGAGCATTCAAAGATTTTTGGCAAGAGATAAACATTTAAGATGAACAAAGATCAAAAAAGGCTACACTGTTCAGTGTGGCAGCAATAATCTAAGCTCTGAATGTGGGTACACTGTGTGAAATATCTCTCTCCATTCAGGGGTGAAAATCTTCATTAACATGCTTGAATAGGCTGCATAATATTATAAGCTATTTCATGCTGCCGTGCTTCCCCTCTTTCTCTCATGTTTAATTTGCTGCTGTTTGTGTTCTACTCTGTTTGAACACAAAGAAAATGAAAGCGCAGATGAGACTAGCCCTAAGCCAGACAGGAGAGCATCAATAGGAAATAGGAAGGATGTTCATGTAAGGACATTGTGTTAAAGGCTTATCAGAACCAAATATGCTCAGGATTTGCTTATTTACTAAATTGTGCTGATTAATAAAATCACTTGTTGTTTTAGCTACAAACTACAGACAACCAAATTACTATATATGTTGTATTTACGGGAACAACAACAGATAGATTTTTAGTCATGGATTTCTATATGAGTAAATAATGGTGAACAAGTAAATAAACCATCTTAAAAGAACATTTCACATTTAGGTTTTAGTGTGTAGCCTCACTTCGCCAGACTTTCAGTCACTGTATATTTTTCTACCCAGTCTCACGCTATTTATTTGCGGCAGGGACACGTTTATTTCGTTATTTTCGTAAGTCCAGCATGTTTTTTAAACTAAGATGCACCCAATTCAATCTAAGTTTAAAAAACGCGCTGGATTGACGAAAATAACGAAATAAACGTGTCCCTGCCGCAAATAAATAGATTAAATTAAATTACGTGAATAAATCACGAACTGCCGTGAGACTGGGTTGATATTTTTAGTTATTTCGGTTTCCAGTAAAATTATAGTTGTTTTTTTATGACTCAAGTGTTGCCTAATAGTGTACCAGAATATGTTCAATTAACGGATGGTTTAGTAGTTTATTGTGAGTTATTTCAGAGCTATAATGGTGCAAACAGTGTGATCTGTTATTTACAATTATAATTTACTATGATTAAAAATGAATGATCATAAATGAAATTGAGAGAATATAAATGTATTCATTTAAGGAACGAAATAAAAAGATCCTGATACTTAAATCTATTTAAGCACTAACAATCATGCCAATAAATTCTCTGAATTTTGAAAAACAAATACAAGAAAGCAATATGTAATATAATGATAAAATTGTATTCCACTTATTCCAGCTCCTCAAATGCATGATTATCTTCACCAGAACTAGTTAACAGGCAAACTGTTCCTTTACTGAAAAAAAGCATGCAACAGCACAGACAAAAATCAGCTGATCTCCAGAGTCTCGGACTTCATTCCATTCATGTTAAATGACCGAGAGGCAACAGAGTACCAGCCAGGTTTTTTTTATTTCTTTAAATTTAATTCTATATACCTTTATGAACATATTAAAATGAAAACACCTCTAAAAAAACAATCGATGGCTTACTTTGCTAAACACAATGTAGCCGTAATCATAGATCACTTTAAAGTATTTTTATGATTTAATGGCGTGTCTTTAACATCGCATGCATGAATGAGAATCAGAGCCACTTCGCATGATTGAAGCATGAACTAAAAGCCAAGGCTTTTATCCTAATGAGCCGTGGCTGGTCAGCAGTTAATCATAGTGATTCTGGTCGTGAGATCTACATAATTTGTGGTTGACAAACAGGCACCTGACTTGTAGATGCAGTGGTTGTGGTTTTAATCAAGGTATTAGAGGAACAATGAGGCTATTATGCTGATTTTGACCTAATCAAAATGACTCATTATTTCTTATGCACAAGCCTTTAATCTAATCACACAGTCGTTCGCCTTATATCCAACCCTATAGCTCTCTATTTCTCTCTCTCCATCATACTCAGAATAGGTCAAGGTGTCCTCCTCCCTCTAGCCAAGATGACCGCAAATGTATGACATCATTGGTAATACCTCCAGCACGAACCACCAATTTATCATCCTTCCCGCTTTCCATTCCCCTCCTGCTCACCTTAGCTCTGCTTCTATGAGCTGTACACTCACTCACAATTACCCTGCAAGGTTTCTCCAGAGACCAGCTGTAACTGCTGTTCCACAGGTCAGTGGTTTCACACTGGTTTTGTTTATAGTACAAAACACCAAAATGTATTCATTGGTTTATTAGTTGTTCTAAATATCTCCTTACTTTCAATAAAGTCAGTAAAAATGCGGTTGCTGCACCAAATCGTGATTGTCCTCATTGTAAGTGAACACATATTTATACTCACATAATCATGAAAAGCTTTGGCTTCACTTGAGTGCTCACATGTTTCTCTCCTCTCAGGAGCAGCACAGTAGAGGTCCCAGAAAACACTGCAAGAGAAGATGCACAATATATAATGATAAGAAAAAAACTGTTACTGCAGTGTGAGAATAAACTATTCTTAGTTAAGTAAAGCCCTATTTGGATGGGATTTGTTTTCCCTGAAGAAATGTTTGATTCACAAATGCATTGTGAGACCATTAGAATTAAATATTTCTGTGTTTTCGCAGAAACAATGGTAAAAATCACAGAGCATATACTAAAACTAACCAGGGGTTCCTCTCTTTTAAGGTTCTTTTTACTTTATTTTTTAAAATTTATGCAGCAAGAATGCATTATATTGCTAAAAATGAAAGTAAAGGTATTTTTATTGTTTTTATATTTATATTCATATTTTAAATTAATACATTTAATAAAAGCAAAATATTTCTGAAACATATATGCATAAATATGTGTGTGCATTTATATACATAATAAATATAAACAGAACAAACACAAATATTATGCAAACAATAAATTAAATTTGGGATGTGATTGTTCATGATTATATAATAATAATAATAATAGATTAGATTAGATTAGATCATATTATTAAGTTACTTTAGTTTCTGTTTGTGCATGAAAAAGATCTGCAAAGTTACCAAGCACTTTCAAAGCAAAGTCAATTCTAAAGGGATTTATTTTCTCTATGAGTTAGTTCTGTTTCTAAACTTCAGTTATAGTCAGAGTATCCCACATTTAAATAATTCACCCCCAAGGCATGAGCAAAAAAGTGTCAGGGGGCAAGGACTGGTTGAGTTGTGTAGTTTGTTGTTGCCTTGTCTGATAGGCGTTGTTTCATAGATCTAATTTACTGATATACGTTCAGCTTTTTATATTCGCAGACATAACTGACTGTGTTTACGTGAACTGTGATTATGACACAATAACCAAATAGATGACGATAACCAAAAACAAACAGATGTTTTGTTTGTTGTTGTCTTAGTAACCAAGGCAGGAACAGTGAAGGATTCACCTCTTTCCCTGAAAGCAGCAGCTCATTTACAGGATTCTTTGGAAGATAATGTTATTTTTAGTCACAGCTGTCCTGTATTGGTCTTTTCTCCTTTTCATCTCAAAGTGGGCAGGGCCAAAGACATGATGATGAGAATTAGTCATTGATCTGATCCTATTATATTGTGACAAAAACTGGAAAAAGTTGTTTCCTGAGTTTGGTTTCAATAGTAGCTCTATAGTAAAATAACCTTTTACAGGCCAAAAGGTCAAGGACAATTTAAAGGAGAATTCATGACCCCTTTAACTAAACATTCCATGAATCTATCATTGCTATTTTGATTATTATAACACTTTTAGCACACTAATCCCATCCAAAGAGTACTAAAAAACTTTCAAGCATAGTCTCTTACCACCACCATGAGTGTAAGAACCCAGGCGGCTCTCCTAATGTTATGTTCTTCTCCCATCGGATCTGCCAGCAGAGAACAAAAAAAAAGAGTTATAAAGACTCAGTGACAAGTCGACCTGTGCTCCCTTTGTGATTTAAACATAATTAAGGGCAGATTCTGCCATGGAGAGCTGAACTTTGAGTCAAACATGGTGCCCAGAATAAATCTGAGAGATAAAACTGTTTCATGGCATCTGTTGGAAACAGTTTCAGTGTGACTCAGTCCATGACTCCATTAATAAAAAATCAGTTGACCAATTAACACTTCACTGAGCTCTGCTCTCCCTGGCAGAATATGTCATTAAGAGGAATTGGAGATTTTAAGGCAATGTCATCAAACTTTTTACAGTTAATAATGACATCAGATTAAGACAATTGTTTTTTTTATGTTTATGTGAGCAAATAAGGCATTATCTAATTAAATGATGCACTAATTTGCATGTATTTTCCAGAACAGCAATCTGAACACTGGATAAAGCCACGTTCAGTTTCATTTTATTGACTTTTTTTCTAAGAGTTAAAATTATTTGTGTGAAAAGTTTTTACAGACTTTTACAGTCTTTTACAGACTGGAATTTTCTTTTTATCACTCCATGAATCACAAATACTGTCAACAGCCAGGAAAAAGTAATGGTAACACTTTATTTTAAAGTTACACATATTAGTTGCTAATATTAGACATTTATTAAAGCACATATTAATTCCTTATTCTACATCCCTAATCCTACCCAATACCTAAACTTAACAACTACCTTACTAACTAGCAAATTAGCAATTTATTGAGGAAAAAAAACATAGTTAATAGTTAGCAAGTACTGTAAAACCTTCCGAATTAATATATATATATATATATATATATATATATATATGCATGTGTGTGTGTCTACAACAAGATAAAGCAAACTAGCTCAAACTTGGTTTTGTCTAGTGTCTTACATGTAGTGTCTTGTTATCAGCATTATTAGGCAATTTTTGAAAATACTAGCAAAACACAGGAAATCCACAGACTAATAAATACATCAAACACTTCTCTGATAATATGGTGGATGGGGACAGTTGCTAAGGTAAGATCGTTCAGTAAAAGGCTGTGCTTAGCGACGGTTAGCTTTTGCAAACCCTTTCTCATCCTTAACTCAGAAGACTAAACAGGAACAGAAAACACCATCCGTCTCGATGAGATCATCAGTTTCGGTCACTGGCCATGTGAGATGGGTTTACAGACATTAAAGCGCTGACGACAGCCGCCATAAACAACACGGGTGTGCCCAACATTATCTCAATACACTGCCGTGAGAGCTGCAGCTATTTTTGGGTCCAAGTCCAGCGTGAACTGGTTACATGAGCAGGGTGGCAAAAGACAGAAGTCGCAAAGGAAACCGGCCACAATGGACGGGCTTAGTCACAGGGGCTGGTTTGAGTCACGTCTGAGTGGTGGGCCAGCCTTTGTGTTTTTACCTCAGTGATTGTGCCAGGCTCTTTCTCTATCTTTCCTCTTCTCTCTTTGTTCTGTTCCACTATTTATCTGATCTTATTCCTCTGTAATTCACAAATATTTACTTGACTCAAGAGCTGCGACACTCATCTGCATCTGCATTTACTTTTACTGTTCAGTTGTATCTTGTCAGTTATCGTGTCATCAGCAAGCGAGCATTCGCCGACACGGATATAAACATCTCTTCTCCAAGCGCAGCTTGAGAGGATGACAAGTCATTAACGCTGAGTGTCTCTAAAACAGACCCTTCAGAAAAAAATTTAAACATTGCTTTCTGACTGAAGAATTGTGGCTGCAGTGTAAACAGGTCACAAACTGTCCACTCTGTGTATTGGGTCATCTAAAGTCTTTCACAACCTGATAACCAAAATGTCATATTGAAGATAAACCACATTCAATTACAGAGCAAGTGAAGACTTTGTTTTATGAAAATCCATGTAAATAAGCTTACAGACCCCTGCTGCATCTCCACGAGACCGTGCCATTAAACAGAAACAGTTTGCCCAGTTTCTCGTGCAAGTGTGGTTTTGTATCCAGTGTAATTCAATTAAGCTTGGATCAGAGAACAGTGTGTGTTTCATTGGAGCCGTTAAATGGCCTACATGTAAACATTATCTGCTAAAACTACAGAGTCTTGAATAGACTTGTGTTCAGAAGCATTTTAGTGACATTCAGAGAGATCTTGGTGAAAACGCAAAAAGGTAGATCACCTACCTCTGACAGGAAGGTCTGTGCTGATTTCTGAGCTCCCACATGTAGCAGATATTCGTACACATATAGAGCTAACCTGCAGAGACAGAAAGTTATGAAAACTTTAAGGCAATTTTTTTGTGTGATAACATAGCTTTCCATATGCTAATCCTAGGTCTGCGTCCAGTGGCTACATATAATTCAATTGTTCATTAGAAACAATTGTCATGGCATCTCTGAAATGGCAAACTTACAAAATTGCCATCATTTACTCAATTACAGCACTACTCTTTTCGTACGGTGGAAGTGAAAGGTGAACTTAAAAAACACAGATAAAAGTATCCATGGAATACAATGTCGAGACTAACAATACTTAAGACCAAGTTTAATTCTGAATTTTCAATACTGTATGTGCATTTTCAATACTGCACAAATGAGATTTGAGAAATGGAGCAGAGAAAAAAGATTTTCAATGAATAATAACTTACATTTTAACCTGACCCTTTTTGTTTTAATCATATGGCTTTAAATGAATACAGTAATACAGAATCTTTGTACTTTGGTGTTTTTTCTTTCTTATTCTTCATTTTATAATAATATCCTAAAACAACCAAAAATCCCTTTAATTGAACCCATATCTTTATGGCCTGGCTGTGTATCCTCTCAAGGAACCAATATGTGAATGAATAAGGCAATTCAAATGAGTCCCAGTTTGGAGATCACTATCAAGGCAAACTTAAGGCAAAAACTTCAGGTTCACTGAGAGTTTGCATTACTCTTCAGTTCACCATTTCACTTGCAGTTCACAGTCTGACACGGGGATATTCAATAGTTTCCTATATTTGCCAATGCCATGGTGTTGGATATTTTTATACTGGTACAAATTCCTTCAAATGAAGCTAAAAGCTCATGATTTTTTTTTATCTTTTAAGTATGTCTGAGTCTGAGTCAGCACAGTCCAGCGGCATTTATTTAAATGTATAATTTCAGACACAGTCAAATTTAAATGTATTTTACATGCAGACAAAATATCCACTCTCCTGCTTGTCTCTGCAAACACAAACCTGCACTGAACAGCCTAAAATGTTCAGAGAATTCATATATATTCACACACACAAAAAAAAAAAAAACACAAAGAACATTTTACCACTATGTAGAAGACAGTGTTTGCACAAGAGAAGAAAATGCTGAAGAGTTTGGCAAAATTGGCAAACCAAGATCAAACACAAGTGAGATCTGGAGACTGGAGGAACGACAGGGGGTCCTGAGCTCCTGAGAATCAATCCTCCTGAGATTGTGAGAAAACTTTCATATTCTGATGACAAAGAATAGCAAAGAAATGGAGAGACCAGGAACTTTCCAGCTGTGCTTTCGTTTCAGCAAAATCCGAACTTTCAACTTCCAACTACAACAGAAAAGAAACCAGGTTTCAAGAGTCTAAGATTAAAAGATGATGTGCACATGCATACTTCACCAGTTTTCTTTACATTTTCATTATATATGGTGTTGTGGATGATTGCCAGGGTATTGTTATTGGTTGTTAGGAATTTCTGAATGGTTGCTAATTAGCTGCTTACCCAAAAAGGCCTTCTTCCTGTTTTTCTATCTATCTTCTATCTCCCAGAGATGAAAATCACTTAGTCAGGTGTAAGTCCTTATATAAAAAGTGACAGCACTGTTCGGCAAGCCACACAATTTCAGCAATTATTCATGACTGAAGTATAGTTGAGTTACACAATGAAGTTTCATTTCAGTATGGGCAAAAATAATGATGCCTGCTTAAGCAAACACCATTAATTAAAGAAATATAACAATACAAATGACAACAGCCAAGAAGCAAATTGTAATTTAATTGTATATACACAATCAAATTAAATAAAAAATACAAATAACCAATTATGTAAACCCTAATAACAAGCAAGTTTGATTCTGTTCAAGACAGTTTTCAGTAGCCAATTAAGGGCCATTGATCAAAATATGAAATTAACAAATGTACACAAACCTGAATAATTAACTTTGTCGGCTACATCTCCACTTATTTTGTGCAACAAAAAGACCAGGAGATCAAGTAATAATAAAACGTTCCTATAATTATTCACTACAGTTCAAGATGCTGGATGTACAAACAACATGAGAAATGATATAAAGAGATAATAATGACAGAACAGAGGAGAGGCGAGATGAGCACAGTGCCGTTAACCTCATGCTGTGCCCTTATCCCATCAACACGGCGCTCTTCCCTGTTCTACAGATGAACTGACAACATTCTCATTGGCTGCCTTGCACTCGCTAGATACAAACAGACTCGTTTCCCAAGAGACATTAGAGAGTGGGGAGTTTGAGGGAGATTCTGTCTTTGTGCATTTGTATATTTGGGACAAATGTCTATGGTTATGTGTTTGACACATTAGGTGCAGTGAAAGAGAACAGAGGATGAACACGGAAAGACAAATATAGAGATGGGTAGAAGAGCAGAGGCAGAAAAGCAGGAGCAGGAAGTCATAAATGATTAATGATGAGAGCTGAAAAGGAGGAAGGAGAGTGACATGAGGACAACAGAAAAAAAAGATTGTAACCACGAGTTGTAAAATAGCTGACAGATTACAAAATTTGCCTTTATTTAACAAAACTGTGCGCATGAGCCTATCAGCACCTGCTATTTTTGACTATTCCTTTGTAAATGTATACATTTATGGTGATTATGGCTTTTTATGTGTGGCGTTTTTTAATGATTTTTACCTCTTATGTGGTGCTGAGGTATATTTCATATTATTAGTGATGTTTATTAGAAATGTTTATGTCTTATTATTGATAAAGAGTTGTGCTAATTATGCGAAAACGATGACACATTTTCCACAGGATTCTTTAACAAGTAGGAAGTTCAACAGGAATGAACTTGAAACAGTTATTCTTTGCAACAATCTAAAGGTCTTTCCTGTCACTTTTGATCAATGCAATGCACTCATGCTGAAAAACATACTAAAAATGCAATTGTTCATTTTAACGGTTGTGTAGATTTATTTGCAAGCAAATTGTGGTCATTGCAGATTTTTACTTTTTGGGGTAAAGTTGTATGAAAACTGCTGTCAGTTGGAAAGATAACAATCACTCTATTTGGAAACACATGATAAAAAAAAACTAAACGAAGAAAATGTTCTTCCACTTAGTCCGAATCAAAACAAGTCAATCAAAAAAGTCTTTTAAGGGGGAAAGGCCATCTAGGTAAGGAATGAAACTCATATCCTGTGTGGACAGGACAATGCTACATTCCTCAGCCTACTGGGTCCAAATTCTTCTGCTCTGCTAGTTAATATAAACATGTTTTGCTTTCTTATTTATCATAAAGTGTCAATAAAACTGAATTTTTTAAAAGCAAAGACAATGCAAACAAGATTCTACCAAGCAAGTGTCATGTTTAAAGCTCACGGAATAGTGTTTGACTTGAGCAGGCATATAAACACAGAACGAAAACCAGGAGAGTTTAGTCCGAAGCATGCAGCACAACACCTCGAGAAACAATGCCTTTCTCTACGACAACAGGAAATGCCAGCTTATCTTGCAGATGAGAGCTAGGAGAAAATGTGCAGCTCTGGAAAAGAACTTGCAACATACACGCTTACCAGAAACTACAGGAGAAACAGACCAAAGTGACAATAATGGAGAAACCACTTAACTTTGTTGGATTTCAAACAGGTCACATGGGAAAACTAAAGGACCGTGCAGACTGTGTGTGTGTGTGATATGTGAAAAAAAAGGCTGTATTACACACAGGCTAAAGACGGGGAGAAAGACTGCTCGCCGGTTTCTAAGCCATGCCGTCACGCTTGCTTAACCTTGCAGTAGGGCCGGTGTGATGCTGCTTGCATATCAATGATGGAGAAAAATATCAGAGGCCAACCACTCTGCAGGAAAACTGTTCCAGCGGCAGGAACGACAACACCACTCATTCTCTTACATACTGAGTACAACTGCAGAACATAGAAACGCCACTTTTCACCACATTGGAAAACACAAAGATAATGTATATTTGAAAATCACCCTTCAGGAACTTTGTAGTAGAATAATATATTTATATCATTTCTGGTGCTCAAACAGTATAGAACATGATGATAGCAATGCCAAGGTCATGTGTTCAGCTCCACGGGAATGGATGAACTAACAAAATGTGCTATGTAATTGACTTTGAATGCGCCAAATGCAAAATAAAGAAATACAATCATTGTGTTAATGACAGCTAAATTCTAAATGTATTATCTTTGGAAACTATCACAGAAACCTCTATGGTGAGTTTGTTTCATCCTTTTGTTTTGACATCTCTATGTGAGGAATATTTCGCATATGTGTTCGCTCATGGAGCTGTAGAGAAGAAAAGCAACTTCAGGCATTCTAGATAAACATCCTATAATACATTTTCCACTGAGCTAAAAGCTGTTAGAAGACATGTTGTGACAGATGTTTTCTTTAGTAGATGGTTTGCATGTCTTTGATTTGAATAGCTCAGATCACTTACATGAGCGTGGGTCAGATTTAAACCATGTATTACGTTACGGTTCCTAATACAGTTGCATGCCAGCTGGCATTTTATTCACTCTAAAAAAAAAAAAAAAAAAAAGAAATTTACTCTTCTGGTATCTGCAGTTTTAATCACCTTCCTTACAATCAAGAAATGTGACTTTAAACTGAGATCGGCCTACAAATTGGATTACAGGGTGAAAGGTATCAATGTTTGGTGATTTTTACAACACAAGAGCAACTGCTAAGTTAAGAGGGTGCTTAAGATCACTTTTTAAAATCCAGTTGTATTTATATTATTATTACATTAACTTCTACATTAATGTTTACCAGACACAAGTCTATTCTGACACCACAGATAAACGGCCAACACAATGCAATTTAAATGCGGTTTAAGATGTAACTCACTTGCAAAAGGACAAAATTCGACACAATACGACAACCCTTAGCACATTACCAAGCACCATTAGTTTTATCTTTGATAATGAATTTTGTTTAGAAATATCGTTTCAGCAAGGACTATACTTGCTGGTCCATATCCATGTAGAATAAAACAGCTGTTTTTAGAATAGGCTACCTACTGCATGTAATATTTTCATCTCATCTGAACTAACATTATTTGAATGATATATCTAAAAAGTGCTGTCATATTCCTATTCTTTTTGTAAACTTTTAATTTATTTTAATTTAAACAAACAAAGTGGACTGCAAAAAAGAGAAAACAGCAAAACAAATGTTAAAATCAATTGCCAAAACACACAAAAAAAGGGAAATTAATATATTATAAAATCATGATGTTTAAAATAAAGTTGTCCATACCATTTGTTTAGCCAAAAATGTCTAAAACTATTGGATCTCAGTGCTGCGTTCGACACTACTGACCACAACATTCTCTTAAATAGACTAGAAAACTCTATTGGCATTAGTGGAAGTGCCTTAGCATGGTTCGTATGATACTTATCTGACCGCTATCAGTTTGTAGCAGTGAAGGAAGACTTGTCATATCGATCACAAGTGCAACATGGAGTACCTCAAGGCTCAATACTAGGACCGTTACGTTTTACGCTTTACATGCTACCCTTGAGATATATTATCAGGAAACATGGTGTTAGCTTTCACTGTTATGCTGATGATACTCGCTTAAAATTGAACTGGAAATTAGGTGCTGGGTGACTGACCAGAGGAGAACTGGTCCCAACTAAGCCTGGTTTCTCCCAAGGTTTTTTCTCCATTCTCTCAATGCTGTTTTGATTACAGAGACCGTCTCTGCATTTAATAAATAAATAGTTTAATCTTGTCATTATACATTACCATCACTCTGTTCTCCTATCTGATAATGTTCAGTGCTTTGCTACAATCTGTATTGTTAAAAGCGCTATATAAATTAAAATGATTGATTGATTGATTGATTGATTGATTGACAAAGAAAATCAGACATTCAGATAACATTCAGACAACTGGAAAGGTGAACGAGTCACAAATAAAGCACAAGGAAGCAAACTATCTGAGTTAGTTAATTACTGTAAAAATCTAATATCTTATTCTTATAACGCAGAAAGCACGCAACTTGAGAGGCGAAGCATACAGTAGTACATGCGCCAGTGTATGTCTCCTCTGTCTAAATGCGTGTGTGCGACTGCAGATGTGATCGCGAGAATTCCTCCTCCACCTCCTGATCAATATAACTTACTTTTCTCGGGCTTGACTATCCGATGGCACGCTGTTCTTGCCCTTGGCGTACATGCTTGCACAGACGCGACTGTCACGCACCTGTCAACCCATCACAGCCTCTGTCGAAACAATCTCATCACCATAGCGACTCAGTCAGCTCCTCGCCATTGGATGGACCGCAGTGAACAGGCGCCCTCTCTCTTCTCTCTCTCTCTCTGGATGTCTGAGCAAAGAAACCTGGGTGACCACGCCCACTCAACACCTTTCGCTATGACTGCAGCCACGCCCCCGTAATCCGGGGAATTCGCAGAGGACTCTTTAGGGACAGATTGTTGTAAATAAATCTGAACAAGAAAGTAAACTGTGACTACACGTAAAGGTTTATTTCAGGATGATTATTGTCATTTTACCCTCACAGACATTCAAATGTATTTTAATTTAGTTACAGAGACCTTCACTTGAGCAATGTCGGCTACATTGTAACGTTACTGAGAAAAAAAACAAGAAGAAGCGATTTCTTTTTAAACAGTTTGTCTGTGGAAGCAGATGAAAGTAGACGAGAAAAGAATATACTGCAACAAACGACTGAACAACTGTGATTTCAACTCCCTGCAGCGTTTCACCTAGCATGCCTATAAACACTTTAAATACAGATTATATTTAATACAAAGTAGGTAACCGGTGGCCTACACATCAGTCTAGGGTACACATGTGGAATGCTGCCATCTAGTGAACAATTCCAAAACCATCCACAAAATAATACAGTTCAGATTACTGTCTGTTTTAAAAGATTTGTTTTGTCTCTAAGATTAAGAATTATATTTATACTCCTGTTGGGGTTTAATTCAATTATTATTCATTTTAAATTTGAGTTGAATACCAGTTAAATAAATACATAATGTGTGTGTGTATTTCTGTATTTCAGGTAAGTGGAGCTGGATGTACACCAGCAAGTGTCATATATTTTTAATATAAAGTGACACTTTATTAAGATATAATAACAATAACAATTGCTATCATAAAATAATTAAATTTAGCTTTTAAAAAAAGGTTAAATAAAGGTTTAAAAAAGGTCTAGCCAATACATTCACACTACAAATGTTACATTTTTTTTTTTATTGGATAAGACACATTTTTAAAAAACCACATTAAAAGTTTACCTTGAAATATTTACTTTTTGAATTTTGAAAATGTAATTAGGCTATTATTTAATTTGTAAATAATGGTAAGATTGGACTAGCGTGCTGCCATCTTGTGGACAATTAAATTTCAAAAAATGTAATTTATTTGTACTTTTTTAACAAATTATGTCGGTCACTGTTGTCTTGTTTTAACGATTGCTACGTTTTTAGATAGACTAATTTTGTAGCCTTCCCCAGTTTAGTTCACCGACACAAATCTGGCTTGGTTTTTATCTGCCCGAGCTTATTTTCACCAGGTCAAAAATGTAAACATAAACCACGCCCAACATTAGCTTCAAGTATGTTCCACCCACAGCTGGAAAGCCACATACTTGTTGATTGTTTCCTGCAGTCGCGTGATTGAGTAGCGTTCGTACACTGCAGTTCAAACATTAGGAGTAGATACTGGCACGAGGAAACAAGATGTCCCTCACTGTAAAAAACATTTCTGTTACTTACAATCCTATCAATCAGAGCAATACCTTCACCAGCGGGGATTTTATATCGGGACAAGTCATTCTGGATGTAGTGAAGGACACACAGATGCAGTCGCTGAGTGTGAAAATTAAAGGGAAAGCAGAAGTGTGCTGGTCAGAACGTCACGGTAAAACTACTGTCGTTTACTCGGATAAGGAGAAGTATTATTCCGTGGAGAGATTTTTTGTTCGAGAGGACAAAACACATGGTAGGAGGGACTACAGTTGCTGTAGGCTTTGCTTTAAATTTCGAAGAAACCAGGTCGATTTAACCAGCTGTGTTGTGTGCTGTAACTTGATCTTGCAGGAAACGAGATGCTGAAAGATCCATCAGGACAGCCGTGTAAGTCTGTTCGCGAGCTAGATAAATAATGCCAAAATAGCTTTGCGAAGTATATAAAATCGAATCTCTGATATGATTTTGACCTCTTAGATCCTTCCGTGGTGGTACCAGGGCGCCATGTTTACCCATTTACCTTTCAGTTGCCTCTACAGTAAGTAAAGGGAAAGATAACATTTAAGAAGAGTTTAAAATGCAGCTTACCAAAACAGTACACCATCCAGCTAAATAGCCTAAACAATTTCTTTTTACTATATTCATATTTTAATATATGTATGTAAAACTTTTTAATGAGACTATGCTTTTACAGGAACTTCCCACCAACATTCAAAGGTTCAGTTGGAAAAATTGTCTACACTTTGGAGACAAAGCTC
This sequence comes from Enteromius afrohamiltoni, assembly GCA_034779775.1. Classification (NCBI taxonomy): domain Eukaryota; kingdom Metazoa; phylum Chordata; class Actinopteri; order Cypriniformes; family Cyprinidae; genus Enteromius; species Enteromius afrohamiltoni. The sequence goes on from JAUYWG010000038.1 coordinate 13,394,532, forward strand.
TCCAGATCAATGCGTATTTCTAGTAAAGGCAAAACAGAGTTTCACTACGTCCCCAGACCAGATGTGTCCAATCCTGAACTAATGGTGAGATTACAATTACCATACTGTACATCATCTATATGTTTTGAGGTTTTCTCTCATATTAAATGTCTTGGCACCTTGTTTAGGCACCTCAGCATGGAACCAAAGATAAACAAATGAAACTCTTCACCTCTGGCAGTGTCTCCATGAACATACACACAGAGAAAATGGGATACTACCTTGGTAACATTATATTTCTAATAGTGTTATGCTCATGTAACCCATTCTCAGTAAACTCAGTTTAATAAAACGTGAAATAAACTGATCATTGCAAACATGACAATTTAAAAAGCCTTATTTAAACTATTTCTGTATATTTGTAACAAGATTAAATGTATGTAAAATGATATGTATCATGTATTTTAGGTGAACACTGTTAAATGGACTTTTCCATTCTTGAGCTTCATGTTTACAGTCTGTAAGCACTCTTGCATAAGCAAATAGATTAAGATGATGAATGAGGTCTTTTTAGATCATGTGTTTTCAGCTGTTGTAGTAATTCACAAAAAAGTTACACACATCAGGCTTGCTATCAACCGTAGCTGTTCCCTCCCCATCTAAACCCACACACCACTTGTAGAACTGGTTCTACTTGTTTTTTTTTTTTTTATTTTACTTTTTGGAAAAGCCTAACATAATGTTTAGACAAACATATATTATCTGTACGGACTTCATTTGTTAATTTTCAGTGTATTTTTATATCTCCTATGTAACACGATTCTGGTTTAAGTGGCCCATTTTGTCAATCATTTCTATTGATATTTTACTCTGCAGTGACTTAATTGTTTCATTGTGTCTCTCCACAGGAGAAGGCTTGAAAGTTTTGGCTGAAGTTCAGAACAGTTCTTCCCGTGCAATCAAACCCAAATACTGCTTGTATGAAAAACACAGTTTTTTTGCAAGAGGAAAGCGGAGACTTCACACACATGACCTGTTTAAAGAGGAAGGGGAACCCATTGAGCCAAACTCAAAGAAAACTGTCACCAAAGTTCTGTCCATTCCTCCCAGCCTTGCCATCTCTATCCTAAACTGTAGGATCCTCAAGGTTGAGTACAGACTCAGGGTGAGTTTGAACATCTTAATAACTCATATCACTGTTTTATTTTTAATTTAAAGTTGGATCATGATTAACTTTTTTTTTTTCTTTTAATTAAATGTATCTGCTTGTTTAAGGATCTGTTTATTTCAAACATATATGGGGTTTTGTCAAAACCTAGTTTAAATAAGTTGTTTTTCAATATCTGCTTAATGTCTAGGTCTACCTGGATGTGCCGTATGCTTCAGATCCTGAAATAAAATTCCCAGTTGTGATTCTTCCTCCTAAGCCTGTGTCAGGAGCTACAAACGGTGACTTTGGAATCTGGAATCAAGCACCAGGAAGCAATATGTACCCCAACCCACCTCCTATGGCTCCACCACTTAATGCTGGACCACCTGGTCAATTTGGTGCCCCTGGCTACTATGGACCTCCTTTGAATCAGTTTCCTGCTCCTGGTTACCCTGGGCCTTCGGGTCAGTTTGCTTTACCTAGTTACCCTGTGCCTCCTGGTCAGTTTGCTTCACCTAGTTACACCGGACCTCCAGGTCAATTTGGTCCTTCAGTTTCACATCCGCCTGATCCATCAGCTCCACCTCCTTATCAGGAATATCAATTTTATCCACAGTTGCCAAACCACCCAGAAAAATCTTGACAAAGTGATTTTAGAATCACCTTAGACTTGCCTGTGATTGTTTTATATATAATTGTGGAATGATTTGTATGTGCAGTATTTTATATTTCAGGTAGTGACATACTAACACTAATACTTATTTTTGTATTTCTGAACCTTCAGTATAGTACTCATATATATATATATATATATAAAATATGGTTGCATGAGATTCTAAATTAATTGTTACAAAAGCTATGAATGAATTATTTAAACTGTTAAAAAACGTACACAATACAACGATATAGATCAAAACACATTTTTGAACATACTGTGACACTATATTGCTTGACTGAAAAATGTATTTTATGTATTTCTATTTATGTATGAGATATAAATCTGAATTTGCTCAAATATTCACACTCTTATCTTGTAGTAGTTTGGAGTAGTTAGTTACTCTTTAAAGCTCCTCTTTGTAACCTTTTACCCTCTTGGTAAAATAAATAAATAAAACATTAAATAAAACAACATGTTTCTTGTGGAAAACAGCTTTAGTTGTTTTTTCTTGTTATTGGAACATTGTCAGACATGAAAAATGGAAAAACATTTTCTAAGTGATACAAGAAAAGCTCATTAACATCAAAATCATTGACATAAGGATTACTAATCATGAAAATCTTTCTACTGTTAGAAAGCTAGAGGACTGACTGTCAGTTTGTTAAAATACCCATTTAGTAAGAAAAAAATGTCTCTAACTCTTTTCTAGCCACCTCTGAAAAGCTATAACCCATGCTGATGTCACCATGGCTTCTGTTGCTTTCTCCATTTGCCTATAGATGCAGTTTTATTATTTTTTTCCACATACAAAAAAAAAAAAACTTTAAAAAAGTCTAAGCTGGTTGGCTGGTTTTAGCTGGTCTTCCAGCCTGGCCATAACTGTTTTAAGAGGGGTTTTGACCAGTCAGCATAGGGTTTTTTGTTTCCCAGCAAAGAATATAGAGGTTGCATGACCCATTGATGCAAGCTGTGTCATCTAACTTTGAACTTCATGTTACTCCCACACCACATACACGCCAGATTTTCAGGAGTTCCTTGATGGCTCTGTGCTGTGTTGCATTACTGACACCTCCATTGCTTTTACATATAGACATCACCTGTGTGTTCAGCTTATGCATTCTCTGCTCATATCAGACTCAAGCACAGTTGTTTTTAAACCATTTCCATGAAAAACTTTTAATAGAATATTGTGAAAACATTTTACACACCATTTACCTGCTCCCAGAATCTCATTTATTTCCAAAGTAGCATATTCTCAACACTTTCGGTTTACCTTCCACAAGAATTATAGCCTGTCCATCACACTCCAATCCGATATAATGCTTTTTTGTTTACGTTTTTGTAACACGCTAAACCGGGTTTTGTTTACGACACCTCAAAAAATACTCAAAAAAAAAATTATAGCCTTTTAAAAATATATATTTGTATGTTATATTATGTAATGTTTGTCAAAATATAAGCAATAAAAATTTGCAACCCTCGTTATTATTCAAATAATACAAGGTTATTTTGAACTTGATAACCACGCGGAGTAAGCTTTCCCACCCATAACACTTTGTTGATGGGTTCCTGCAGTCGCGTGACTAAATATAGCGAAAATATCATTGAATTCAGACAGCAGAAACAGATACTGATATCAGGAGGCAAGATGTCACTCGCTGTGAAAAACATTTCTGTTACTTACAATCCTAACAACCAGAGCAATACCTTCACCAGCGGGGATTTTATATCGGGACAAGTCATTCTGGATGTAGTGAAGCGCACACAGATGCAGTCGCTGAGTGTGAAAATTAAAGGGAAAGCGGAAGTGTTTTGGACCGAGCATCACAGTAAATTCGCTGTTTATTCGGATGAGGAGAAGTATTATTCCGTGAAGATTTTTTTTGTTCGAGGTTACAAAACACATGGTAAGAGGAATTAGCTTCTGTACGTTTTACTTTATAGTTAGAATAAACCAGGTCGATTTAACCAGCTGTGTTTTGGTCATGCAGGAAATGAGACGCTGAAAGATCCATCAGGACAGCCATGTAAGTCTATTCTTGAATTAGATGAATAATAAAAATATATCAAATCTTATCTTTAATTTGATTTTGACTTCTTAGATCCTTCTGTTGTGGCACCGGGGCGTCATGTTTACCCATTTACCTTTCAGTTGCCTCTACAGTAAGTTAAGGGGGGATACAATTTTGAGAACAAAAGTTTAAAAATGTATCATGTTTTCAATTGAATGTAGTGTAAAATAACAATCTAATCATTGTTTTCGCGTTTAAAAAATATACAATTTAAACTAAAAAATAAACATTCCTTTAACTTTATTAGTATATTGGATTCATTTCTTAACCTTCAGGGTCGACAAAGATTAAAAAAAAAAAATTATAATAGGTTTACTACATATGACTGCATGGCAAAATGCTATATTATGTATTTTACAGACATATCAACCTTACAGTCATGCATTATTTTGGATAATTATGGTACATAGACATTTGTGCATTTCTCATATATTGCTATATTTCTGTTCTTTAACCTGTACTCTATTCACAACAACATTATGGTTTCATCCCTTCTTCCTTGATTGCTTGTTTCACCCTATTATCTGATGAGTGAAGAGGGGTTATTTTTTCTGTGTGACTGACTGAAGTTTGTAAACTGCTGCTGTCACTTGAAAACTAGAAATACCCAAACCCCACATGGCAACAGCAGACACTGGTGGGGACAATACTGCTGTGAAAAGATTTTTCTCTCATTTCTTCCTTTTGATAGATTTATTCTCCACCAAAGTAAGCTCAACCAAATACGGTAGATATCAGTTAATTCATATATTAAAACAATATTAATGTTACAGTGTTTCCGTGTCATTTTGTGAGAATGTGGTGGATGGATGTTAGTCCCTCTAGGATCCAAGGAAGAAAATTTTGTACTTTTTAAAATTAAATTCATCTTAATTTCAAAATTAAGAGCTGGAACAAAACTTTACTGTGCAAACTAAAATAAAAAATCTGCTAAATTTGCTTGTACTTGAAATTTAAGAGATTCAAACCTTTTTTTAGTTAGTGTTGGAAGCCAAACAAATAATAATAGTAATAGTCATATTTAAAAAAACAAAAACAAAAAACAAAAACATTTGAAATTAGTACCAACCACTGCATGTTAACCGTTAAACAAAGACACCGCATATGTAGAATAAACAGGTTTTTATTTAAATTTTATTGCATCGTTTCAACATTTAAATATTTTAAGCAAAAACAGTATGGTTTGACTTTAGCTTTTGGAAATCATGCTAAAACCAGCTTTACAAAAGCAGGACACTTCACGCACTCAACAGTGCATTTTGAAATTCTAAAAAAAAAAAATCATTTTTAAAAACTTTAGTATTCCATTCGGGATGATACTAAATATGATTGAGTGCATAGTGTATAAGCGCATAGTACATAGTGCGTAATTTGGGACACCACTAAAAACAGACAGGCTGAATGAGAATACTAATTCACTCAGCTTATGGAATGGAACTGCAGCAATAAGGGAGGAAAATGCCATTGAAACGTTTGTGAAGTCAGTTCCCTTCAGAAACACATTTTCTCTGTACATATGTTTATTTTAGGTCCTTTAGCTTTAATTCTGGCTGAAAATGCAGTTGATTTTTTTAATGGAAAACTCCAGCTTCTGTGAAAACAGGTTCGCTAACATTACTAATTTAATGAAATGTAAAAAACATACACTTTCAGTTTTAATTAATTGAATACATACTTTCCCAAAGTAATGGTTCGAAACACAACATTAAACACCCTTTTATGTTAAAATGATATCTTCAGTTTATTATGAAACTGTGGCAGAACAGATTAGACTTTGGTGACCCGCCACCATCTCATTATTTTAGTGCACTCAGCTTTTCTTCTACTCTTGACGAGTCCCTCAGTCCCAGCCGCTAAAAAAAGCCCCATGGCATGAGGCTGCAATCAGCACGCTTTACTTTTAGGATGGCACTCTGTGTTGATTGGGAAAAAAAGGTAAAGTAACATAAGGCAGCAACATAACAAAACGTGAAGAAAATGAAAGTATATAAATACATTCACAAGGCACTGTATTTAATGAATGGGAAACACTGTATTGACATATTTAAATATATATGTAAGGGATATTGTAGCTGTTCATTAAACATTTTTAATGCATGACGTGGAGGCCAAGAACCACTCAACGCAAAGCGCATTAACTAGCTGTGCATTATGCCTCTTTTATATGGTCTGCCTGAATACTCGATTCTGATTGGCTGGCAATAAAACGTTTAATGCGCAGATAGTTCCAAGTCAGCTCAAAGAATTAATGATTATATTAATGCCCTGTTTTAATTGATGCACACAAACCCACATACATCACTCACACAGAGAGAGGTGGGAGATAAAATAGCCTAGATGCTAGATTGCTATGTTATATTAAAATAAATCTTGATCTCTGTGTCTGATTTAAAGCAGGCAGAATACTAGAGCTAGTGAGCCATAACTGATGAAATAACCATCATTTTCCCCTGTTAGTCAAATATTGCGCTGCAAACATCATTAACAGCCTTAACTTGTTAGTACTGGCTGGCATGATTTGAGTCTGTGTTCCCCTATCTTGGTTTGTTATTTTGAAGTGTTTGTTCTCTATTGTTTCTGTGTTTCCTTGTTCCTTTACCCCCATGTTAGTTGCTCTGGTAATTGATTAGCTCCTCCCCATTGTTAGCTTGTTTCACGTGTATTTGAAGTCCACTCCATGACTGAGCAAATCCCTGCCTGTATTTCGACCATGTCTACCATTAAATCCCTGCAGACGGACCCACACATATCTCATGCCGTTACTCCCGTAACACTGGCAAATGGTCATGGTATAAGCGGGATAACACTGCTCCGAGTGTGTGTGTTCAATGTGTGTGCACTTGGATGGGTTAAATGCAGAGCACAAATATCTAGTATGTGTTATCGTACTTGGCCACACATCATTTCACTTTCACGTTCATAAAACACACTCAGATGCGATCTCTGACCTCTCTCTCTGTATGTGTGAGTGATGTGTGTGGTTTTGTTTGCATCAGTTAAAGCAGTGCATTAATATCTACAGTATTTCTAGTACTTCTAGTATAGTCTAGTAGTAGTACTTCCTGCTGTACAGTTTTACATGAAACATTTATTTTCCTTGTAGACACTTCCCACCAACCTTCAAAGGTTCAGTTGGAAAAGTTGTCTACACTTTGGAGACAAAACTCTCCAGATCAATGTGCACTTCTATCAAAGACAAAAAAGAGTTTCACTATATCCCCAGACCAGATGTGTCCAATCCTGAACTAATGGTGAGATTACAACAAAAACCCAATGTGTGCCTTTACCATCCATCCTCTATAGGTTTTGAGGTTCTCTTGTGTGTGTAATAAATGTTTTGTCTTATTTAGGCACCTCAGCGTGAAATCAGAGATAAAAAAATGCATTTCTTCACCTCTGGGAGTGTCTCGATGAACATAAACACAGAGAAAATGGGATACTACCTTGGTAAATTACTGTATATTTCTTTTAACATCTCAGTGGTGTAAATGTTCCGCCATGGAAACAATGGAACAAAAGCACGCACATCAATCTAAAAAAGGGTGCTCGACCAAAAAACATCCAGTAGATAGTGTGGTACAAGGTTGGCAACACCTAAGCTCCAAAACTATAAAAAAATGCATTAGTTAAAACAGCTCTTGCATATCAAATGTGACGTTTTGAGCACACAGGCTCTTCATCAGAGGGTACTGTTTCGCCATTATCACTAAACTCAAATTATGATCATATGATCAAACAGCCGTTTTAAAGAAAGACTTATTTAAACCATTTCTGTAAAATCTGAAATATCGAGCATTTTTATGGAGTAGGTGAACACTGTTACAATGTTTTATTATGTTACATGCATATTATAGATTAATTACATTAGACTTTATTCATTATCAGTGTATTTTGATCTCATGACACGATCAGGTTACGCATTATAAGTAACGTGCATTACATAATCAGTAACTAGTAAAGTCACTCCATACTTCTTAATAGATAAACTTATCTTTTTTTTGATTGAAGAGTGTTGATCTGTCTTTACTTCATCCTGAGTAAATTCATTTCACTTTTGGTATTAAGAGGCTTTTACATTTGCCATATTTTTTTAAATATTAAAAACAAACAATCAAGCCCAGCCCAGTTTTAAAAAGTTATGCAAAAGTAATGCAATGCATTACTTTCTATAAAAAATAACTAAGTAACGTAACGTTTACTTTTTTACTTTTTTAGAGAGTGTTGTAATGTATTACTTTTAAAAGTAACTTTCCCCAACACTGAACATAATTCTGGATTAGAAGGCTTATTTTGTCAAAAAAGGCAGACAGTGTCATAGTTTCTAGTGATTTTTTACTCTACAATTTTCATCTTATTGTTTCATTGTGTCTTGCTACAGGAGAAGGCTTGAAGGTTTTGGCTGAATTTCAGAACAATTCTACCCGTGCAGTTAAACCCAAATACTGCTTGTATGAAAAACACAGTTTTTTTGCAAGAGGAACGAGGAAACTTCACACACATGACCTGTTTAAAGAGGAAGGGGAACCCATTGAGCCGAACTCAAAGAAAACTGTCACCAAAGTTCTGTCCATCCCATCCCACCTTGCCATTTCTATCCTAAACTGTAGGATCCTCAAGGTTGAGTACAGACTCAGGGTGAGTTTGGGTGAACATCTTAAGCATATATTAGAATGCCATATCTCTGTTCGATTTTTAATTTAAAGTTGGATCATAATGTGTTAACATCTTTTTTTTAATTAAGGGATGTGCTGATTGTTTATCTCCAAGAGTTTTTGATGTTATTTTGTAACATGTTTCTTTTGTTGGGTCTGTTTCTTGTGCATGTTTCTTTTATCTTGTAGGTTATCACAGTTCCTGTTTATTTCATGCTTACCTTGCCCTTGGTTGTCCAGGTCATGTGTTTTATTCCTACTGATTGATTATTGTCATGTAATTCCCAGTGCTTGTTATAAGTAGCCATGCTTCCATTGTCGTTTTGTTGTGTATTGATGTATAACCTTCTGTCGGTGAGTGTAGTCCGTTCAAGTCGGGTCTGTCTATACTTAAGTCTGTTCATGCCATGTCGAGTCTGTTCATGTCAAGTTTAATAATTTGTATTTTTAAATTGCACTTGAGTTCTTCTATTCTCACGTTTAGTTGACAATCATTACAAATGACCTGTTCTTAATTTAAATAATATGATTTTCTATATTTGTGCTTTATGTCTAGATCTGCCTGGATCTGCCATATGCTTTAGATCTTGAAATCAATTTCCCAGTTGTGATTCTTCCTCCTAAGCCTGTGTCAGGGGCTACCAACAGTGACTCTGAAATCTGCAATCAACCAACAGGAAGCAATATGTACCCCAACCCACCTCCTATTTCTCCAAAACCTAATGTTGGGCCATCTGGTCAGTTTTGTGCAATTGGCCACTACAGACCTCCTCTGAATCAGTTTCCTCCACCTAGTTACCCTGGGCCTCCAGGTCAGTCTGCTCCTCCTAGTTACTCAGGACCTTCAGGTCAGTTTGCTCCACCTAGTTACCCTGGACCTCAGAGTCAGTTTGCTCCACCTAGTTACCCTGGACCTCAGAGTCAGTTTGCTCCACCTAGTTACCCTGGACCTCAGAGTCAGTTTGCTCCACCTAGTTACCTTATGCCTTCAGGTCTGTCTGCTCCTCCTAGTTACCCTGGACCTCCGGGTCAGTCTGCTCCTCCTAGTTACCCTGGACCTCCGGGTCAGTTTTCTTTACCTAGTTACGCTGGACCTCCCAGTCCATTTGGTTCTTCAGTTTCACATTCGTCTGACCCATTAGCTCCACCTCCATATCAGGAATATCAATTATTCCAACAATTTCCAGAACACTCTGAAAAATCTTGACAAAGAATCAGGTTCTATAGGCTTTTTTTTTTTTTTGTACTGTTTTATCTAGAATCACTACTTTTGTTAATATGTAGCCTTTTATATATTGGGTAGTGATGTTGGCTGTTAATAAACTAACAACATACTATTTATTTTTGCTTTATATGTTGATAAGATTATTGCATACATTTACTTTTTTAATATTGTTCTAACTTAAAGTTAAAATTGTAAATTGTGCTGCTTTAAAATTGTACATTTATTCAACCGTTAAAATGAATGTTTTGATAATAAACATAGTTTCGGGAGGACCGCTGTATGAATTACCCATGGCTGGCACTGCATCATCTAATCAATCTCCTTGTTTACGATCTCCAATCAAATCTTTCCCTCCCACTATAAATAAACCCATTTCCCTCATTTCCGCATCTCGCTTTTGTGCACCCCTCTTTCTCCCCATCTCCTCCTTAGCGCCACGACTTCCTCTGGGGGGGCAGACGGAGATCGAGCCGGACACCGAACCTCTAAACCCCGCCTAGGACTGCCAATTCTCCCGGCTCGCTCCCCGGACAGCACTCCAAATTTGCTTTATTAATTATTCATCATGAGGAAGCGTGAACTCGTGAAATGTATTCTATTGTGTTAAACTGTACAAGTGACAACATGAATATTTGAGTTGACTAAACTTAAAATTTAGTAAGCACATACATATATGGCTTCATATATATTTATAGTTGTAAGTAAAACACATGCAAGTATAAGTTAAGTATAAGTTATCTGAACAGGTGGCAAACACAAATAAAGGTGCTTCACAATGTCATAGAAGAACTTTTTTGTCTAAATGGTTTAATAAAGAACATTTAACATCTGAAGAACTTTGCTGTTTCATAAAAGGTTTGTGGCGAAAGAATAAAAAGGCAAAAAACAGATGGTTCTTTAAAGAACCTTTGACTAAATGGCTTTTGTGGAACAAAAAATGTTTCTTCTATAGGGCCTTTCACACAGCTTTAGCTCAAGAACTGAAGTACTGGGATTACGATTTTGAGAAAACTATTTCCAGTACCATTTTGCTCTGATGGTGGGTACTAAGAAGTGACAGAAGCCGATTGACAGTGACATAATTATATGCGCATGAGTTCAACAAGAAATAAAACAAAGAATAACAATGTGAACAACGTGAGGGTGAAGGATGTTGTGATCGAAGCTATGTTTTTGTTGTGTCTCAGGGGTTTCACAATAATGGACATGGAATACAGAAGTATGTCAAACAATTAAAAGAACAGAAAGTCAACTTGCAGTGCTACATCCCAGAAAGCACACATACGTCTGCAAGATGTCTGTTAAAGATCTCTTGATCTGGAAAGCATTTGCTGTCTAAAAACATCTGGCAGACATCATACACCTTATGGCAGGTGATGGTGTTTCTTACACGTTTAGCCAATCAGCTTAAACTTATGTCACCAATAGTTCCTGAAACTATTTTAGATCCTATTCTGAAGTAGGAGCTAATTTAGTTCCTCCAAACAAAGTTCCTGGAACAAAAATTGTTCCAAGTTGCACTGGTGCAAACACGCCAAAATTTGGGTAGTTCCACAATTGGTTTGAATACTACGAAATAATTTCTGCGGGCAAAAGGCCCTTATACGAAGAACCTTTTAAGCATCTTTAGTGTATTTTATTCTGTTGTTTTATATTACTGGAAACATAAAAACATTTTCAAAATGATGTAAGAAAAGATTACTAGTCATAACATGAGACATAACAATTGCTAGGCTGATAATGTCAAATATAATATAATATAATAAAAAAGTCATACTGTTAAAGAGCTACATGGCTGTCTGTCAGTTCATTAAACAACCCTGTTTAATCCATCTCTAGCTCACTTTTCTACCTCTGCCAAACTAAACTCTATGCTGATTTAAGTTTTATTACATATATATTCTGTCACTTTCACCTCAGCCTGTGGATGCTGCTAGTTTTGATTGTTTTTACAACCAGCCTACTGAAAAAAGAAAAAAAGAAGAAGAAACAAAACCCCTGAAAACAGTATAAGCTAGTCTTAACTATAAGACAACACATTATTTAAAAATTTTAACAAATACGATAATTTATTTCCTAAATGTGCTCTTCTATCTCAGTGTCTAAGGGCGTGTTTTGATTCTAGTTCTAAAAAGCAATTATTCACATTAATATTATTCACAACTAAACCATCCCCAGAGGATTGCTGCAGTTTTCAATAAGCTTATAATGAAGTACTAAAACCTATTCATTAAATACTAGTGCTTATTCTGTAAGTACCAGTGTTTATTCTTTAGGTATTAGTGTCTTTTGTACGTTACTAGTACGTATGCAAAACTATATAGCCATATAGCTTAATAATGAATATAGCTGCTAGAAATAAGCAAAAAACAAACAAACAAAAGGAATAATTACACTTCTCTTCCCTGTAGAAAAATTTAAGGATTTGCAAATGTGTTCCTCAAAGTTCTTATTTTTAGCCAAATTAAGGTTTTGTGAGGAATAATGAGTTAATGTAATTTCCTTTCACTCATACTCGTCATCAGAGGGCGCCTTCGCACAGAAACTTCACAAGTGAGACTCTCTTATGCCGAAGATTTTCAAAGTAATCGCATCACAGATCTTTTTACACTGCATGACTATCTGCGGTAGCATTCAGTTGCTTTTCACTTTAACTAGTAATTATTGCAATAGTAACTAGTATGTATTTAAATACTATTTGTAAGCATTCATTAGATACTATGCATTTTTTAGACACTACTACTACTTATTCATTAGATACTAGTACATATTTCGGAAACGAGATACCGATATTTGATCTTGTTTATTTGTTCCAATATCTTCTTGCCTCACTTTATATACATCTAAATTTTTTTGGGAATGTGGAGAGTAAAATCATGATCCATGATATTGTAGTGCACAATAAATAATTACCACTTCCGCATTTGCCCATGTGTGCAGCCATAGTATTCATAGGCGGATACTGGAGATATTACGTCATTGATAGGAGACAATGAACAGATTATTTAAATCTGGAATTTTTTGAATGTACAAATCCTACAGATCTTTTGAGGTAACGTAAGTACACAACTGCATGAAATGTATTACACTGTGCAAGTGGTTTTTGGATACTTTATAACAAAAATCTTACATATTGTGCCTTTAAAGCATAAGCACTAGCAGATAATGAATAAGTACTAGTACTTAATGGAAAAGATATAGCATCTAAAAGTACCAGTAACATGGAAACTGAAACTAGTGCGGTTTATTAAATGTTCAAATGCTTGCCATACGCCATCGGTTTATAGATTAAATGTTCAAATGTCTTGCCATAAGCGCGCAGCTCGCGCGTGCCTGTAAAGTCATTCCATAGAGTAAACACGCCAGAAGCGGATATTGGCACCAAGTGACAAGATGTCCCTCACTGTAAAAAACATTTCTGTTACTTACAATCCTATCAACGAGAGCAATACCTTCACCAGCGGGGATTTTATATCGGGACAAGTCATTCTGGATGTAGTGAAGCGCACACAGATGCAGTCGCTGAGTGTGAAAATTAAAGGGAAGGCAAAGGTGTGCTGGTCAGAACGTTATGGCCAAACAACTGTTGTTTACTCGGATAAGGAGAAGTATTATTCCGTGGAGACGTTTTTCGTTGTGGAGGACAAAACACATGGTAGGAGGAACTAGCTGTACATGGTTTATGTCAGTATAAACATACATCAGGTCAATTTAACCATGTTGTGTGAATCTTAGGTGAAGAGCGTGAAATGCTGAACGACCCCTACGGACAGCCGTGTAAGTCTGTTCTCAAGTTAGATGAATATTGCAAGAAGAGTTCTGGGAATTAAACTGAAACCAAAATCTTCCTTCTATGACTTATAAGATTCTTCGATTGTTGCAGAAGGGCGTCATGTTTACCCATTCACCTTTCAGTTGCCTCAACAGTAAGTTATACAACTCTGCTTTTCATACTTTGGATCTGTAAAGCGTGTAGGCCTATAGATCAAAAAAGATGCATGAGATCATAAAATGTACTTTAAAACGGGGACAAAAGAGTTAGGCTATCTTGACGTTTGACACTGCTCATACTTAACCAAGCGTTAACAATTAATCAGTTAATCGCCATAATACGACGTTTCTCATTCACGGCGCAGCCTTTCCTAAACCTCGCTTAGCGATCTTAATAATAATCATATTTGCGTTGTCGGTGTCATTTGACGCATCACGCGTTTGTCAACTAGGCTACTGAGGTTTCCAGAATAGAGTTTTTGGACTAAAGGCAAGAATGAAATGATCTCTTCTTTACTCTGGTCTTTGACACGTTCCTGTACTGTTCAGAACGCGATTGGTTTAGAACCGTAATCATGATGATCTTTGTATGCAGGTCTAGGTGTTCTCTCTGTTTAGTGCTTTTCCTGTTCATGGCATTACGTGCTGGTTAAGCCTACCTTTCTTTTCACATATTAGTTACATTAACAAGTTTAAAAATGCATATAGTTACATTAACATGTATTAATATAGTAATTAATACATTCATTTATTTGTTAATACATTAACATTTATTTCTTTTTCTCCTCAGATTTTTCAGTTCTGTTTTACAATCTCAAAATAACTCCACATTTAAACATTCTTTTCTTCATAGACACTTCCCACCATCCTTCAAAAGTTCAGTTGGAAAAATTGTGTACTCTTTAGAGGCGAAACTAGAAAGAGCCATGCGTGTTTCTAGCAAAGACAAAGCAGAGTTCCACTATGTACCCAAACCTGATGTGCCTGGTCCTGAACTAATGGTGAGACTATGATTAAAATCCCATGTTTTACTGTACATTCATCTATATGTTATTATCAATTATGTTATTATATATATTATATGTTTTGTCTTGTTTAGGAACCTCAATATGGAACCAAAGATAAACAAATGAAACTCTTCACCTCTGGGAGTGTCTCCATGAACATATACACAGAGAAAACGGGATACTACCTTGGTAACATTGTATTTGTTATTGTAACATCTCAGAATCGTGATGTTCCCTAATTGTCAACCATTCTTGTTCTGTTGTGTCACATAAAGCCAAAGCTCGGGTAACATCAGCCAGTTTCATTAAAATCAGTCAACACGTTCTGTCAGTTTGACACATACATTTTTAAATTTTGTCTCAGTAAGTTGCCGTCAGACTTTGTTCAGAGAAAGGCTTAATTTTTAATAAGTCTTAGCATTCATTTATTGTATAGTTTAGTTACTTCCATTATGGTCAAGTTTCATAGGTACAGCGTTGTCAATAGGGTTTGATTATGAAATTTTAATTGTCATGTGTAATAGGACTATAAAGAGGCATATTTCTGCCAAAACAGCAGTCAATTTGAATTTTCTGGTGATATTTTATCTCATCAATTACCTAATTAAGTGTATGTCTCTTCACAGGAGAGGGCTTGAAAGTTTTGGCTGAAGTTCAGAACAATTCCTCCCGGTCAATTAAGCCAAAATACTGCTTGTATGAAAAATACAGTTTTTTTGCAAAAAGCAAGAGAAAGCTTCACAAACATAACCTTCTAAAAGAGGAAGGGGAACCCATTGAGCCGAACTCAAAGAAAACTGTCACCAAAGTTCTGTCCATTCCTCCCAGCCTTGCCATCTCTATCCTAAACTGTAGGATCCTCAAGGTTGAGTACAGACTCAGGGTGAGTTTGAGCATCTAAACCAATTATACTTCAATGAAGTGAGCACGTACATTAGATTTTAACATATTTAATTTGAATCTTTATGCTGACCTAAAAGCATTAATGCACAAATTGTAAATTAAAAAAATAATTATTTGGACGTCTTTACAAATTTACAGTACAGTCCTAACTGAGTGATCTATATTTCAATGTGTTTGAATAGGTCTACCTGGATGTGCCGTATGCTTCAGATCCTGAGATCAAATTCCCAGTTGTGATTCTTCCTCCTCAGCCTGAGTCGGGTGCCAAAAACAGTGACTTTGGAATCTGGAATCAAGCACCAGAAAGCAATATGTACCCCAACCCACCTCCTATGGCTCCACAAGCCCCACCACTAATTGTAGTCGAAGCTCCTGATTATCCTGGTCCTCCTCATGTTCAGTTAGGAGCATCTGGTAACCCTGTTCCTCCTCTTGATCTGTTTGGTGCACCTGGTTTTCCTGGACCTCCTGGTCAGTTTAGTCCAAATTCTCATTGGCCTGACCCATCACCTCCACCTCCATATCAGGACTATCAATTATATCCACAATTGTCAGACCACCCTGAAAACTCTTGACAAATTTGTTTTAAAATGGTTTTTAAAACAATACGACTGTCTAATTATCATAGAATATTTTTATTCAAATATTTGCAAGAATGATTGATATTATCATGTAGCCTATTTTCTACAAAGTAATAATGAAATTAATATGCTAAAACCTTAAAACTGTTGAAGATTGGATACAATTTTAAGTCCGAACAACAGTTAATCAGTCTATTAAGTAATACTCAATGACGTTTTAATATGCACACTTACTGCAATCAAACAATTTTCCAATACATGATTTATTCTTTTTCTAATGTGGCTGAATAAGTAAAACATGTTTGTAAGTTTAATTTAATAAACATTGATGTATTTTTCCACTGTCTTTATAGATGAGTTTTTTAATTTGTGACATGACCCGAATCAATCAGCTGAGGACAGTTTTATACATAGCCATAGATTTTAGAATTAGCGTAATTTGACATGTAATACAGTTTCAAAATGCTGTCAAAATGCAATTTAAAACCCCCAAAGCCCTTTGACTGCTTACTCTTGCTAGATCCTTTTATTATGTTTGCTCAGGTATCGGCTGTCAAGGTCACACGTTTTACGATTATGCTAAAAAGCCTTTGAGCCACGCAATATTTGACATCTGAGACATTTTTACTGAACTTTATGAGTCTGAGGATAATCATGAGATTGAGTGTTGAGAACCAGGTAAGCATTTATCCAGTCTTTTACAGGTAAGGGATACCATGTTATACTAGTAGTGACAGGACAGTTAACATGGGATCAGCCAGGAATGCCTTTTATCACATAATATACTCACAGGGCCTTGGGGGAAACTGCCCCCTGGGTCCTGTAAATTTAAGCCAAATTTACCTTTTAGAATAGTGATGTGACTAAAGTTGAATTCCAGTAATACTTGAAATACATGATCCACTTCTCTGTTTTCTGTACACACCTTTATCTCATTATCACGCCAGGCGCTAACAGAGCCAGACAGTGTTGACAGCAATATTTGTACTCTAAACTATACAGTTTATTAATTATTAAATACAAAAGTAAACAGCCTACAGTATAGCTTCATTTTCAGCATCAAAACATTTCTTCAGTCAACGATTCTATTCATTATACAATAAATCAACCAATAAATCAATATTAACTAGTACAGAAACTAAAAAGTCAATACCATAGTGCAAGGGACAACAGAATCTTTGCAAAATGAAGTATCGTGTCAACCCCGTCACACCCACCTCTCTCTCACTCTCTCTCTTTGTTAAAAATAATATAATGCTAAGGTTGCTAATAGTGCATCAATTTTGTGCTTTCTAACCATTTAGCTTAATATGATTTGAGAAAATTATTATATTAACTAAAAATTAATACTAATCTAATAAACGTGAAGAGAGCTGATCAATAATTACAGTTTACACACTATGCATTTTGTATTTACATAAAATTACCAGATGCCATGGGAAGTATTTATACATATATCTATCTATCTATCTATCTATCTATCTATCTATCTATCTATCTATCTATCTATCTATCTATCTATCTATCTATCTCTCTCTCTCTCTCTCTCTCTCTGTCTCTCTATATATATATACTGTACCATGTACCTATAGGGAAATATATTTATTTAATTGAGCTTATTTGAGTAAAATGATATGTGCAGCATGACTCCCCCTGCAGGACATGAAGCAAAACACAAGAAGATGCTTCATGAACATCACCTGTTTGAGCAATTGCATACATTGATTTTACTTGGATTTTTGTTTTATCAGTGTTGTTCAACTACTACTGGAACATTTTACCTGGTAAGCCCTGTTTTGTTACAAAAGTCTTTAAGGCATGTCTTGTCTCTCATAAGTTATTCAGTTTATTTTTGTGAGATTTTATTTATGACTATTTATTAATATTAGTGCTCTGCAGGCAGGGTTTTAAGACTGTGTTGTTTATTTAGTCTCAGTCCTTGGCAGGTCTTAAATTTTGAAAAACAAAATCTCAGTTGAACAACAACACATGGACAACACCAAAAAAAGAAAATCCATGTATGACAACGTTAGGACAGAGAGAGTGGTCAGGCACATCTAATCATACTACTTCACCATCGTTCATTTAATACTTTGTTGCTTATTAGCAATTGGTGTACAATATTAATATAATTAAAAAAAAAAAAAAAAACAATATGCGATTAGTATAAATCATGTTTTTTTGCCACTGTATCTCCGGTCTCAAAGCTGCCCATCACTGTGAGACTAATAGAATTTGTAGCTTTAAGTAAATTTTGTGCTTTCTTTTGTTTTGTCATTTCATGTTGTTTGACCAATTCTTTTATATTTCCTAACTGATCCAAGCTTGTAGGCTGTAGTTTGGATTAGAGTAGATTTTGTTATTTCACTAGAGGTATTCTTATTTTCCAAGGTCTTTAAATGATTGTATGATTTTTTATCTTGGTTCTATTTTGTGAGAGTGATACACGATCAGTGTGTGCTGTCCTATCTCACTGTAATCAAATCTGTTATGTTTACTGTACAACTGATGCCCTTTTTTTCTCCTGTGTTTGTTTTACTATGACGCTGAGTTGCATCCGCATCTGCATTACCTATATAGCCCACTTCCATCAGAGAAAATTATTGAAATAATGCAAAAACAACAACAAAAAAAACATATATACATTCATAATTTACAGTATGTAAATTTACAGTACATAATTTCTAAATGACAAGAACTTGCAATGTCAGCTTTGAAGAAGAACTAATCCTGGATTTGAAGCAGGATAGATTCTCCTATATTTGACTTGATCTAGTGTTCATTTTATTTATTTATTTTTTGGTAAAAAAACTACATCTTCAAAATGTAAATCATTTTGGTGATTAATGTTACATTTGGTGAAGTTTCTTAAATTTATGGACTAATTTTAATAAACAATCAGCAGCTTTTTAAGTCAGAAGGCTGGGCATATTTCTTTAGCAGAACAAAATGTCCTATTTCAAACACTTTAACAACAGGAATACAGAAAACAAAATATTAAGTTTAAAAAAGCTATATGCTATTTAAGTTATAATTAATTATAATAGGTCGTTTTGAATTAATATATACACGCGAATCCCTAATTTTAATCTATAAATAACTTGTTACTTAGTAAGTATTCTCAGTATGTTTTTATATTCATGCATATTCAACGTTCATATTGTTCATCCTGCATTCTCTCAACAAGCCTACTAATGAGTAATGTGAAGTGGAATTCCATGCATGCTTTGCCAAACATCATTTGGCGGCCAAGTTTGTTTCTATACGCAAATATTGGCACAAGTTCTGTGTATACTATTTATTGCTTGCAAATATTTAAAGAACTGCAAAATGACTGTGTCCTTATACAGTGAGTGGACAGAAAATCTGAGATCACGTTGAGAATCTGGGATTTCCCCTCTGAAATCTGAATGGTTTTTGGAAATAAAATTAAAAAATGCATCAACGAATAGAAACACTCCAAATAAACATTAGGTTATAATAAAATGAGAATTCCATTTTAATTGTCGCTTGCATCTGGGACATTTTGCCCCGGGACATTTCATGCTGGATCATTGCATACCTAGAAATATGGAGCCTACTGTACTTGTACTGTACAGATTCAGAGGTGTTTAAATGATATGTATTTTTTAAACCCAAAATAAGAATAGGCATAGCCTTCAGCAAAATTTTAAAATAATGAACAAACTAGTTTCCTTACTGCATGTTCAAATTCTGCCATCTACTGGTTGACGCTAGACATTTCTGAAGCTGTTTTAAAGCAATTGCTTACTGAATTACATTACAAGGAAATCAATACAAATTGCAATTTAATGTCTATAGATAGATAGATAGACTCAAATACATTGTATTTTAAAAATTTTCCTTTGTCTGACAGCTCTCCGTTAAGCCAGATGGACAGCATGGGCAACTTCAGTCAACTTCTTCCTGATGTCTAGCTACTGTAGAGTCTCAATCCTTTTCACCATGCAGATTTAATACTTTTATAAGCGGCACATATCTATTTTTAATAGCTGCCTTTTGCAGTGAAAACCATGCAAGTACATGTGAATGTCCCTCTTTCAGCTATTTGTGAGATTAAACAAACCGTTGGCCTCTTCTGCCGTCATCCCTCTCCACATTTGAACGTGGACTGTTTTTGGAACAGAGCTCAAGGGGTGTGGTTTGAGCTATCTCCCAACTCACAGCCGGCAAGTACCCATGACAACTATTTGAGCCTGCTGGCAACTCACTGTCTTCACATGTTGGGGTTGCCATAGCAACTCCCCGCGGGACTCCCCCTAGATCGACAGGAGGGGCGTCCAGTTGACTAACCCGTTCTTCGTCAGAGAGCTGGAGGGAAAAGCACTGTTGTGGATCTGAGAAACCAAAACCTCAAGAGGACCACGCTTGCAGGCCTAACACTGACTCACCAAAACAAGCCGAGGGAACAACCAAACAATGGCACTCCAATGTTATGCACTCACTTGATGATTGTTCTGCATGCCTTGTAATGTTAAATAATTATTTCCATTATTATGTAATTTTAAACTGCACGTAATTATTTCTTCCTAAATGGAAAGGAAAATCAGTTAATTGAAAAAAAAAGATGCATATTAGAAAAAAATGTGTCTAAACAACAATGCGCTTTACATACATTTAGATTTTGTTAATTTTGTTCCATTGAGAATCATCATAAGCTGTCGTAAAGACAGTTTATCCAAATTATATACTGACATATTGGCTGTTCTTACGTCTGTAAATAACACTGAAATCAGGAATAGAATGCACTAGGTGTTTGGATTGAGCTTTATAAAGTAATCTTTACACATTGCCTAAAGATGTCATGATTCGAAGACTGTGGTTTTTAGTGTCTTTGTTGCGTTGAGTACTGAAAAAAGGCAAGAATTTCTCTTTTGCTTTGAATTGCGAAGCCTTTTTAGACATATAAGTACTGGTTTACACAATACAACAATAGAGAGAGACAATCAAAAAGAAAGCCCTTCTAATAAGAAAATGCCAACCAATTACAACAAACCATTATCAGAGAGCGATTTGAAACAAAAGACTTTTAAGTATTTATTTTGAAAAAAGCATAAGAACTTCTCACAGAAAACATATGCTCTTTTAGGTGCCAATGTACGTGTTGAAAAGTTTTATTTATCCATAAAATGCATTTTTTGTTCATCGTAATATAAAAAGTGACAAGGCCTTTTGTTGGCAATATGAAAGTCAATTGGATAAAACATTCTATGCTAATGCAAATGTATAATTTCTGTTTCCTTGCAAATCGTGCATTACTACAACAACTATTACTAGAGTACGATTACTAATCAAATCAGACTACTGTGATTGGTACAGCACTTGCAGTGGTTGCCTTTGCATAAGAAATCCACTGTTTCAAATGTTTTTAATGATAAACAAACAAAACGTGGAAATTTTTGTTTTTTAAAAAAATGCTCATTTATGGAATTCACTGAAGCACCCTCCTCTACACAGGTGCACGTTGCAGATCTTACACCCGAACACGCTCTCGTGTCTCAGGCCTTTGTTAGTGCAGTTCCTACAGCGCCGCGAGCGTTCTGACATGCGCTCGAGGCGGTGCCCGTACTCCAAGGGCGAGTCCGCATGGCGTTTACGGGCCGCCCGCTCCATGCCCCTTGCCCCCTGGTAGTCACCAATCAGCTGCTGTGCCAGGCGAATACGGAAATGCCGCTGTGTAAACTGTTTGCCATTGAAGCCTGCTGGCGGTGACCCTCCTCGGCTTTCTCGCAAAACCACGTAGGCATTGACGATGCAGAGATTAACGTAGAACCACAAAAAGTAGCGCCACCATTTTTTGCATGGCCTCCCGACCTGATAGCACTCCCTAAGCTGGTCGCACAAATCAACACCCCTCATGTTCTCTTGGTATAAAAGCAGGGGAAGCGGACGAGGTATCCCAAGCCCCACCAGTCCGTAGTCTCCATCGCTTGTGTCTCCATCGTGTTTACCTGGCCCAATGCCCACAATGCCAGGCGCAGAGTTAGTGGACACGCAGCTAACGATTTTAGCATCCCTTGTGATGGTGGCCACCAGGTTGCCGTGCTGACACTGATAGAACTCACCCAGCGCTAACTTCCCAACGTTGCGAGGTTTAAGGGCTTCGGGATAACCTCGCCGACACGGGTTGGTGGGCCCGCAGGCGTAGAGCCCTTGACGTAGCAGATGTTGCAGCAGGGGCACCGACGTGAAGAAGCTGTCAAAGAAAATGTGGTGGTGTCTTCCCTCAAGCCCCCTTGCTAGTGACGTCACCACCTTGTGGCTCAAGCCAGCAGCTGCCAGATCGTCGCTCGGCTTACCGACATAAATACGGGTGCGGTGGCAATAGCCCGAGCGAGAGTCGCAGAGCATCCACACTTTTAATCCCTTGCGCAATGGCTTCGATGGCATATACTGCGTCGGCGAAAAGCGGCCCTTCGGGGCAATAGCACACTCATCAATAGTCAAGCAACGGTTAGGCAGGTAGGCATCCCACATTGTATTTCCAACCATATCCAGCAGGGGGCGTATTTTGTAAAGTCCATCGTATCCCAGTTCCCCTTTGGAAGGCTCTGACTCCCGGTCACACAAGTGCAGGTTTTGGTTGAGTTTTTCGAATCGCCGGGCAGTCATTGTTTTCTTAAAGCCAGCATTCCCAATGAAAATGTCACTGGCCCAGTACATGCCATAGTCTGGCAGCTGATTGATGCCCATGAGGATGTTAAGGCCAACATATGCCCTCATTTCTCTAATGTCAGTGGGGTGCCAGTGGGCGTCTGATCTGCCGCTTCTCCTTTGCCGGTAGAGGGCGTAGTTGTTTGTTTGTTCTACCATGTGTTCAAACAATGAATCTGGGAAGAGCAACCGGAAATAGTCTAAAGTGTCAGCATCATCCCCTAGCGAGTGCTGAGGGCCACTGTCAGCGGTGAAAGGCTCAATTGATATTACCTGGTCAGGCTCTCCCCAGAAATCCGAGGAAGTGCACTCGTCGTCCAAAACATCATATGTGCTGAATAAAGCTGGGTGTTCCTCCTCTTCTAGATCGGAAAAATCGATGTCCGAGTCGGTCGAAGAGGTTTCAGAGCAATTATTGGAAGTCGCATAATAGGAGTCCTCCTCGTAGTCCTCATGCTTGATCCCATTTCCAGTGACTAAAATGATATTGCAGCCGCCTCCCGCGATGTAGCTGGAGGAGTCCGCAGTCTCTTCTCCCTCCGCCGCCGCCGCAGCCGCCGCCGCCGCCGCGCTCTCCAGCTCAGGCTCCCCCTTGTTCTCCTGCAGTTCCTCGTCTTCCTCGTCCGACTCGGACTTTCTGAAAGGAATCTCGAACCACTTCACATCGACGGGGAGATTTAACGGGCAGTCCTCGCCGTCGGAGAGCGCGTTCGTTTCTGTGTCAGTGCTAGTTTCCAAAATAGTAAAAAGCTCTCCTCTTTTTCTTGCCGCCATGTCGGGGTATTGAACTGCCCCTGCATGAGTCCTTTATTTATTTTAGCGGGGTAAATATTCGTCAAAACTAACCGCAAATTCAAAAGCAGCCGAAACGGTCTCGCGTGTGCGCCCGGGCAACTCATGGGTGTCTAAATCGGGCTGTTTTGTAGAATAGTTTCTCATGGTTTCCGCTCTTGCTTTGGTACGCTTTGTAGCGCAGTGTGGCCGCAGACGTCAGAAGCTGCTCGCATGTCCTGCTTTGTAAGGGCGTTTTGCGACTGCAGCTGGTGGGGTTGCTGCTAGTTCGCTGGGCTGCCAGATGGCCGCTTGCTGTTGTAATGCCCGTTGGCACTTGCCACTGCCACGATCACTGCTTGAGAGCACCGTAGAGACGGCAGATAAAAAGTTCAGGACAATAAATGTACCCACGAAAAGTGGCAAAAGTACCATGGTACTTCTGATCTTATTTTCTTGAACGTGTCCCCTGGTAGTATCACGCCTTTGTCGACCTACATCAGGTTTTTGAATATTGTACTACCATGGTGCTATGTTCTGTGATATGGTACCATGATATTCTTAAAATTGGTTGTTTACATTTAAAAAGCACTATGGTATTTCCATCTGACATCTTAACTGAACCACTGCCACAGCATGCTCTTTTGTAAGAGCAATAACGAACCATTCAAAAAGTCATTTACAGCTAATATTAGTTATGATATTTAATAGTAATGTCATATCTGTTGTTTTTTTTAATTATTGCCATTTCATGACTTAAAGCGACAGTATTAATAATCTAGTTAGTGACAAGCATTCTGAAGTTGCACCTGCTCAATCTTAATAAACCTGTGTCACGATAAACCATAACAATGATGCATGTGCACTGATCTGCTACATTTTTTTATAGATACTGCATTAGCAGTGTCTACGTTTTATTCTTTTAAACTTGCAAAGGCAGGTTGGGTATTACTACTGAGAAAAAAAAAAAAAATTAACCCTTTAATTGTGTTCTCAGTTGTTTTGTAGACCATGGTTTTGTGTTGCATAAGCTAGACATCTTGATGGAAATGTGAGATATTTTGTCCTTAAATGTTATGCGGCAGTACTCCGTTGCATCCATCTACAACTAATATAAATGCATTTGGAATCTGAGCTTTGTTACAAAATATTAAATTAATTTCAACAGTGCGTGTCCGTAAGAGCAAGTTGGCTTTATCTGGTCTGTTTTTAAGGGTAGCATATTCATAACTCTTTATGATTTCCCACAATCTAGTGCATGTGGTTCAGTGGCTGGTAAAAGAAGCCACTGGTAAATGTAAAAAAAAAAACCCATAACATTCTTAACATATTTGCTTAGACATGACTAAAGATAACTTTCCAGCTCATTAGATATGACTTAATGATGCCTGGAAGTCTGTTTGAAACCAATATTCTTTTGGAGGAAGTATCTTCATACCCACTGTCTGCAAACTCATTAACTAACTGGGCAGCAAAAGCAGCTGGCTTAGTTTATGGACAGAGCCTGTAATGCCAATTCATCTTCATTGCTCTTCATTTCAGTCAGTCATTTCTTTCATTAGCTCAGAATGTAAAAAAAGGCTAGGAATCTGAGATTTCACTTAGATTTTTATTTCTTTTTAAAAAAGTAGCCCATCTCTTGGAATGACAGCTAAAGGTTTAAGAACAATGAACTTAGCATGCCATGAAGTTCTTCAAAAATAGCACCGATAAATGACTGGAATAAAATAGCAGAGCAGCAACAGTCTAAAATGATTTCTATACTAATATGAGTGTTTCATTTCAGTGTGCTTGGTGAACACTGAACCATGATGTCTTAATTATACTGAAGTGTATCCTCCACTTCAGGCCTAATGTGTAATTTTCTTTATGCACATGGAATTGCTCTTTTGAAAGTAAAGTGACAGAAACACAACTGGAACCAAGCTTGAACAGAAATAGATGTACACTGTAAAAAAAAAAAAAAAACCCAGCCTGTGGAGTGCTGGGCTGCTGCAGCCCCCACACAGACTCTATTGGTTGGGTGGAGTGACTATGACCAATAGGGGCAGAGAGCTCATGAATGGGTGTGGAGAGAGGAAGGGGAGGGAGTTAAAGCTGGTTAAATCAAAGTTAAATTGTATTTTTAACTTCTTATTGATTTCATAAATTTTTATTATAGTCAGGCATTCATCCTTTTCCCCAATTACAATATCCATAAGCTTTTTCCAAGGGCAAATTAATGTTTAGTTACTTATTTAATTAAAATTCACTTCTCTTTCATCATTCAGACTGTACCAAAGAGCCATCCTGGCAGTGACCTTGCCATGGCACCTTTACAATAGCAGCAGATGAATCCTAGTCCCTGTGAGCCGTGGAAGACTCATACTCCGCCTAGGCGAAAGACATGCTGAGATCACTTTCCCTGCCCCAGACAAATGCCCCCTTATGTAAAAACACAAAAATGCCAGAATGCTAGCGCACTCTGTGTCTGTCCTGCTTAGCCCTGAGTGGTAGCTATGTCTTCTCTGAGGAGAAATGTGATGCCTGCAGTTTAGCCATATGGAATCGAAATAAGGACAAATGTAGATAAAGCAAGATGAATGATTCATCTTCTAATTCACTTGTGATAATATATAGTGAAATAAATGGCCCATTGGGTTTTAATGCTCTTTTTTTAAGGCTCGTTCTCATTCTCTTGAGATATAAGCATGGCTGCTGGCTCTAAAATAGGAATAAACACCCAAGAGATTCAGATTCAGCCAGAGGACCCCTTACACTTAATTACATCAGTGTTCCTTCATTATCTTTTTGATGTTCCAGCTGAGGTCTTTACTCAACTGAAGACTTCAGCAAACAAGACCAGAGATTTCCTAATCCATTCTTTTTCTTATTGCTGCTGCACTACTAGTCTATATGTGTCAGCATTATAGGCTACATTTTTAATTTACCTTTAATACCCATAAGAATGATTGAGATTCTCTGAGGTCGTGTTTATAATAAAAAATAGTGCTGACAAATGACTTTAGAAGAGGTTCTTGGACTAGATTGGTTCATAAAACAAATTTTCGCAGTCTTACAATATGTCTAGTTACCGACGATGACCACTAGAGAGCGCTACAACGCAACCTATTCATACAATGGCGTTGACCTCCTAGGCACGTCCTGATTTTGCTGAGTTAGGCCATCCTGGATTAACATATTTTGTTGACCCTGGAACAACATTTTATTCCAGATTTTTAGTTTTGACCAGATCTCTACACCTAAACCAAACCCTACCCATGAGTAATGCCTAAAATCTGAGGAAATGATAGATGACTGACACTGATGTACAAGCACCAAACACTG
>JAUYWG010000038.1:13425622-13450828 GCA_034779775.1 Enteromius afrohamiltoni
ATCACAATGTTGTTCCAGGGTCAACACAGATGTTGACCCAGGGACACGCCTAACTCAGCAAAATCAGGTTCTGCGACGGGCCGCACACACACCCTTGTTATTACAAAACGTGATTATATTTTCAAGTTTTGCTTTTTACATTCATACCAAAAAAATTAAGAAATTGAACAGAGACGATTGAATCAAGTTCGCTCCATAAAATGTTTCCAGAAAAAGTAATGTAGTAAGTGAATGTAGTCTGAATTCTCACTCAGAACTGATCTCAGATACCCACACACACTCAGGGAGGTCAAGGCTATCGGGTTCAGTTTAGCATACTCTTTTTTATGCCACATGTTTGCTCATAAAAGGTAAGAATGACGAGAAATTGCGTCTGCAGTGGTTTTAACTAGGTCTGGACTAAGTCTTTTTTTTTATACAACAGACCTAATTTTACTGAAGAGAAACAGTCTTTATAGACCTAGTTTAATAGTACGAAAAGAGATTTTAGATACTATCCTACCGCTTTTTTCACAAACTACTGCATTAACCCATTAACCTGCATGCACACGCTATGAAAATAACTTTGCCCCCCCAATTTGTGGACAAAAATGACCCATCTATGCAAACAAGAAAAAATAATAAACAAAAAATAAAATATTTATGGATGTATATGAATGTATATAAATAAATAAATTAATTAATTAATTAAACTGTAATTAAACTGTCTGTAGTGCTTTACAGACATCTTACTTTATTCAAAACGTATTATAAAAATATGTATCAAAAACAAGTTAATTGAGAAATTCCTGGAATACTGAATGATGAAATTTATTGCAAAGATCAATTTAGACCCAAGTAGTGCATCAAAGAGTTAACAAACAGTTTATGCATCTGAGCAGGAAGCCTAAATTTATCATATACATTTGAATTCTAAATATTGCATAATGCTTTATGCTCTTTGGGGACACCATGTAATGTTAATAATTTTGAATCTAGATATTTTCTGGTATAAGCATCTTATCGGTCCTTAACGTGTATTGTTACTATTATATAACTTAATACAGCAGTTTTGTTTAAGAAGTGAACAGAATTAGACATTATTTAATTTATTCATATATTGCAATACAACAGTGCTCCTATTAAGTGTTATTAGACAAATAGACATAGAAATAATTTAATTAGAAAAAATTCTAAATTAATAGAAATAATTAACAGTGAGCTACAGCAAATGTTTTAGTCTTTTGACAAAGCTCTTTCAAGACTGTTTTGTCTGAGTAGTGAGGCCTGAGTGGATCTGATGTTTAAATGAGTGGTCCTGCTCGCTATTATTTATTTATTTGTCCTACTCTCTATTGAGAGATGGGCTACAGAATTTCTTCAGAGGGTTTGAGAGTGCCATCACATGGAGATTGGGAGAACTTCAGCAGAACAAGAAAAAGGCTGATGAGTTCCTAACACGGGGATGGAATTATTGTTGCAAATGCTATATATTATGCAGCATTTAACTTTATTAACCTGTTAATTCTTGCATACATTCAAGAATTTTTAGCACATTAGAATAATTTCTAATGGTTCATGTAAGTTCAGTTGCGCTGACATTAAAAAGTCACTTTCATGTCTGTCTGTTAGTGGTGCAGACATTAGCAGTAAATTGTAATTTGAAACAGATGTCTTACAGAGTTTTTAAAGGAGAGACCGGTGATGATTATAACAGATTATATCACCGTCACTCTAACTACTTAGTAATTAGCAATGTTAAAGATAGGAAAATGGATGATTTCCACTCATGTTAAATGACAGAATTGGTATCAGCTGACTCATTTGCTAGGGATACTGGGAAGTTATGTAATTATTTATCATAGGAATCAAACTAAAGATAACAGCAGATAAAGTAATTACAAATAGTGTTACAACCATCTCCAGTCTTTTTCTCTGCTCTTCCCTTTCTGTTCACACTGCTTCTGATTCACAGTGGATCATCGTTGAAAACCCAGCAGATGTGTGTGAGTAAAGCTAAGTCTTATCCAGTTAATATCAGATGCAGCCTTTTGAGCGAATCCAGGTTTCGTCATTTCATCATGACTAATTCAAACTATCTTTTATCTCAGACTGCAGACATTGAGTAATAGGTGACTGGCCAAGCTTTATGGGAAAGCAGTTCTTGATTGTTTTTGCCCAAGCGTTTTCCTGTACAAGAGGATCAAGGAAATGCAAAATGTTATAAATGTGTTGTGTTTTCTTAGAGTGCTGGATACCAGACGTCTGTAGAACAGAAGTCTTTCATCCTCAATTTAATGGCTGTGCTGGAACAGGGCAGCAGTAAACATAATCAATCTCGTGCCTGTCACATGCATGTCATCCATTTTTCATTTTAAAGGGCTTGAGAAATTTTATCATGCCAGTGTCCGAGAAAGGCATTATGCCAATGTGTTTTCGAAACAACTACACCACATATTGCGTATGAAGTACATTTTTTTAATTAAATATTCCTGCTTGTTTATGACCATCCTAAAATTAAATTTAATGCTGTGCTGCTTTTTAATTTATGCTGTCTGTTATAATTAATGAAATGTCACAGACATTTCTATGACGCAATAGGCACATTGTTGCAATGGCTAAATACTCTGATGGGGCTTAAGAAGAAATGGCCATAAGTACTTACAAATGTTTGGCTGAAGTAAAACGAAAGCCAAGTTTTGATAAAACTGCTAGGAAAATGGCATCAAGCCAGATGGGTTTAAACAAATGGATGTATTTGCTCATGTCAAACACTGAATGTTTGGATAGATCTTCATGCTATACAATAGGGTCTGCAGCTATTTCCTTTTTATGTACCAAACAGGGACTAATAGGCTGATATTATATAGTCTACTGTATCATGTCAGTCTAAACAACAAAATGTTTAGTCTCCATTTCTCTAGAGAATTGTGTGTGTGTGTGTTTTTGATGGTGTTAGCATTCATTTGTATGTGTATAAGTGCAATCCAAACAATTACTTCCAAAACCCGAGAGGGTTTTTAGGAATATAACCTGCCTTGTTTTGAAGCACTGATTTCTCTCTTTTCTCTAATAAGATCGGTCACAAACATAATTCCTGCTACCTAATGTGTCTTATTAACTTACTGTCATATATTGTGTGCTACACATTTCTTCTCTCTTTCGTCCATTTTCTCCATTGCTAATGAAACTCTTAAGCCTCTTAAAAGTCTTCGTCCATACTCCTAACAATGTTGTATCTTAAGACCACTTTTAAGGGTCATGAAGCTTTAAGAGTTAAGAGTTTTTTCTTTGCCAGGATCTTTTCTTCTATTTTAAGAGGAAACATCCACATTTATAAAAAAAATCTCAGCATTTTGTTATTAGCAGCAACTATTTGATTTTACACGAATGCAAGTGTGATCATGGGAGTGAATCATGGCATGGACAGAGGAGATCTCTGAGGACCTCAGCAAGAGAGGTCTTTTTTTTTTTTTTTTTTTGCTTATCAGCCTGGAAGAGATTACAAAACCATCCCAAGGAGTATGGACACAAATTCAGAGTCAGACAGCTTGTGTACAAACAGAGGAAATTCAAGACCATTGTTACCCTCCCCAGAAGTGGTTAAAAGCAAAATAGTTAATGATATCACAAAGGAACCTAGAGCAACTTCTAAGCAACTGAAGCCTCTCTCATGTTGAACGATGTTAAAGGAATATGAAAATGAAAATTCTTTCATCATTTACTCACCCTTAAGTAGTTCCAAATCTGCCAAACAAAACACAAAGGAAAATATTTCAAAATAAGTTTGTAACCAGGCTGTTTTGTGTCACCATTGACAATCGTTTTTTTCCCTATGGAAATCAGTGGTGACCGAAAATTGGTTACAAACTATTTTAGAAATATATTTCTTTTGTGTTCGGCAGAAAAAAGAAATTCATACAGGTTTGGAACTACTACTTGGAACTAGGGGGTAACACTTTACAATAACAGTACATGAATTTTCATGTACTAATACATTATTTAACAATTACTTGACTGTAAACTAATGATGAGTTAAGACTAATCAATTAATCAAGAACTAACTTAACTACGACATGACTCACATGAATTACTGCATGAATAACGCCACATTAATTACATGTTAGTTACTGCATGTAAGTTCATGTATTAATTAACAATTTGTGGTAAACTAAACCAAACTTGTTTTAATGGCACAAAATAGTTTATAGATCTGCCACCTGCAGCTGTCACAAACGTCAATGAATGACAGAGAACATCTTGCAATATTTATATTTATCATAACTCATAACAAGTTCTTCTCATCCTGTTTTGAGTAATTCCACCGCTGCCATCCTATAATAATGTTTTTATTATAATTAACCTGACACAATTTTCCAAATTAAAATCATAGAGAAGATGATCATCTTTTTGGTTATGTTATAAAATGGTTTACTGTCATTATACATTAATAATGCAATGAAGTCAGATGTTTCTCTTGTGCTCTTGCTCTTCTTTTGGGCCACTATTGCTTCTTCAAAATGTCAACTTTCCTCCTACCGTTTAGTTACTTCTCCATCCAAATACAGCCACAGGACCTCTGCTCTTCCACTTCTATACAAACCCCAAAAAGTACCAAATATCTGAATATGTATAAAAATGCGTAATTGATCACTTTTTAAGGATGTTAACAAGTCATGAATTCATGTTATTTTATAACGAATTAATGAAAAGTTAAAAGTAATGATGTGCCCCTCCCCCCCAAGTAAAGTCATGACATAATTATATTAGTGCTGTCAAATGATTAATCGCGATTAATCGCATCCAAAATAAAAGTTTTTCTTTACATAATATATGTGTTGATGCTGTGTTTATTTATTATGTAACAACTCATGAATTCATGATGTGACACAGTGGCGGTTCAACATGGAATTACTCACCAAGCAAAACCCTCTTTCAACTCTGCCCCAATATCAAGAAGCCATCTCTCTCCAATACAGTTAAACTTTTATATAACAGGGCTGCAAATGAACCAAACCCATCCAAACTAACTTGAACATAAACACACATAACATCACTAATACAAAAACCCAACTGTCTTGCTTAAACGAAACAAAAATAAGTAAACTCTAAAGAAATACCCATATTGCACCCATATTTTTTTAATTTAAGTTTTATAGATGATTTTTTTATTTTACTACAAATATGTTTTGTTGTTGTATTGTTTTTTAAAATCTATTAATCATTTTTATTTATTAATAATTTTTAAATTTTAATTTATTAATCATTAATAAAATAACACCCACACACACACAAACACACTGTCCTTAAGACATAATAAGCAGTATGTGTTGAACATGACCAATCACAAGAGCAGAGAGATCTGATATTTGATCCCTGCCTCCAAAGCACCCGAGCCCTGCTTAGCGGCGTTCACGTGCGAGCACGTTTTTGCGCATAGTGTTGTGTGCTCTAGTTGCTTGCGAGAATGGTTTTCTGCGCGCGCAAATGAGCACGTGTTGTTTTTATGGACTGCCCCGTTCGCTCATGCCTAAACCCGCCACTGACGTGACAGCTGCAGGTGGCAAATTTATAAACAAATTTGTACCAAAAAAGCATGTTTGATGTAGTTTACCACAAATTGTTAATTAATACATTAACTAACATAAGGTGGCGTTATTCATGCAGTAATTCATGTGAGTCATGTCATAGTTAAGTTAGCTTGTGATTAATAGATGTCTTAATTCATTAGTTTATAGTCAAGAAATTGTTCATTCCTATATTAGTACATGATAATTCATGTACTGTTATTGTAAAGTGTTACCACTTGAGGATGAGTAAATGATGACAGAATTACATGACACTATTCCTTTAATGTTTTGTGAGTCCACCATTAGAAGAACACTGAACAACCATGGTGTTGCAATGAGAACGGCTATCCAAAAAGAGAAACGCTGTTGTCTAACATAACATCTTTAAATGCAAATTCCTATTATGCATTTATCACTGTCAGAAACAAAGGCAAAAAAAAATCCCTTGCAACAGCTTGTCACCGAGGCAGTAGCAATGTTCTGTTTTGGTACCATTATCGACCGTTTTGAGGTAAAGAAGGTACAAAGGTGTCCCTTTGAGGATACTGTCACTGTTGTACCCCTAAACTGTTTTCCGAGATAGTACAAGAGGCAAGGCAAAGCTCTGTTAGCTGAACTGAAATGAGAGTTAAAGTCTCTCAAAAGCCGAATTAACATCCTGACCACAAACTCTGTGGTGATCATTCATTTCATTTGAAATTACAGTGCATGTTTGTCTTTGTCTCTGTTTTCTTCGAGATGTAATATGTTTCTGATTTAGCAAAAAAGTTGCATGATGAACGTTTCCCAAATATCAAAGTTAAAATGTTGTAATTTCAAAGACTTGCTGTGTTTGATAATCCATAGGCGAGTCAATCATTACGCACAAATATGTTTCGGTGTACACACTTATGTCTAAAGAGTTGATACAAATATTTGGTTACTAAAACCACAAACAGCTTTGTTTGTTTATGCTGTGCACAACTAACCACTAAAGAGACTGAGAGGGTGTGGGTAAGTAGGTACAATCATAAGTGCATTAACATAACCTTCATTGTCTTAGTTTTATTTCATAGCGTTTTGCATATGAACAAAATCAGACCTGGCTGTTGTGCTGTTGAACTTCTCTAACCTGCTCTTTTATCATTTTGTCCACTCTTTAGTCTTTTCCCACAGGACACTGTAAGAAGTCTGTTGAGTAATTACCTCCCTCAGGTTCTGAAGGAAGCAGGAGGAAATGCAAACATGTGTCATTTGTTAGAGTGTGTTTGTTGGAAAAAAGAATTTCAACAAAAAAATATCGTCTGAATGCTTTTTACAAATGCATTAAAGAATTGTTACATAAGAATTTATGCAAAAAAATCTTATTTTTTTAATCGCACAGAAAAAAACAAAAATTCATAAATCCACCATTTTATGTCCTTTTCTAAGCAATTTTGAAGAATAATTGTATTATTTGAAAAGTGAAATTACAATGACGACTCAAATTGCTTCTTTATGATGAGGACCAAAGTTTACAAACATTTTACATCCCAAAGTTGTGAATTATTGCACAAAGACCATATTTATTGTGTTTGTAGTTTTCTACTGCTGGCTCCCAGCAAAATAAACATGCCTTTTTTGTTTGTTGAAGTTGAAACAAACTGTCATTCAGGTTGTTTTCAGGATCCGAGTCAAGACCCAATGACCCCACCCCCCAGCTTTATTTTTCCATCTCTAACCTACCTATCTCTAGCATACCTAGGCTTAGCAAGAAAAAAAATACTAAGTGATGCATAACATTTTTAGGCAACAAATGGTAACTAAAAATGTAAAAAAAATTCTATTTATTAGTAGAGGGTTGATACAGTGCTTGGTTCCCATTTGCTTATGGATAACTTCTACTATATAAGTAAAATCTGTCTCAAGAATTCCTTAGGATTTTATGCAGTAATAAATGGCCTAGTCTAACAACTGAACTAATGCTTTTGAGAATCTATCCTTACATACATTTATAGACCCAATTATTGACACTATTTAAAAGAAACCCTTATTTATTTGTAAACAGCCCAGGGTTGCATTTCCCAAAAACATCTTAAGCTTAAGTACATCATAGACCTGATTGAAGCTAATGACTTATGATGCTTTTGGGAAATGCAGCCCAGAAAAGTTGTTTTATATTTACAGTATTTTTTGTTTTGTTTAATTTACTTTTTTATTTGACAGTATAGGAAATAATGTGGAATGAACCATGTGCTAGGATTTGATACATTGTGTGTTTAAGGGTTTGCGGGCAACATTCATGTGTGTGGCATGACCTCCCACCTGACCTAACCTTTGAACCCTGCTCTGTATTCTCATTGATATAAGAACAGGATGTTTATGTGTGCCTAGAAAGAGCTCACTTTCCGTTGAGATGGCAGAAGAAATAAGCAAAAACCACACTGTTGTACAGATAAGATGAGATGGACACGCTGAGGGCTAGGTCAGGGATGTCATGGTGAATTCTTTATTAGGATTAACATGAGCTAGGATCTTGCTGACCAGTGGGTGCAGAGACAATCGACCCATAAAATTTTCATTATGTGACGCATTTTAAAAAGTTTATTTTACTGTATTTTTGAATCTGTTGTACATTTTATACTGAATGTGGAGTATTCATATAGCTTTACTTTTTAATGACTATGTACTAAATGGAAGTAATTAACTTGTTTTTATTGCAGAAATTATTTACCCTCTTTCCAAGTTTATGGTTTTCCTTCCCACTGCGTCATACAGTAAGAACCTGGTTGCTTAAGGCTTTTTAACTACTGCTGTGCAAGCAGGATCCTGTCCTTGTGCTTGAGCTTCAATGAGTCTTTTGTGTTTATGTGACTATTGTGGCCTATTTAAATATATACGCCAGCTACACCGCAACTTTCTTCTGAAAGTCTTGCTTTTTTTTTTTGGAGGGAATTTTGCATGATTATAATGAATGGTTTACCTCAGCTGACCGGCAATAACCTGTATGCGGTTTATCTTAACAATAGATATAGACCTGGTTTCACAGACAGGGCTTAGCCTTAGATAGGATTAGGCCAAAGTTAAATTAGGACATTTAAGGCATTTTCATCAACATGCCTTAAATTGTGCATCTTAAGACAAAAGAGAAAAAGTGCACTTCAAATACCCGAAAAAATGAAGTGTGGAATGTTGGACACAGTCTTTTCCTTTCCCGAAGTTTAAAAGTTCCGTTCTGTTTGAAGTATCTGCTTTCCCTAATCACATCTGCAAAAAAGCAGAATCTGTTGAAGTTACGAATAGGGTATAATGCAGAATTCAAAAAAGAGTAAAAATAAAACGAGAACAAGTTCCACTTTGCATAAATAAAGTTTGCATCTTGAAAACAGAAAACTGTGCATAGGACCTTTTTTTGACTGACTTGACGAGTCCGAGAATTTGCAAAGAGAAGCAGCTGTACTATTGCACTGGTTCCTGTGGAAGCTGTGATGAAGAGGAAAACGTCACAGTGACAGAAAGCCCTTTGATCCACCTGCTGCCAGCAGAACTTGCTCCAGCTGGCTGGAACCTCTCAAGTGATAGAATGGAAACAGTTCTGGCTCTCATTTACAACAGGACGTGGGTTTTTTTCTTTAGCATAGTGATGAATCACTTTGTAGCATACGAAAAATTAATTATATATTTTCATGGATAAAGACAGAGAGGGAGAGGATGCAGTAATCAATTGGCATCATGTCTCCATGTGTTCACAAGATGTAATAGAAAAGTATCTGTGAAGTCGTCTTGGTTCACATTCTCTGTTTACTGTACTAGTGTTGTGTATTTAACTGTATTGGCTTGAGGAGGATGGAAAAGATTTGCTTGTATCATTGAATCAACTTGGGAGTGTTTGTGTTGACCATTTCTAAGCAGATGGCTTTGAAGGTCTCTGTGCTTTATTCCTCCTTCGAACAGAGCTGCTCATGGCTGACTCAGGACTTTATCAGTGTGAGTGGGCTTTCAGCCTGTGTGTGGGAAAAGCTTGTTAGCAGAACCTCTACCCTCGAGCCCTTGCCACAGTAGGGCAGTCTTAGAGTAAATGTTTAGGCTTCAAAGAGAACGCACAGGGCCCTTCTCTTCAGGCTATGGGCCAATGACCCAGAAGATGCTCTCGTTAATTTTTATGTCAGCTGCTACATGTGTTAAAATGATGGGTCACTGCGTTACGAAAATACTTAGATGCAATCTGAATTAAGTTGCCAAATCATTGTGCCAATACTAGCAATGTGCTTCCTCTCCACAGTATTATGCTTAAAGCCAATACAAATTTAGTTAAAAGTTAGGTTAAATTTACAATGAATTTTGTGAACCTGATTTTTCATTATTAAATAAAACTGTGTATTGACTGCAACAATTAAATACATTTTTATGGTCAGGTAGATCCTTAAGCTTTTGTAGTTGAAAAAATGGAAAGAACAGAGTCAGAATGTATTTATTTTACATGCATTTTAAATACATTAGTATTTAAAATTGTGATTTTTCAGTGTGAGAAAAATACTCTTCATACTAATGGGCACAAATGCAAGACCTTCTATTCCACGTATCATTTTCTTTATGGCGTCTGTTGAACAATTTTATACTTTGCTTGTATACTTTTTAGTTCCTCAGGCCTCTGCTGAGTTCAGAGCCTCACGCTTTGGTCTCTTGCTGAGTTAAGTTAGCAGTGAATTGGTTAATTTGCCGAAGAATAAATGCTTTGCAGGAATGCAGCTAATGTCTGCTTTTACTCATTAGTTGTTTTTACCAGAACATAAGCAACCAATAAATAACAGCAAGCTATGTAAATGCATTGTATTGATTTTTAATAGCTCATAGATGACTAAAGACACTATTTAATGTATTTGGATAATATGCAGTTCTATTAAAATTAATGTGTTGTTTCTAACCAATTTCACTTCTTTGATGTGACATTGAAAAAGTATATAGAATGTTCTGATTGATATCTGCTGGACCATAAATATGAACATTAACGTCTATAAAATATGTTTAGGTTATGGTTAGTAGCAATGAAATCTGTGGATCACATTCTAATGCTAATACCAATCTTCAAATAAAGATACAAATATTTTTACTAACGCCAATAAATATTAAACACTTTGTTTAAAAATGTCTCCTGCAGAAACACGTCCATAGATCCTGTTAAAAATTTAGATGATTTGATGAGGCAAATGTGATTATTATTCTCACTTGTTTCTATAAGAGTAATTTTGCAGTTTGGTTTTAATTTCATACAGTTTTGCTCTTTATGTAGATGAGGTGGGATTTAGTGGTGGTGTATAACAGATAACATTCTTTTTGATCTCTCTGTACTTATAAATCTGCAGCAGTATATATTGTTGTAAATCTGTGGTTGAACTAGAAATGGAAAAAGCTGACAAATACCCATTTAGACAGTGAAGTCAGTTCATCTACCTCATGTCGGTGTTCTACATGACAGCTGAAGTGACATCTCTTCCCTGGAAAATGTCTACATAAGACATGATAACTATGTATTACTATTAAATGGTTGGCTGGTGGAATGCGCTGGAACGGAAGTGCTCAAAAATGGCTTGTCAGACAGGTGCAGCTGCAGACAGGATAGTGGCTCCTCATCTGTCACATGTATTGCCTGTCAACACAGCAGGGTCTCCACTGTACATGAGGAAGCAGAGGTTATCAGAGACATGCTCTGCATTCTCACGATAAGATTTAGAACGTCATTGATTTGTTTTTACCACCTAAACCTTCACTGGTGACTTCAAATGGTGAGAACAGAGACAGAACAGGACCTGCAGTCAATGGATTTTAATAGCAAATTTTGATAAAATGCATACATTACCATTTAAAAAAGAAGTAGCTAATACTTGGGGTGTAGAGTTAAATATAAGGAATTATAATAGTTGTGTTATTACTTGAATGGCCTGGTTTTTCTGGCATCTACACCTCCTGGGTCCCTCTAAAGGACACAAGTCTGCATTGGACTGGATTTTTCTGACAAAGTGATAGTGCTTTATCTGATATTCTGGAGACAAGCAGACCTCTGTCCTCCCCTGCTCCTTGGCAGCACTCATTCTATTTTTACTGCATTTGAGTGGCTAGTTTTTAGAAGCTCATCGGAGGTCACCACAGATGAGTTTGTCCACTTTAAATGTCAAACTTGTGTGAGTTCTGTTATTTATTTATTCATTTGAAAGGAACTGAACTGTACTAATTTTTATGGAGGAAGTTTAATTTGATGCCTACATGTGATTCCACAGTCTACTTTGTCAGACAGTGAGTCAGCACTTTCCTTCCAAATGAAGCAAACCACAGAAATAGCGTTCTCATTGATTTACTGGAATGTGTGTGCACACATGAATGCCCACACGCATGCAGGCCGCCATTATTGGTCCAACTGGGTTTTCTTGAAAAGCTCAAATAGTTTGTAAATGTGTCTGAATTTGGTAGATTAAAACACTGTAAAAAAAAAAAAAAATGAAATTAGTTTTCAATGGACGCTGGGAACTACTGGCCACGTTCCAGATGCAATATTCTACATTTCTTTAGAATATTCTAAAAACGTATTTAATCACACACATATTCTACATTGGTAAGCTACAGAAAAATGGAGTGAAAAGAGCATCTTGTTTGGATTTATGCATTTATGCAAGTCTTAATGGTTCAAACCTATCTTAATGGTTCAAACCCCACCCCACAGTTCCGTCATTGGGTTAATTTCTCTCAGCTTTTCATCACTGGATAATTTCTTTCAGTTTTCCCAATGGTGTACCACTTTAGCTCATAAATCATTTAGTTACAGTATTTCCATGGACGCTAACAGACGAGACCGATGAGAATATCAATATATCTCGAAAGTGTGACACTGACTTGAACTGTTGCCAAATCAGAACTCTTCTCACTGCCACTGCTGATAACTTGTTGTACCATATGTGAAACATGCTGAGGCCACTGACAATCACATGGAAAGATTCATGATATTAGTACATCATTGTTCCATAATATTAAAGAATTTGAATACCAGTTTAAACTCATTATGCTTTTGGAACCTGGCAGATCAGTTTTTTTTTTCCTTTTACAGCTAAATAATATAATTTAGATATTATTATCAAGACTTCTTGCCAACTTTTAACTCATGCTCACAACTTGTGTAAGTTTCTTTCTTATGTTGAACACAAAAGGATACAATTTTGAAGAACCAGCTGTTGTTGGTCCCCATTGAGTAGAGGAAGAGATAGGTAAGTTAAATATAAAGTTAAAAATAAATAAATAAACGATGACATTTCCTTCTGTAGAAAATAATATTGTGCCAGAAGAGCAGGTTTAAACCCATTATTGAAATTATTCACAACGCTTCTGAATGGCTTTTATTTTTACGTTCCCCCTTTTGTAAAATCACAGCTTTACTTGAGTGGAACATGTTGAGAATGTAAGTTAATTACACCTTTGGCTGGCTGTTCATGTGTGGTGACTATGTTCTGTATCATTAAGCAGCTACTCATCAGAGAAACACCTTGAATTAGTGACTGACAAGATGTTTTACCTGACCAGTGTTCTCACCTTCATAAATCACTCTCTCAGGATGAGCCCTCAGCAGACCTCTCACTCTGGAGTCGGCATCTGGTAGAGCTTTAACTTGGAAATGTCAGAGTTTATTAACTGTTTTATCGCCCATGTATGGCAGTCTCTGGTGTACTGAATATTTTCCATGAGCCGATGTGAAAAAATGAGCAAAAGCAACGGCAGGAATCCAAATCACAACTGACTCATTGTATACTGTATGAAGGGAATGCAGGATATTCTTTGCTCATTATAATACTTCTTTAAGTCATTACTGTACAAGGCTATTTGCCTGAGTTAAGTGGACTATTGCATTTTCTTGTATTGAAAGTTAACTAGAAGCTCTTATCTGACATAACTTGCATGTTATGCATCTGCTTGACTTAACTGCATAGTTAACTCAAAAAAACAACAAAAAACCAAACAAACATCATTATTTATTTACTCTCAAACCGGTATGACTGTCTTTCTTTTCCTATATATAGCTGTTAAACACAGATATGATCACATCTGACATTTTACAAGCTGTGATGGAATTCTTTAAACTGAGGCAATAACTAGAGTGATGCTTGTGTGGTGCAGGTGGTGTTTCTCTTATATGACCGGCCTCCAACCAAAGTCTATTATGCTTTTAGTCCTTTTAACGCAAGTGGTCATTTGGCTAAAAATCATACACTTTGGTTTAAAACCGGCTGTAAGCTAAAGTGGGAGGAAACATCCCATTAGTGAAAACCGTTCACATACAGAGGCTTGGGAGCATTACACAAAAGGTTCAGTGGAGGTGCATGGAATAGCAGAGATGAATATTTTTAATGAACCCAGATATTAACTGCAAACAAACTATAAACTTTCTTTATATTGGAAAATTGCTATTTAGATTGTTAAACTTTTCTATAAGCTATAAAAAAGCTCTTTAGGAACAGTTCACTGGATCTTTAAGAAACCCAAAATCGTTACAAACTGAGCTCGATTTGAAGCTGATTTGGCCTTTAGGTCCTGTGCATTGTGGCAAAACATCTCTAAGCGTTACATGGTCTGATCTTGGGGTAAAATTGCTGGGATGTACACTCCTGGGAAGATTAGTGTCTGTTTTGAATGTCTTCCACTTGTGAATTGGATGGACTTCAAATTGTTTATAAATGGCCATATACTCTTCCCAGATTGATGGCAGCAACAATTGTTTCTCTAAGGTCATGGCTGATGTCTTTTCTCTCGCGTTGTGTTAACACACACCTGAAGGATCCTGTCCAACAACCTGCTAAAACTTCTGCTTTTCACACTTGCTGAAGATCAGGTAATCAAATGCGTATATACATCTCTCCACATCTACAAAATTCTGTAAAAAGATCTGCCCAAGATGTCAGCTTTAGTTTCTGAGATATTAAACTCACTGAGAGCTGAGCTGATTGAGTTAAGAGGACATAACATGACTGTTCTACAAGTGATACGATCCTCCCAGTTAAATGTAAATAACAGCCCCCTGTTATTGTAATGGTGGACTATGTTTGGGTGATTAATAGCCTTTTCATTTGAGCCCAAATGTTTTCTGAGATGTTGCACTCTTTGCTTGAAAAAAACTCTAACGTTCACCATTCCACAGTCCACCATTATTTCTTTCATTTGGCTGCATGTCTGTCATTACACAAGGGTTATCTTACCTGGTGCAGATGTTACTGTTACTAATGAGTAGCCAGGTTCATTTTATGAGGTTAAAGTTGAGAATGTAGGGTCAGGCTTAATCTAGTGAAGGGGAGAATCGTCTGTTCTGCTGCTTCAATGTCACCTTGTATTGTAGCATGTGCAGGAGAAAGGTTACTCCTGTTTGCACAGGGAGTAATTCAGTTTTCTTGGATTAATGTTTGACCATGTCTTGGGCTTCTTGATTTAGTGTAATTTGTTGGTTGTGAGCTGCAGACATAATTTAGAATTTCCTAATTGTGAAATTCAAGGTGGTATTTGTGTAATTGTTAAGGTCCTCCATCTACATGCAAGGTTTTGAGAAGCTGGATAAATTGGACTGGATAAATTTCAACACATATTAAAAGAATAGTATTTTAAATAATCTTTTATAAAATACACACATTCTAACACTTTCATATTATTCTTATATTCGGCAGGGAATGCTATAAATAAATCTGCAGTAATCAACAGGTGTGAATGGACTGTAGTTTGTTCATTCATAATGATGTGAGGACGGCGGACACCTAACCCTAGAGGCTTGAACCATAGCTAGGGCTAGAGCTCGGCGTCCGGCTCGGTCCTTTCATGCCCCCCGGAAAGGAAGGCGTGAGAGCAGCTAAATGGCGGAGAAGGGATGCGTAAAAGGCGGGGTGTGGAAGGAAAGAGGACGGGCTATTTATAGTGGGTAGAAGGGGATTTGATTGGGCAGGAGTAATGAGGAGATTGATTAGGTGATGCGGTGCCAGCTGTGATTAATTGACCTTGCTCCTACTCAAAATTAGTTTATTTGCAAAAACTTCACTAAAATTACAAAAGGTTTTTACAGCGTACTATATATATATATATATATATATATATATGGTCCTGCAGAGATATGAGATATGACCAAAAAAAAGGAAAATACAGTGTAATTTCAGTAGTAGTATTTATCGAATGTTGTATTTTGAATAATTTTTTTTTTATTTTCAGTTTTTATTTTTGTAAATTTATAAGCAGTGGAGAACAATGGCTGATGTCAAAAAATATAACAAAATAAATGAATTGTTGAAGATATCACATCTAGAACAAACATCTCAGGTCTACTTGGTTCACTTTCAGAAGAGCACTCCTTAACTTTGACTTAACAAAACTTGATTGTCTATTATGCTTTTACAGCTGCAGTGTTGGTAATCAAGGATTTCTCCACAATTAAGCAAGTTTTTCTTTGTCATTTAGCAGGAATTGCCTTTCCCTGTAACCCAAACTCCCTCAATACACCCTTTCCCAGCGCTGGAATTATTGACTTATTGATTTCTACTGCTTCTTGTTTTGTATGGGTTATATGTTTGTGTCTTTCTCTAACCCAACATTCGGATTCTCAGAAATTATAGTTGCTCAATTGAGGATAAGTCACAACATCTGTTTTTTCAGATAGGGTAAATATCCTGACGTAGAACCCCATGCAGAGAGAAGTCTGGCTGCTTTCCACAGCCTTTGTTCTTTGTGAGATGTTAATTTCCTTTACTGGTGGTCGCCAATCATTGCCAAAAATGGTGAGCCTCCCAATTGGCTTTAGCACACTATTCTTGATTATAAACCCCAACAACCTAACACACAGATGCCAACACAAAGACAAACACATTGACACATTATAATGACACATTTTCTGTTTATGTTAATTTACAAAGGCTAAAATTAAGTTGAGCAAATAATCACACAATGTAATGTTTGAAGAAAGAGAGAGGAAGAGAGAAAGAGTAAAAAAGGAAGGCAAGCTACACAGCTGGCTATGGAATGGACACGTGGGCTTTGTGTAGCCCTGTTCTGATTGGCCAGACAAAAGATAGCCCAGGTCTGGTGACAGATCTGCCCATGTGTAGATGCTGTAGATCTTGTGTAGTTCTATATGCAGGGGTAATTATGAATCCTCTACTGCGACTCGTTGTGAACAGCTGGAGGCCGACTGAAGCCAACCTCAGCAACTTTCATCAGTTTAAATGCAGTGTGCTTCCGGAGACAAGTCCGTTACCTTTAAGAAGT
This sequence comes from Enteromius afrohamiltoni, assembly GCA_034779775.1. Classification (NCBI taxonomy): domain Eukaryota; kingdom Metazoa; phylum Chordata; class Actinopteri; order Cypriniformes; family Cyprinidae; genus Enteromius; species Enteromius afrohamiltoni. The sequence continues at coordinate 13,442,404 of JAUYWG010000038.1, forward strand.
TGAATGATGCAAGCAGACCCTCATTGTATTATTATTTCATTATATCATAATATTTCACACTAATGACTAGTTTTTTATCATCTAGTTTAATTTAGAATCCGGGTTTTGTATTTGGTTTATGATACATAAATATAGTGGAGGATGCATATCTGTCCCTGTAACTGGATTTGTATTTTCAGTTAGGTTCCACTTTCCACTTTCGAGAGTCCTAACTATAAGTACTTTTGTAACTACATGTCAACTAATTCTCATTAATTCACAACTACATGTCTATTAACTCTCAGAGTAGACTGTTATGGTAGGTTTAGTAGAATAAGTTAATTAGTTGATAAGAATAAATTGTGATATAGGGTGACAAGGGGTAAACAAATGTTAAATAATGTTAATAAAATCATTATTTTAGTTTTCTTTGCACACAAGAAGTACGATTGAACCACTAATGTCACATGGGCAATTTTCATAATCTCCTTGCTATTTTTCTGAGCCTTCATCATGTAGGGGTCTTTGCTGTCTATGGAGGGTCAGAGAGTTCTCAGAATGCATCAAAAACATCTTCACTTGTGTTCTAAAGAAATCACTTTTCAAGGGCTTGTAGATAAACAAACTGATAACTTTTATTGTTATTTACAAAAGGACTAGAGATAACCAATAGCATTTGCTGCCAAAAACCAGAAAAAAGAAAAAGATCAGAGAAATCCTTAAATAAATCAAATAGCATGTGGCCAGTGTGCTGTAAGCAGTTAACTTTTAGTGTAGCCTTTGATCTAAGCATTTGAAAAAGCATTAGGAAAGTATCAGACTAGCTTGTTAAAGGAAGTTTTCACCCCAAATATATATATAAAAAATGTCATTATGTCAGGCGTTCACTTTTGGTGAAAGTTTCATTTTTTAATTCATAAAATAGTTTTTTAAACCCTATTTTTTTTTTAATATCTTTTATGCTCCACTCAAGAATATAGGGTGAGTAAATGATGCAATTTTTATTTTTAGATGGACTATCTCTTGCATTTCTCACTGATGGCAGCAGACATAGTTATGTTCATTTAATGGAATTACCTTACTGCAGTCAGTAACTTCTTTTTTCCTATAATTTTGCTCTTTCTCTGACGAAGAAAGTATTAACATATCTGCCGAGTGAACTAATATGTACAATCCAGATGTAAAGTTCTCTTTAACAGAAAAGAGAAAAGAAGACAACAAAACAGGTGGCAAACTAAACCTCAAATTAATATTTTATGCATATGACCTTTGAAGTTGTAATGATATGTGTAATGTGTGGTTCTCCTTTTCCTCACAGGTGTTTAAAATGACTCCTCTACACATGAAAGCAACCAAAAGGCCTTGTTGGTCACTTCCCCCAATGAGAAGCATTCGAACTAGTGAACTTATTGTCCAAATATGGCGATATAGTCAGTTAAACACTGTTAGCAGCATCAATTTTAAATGTTTGACATAATATCCTCTTTGTGTTGCATGGCATCTAATTCGGTGCTTGTGCTGGTATGTGTGTGTGTAGATTTGTTCGTGTGGGCCTGTGTGTTTATAACAGTCTGTAATGTGTGGGTTTCAGACTGGATGAACCTCCTCACCTGGTCTAATCACACACTCAGTATTAAAATGACCTCTAATGTTCTGTAGAGCATTGACAATAAGAGATGTGTGTGTGGATTCAGCAGGTGTTACTTTTGAAGAGGAAAGAGATGAAGAAGTCAAGTCAGCCCACCTGGCTTTCTCAAACACCTGTGTTGGATCTTTCAGTGATAGCTTAATGGCTTCATTTATACATCTGATAATTGCCGCACTGCAGCATATAGTTCAAATTACTTTTAAACTCAATAGACAATCAAGCCACTTTCCATTATGTGCACCCTGTGCACAGTGGCTGTAACACTAATAAAAAAGGGTCTTAGACGAGGTTTGTTATCTCTGGTAAGGGTGGGCCTTCAAACAACAACCTGATGCTGTACTACAGCTCGACAAAAGCTGACATAAAAATAGCCTGTTTTTACGCATGTCACTGATAGGGTTAAGTTTGTGTCTAAGTGTGTGTGTGTGGCATACATGGAGAGTGTGACTGTGTGAGTGAATGGTGACTGCACTGACAGGGCCACCCATTTAGTCTCAGCAAGTGGCCGACCAGAGGAGGGGCAAAAAAATACAACCTCTATGTATTCCTCAGCCTTTTGTGATATGTCCTTACCCAACCCCAATCATGAAATTACACTACACAGATAATTATTACTCTTTTACACTGACCCAGTTCCCAGACTGTAAAAGCACAGCAGTTCTTGTATCAGCTATCAAGTAGCGGCAAGTGGTGATTATGTTTCAATCAAGTCAAATAACACATTATATGCCATATTATCAGGCCTTACACATTCAAATGTGAGTTGATTCTTACAGTTTTATGGGATGAGTGGTAATAAAATAATGAGAGTAGATTGAGAACTGTACACTTTCAGAAATAAAGGTATAAAAGCTGTCACTGGGGCGGTACCTTCACGTTTGTACATAAAGGGTCCATTTTGGTACCTTAAACTTACATATTAGTACTTCAGTTCCACTTATTTGAAGCTAATAGGTACAAAAGTGTACCTTTTGAAAAGGTACCACTCCAGTGACAGCTTTTGTACCCTTATTTTTGAGAGCGTAAACATTTTTACAAATCACATCCAGTTAGTGATTCTTAGTAAATAATTCAGGAATACAGAACTGATTTTTTTAGAGGTGGCATAAATGTAATACAATAAACGTAGTTTAGAAATAAACTTATTTCGGGTGGAGTGTGCGAAGGTAATCATCTCCGATGTCCGCCTACCCAATTTCCCAATCATGTTATCTTCCAATCATATTCCCGATCTTGCCCTATAAATATACCAAACTACTTCCAACTTCCTTTCCGAACTTTGTATCCCTCCGCCTCCCCTACTCCTCCTTTTTTCTTTCCCGGGGGAGCTCTCAGGGTTAGGAAACGGCCGTCCACCTCATTTCTTCCCCGAGCCTCTAGGGCTACACGTCCTTTGACTCGGTTGCCATCCTAACCTATCCTGAGTATTCCCCCGGGTAGCACGCCAAACAAGCTTCGCTTACAATTGCCGACAAGCACAAACACGTGAATTGGTCTTAAATGGGAACATGCTTAATTCATTTATGTATTTGCATAACTACACATTGATATTTGAACATCCAGCCAGCAAGTTATATAGTTGTCCGGTAAGGCTGTATGATTCCATATGATCTGCTAAGAAATTACTATAGCCTGTTTGTTCGGTCTACACTGCTTGTGTTTCTTGTGGAGTTGTTTTGTGGTGCTGTTGAATACATATTGGAAGTAACATATTTGTCTTCGTATTCTGTGCACACTGGCAGTAGAAAAACATGAAAACTATCATCATTTGGTGCTGTTTTTTTGGCTAATGGAACTGGTACTGAAAAAAAAAATATCCTATAAGTTTTAAATAAGAACTAAGCTACTTCTCGATTCTCAAACCTAGTGGCTTAAGCTACAGATCAAGTAATGACAATCAGAAAGACCACCCTCATTGTGACACCACCAATCTGTGTGGGTGTGAGAGAAAGGTGGAGAGATGGAAAGAGAAAACAATGAAGTCTGAGAGAAAATTAGGGGTTGTTGTTAGCACTCTTTAAATCCATTTGTATAGCTGAGCATATGATGTTGTATACCCTTATCCTTAAATGAAAAAAGTGATGTAGTATGCTGCTGAATAAAACATTTGATGAACAGTTGTGAGTACATTTGTGATACAGTATGAACTTCTGCATATCACCCAGAATTCAGTGGAGTTTGGAGATTGTGTGCTCAATTGTTCGGCATAGTAACTAGCATAAGCACATGAAAAATACGATGAAAGATGTTTAAATTAGATTTTTTTCTGCAATTTGTCTTTAATTTACAAAGAAAACATGATGTTGTCTTGTATGCAAAGACTTTGAGGAATTTAGGAAATGTTTGTTTAAATGCTGTCTCTCCTGCTGTTGTTCTGAGGAGTGCATAAACAGCCGATCATGTGGCCAGTGACAGAAGCCTCCGCTGTGTCAACAACGCCACTGTGAGCAGCAGCTGATAGAGGCCAACACAAACAGGGAACGATGGCTGTAGCGCTGCAGAAAGTCTGAATAGCCTTCCTCCTCACCTGTCTCATGCGCAAGCCCTTATGTCTCGTTCACTGAGACTAATACAGACCACAGACCTGAGGCAGTACAGTATAAGATTCATTTCTGTGTGTGTCAAAGCATCAAATGTGAATATGTGCATGTGACAGAAAAATATGCAACTAGTAATTTAAACCTTTAAATCTATACACAACCTGTCAGCTGTTCAGGCTTGAAATATGAATGTGAAGTGTGGCATGCCGTAAACATGTTGTGAAACTTACAAGAATTGTTCACTGTTCCACTTCACACTTCAGAACATGCTTGTCGTAAAGCTTCAAACTCTTTTAATCTGGCATTTGGCTGGAAGAGTTTTTTTTTTTTTCACTTCACACACAACTATCTATTGCTTAAGAAGTTGTTGATTTATCGACTGTGATTGTGTGGATTTGTATGGATTGTACTTTTGTGGTTTCTGAAGTGTCAGCTTAAGCCTTAAGGGATTCATCCACTTGCATTATATGGACTCACAGAGATGGATTGTTTTCTAAAAAATCTTTGTGTTCTGCAGAAGAAAAAATTAATATATGGGACAGCATGAGGGAAGATTTAGATGGAGTATCCTTTTAAACTTGCATTTACAGGAATGCTCCGCTCAAAAACAAACAAACAAAAAAGCAATATAAAGAATAATCAAAATAGTCATGATTTACCATGATCTTATGTCAAAAACATGGAAATATATTTTTTAATACTTCTCCTTTTCATTCATTGACATTGCATATGGATCTATCTATCTTCACCCACAGAATAAATAATGTGAAAAGGTCATTTTGTCCCTGCAAAATTTGCATGCATGTGTATTTATCATTATATGCTTTGTTTGGATAACAAACATGCAGGATGCTAACAAAAAGTATATGATATATATAACAAGGTCAATTAACATAACTGACACACATCCACAATCAGGAACAATTAAGCATGTGCACACACACACACACACACACGCACATCACACACACACACACACACAAGTATATCTCCTTCTTCCCAGACTTTTTTTGGTCCCGGAAGCGATGGGACGCGGGTGATAGATAGTGGTCTCCTGGCTGATCGGGCATTTTCCACTCTTTATCTGCCTGACGCCTCTGCAAGGTGGGTTCCCAGACTGAGGGGGCACAGTTTCCCCTTGATACTCTTCTTCTGGTAAAAAGACCCCCATCCCCCCCATCCACCCACTCCACGTGTACATTAAAATCTGCCCTGTTTATCTCAAGTAGATATCGTTCTATTTTCAGAATGGGAAACTCTGCTCTGTACTCCCTTTGTAGATCTGGGACGTCAATATCATACTTTGTATAGCTGTATTCTTTGACAATGTTTTTCTTTCTCTGTGTAAACATTAGACATTTCCAGAGGTGGGTAGTAACAAGTTACATTTCTTTTGTTGCATTTACGTGAGTAAATTTTTTTAGGTAACTAATACTTTTAGAGCATATTTAAATTTAAACTTTTACTCAAGTAAATTTTTTGTGAAAAAACAGTCCATTTACTTTGTTACTGTGGGTGACGCTCCTTCTGTTACTTCATCTTAATGCAAAATAAAAATGCTTCCATTAATTCCAAACGAGCCGTCTACTTTTCTCAGGGTAATGAACAATGCCCATTTGTTCTGAGTCAGTTCTGATCAAATGCATGATCAAACCAGTTGGCAAACCAGTGAACTGGTTCATAAATCAGTTTGATTGATATGTTGAGTTCCCTACTGCATGCGCTGATTCGTCTGCAGCAGTTCTTACTCAGAGTGGTAACAGAACATTTAGGAATATCAAGACTGTTGAAGATGTGGCTTTGGATCTACAGTCAAATCTACAAAGGCTATTGTTTGCTAGCTATGAAGATCTTAGATGAACATGTGTGCTGTCTACAGTTCCACAGGTAAAGATATGCTACGTTTGATTACAGTACAAGATACCACTACCTTATACATTAAATACAAAGTTTAATATATACATTGAATAAGCTCTCAAAAAGTATTAAATGAACAACAAACAAACAACAAATGAACATGTCAGAGGTTATAAAGGCCTATGAAGCCTGTAATATAATTCATATACTTTAAAATATATTTTAATTCAGTGATGCAAATCAGAATTTTCATGAATTGAGGCCCTCGGTTGGTCACAATATCTTCAGGTAGGCCGTAGAATCGGAACACTTGATCCATGATCACCTCGGCTGTCTCCCAGGCTGTGGGTAGTTTTTGGATGAAGCGGCAGGCGATATGTGACCAAGGTCGTTCTGGAATAGGCAGGGGTTGTAATAGCCCGGCAGGGCGTTGCCGAGATGACTGGATATTGTCCTGTTTGGGGCAGTTAGCTGGTGGTGGATTGATGGTGTGAGCCCTCTCTAGTTCTGTGATAAAGTCCCAGCGGAACGGAGCAATGAATACTGAGGGAGATAGAATGGGTTCAGGTTCAGGTGGTGATGCATGGTCCTCGTGGATACAAGACAGAGCGTCCTGTTCGGACATGTTGGATATGAGCATTATAGTTATTAGAATAGATCAGTATATCATTGATGCATACAATGAAATATTTATTTAGAAGGTCCCGGAAGATGTAATTTACAAATGACTGGAAAATCAAGGGACTATTGGAAAGACCGAAGGGCATAACCTGATATTCGTAGTGACTTGACATGGTCGAGAAGGCCGTGTTCCATTCATCCCCTTCTCTGATTCGGATCAAGTTAGATATAATTACAAAGGTCCAACTTGGTAAAATACTTTGCCTGCTGAAGGGCCTCTAGGGCTGAGGAAACAAGAGGTAAGGGGTACCTGTATTTAACAGTGATCTCTTCAGGCTCCTGTAGTTGATGCAGGGTCTCAGGGTGCCATCCTTCTTTTTTACAAAGAGGAATCCAGCCGAGGCTGGTGAGGTGGAGGGATGGATGAATCCTTTCTCCAGGTCCTCCTTGATGTATTGATCCATGGCTTTTGTCTCAGGCTGAGATAGGGGGAAGATTCGCCTCCTGGTGGGCATGGTTCCAGGTAGAAGTTCGATAGCGCAGTCATTTAGGCGGTGAGGTGGAAGGTGAGTAGCTTTCTCCTTGCTGAAGGCCCCCTTGAGATTGTGATATTCCGGTGGCACGTGAAAGTTTCCTTCCTGGATAGGTGCTGAGTGAAGAATGGATGCCTTCTGCTGAGTAGTGCTAGTGAAACAGTTCTGTTTTTGACAGTGAAGTGACCAGTTAGTGATTTCCTTGGCACTCCAAGAGATGGCTGGGTCATGAAGTTCCAGCCAAGGCATCCCAAGAATCAGTGGGTGAGTGAATTACGTGGAAGTGAATGTTCTCCCGGTGCAGGGTGCCAACCTGCAGCCGGAGATCCTCGGTCATAGTGGTTATTTTGCCAGAGCCCAGGGGACACCCATCTAAGGCCATCTAAGGCTAAGTTGGGCAATTCAGACGAACATGTCCGGGCTGTACAAGCAGAGCTTCTCCTAAATGCGACGATCGCGCTGCGTCAGCGTCAGATGTGTGTACCCCACTTACATGGGTTCAACGGTGCAAACAGGTGTGAATGGTTGGGGAGCTCGAGTTGGTCGCCGTCCGTGTCGGGAGCGTAGCGTTTTATCGAGGGAGATGGCCAAGTTTATATATTCCTCCAGCATGAGTCCTTTGTCACGACATGAGAGTTCGGATTGTAGCTCATCGTTGAGTGCTCGACGGTACAATGTCTTTAGAGGCTCTGTTGCCCAGCCTGTTTGTGTTGCTAGGGTCCAGAAAGTTAAAGTAAAGTCCGCCGCTAAATAATTTCCTTGTTTCAAAGATATCACCTTCGGGGCTCTGCCAGCTGCAGCGTGCTCGAAGACAGCTCTGAATTGAAGTGTCGTCAAACTTCTCCGGGAGAGATAGTTGAGGCAACATGGCGGCGGCGGCCATAGCAGCGGGTTGTTGTTGTGGAAGACTCGCTGCAGTAACAAAAGCACTTCCGGGTGCGGGTGTAAGGACCCGGATGGAGCGCACTAGCTCCTCGGTTAAAGCAGTTAGCTTCTCCAGCTGCTGGTGATGTAACAACAGAACATTGCCTTGACTTGTTACCTCCTGGGCGAGTTGATCAACAGCCACTGGATCCTGTTCTGGCGAGGTTTGCAAAGAACAGCAAAATATGGTATCTAGTTACTTCAAGCAACAGTATAAAAATCATTCAGTATAAATTATGAAAATAAAAAGGAAAAAAGGAAAGGACGTGACAAGTGGCCAGGTATGGTTTCCCATACTAGGAATTGGTGCTCTGCATTTAACC
>JAUYWG010000038.1:13461210-13475070 GCA_034779775.1 Enteromius afrohamiltoni
TATATGAACCACATGTGAAATGCTGTGGCACATAGGCATTTTTAATCTAAAACAGGCTCAATAAAACCCCCAGCCCAGCTGGGTTTCTGCTCAGGATCTCCATTTATAATAACCCTGACCTATAGTGTAAGTATATTATAGTGGATTTTAAAGTTTGGTATGGGTACTTCTCCTTTCATGTCAAAAATGTAATGATAATATTTAGTGCATTTAATAGTCAAATGATTTATCAAATTGAGAATAAAAGTTTTGGTTTGCATAATATATGTGTACTGTGTATATTTATTAGTTATCATTAAAGTTAGATTTAATTCTTAGTGTGAATGGGCCTAGATTCCAGGACTCATGGACCAGTATATGCTTTTAAGATTGAATATGTGCTAGTGTGTACGATAGAAGTCAAAGGTCACTTTTTAATATATACTATCCTGTATGTACAAAAGGAAATGCTTTTACCATTGTGTATATGGCGCGTCTGTTTAATGTTCATTGGGATTACGAAAAAGAATCGGTTTTGTCATCAAAGGACTTGGTCACCCAAAAATGAAAATCTAGTCAGCATTTATTTACCCTCATGTTGTTTCAAATTCAAAAGACTTTAGTTCATTAAGATATTTTTTAATGAAACCAAGAGGTTTCGCTGTGATTTTGTCAAGTAAAACCAACATATTTTAAAATCACACATCACTGTCCAAAAACATAGACCTAACTCTATCCCTAACCTTACCCATAATTTATTCCTAAAATAGCTGAATAACAATGCACTTCATGGTAAATCTCACAATTACTGTAAACTTATTCCTCAAATCTGATCGGATCGGAGTGTTGTTCCAGCACCATTTTGGTCCTTCCACTGAAAGTCTAACCAAAACTAAAAAGATCCCAAAAGGTTATAAAGGCGTTGTTAAACTAAACCAAATTTATGCTTTTATGTACATATAAAAGCACATAGATCCCCATCATATTTGGTAACAACTAACACTAACTCTCAATCTGGCCATTATATTACACTTGATATCCTAACTACTGATTACATCTCTTTCAGCTACACATACTTATTTTGATGTAGTTCCTGCTTTCCACAGAGCAGTACAAACTAACCCTAGCTCTATCCATCTCCCAGCTCTTTTGTTTTTAATGTGCTTAGGAAATGGTAAATGGAGCTAACAGAGCATTACTGACAGACCTGTTCAGAATAGAGTTAACACTCTGCCACACTCTGTGAACCTTGAGGAGAATGTTTAATAGTCAGACAGTATCAACATAGCTTGAGTTTGTAATTATAGGAGTTACTGTGTTTATGCCTTGCACAGTTTATATTTTTTTCCCAAGACCATGTTTCCCCAACATAAGTCATGTGATTATGCAGCATGCCTTGACACAGACTGGTGAGGGTTGTCGGAGAAAGTGACAGAACACTTGTTGCATACTGTAACATGCATATTGTGCCTTGTTAGACATAAAACTGTTCTACATAATCAGATCTTTAGCTTGTAAGAGAGTCAGTGGTGGTTGCGAGGAAGGTTCATTTCCAGCTGTAGTGCTTGATTTATAATCTGGTTTGTGATAGTATTCAGTGCCTTCAGGATGCATTGGTTGATTGAGTCTCCAAATAAGAATTAATGGCATGTCTGGGTGATATGCCAAAAAGAGAATATGATTCTTTGTATCTTAGAAATAAAGGCAAACTGGGGGGTTGTCAGGGTATAACCTAAAATTTACTTAATAATAATCATTAACTTATCATTCTGATCTAATAGCTTCTTATAGTCATGGTTCCATTGTATTCCAATTTGAAATCAGTCTGACTAGAGAAGTTTAGTGACTGGGTAGGTCAACTTCATGTGATGGATAAATGCCCAGTTTGATCCAACAAAGAGGACCATGTCCAGTCATTTGTTGTAGAGTGTGTAATGGCTAAAGCACTGACCCATGTGGTGAGGTGTGTGAATTTTTCCAGCTGAACTTAAGATCTGTTATCTTGGAAGGAAATAAGCCAGAGGAGCACTGACCTGGAAACGCACATCTTGGCCAGTTAAGATATTTACAGTTTGTGGTAAGGTCTCATGAAATGCAATCTGTAAAAACTGTGAGAATCCACACTCAATAATAATTATTGTTACACACAACATAACAATAATAATAATAATAATAAATGTAGCAGTTTTATATCTCTTGGGTAAACAATTGAACACAATAAAATAATATCAGAATATATCCTGCGACAAGTAATGAAGGTGGACATTTATTTATTTATTTTTTAAGTTCACTGATTACTTGCTACACTGATTACAAATTTAATTAGACAAAATTTAATAATTACAAAAAAACAAATTAGTTTACGTATCAAATTTATTTAAAGAGCAAACCTGTCTCAAAGTTCATGGAGTCACAACCTTTTGAACATCCGGTTGCTCTGTCTTTATCATCTGTTCTGTAGGTGCGGTCTCCCCCTGTGTGGAGATCCACCAAATAACTGTTGGGAATAAATCAATATGAGAATAATTCGTGTATTGTAAAAATGTTGATGTGGAAATAAATCTATGACTTCGAGTGTCTCGCCAGATTTATTCTTTAGACTTTAGTCTTTTATTCGTCTCTAGTATTTTTGCTGTGATCACGTCGTGATTTATTATGAAAATTTAACCTAAAAAAAAAAAAAAAAAAAAAAAAAAAAATATATATATATATATATATATATGGATCAGAAGTTAAATTTGATCCAAAGCTAATTCAATTATATATTTGAGGTGAAAGTGTTATTGGTTACAACAGCATTGTATCAGATCCAGTGCTATATTATCAAGTAACTTAGCCTAGGTGCTCTTCATTTCGTGAGTAGGCAAAGTGAGTCTTATAAATGTAATTCGCTCCTATATACATGTAAATGTCCTGTGCTGGTATTGTGTGTGTGTGTCCTGTCTAATAGGGGCACCTGTGACGTGTGTCTCAGTCACTTTCCCCGCACCTCCCTTTTGCTTGGTGTCCACTCACTTTTTTGGGTGGGCAGTGAGCCCCTCCTCTAAGTGCCTGACGAAGTTATTTAGGGTGTAAAATGGATTTGAATTTGCTGTTGTTAGCATTCACAATTTGCGTCCGGACCACAGCAAGCAACATACGGTCCTGTTAGACCAAACTGAGGAGAAGGCGACCACATTTTCCCCTCCTGATAGACACGTGTGAAGATTTCATGTGGACTCACTGTGAACTGGGATTAAGTAACATTTATTTTCGTTTGGAATTATAGGCTAACTTTCAGAAAAGGTACGTATTTCATTCATTATTTTGTAGGGTACAGTTCTCTGTTATGACATTGCCGTCGGTCAAATTTATTTAGTGATTCATTATTTAGTGATTCAAGTAGAATGCACAATGTCACTAGATAATACGAGTCGATTTAAATGAATCAGAAGATAATTTAAAACACTACTTGTGGTTTTTAAATACCTTGTGTTTTTAAGACGAAATGTTTTTTCACCCTTCGTCATATTTGTATTGTCGGAATGTATCTTCTGTTGCTCTGTTATTATTTTATTTTTTACAAAACGGAGTAGCCTAATATTTAACAATAACCTGAGTAACATGGAAGTATTGAACGTTCCCATGATCTCAGAAGTAGAATTATCCACAGAGAACCAGTGAGCAGATAAAGTAGTGCCAAAGACTCCTTAAAAATCCTTCACATCTCTGATGCTGACTTTACATCATTGGGCGTGACTTGTAATAGGTTCCAGCTCCGCGAAGGGCATCTAGGACTAGACTGAATATCTATTCACAGATAATTGACTATTGCATATTAACTGTATACTGGTGAAACTAAATATTACAGAGTGACGATGAACTTCCAGTAGAAGTACAGGAGAGAAATAGGAGTGCGCGCGCGTGAATGAAAATTGATGATGTGAGATCTAGACGACTTCTTGGATGATAATAAGAATTTTAATATATGCATGTGTGGCAGATTCTTCTAAAACGTTTACAAGTAGATACAGTTTAATGTAGTAAGCACTGTTTTGACACCTTGTGTCCGTTTTATCATTTTAGTTTTTTTTCTTTTAATTAAAATATATTTTTAGACAGATTGGTACAGAATTCGCGCAGTGTAGCATTTGCCTCCATCCATTTGATTCCTGCCATTTCTATTGGGTTTCATGAGATTTTGGTGATGAAATAGAGTGGTCAGAAGTGTGATGACTTTATCACTGCACGTTTTCGCCACTTTGATTTAAAACGTTTTGCGTCGGCAATTAAACTTAAAATAGCACGTTTAAAGAGCTAATTTTTCATAGTCTGCTGTAGTAGACACAACGGTGGAAAACGTGCAGCTGCGTGAAATGAAACGAAGGAATGTTAATTTTCAGGTACATGTAACGTGCTTTTACCTGTCACAATAGCGAAAGACCGAATATAAGTTTTAGGCTGCTTTGTCACTTTTGTTCTCATATGCTCATAATGAGTAGTCTCGTGAGCCCCAGTTCTGTAGTGTGGCAGTGGCAAAAGTTTGTGCCTCACCTCCCGCAGGGGATTATATCGGCTGAATACTCAATTTCGCCACCCACCCTCTGAGAGAAAACACTTTGTATGACCACCACATCGCCTCAGTCAGATGAGTAAAGCCGTTCAGCATACGTGTGCCTTAATAGCTAGCAAAAGTGATTCAGCTCCGTATACAGCTAGATTGAAGTGACTATTCATTAATCAATAATTCAATGATTCTTCTTTTCTTCTCCTAGACAGGAAGATGTTGCTAAATATAAAACACATTTTGTGGTTGATCTGCATATACCAAACAACGACTGAACCTGGTAAGCTTTATATGTTTCTATTTTTTAACAGCTGTAAAGTGTTGTTTGGTAATACATCTCATGTTCGAGAGTTTCTGAATGTAAAGGGTGGAAATTGAATTCATTAATTTAAGACTGGTGTTTGCATGAGTCTAAGCCACACACCCATGTGAATATATTTTCTGTTCCATACTTTTTTGGGGGGTCTCTCTGATTTCATTTCATGCAACAAAAGTCAATTTATTTGTAAAATGGACTGCTATGCTTCTCCTTGACTCGTCAAACTGTAGTAAAGAGGACCTTAATCTCTCATTCCCACAAACTATTGTCTCCCAGCTGCCTCTAATGGTTTACTTCCAGGCACCTACAGTATACCTTTTAATTAGGATCTTCTTGTAGTCTGGTGCAAACAGATGGCTTGACTTCATCACTCTGAGAAGCCATGCTCTCACACGGTGGTGTTCTACCCTGAGGGGTAATCCCACCTGTCCAAAGAATTTCTCACATTGTTGGTCTGAGTATATGGTGATTTTCTCTCAGTTATGATCCTTTCAACATCCCACCTTCAAGGTTATCTGTCCTTCTACTGGAAAGTAGTTTCTGGTTTGCATACCCGTAGGCTTCACAGAGGCAGTAAAATAATTTTCAGCTCAATTATCATAAACACAGTAAGGCATGATTTCCTGTGCTTTGCAGTGGATGCAGCTGTGTGTATAACGTCTCATGCCTTTCATTCCCTCAGTCTCTAGCACGTTACTGGTGATGCGTCCTGTCAACGGCTTGTTGTCTGGGAAAGTGACCCTTCCGTGTTACTTCTCCATCATCCCCACTGTTGGACCTAGAAACAGAAATGCCTCAGGAACAGATTACCTACGCATCAAATGGACAAAAATTGAGGGCGGTGTTGAGTCGACTGTTCTTGTAACCCAAAATGGCGTCATTAAGATCGGTTCCGGATACAGAAGCCGTGTATCTGTGCAGAGTCACCCGGAAGACATCGGGGATGCTTCTCTGACAGTGGTGAAGCTCCGGGCCAGTGATGCTGGAACATACCGCTGTGAAGTGATGTTTGGGATTGAAGACACACAAGACACAGTCAGTTTGAATGTTGAGGGTGAGATTTTTTTAAACGCATTATCATTCTGCCACTCCCTCAAATTTGTCATGTCTTTTTAGAGACACAGTTGTTGTATCCTAAGCACATATGCTGCCAATTAGGTAAATTCCTTAAGGCTAATTGATCAATGACAGTCATAACACAAGTAAATTATAGATAAATGAAACTTTAGTCTGTTAAGTGGAACTGTTTGTGGGAGAAAACCCGCAAGCACAGATTATCTAAATTGTTGAGGGATTTTAAGGTTGTTTTGGACTCTCCCAGATTACAGTTACAGTGTAAAAAGTCATATGCACTCCAATAAACTTTGCCTCTCTTAATGTATTCCCTCTGCTTGGATATACTGTGATGCCGGGACACGTCTTGTTTTGGCTGATTTATGCTCAGACCATGTGAAAGGATGGGATGGGTCAACCCTGAACTGCTTTGGCTCTAGAATTGCAGCACCACCCTGCTCTCAGCAAAGACACACTGCCATTTTAATTAGATCCATTACTCATTTAATTTGAATTTGTTTCAAAGTGACAATTATGGGGGTGGATGGAATGTCCCCTCATTCTAACAAATGTCCCAACACTGCTTGCTTTATTAATTTGTTTATAAGCAACTTGCAGACATCATCAAGAATAAAGCCGTTTCTATTAAGCTTCATATTTATTGTGGTCATTGACAACAATAATAGTAATACAATATGCCACCATTTAATGAAAATTTGAATGGATGGAATGGACTTTGTTACGAAATGATCATTTTTTGTTTGTTTTATTTGTTTTTTGTACAGGCGTGGTGTTTCACTACAGGTCAAATGTCAGCAGATACATTCTGAACTATGCACAAGCTGTGCAGAGCTGCAGCAGCGTTGGATCCACCATTGCTACAGCAGAACAGCTGAGAGCTGCTTATGAGGATGGATTTGACCAGTGTGATGCTGGTTGGATAGCCGATCAAACAGTGAGGTTAGAAGCAACACATACTGCACACAGAAACAGTCTGTATTTTAATATCCACTTCTGGCAAACTCCATAATAAGTATTAAACAACATGTCAACATTTTGATATAAAAAGGAAATTGCAAAGGCTGTACTACTTTCATGAGAAACATTTCTGTCTGTGGGAATTGTTTCTGTCTGTAGATATCCAATCACTAGACCAAGGCCCGGCTGCTTTGGAAATCTTCCTGGAAAACCTGGTGTCAGGTCGTATGGAAAACGCAAGCCCACAGAGACCTTCGACGTGTACTGCTATGTGGATAAGCTTGAGGGTACGGATTTTACTGTTTGTGCTATTCCTTTCAACTTCACTTATCTAAAAAAAAAAAACAAACATGTTGACATGGCCAGCAGTTCTGTGGTAATGTGAAAGTGCAGTAGTTTATCTATTATATTTGCTCTATGATGACATATTTAATGTGGTTTTAAACTGCGGTTATGACCAAAAATGAGCATGGACCATTTGGCAGTGAACAACTGTGGTTATTAGATTGAAATGGAAGCTTACAATATTTTAGTTGCCACAAAAAAGAAGTTTGGTCATTTATTTATTTTTTGTTAAGTATATCTGTTTCTTTCCAATTTCAATGTTAACTTTAAAAACTTGTTATGATGTATGTTCATTGGCTAATTAGAACATGACAAAAATAACAAAAGTGACATACTTGCATTGAACATTGCATTTTCAGTTGATAAAATTAGAAAATATCAGTTGTAGATTTATTGTAGATATAGGTCTTTGCACACTGAATCTGACATTTTTGCACCTTGAAAAATAAATACATCCTCATGTTGTGTCAATCATATTCACACACTGCCTCCAAAAAATTAGTCATAAAAAAAAAATCTGATCAGTTACGATTTGTTGCATTTTTGCATCCGTAACAAGAATTTTAATAGGAAAGGATGAAAAATACGAAAAATGGATATTACATTTTTGAATTTAGCGTGCCAGGACTTTTACAAATCCCAGGATGACCTAAAATTAACAAGGATCATTTAAAAAAGTTTTCTTGACAGGATACTTGGTATTCTTAATATGTGCTAAGTTCAGCTCAATGAAGTGACAAAAGCAAGAAAAAGAACTAACATGAGAAACAAATGGAAAATGGATTTGTGAAATGAACACCCTGTTGTATGTTGTGGTGTTTAATATGTCTCATTCCCTCACGAAAGAAGATCTGGGTATGTCTTTACTGTTCTGCTGTAAATTACTTAGACGTCATAAAAACCTCAGTTCTAGCTTTTGACAGCTACACCCAAGGCAGGGCGAAAACAACTCCCCCTCATTTTTATTTTCATTTGATTCACCACGGCGTTTGCTAATGGAAAACAATTCTTTGTTTTCTGAAAACTGAATTTGCATGTGTCATATTATTAGCGAATTCCTCTTCCACTTATAGACAATATGAGAGTCATGGTGCTTGTTAGCAAGACTATAATAATTATGGTTATACTCTTAACATGCATGCTGTTTTTATGACAAACTCAAAATGCATCTAATTTCAGATGTAATAACACAAAATGTTTCTTGTGTGTGTTTTTCACTTCAGGTAATGTTTTCTTTGCACCCACACTGCGTAAAATGACCTTCGATGAGGCCAAGGCTGAGTGTGAAAGCATGAATGCAGAGCTGGCCTCACCTGGTCAACTCCACGCTGCTTGGAGACAGGGCCTGGACCGCTGTGATTATGGATGGCTGTCTGATGGCAGTGTCCGCCATCCTGTCTCTGTTCCCAGAAGTCAGTGCGGTGGTGGTCTGCTGGGTGTCCGCACCATGTACCGCTACCGAAACCAAACAGGCTTCCCAGATCCCAATATGAAGCTAGGGGCATACTGTTTTAAAGGTAAAAACTTTACACTAAGCTCATGAATTGTTATTGGCATAATAAACAAACACCTGAGTTGTTGCAAGACTAGCCACTTTAGCAGCTGCTTTGGCGTAATTTCTCTACGTATGCGTAGTATGGAGCCCTCACCCCATTAAATACACAAACATGAGCTCCAGGCTTACTGTGAATGCCTCTTAAGGGCAATAAATCAAAGCAGAATATTAGTTAAAGTGCACCACTTTTTGTTAATTGAGGTTCTTTTAAGTTGAGACGCCTGGTATGGAAAAGTTTACATGAGAGTTGCTCATTCTCTAGTGATTCACTGACCTCACTCTGCTGCATTCTGGGTTGCCGCCCGTTTCTAAGGCAACCAAACTGGGCTTGGTTAACTAGAGGGTTTAATCATCCAGAGGTCCGTTATGCCTCTGTAGTACTTCGTGGCTAAAATGACAGATGCTTGTCAGACTTTGCCTTGTGGTGTTGTAGGTACTCAGACTTCAGAAAGACTTGATGTTCCCATCAGCTTGGATGACCTCATAAGAACAATATTATGCAACCAGGAGGACCAGTCTCAAAATCTAAACAGCATTGAGACACTTCAAAACAAGTTTTAAAGTCCCTTTAAAAAATCTATTTTGGTAACACCTTTGAGCAGATACTGGTACTAGGCATACCAGCTAAAGAGGCATATTGCTTTTTGATATCAGCTATGGATGCATATTTCTTAGTGATATCATAATGGTAATGGTTGATTTTGATTACTTTTGCTGTTATCTAAAGCTTGCTTAAAACTAATCTTTGAAAACGCTAATTATTTAATACCACTGTTCATTTAAAAATTGTAAATTACAGTGTTTTTATTTTAGTATTTAAATGTAATTTAAAGGTCTGTAATTTAGGTCTACTAAATACATATCTGATTGACGTCTTTTAACTGAAAGATAAGAATTTCTTCCCTAGAGTTTTCATATTGAGCCATTCATTTAATCTAAATAAAAAGTCTTTTGTAACCTTTTTATAACTTAGGTGCACAGCACAGGCCATCAACAAAGATTAAAAAGTGCTTAGGTGTTACCTACTACTTTTCTTTTTCTTCCTCTCTCCGCTGTCAGACTCTCCATCCTTCCTGTCATTTGCACCAGCGCTTATCTGAACAGACATGAGAATAAAGGACAACCATACCACCAGAGAGCTAAAATCAGTGGGTCTCGCTAACCCCTGACCTGGGGGGGTTTATCTTTTCAACTGAGGCTAATTTAGACAACCTACCCCATGCTAAGCAGGGCACTCACCCAGAATGACAGCCACCGACTTGCTGTGATAAGTAATGGACCTGGGGTTAATCCTAAACCTCAACACTATGACCTTGTTATTTGTTTGGTCTGTTTCAACTATGGCAGGCCTTCCTGATCCATGCAGCATTGAGTGTGTTCAAGTGTCTTCTTTTTTTTACGTGGTGGGTCATGTTCGTCTGACCTGTGATGACTACGAATGTTTGATATAGTGACAAAGCTGCATTAAAAGAGGGGTTTTGCCTCTCACCACACTTGTCTACATCCTGCAAACCATCAGACAATGGATCACATGGATGATGGAAATTTTTCTTAAGGGAAAAAGTACCTCATGTCATCAGACTGAATAGAGAGAGCCTGTTGATTATAGAGAACAGCTGGAGCCCTGGCTGCTGGCCTGTTATATTTGAAGATGACGCTTTTTTGGTGAACACAGGGTAATTAAAAGCCATTTAGAGTGTGTAAGCTGTTTGTATGAATGAAATTCAATTTGCAAAACAATTGATGAGTTGTTGGAACCGTTCTGACACCATTCACTTAAAAGAATTTCACTGAATAGTTTAAAGCCAAGGTAATCTGATGTGCTATTTACGCCAACCTTTACATATTTAAAATCAAGCACTGAGTACAATGTCATGTACAAAGAGCTGTTCCTAGAAAGTTAAAATGAACTTCTCCTTATTGTCATTTTATGGAGTTGAAGTGAAAATCACTTTCAGACTGACTATTTAAAAAGCTTTATCACCAAGGTGTGTTTCAACATTTGTTAGAAATATAGGCCTCTCTGGGACTCTGAGAACGGTACGATTAAATCATCATCTTGTTTCAGCAGTACTGGGATGATGTTTCATAATCACTTCATTATAATGATCATACAATCAAGCATAATGTCCCAAGGGGATGGACTGACAGTTGGAAGCTTGTGTGGAAATTGAAAGATCCCATAACAGAGATTTATTTGGAGATCATGACACAGACAGTCTTTTTTTTAGATACAGTGGACTACTCAAATTTGTAAATTTAATTGCAGATATCATATCAAAACAATTGTGACAAAAAGAAAGGTTCATAATTTTTTTTTACTACTATTATTCTTAAATAAAGTAAATATAGTGATATCCATCTACACCACTGTTCAAACATTTAGAGATAAAACCTTTTAATGATTTTGACATAAGTGTCTCGTGCTCAACAAGGCTGTATTCATTTAGTTCAGAAATACAATAAAACAGCAATGGTGTGCAATATCATTGCAATTTAAAAAAACTAACTGACCCTAAAGTTTTGAACCGTAATGGATATTTATATTTATTTAAAAACACAAACGTTGTATTATATGTATTATTTAAATCTATAATTTGTATATACATAAGATATACTATGTTTTTGAGGAAATAGTTACTTTAATAATTGTGCTTTTTATGTTACTTTAACCAAGAAGTTGCAATCTGATTATTATTTATTTTGTTCTATATTTCAGTATGGATTAAATGTATTTTTGTCTATAATACAAAATTACTGGTAATTACTGTGATGTTTATTTTTTTTATTTATTTTTTACAATAGGTTCAAAGCTTTTATTCAACCAGTCCTCCTGGGTGGATGTCACAGTACAGAGTGGTACCACTATGGAGCCCACCACTGCATTCTTTAGCACAGAGACCATCACAGGCCAGACTCTCTCTCCTAAGGCCAGTCCCTCTCATGCGTCACAGGCCACCTCTGATGATGACCTGTTCCCAACAGACGCCCCTTCTATGTTTTCTACAAGCATGGCACCACTAAAGACAAGCCACGACCCTGACAGACTAGAATCAATCAGTGCGAAATCTGAGGAAGACTTTGGCACAACAAAACTTCCAGATTTTGATATTAGTGATTTTGGCGCTGAGAAGGCTGATGATGAAGCAAACGTTCGTGGAGATGTGATCCGTGGAGAACTTACTACTGCAGTTCCCACAGCCTCAGAGGATCCAACGGAGGAGATAGAGGACAAGAGCATAATTGAGGTGAAGACTGTTCTACCTGATATTTTACTCTCAGACTCTCTAAGCACAAAACCCATGTTTGCAGTTGGGAAAACAGAGGAATCTATCATGGTTGGGGTCACAACAGACAGTGTTTTAGAATCAGATGCCACTGTACTGATATTAGTCAACACTGAGGAATCTGGACACAAAACTATATCGTCCACACATAGTGAATCCATCACAAAACTTCCAGCACAGACTGTGACTCACACAGCTAGTGAGACCAGTGCTGGTCAAGGCGAGGCTGAAATACACGCTTCCACACAGTCATCTTTTAAACTGGCAACACAGGCTACTTTTCTGGAGAGTGCTAAGTCTACTGTGTTCTCTGAGTATGAAGATGAGACTGGCATTGGTGTTGTAATGGCAGACCCCCCACCTCTGTCTACACAGAAATCCACCCGCCCAGAACCTGAATCTTCAGAGACCTCTAGTGGAGTTACCATCACTGATTCTACAATTATCCCCACTGTTTTTATGCAAAGCTCACAAACTGGAGAATCTACAGGAATTTCAGGAACCTCCAAATCAACACAAAGGCCATCTCAGACATTTACTGTTGACATGGCTGACCGTGATACAAAGTCACCGGGTTTGACTACACCTAGTTCAGCCACAATTGCTGCAGAAGCAGCAATTACAATGCCCTCACTTACTGACCTTGAAACATCACATGAAGAAGCTACTTTGGGCCCCTCAGAAGCACCCAGGATGACACTAACAAAGGCCACAGACACCACCACTGATTCTGATCACTCATCAGGTATGATTTCTCTGCTTTTCTTCCTCTGCTTTGAAATGGCATTTCAGTCTCATCGATCATTGATATTGAAAAGACGTGCAGAGCTGGAACATTATCTTATGTGAATATGAACATATGACATGAAAGGAATAGTAGTCAAGTTTACCTCAGAACAGAAGCTGTTTTACCAAAAGCTGTAATACCAAATAATTATTTGATTCAGTTAATAGAAGTTAATTGATAAATTAAATCTATTTATGGCATTATTTTTGAAAGCATCCCCATTTTACAGCATTTTTACACAAGTGTCTAAAACGTTGAACAGCACTGTAGCTTTGCTGGTAGTTTTTTTTTTTTTTTTTAAACTTGATGTTGCCGGAGGATGATCAGGTCAGATCTCTATGTGGAGCACTGGCTGTTGTCAGACTCCTTGTGCAGACAATAATCTCACTGTAAACTGATATTTCCAACTGACACGCTACCGCAAAATATAGAAATAACCATCTTAAAACCATGACAAACTAGTTTAAGGAAACATAACTTTTTACACTTCCGGTGGATATGAGACATAATCCTTATTATTCTTTTATCATCATTCTTCAGTTTTTTTTAAAAGCCATTTTCAGCCTTAATACTGGCAATAAAATATTTACCAAGCCACATTGCTCCAATCCCAGTAAACATTTACCCAACTATTATCAAAAGTTATAAATACAACAAGATATTTTCTAGTGATCTTAAGTGAAGTATTATGACAAAATAGATTATGACGTAGAACTGCACCTGCAGCTGCATTAGAGCTAACATTAGCATTATGCTATTTGCTGTAAGAAAATATGAGATTAATAGTAAATTTTTACTCAAATCACTTTAAACCACCATTAAGTGTTTGCACTAACCTCCTTTTGTGTCATTTGGTTATTTACGGTTGTCAAAATATGATATTTATAACCTTTTACATTATAAAAATAACCCCCCCAAAAAAGTGCAACCCATGTGTGGCCGAGCCCTCTCTGGCCCAGTAAATTTAACCTTTAATTTGTTTTCCCATTTCTGGGATACCAATGGTTAGTA
>JAUYWG010000038.1:13488126-13514021 GCA_034779775.1 Enteromius afrohamiltoni
ACTGGATTTGAGGCCACCTCACAGCCTGATGTTGAGGCTAGTGTTGAGACCACCTCACAGCCTGAAGATGAGACCGCTTCACAGTCTGATGCTGAGGCTAGTGTTGAGACCACCTCACAGCCTGATGATGAGACCGCCTCACAGCCTGATGTTGAGACTGGATTTGAGACCACCTTACAGCCTGATGCTGAGACTGGATTTAAGACCACCTCACAGCCTGACGATGAGACCGCTTCACATCCTGATGTTGAGACTAGTGTTGAGACCACCTTACAGCCTGATGCTGAGACTGGATTTGAGGCCACCTCACAGCCTGATGTTGAGGCTAGTGTTGAGACCACCTCACAGCCTGAAGATGAGACCGCCTCACAGTCTGATGCTGAGGCTAGTGTTGAGACCACCTCACAGCCTGATGATGAGACCGCTTCACAGTCTGATGTTGAGACTATTGTTGAGACCATCTCACAGCCTGAAGATGAGACTGCTACACATCCTGATGTTGAGACTAGTTTTGAGACCACCTTACAGCCTGAAGATGAGACCACTTCACGGTCTGATGCTGAGGATAGTGTTGAGACTGCCTCACAGCCTGATGTTGAAACTGATGTTGAAACTATTGTTGAGACCACCTCACAGCCTGACTATGAGACCTCACATCCTGATGTTGAGACTAGTGTTGAGACCACCTCACAGCCTGATGCTGAGACTGGATTTGAGACCACCTTACAGCCTGATGTTGAGGCTAGTGTTGAGACCACCTCACAGCCTGAAGATGAGACCGCTTCACATCCTGATGTTGAGACTAGTGTTGAGAGCATCTCACAGCCTGACAGTGTGACCACCTCACAGCTTGATGTTGAGACTAGTGTTGAGACCACCTCACAGCCTTATGCTGGGACTGGATATGAGGCCACCTCACAGCCTGATGTTAAGGCTAGTGTTGAGACCACCTCACAGCCTAATGTTGAGACTAGTGTTGAGAC
This sequence comes from Enteromius afrohamiltoni, assembly GCA_034779775.1. Classification (NCBI taxonomy): domain Eukaryota; kingdom Metazoa; phylum Chordata; class Actinopteri; order Cypriniformes; family Cyprinidae; genus Enteromius; species Enteromius afrohamiltoni. Next base: position 13,489,110 of record JAUYWG010000038.1, read on the forward strand.
CACCTCACAGCTTGAAGTTGAAACCACTTCAAAATCAAAAATTGACACTGACACTGAGACCTCCTCAAAACCTGAGGAAGGCAGTGCAACAAATGTTGATGGAAACACACAAGCAGAAGTTTTGAATACTGAAACCACCTCTCAGCTTAACACTGAAACAAGCTTTGAGACTACTGTGCAACCAGACATCGAGAGTGCCTCAAGAACATCAGTCACCAGCTCACCAAAAAGTGTAACAAGTAGTTCAGAGAGAAGCACATCTGGGGAGGTTAACACCCTATCATACAATAGGCATCACACCACAATAAGACTTCCTAATATCACAGATAAACCAAGTTCTGCTGCTATAAGTGAAGAGAAATTCTTGGAAGAAAGAGTTGATACAGGATTCAGCAACACCACCATACAACCTCAATTTGATGGTTCTGTAACTTCCAGTAGTTTGAAGAGCAGCTCACAGGAGGATTCAGTTATCATCCTATCATCTGATGAGGATCAGACAGTGATTCTGTCTACTGCAACAACCTCACCTTTACTTATGACACCTGATTCTGATATAAAGATTGTTAGTAAGGAAACTGCCTCAAGGAAACAAGAGGCAGCTGGTCAAATTGAGAAAGCTGTAACTCCTCCAACTGAGATTCCAATTGAAAATGAAGATCAGAGCGACACTACAACACCATTTTTCTCCATTGAAGACGTTTCCGAGGCTGCTTTGGTTAAAAGCCCACCTCCTAGTGCACAGAATGAAAGCACAACACACAGTACAGCAGACCTTCCATACACAATGATTGGGCAGACATTTGATATTCCAGGTAGGATGTAAAAATGGTTTTAAACACCAAAATTAACAGATTGCATATACTTGACCTATACTAGTATTTTTGTATGACATGCCTATATATCCTCTCTCTCTTACTGTAGATGTTCATTCCTGCTCAGATGATGTTTGCTTGAATGGAGGTTCTTGTGTAAAAATAGGCGGTGTTCAGATCTGCAGCTGTCCACCTGGATATAGTGGTGACCAGTGTGAAATAGGTATGCTGTGCAGTATCAGTGTTTCATTCATTTATTAAAGGTGCACTACATAACTTAAACCAAAAACATCCCCACCAAATTCACTGCTCAAAGTTATTGTTGAAAACACCCTGTCTCACCTAAAGTTTTATTGATCAATAATGGGATTTTGCTCAATTTTAAACACAAAAAGTCTTATTTACTACCCTTATTTTGATGTATTTTTTTATAGACAACGATGAATGTCACACAAACCCTTGTCGTAATGGAGGAACATGTATTGATGGCCTTAACTCATTCAGCTGTGTATGTCTTCCAAGTTATGCAGGTGCACTGTGTGAGAAAGGTAAGAGTTTATTTTACATATACCTGTAATTCTAATGTGTAAATACCTGTGGAAGGTAACAATACTATGTCCTCTTTCTGATCATGTGTAAAGCTACTGTAGCCAGAGAGACTATTAATAAAAATTACTCTGACATTCCTGGCAGATATGAGTTTGGTAAATGTGACTCATAGTTTGGTAGATCCTGATAGATAATAGATTTTTTACTTGATGTAAGTAACTGGATTTGTTCCAAAACTGTTAGGTGCTAGCAGACAGACATGTCTAATGATGCTGTACTTTCCACTATTTAAGAGGATACAGTTTTTTAACCTTCTCATTTGAGCACAGCTGTTAAGACCATTACCCTTGAGATATTAATTTACTTTTTACATAAATGAGGTTACTTTCTTGGGAGTTTCATTCACTTCAAATTATTTATATACATTAAAATGCTAATAGCAAAATCAGTTCAACTCACATCTGGCTTTTGTCAGAATTAAAATGGAATATCGACGTCATGATTGCATTATCGTCTTGAGTACTCTGAACATGATTTTCATCTCAAACTTGAGATATCATCAACATTACAGATGTACTGTGATTCAACAGTGTCTCAGATACTGTCTCAGATATTGCTGCTTACAGAGAAATGTATAAAATACTAAATAATCCAAAATCACAAGCCAACATTGCTTCATGCATTTTTACTTGCATTTGTACTGATGTAATGAATTAATTAATGGTCGATATATACATGAGAATTTTAATATTTACATTTTTTGGTATAGTTTATTCTTTGTTGCATTAGTGATACATCAGGGGCCTCATTTATAAAATGTTGCATAGAAATCCTAAATTCGCTGCTGTGGATTTAAACGTGCACAAACTGTACTATCGAATCTGAGTGTATGCACAATTTATAAATGAGGCCCAAGGACATGGCGTTTTCCCTGCATGTTAATTGCAGAAAGTTTAGAGATACCCCCCCCCCAACATTTTGTGGTTCTGTCAGGGCAAGCCTGCTATTATCACAGTGATTTCAAACAAGAAATCAAAGCTCTCAGCTTGATGTAGAACGGCCCTGGGTTGATCCACAAACAGTCAGTAAGTGCGTTTACAAGCACTTTAAAAGTTTGTTTGGGCTAAAACAATAATTTGTCTTTCTAAAATATCATGTGATTCTGACTGAAGTTATACCAGCAGAGACTGTAGCTCAAAAGCCAGCTTTAGCTTGATTACCACAGTGCGCATAAACATACTTACTGTGACTGATAGGACACACATTATTTGCTAATTTAATATGATCATATGGTGATCTAGGAACTTTAAAATCATTTGTCAACAAGACTAATAAATTGCTGGGTTCACAATATGCATACTTTAAAACTATGAGGTTTTCCAAATGGTTAGTGGCTGTTATAAAGGTCTGCTTTGCTCCAATGCCTTGGAGCAAAACACCTAATCGCCATGGCACTGTAGGCATTCTTATGCAAAAATGAATTGGTTTCCTGATATGATAGAAGCAAGGGTGTAGCTCTTGCCCTCAGTGATCTTGTTTAACTGACATGTAATTTAAAACAAGGATGAAAGGGAGTTATAACATATTCCCTCAGGTGCAGTATGAGTAGGAAATCATTCTCACTTGAAAAGAACAAAGAAAGAGTTTGATTTAATGTACTGATAAGAGCCTCACAGTGTAAGCCCAAAGGTAAAGGACTAATAAAAAAGAAATTGACAGTAGACAATATCAAGCACCTTTTTCCACTTTTAGAAACAGGATTATCAATTCAATTTCAATTCAAATTTTCAATTCAAAATTGCTTTTTTGCAAAGATACAATATTGACAAGGTGTCTACATGTCAGGTTTATATGTAGTGCATCACCAAAAACTCACACATGATTTTCTACAGACACAGAAACGTGCAACTATGGCTGGCACAAGTTCCAGGGCCACTGCTACAAATTCTTTCCTCATCGGCGTAACTGGGACACAGCGGAGCGTGAATGCCGTCTCCAGGGGGCACACCTTGCTAGTGTCCTGTCCCATGAGGAGCAGCAGTACATCAATCGTGAGTATACATTCTGTCTAATTTCATCAATTACATGCAAACTAACAGGAAGGGTAGTATTGTTTTGTTTCCATTTTTGTTTTTTTTTGTTCTATGTCTGGGTTATAGAATATCCCACTGGTCCAGGGATTTTTAGCTTTCAACTTTAGAGTTTAAAGAAAGGTTAGTTTATCAATAAAAGGGCCAAATGCTGCTTCAGTACTAGGTGCGGGAAGTGTGATGTATAAGAACAAAAATGCCTTTTATTTTTAACCTCTGACAAAGAGTTCCTAATATGGCTGGTGAATTGACTTTTGTTTCTCTCTTCTCTTGTAGGCCTTGGTCATGACTACCAGTGGATCGGTCTGAATGATAAGATGTTTGAGAATGATTTCCGGTGGACGGATAGTAGTGTTGTGGTAAGAGCAAAGATGGTATTATTGGTCAATGTAGATGAAATCTTTATAATGTTTGCTTATAAACTTTCCTTGTATTTTCATTATGCTCTTTAAAAAGCTATTCATTTACATACAGTAGCATTAGTCATTTTTAGCAAGAATTTGTTAAAAATAAAGTTAAACAGGAGACATGTGCAACCATCTCCCTGGTTCAAGAGGTGTTCCTCCATTGAATAGGAAAGTGGCTAATTACCGTTGTTTAGCCCTGACTGGGCTCTCACTTCAAAGATAATGGCAGTATTTTGTGGGGAAGGGCCACAAAGCCCTGGAGGGCAGGAGATAGGAGTTTTCATCTATGGAAGTCCACTCAGGCCTCAGTCCTCAAAATAAATAAGGGTAGAGGAAGCTTACAGGTGTGGACAGGTAACGGAGGTGTGAAAGATGAGCAGCACCTGGAACAGGCTGCGCTAGATACAGTCCAGACCTGAAATGTGAATGCGTTACAGTTCAGTCCAGTTGGCATCAGTGAGGGGCTATAAAACATGTCCTCTGGAGTTTGCAAGCACTCTTATTGTATTCTGTATTTAAGAGCTGCTATATTAAGAATTGATGTTTGGTAATGTATTTAAGTATGTGCAATTGGAGATATCCAGAGGGATATTACATCACGTCATTATTTTCAAGCAGGAAGCATACATTCCTTTTGTAAGAGGATAATAACAGGACTTCTTGGGTGATTGGTGTAGTATTTAAAGGGTTGCTGAAAGACCAAGACCTCTGTTGGGTATAATTACATGTTTAATACATGCACACTTTACAGTTTTAATTCAGGATAAAAAAGTGATATGGAAGAGTGGCAATATGCATTTAAATTTTACTGTATAATTTAATCTCAGCAGACTAAGAGTGTGTTGGGTAGCTGCAGTATAAACACAGTATCTGCAATAGTACCTCAAAGCACTTTGAATTTGTTTAAAAATATCAGCTCAAGTCCACTGTACGGTTTTTGTCTTTCAAGCCTTTATTAGTTACTTTAAAATTTAGTCTTTTCAATTAGCACTCTCTTCTCAGTGCATTCATTCATAGCTGAGAGAGATGACAGATGCCATTTTACTTGCATCATGTGATGTATGAAATATTTTGAATACAATTTGTCCATAATAGTTGTATATGTATTACTACTACAACTGTCACTATTATCTTCCAAATGCATTACACTGCTCACTAAAGCAGCTTTTTGCAGTTTAGTGGTGATGTGTGTGCTTAGCGCCCCCTACTGGAGTATGTCTGTATTATTATCGTTTTCTTTTTTTTTTTTGCCTTTCTTTGTCCTCCTTTTTATACACTGCTTGAAATTGCTTTCACACTTTATTTCACAAATGGTAACACCAAATTAGGTAAAATATTTTTAGGGAAAATGTGGATCTGAATATATATAAGCTATAACAGTGCAACTGCCATAAATCTTGAAGAACCACAGGCGCATGTAGGCATCCTGCTGCGCTCTGAACAAACAATAAATCGCACATATGCATGTAAAAGAATATATATATATCACAAGCAGTATATTGCTATTTTGAGCCTGGTTGTATTTTAAGTTGTGCATGTGTGTTGAATGCAATTTCTTTTAAACACTCAAAAAATACAGTGAGTATATAAGTATATAACTCAAAGTATATCATATCTGTATGTATTTCTATCGTGTAATTGTCTCCCTTACATTAACTTTTTGATCTCTATCCCATGCAGCAATATGAAAACTGGAGGCCGAACCAGCCAGACAGTTTCTTTTCCTCAGGGGAGGATTGTGTGGTAATGATCTGGCATGAGGACGGCCAGTGGAATGATGTTCCCTGCAACTACCACCTTACCTTCACCTGCAAGAAAGGCACAGGTGAGCTTTTAGGGGCATTTCTAAAATAACAGGACATATAGAGGTATTTATTATTATCAGTCTAAATTCCATCAGTGGTTTCTAAATAAAAATGTTGTATAGTAGTGAATCTGTGAAATTTTGGATGACAGCTGTACCCTAGGAGGATATGTCTTTTTTGGGGGAGGGGAGGGTTAAAGCAGCTAACATTTTAAAACTCTACTATTTGCCTCTGTACAGTGTCCTGCAATCAGCCTCCTCTTGTCCTTAACGCCCACACATTTGGCCAGCTGCGCCCACGCTATGAGATCAACTCCCTGATCAGGTACCAGTGCATGGACGGCTTTATCCAGAGACATGTTCCCACTATTCGCTGCAGAGGAGACGGCTCATGGGATATACCCAGAATTTCCTGCATGAGTCGTGAGTATTCTGTTTGTTGAAATCTATCACAACAAATTCTTTTTTGTACGACAACCATCCCTTGAATGATCATTTTATGCACTCATGTTTAAGTTTGTATATACACTACTATTCAAAAGGTTCGGTAAGGTTTTGAAAAATGTGTGTTAAGTTCACCAAGGAAGCAGTTGTTTGACAAAAAAACAAATTGTAATAGTAATAGTAAATGAAAATTTAATATGCTTATTTGGTGTTCAAGATGCATATTATCATCCATGTTATAAAGGGTTAAGGGATCTGATTAATGTTTTGTGGAGAAAAAAAAAGTATCCCAAACTTAAAAAATGTAGTGTGCATAGAGTATATTATATATTTTTATACATTAAAAATATCAAAAATATATGAATTGATTTAATGTACTTGCATTTTCTTTCCAGCCTCCAACTTCCAAAGGTCCTATGCAAGGTATCAGACATACAGAGTTTTTCGCAGTCATCAGAAGAGAATGGCAGAACATTCTATACCCCGACGACACCATCATCACCGTGGTTTAAAACACAATCGGACGCAACAATAGTTGCTATTTTAACAAAACCCTTTTAATGTATTTTGGTAGCATATGGCGGATCTGCCTGCTGGCCGAAAGAAAAGATTATAAAAGAAAAGATTATTAAAAGGACCAGAAAAGAATGGAATATCACTGGAATGAAACAGTGGCTTTTTATCTTTTTAAGAGAGATGGTTTTTTAGAACTACATAAAGGACACATTCAGCTGGCCTCTGAACACAAAAAAAGATGATCTGACTTGCCCTCCATCTGTTCCGCTTCTTTTTGGGAGTACACAGTGCCTTCGTAATTTTTAACTCACAATCCAGATGCAAGTGAACTATAATAGCACAACCTATTTTTGCTTCTAAACATAACAGTGCATTTTGATACACGCTTTGCCCGTATGATTTTTTAAAAATCTTTCTTCAAGTTTACAAGAACCACAGGTGTATGCAGACATCCTGCTGCTTACTGAACAAATGAAAAATCATACATAAGAATGTGAAAGAATATATATTTATATAGAGTGAGCAATGGCTCACATGGAGTCAGTGTTTGTGGTGTTACAAAAAGGCCAATAATATTAAAAAACTGCATCCAATGCAGTGGATGGTTTTGTTATCTTAAAGTCAGTACAATACACTTTAATACATTGACTTTAACCTATTCACGTTTGAAAAGCCATGTAGATTATAGATTATTTATATTCCTCTGCGTGATGTTTCTTTCAAGGGTTTACAATGCAAATCTGTTTCACATATACAATTAATTCCGCCGTCAGTTATCTATAAACCAAAAGAAACTTACTGTATGTATTTCACCATTTCATTTTCATCAACTTTCATGTTTTTCTCAGACAGTTTAAAACTACTTTAAAGAGAATGTACTTTGCGAGATGCTTAAAAGACTTGAACGAGTGCCTTTTTAACAAGATGCCTATAATTTATTTCTTGAGCTGCTCCTTGTTTTCTCATTGTTGTAGCGAGATAGAGCACACTGAGGACTTCACTTGGCCAAACTGCACAGTGCTAGAGTTCAGTATATTAGTCTAGAGGACAGTGTGTCAATAGCTGGCAGTGATTTGACTAATAGATGACATTTGGAACTCACAGAATTTAGATGGATTTCATAATGACATTTGGGGTTTATCAATGGACCAAAAGAAGAGGATTCGTAGTAACAGCTTTAACAGCTAGTTGTGGTGTAACCGGTCATCCATTTGTTTATTCCCAAGCAATTGTTTTTTAAGACCTTTTCTTTTGTGATTTAACTTGTTGTGTCAGTTTTTTCCCCCTCTCAAAAGTGCACATATCTTTTTATATTTATAGTATAACTTGTTTATTGTCAAATGTGATTGTCTGAAATGTTTGTGAAATGGACAAATTGTAAGGAATGTTTTTTTATGCCTTCTGTGTAAACAAAGTTTATTATATTCTAATTGCATTCCTGGTCATTTTGTGTTCTGATATGGAAGGGCTTAATGGTAAATGTAGTTAATAATATGGGGCATAATTAAATGTATTTTTACACCAACAAATCTAATATTTCATATAACATTACTTTATATAAAAATATAATAAAATATATCATGACTGGAGTAATTAAACTGTATGTATAGTGTAACTAGACTATGTGGTTCATCAGCAATGCCTAATGCTGACCACCAGATGGTATTGGTTCACTAACATGAGCACACTTGAACACCTGAATTATTCTACCAGATATCATTAACGTAAATTATGTTTTACAAAACACTTAAACATTAATACCATACAATACAAAATAGCACATTACGGTAATACCCTTTAAATGTAAGAAAACATCTATGGAGAGTTAGCCTACTTTATTTTCTAGATGAAAAGGTCAAAAGGGCATGGGTTGAATTATGTTATATGTACTTTTTTTTCAAGCATTTATTCTGAAGAAAGATAAACAGATTTACAAAAACAGCTCAAAAACAACAACAAAAGCATACGTGTAAAAAAAAGTTTAAAACGAAAACTAGGATGTAGGATTCTGCTAGGACTCCTTGAATTGATCATGCATCAACCATGACCTCAAGATATATATGCATAATTTATTGGAGAAGAATATTTGGTTTGATGTTTTGTTTACTATTGTTATGACGTTCAGATATTGCACTTAGTGTACAACATGGGATCACTTGGCAAGTTGCAAACCTCTGTTGATTATAGTTTTGTAAGTATATTGCGCAATGAAGAACAAACAGAGATCGACTTTTGATGTGCTTTGTGTTTTTGTAGTCCCATTGCTATATTTCATTTGATATTAATGTGTTTTCCCACTGTGTCATTGTTCCTTAATACTGGTGGTTTTCTCATTTAAAACTTGGAAAACACATTGTCATTTTCCATTGCAGAAATCATTTATTAATCATTTATATAAGATTTTTCTGCAAATGCTTCCAAGGCTTCTCATAGTCGAGATAAAAAGCGCTATTCTAAATAATTGAATAAAAATATAATATGAATATGATTACCATATTCATGGCTATGCATAGCTAATAGTTAGGTAGATAGAGAGCATATTTGTAACATGATAAGAACTATTCTCAGAAGCAGCAGAGTATTAGATATGCAAACTTCAAGTTTGTTCAATAGTCTTTTCTGGGAAATGCAGGCCATGTGTAGCTGGTATTCGATACTTCAACAAACATTTGTGTTCTCAACATCTGGACCTTAAATAGGCATTGCTGAATTATCAAAGATTAATGGAGAATAAAACAAAAGCCATTCCATTTTTATGGGTTTTATTTTTCTTTCAAAATTTCTTTCAAAACCATACAATATGTTTCAGAAAAAAAAAAAAAAAAAAGATATTTTGTGCATAAAAAAGACAAACTCAACCATAATGTCGCTTATGTGCACTGTGGCTTCTGCAGTTCGAAATGAAGTTATAAATTGAGAATATATTCCCCTAACAACACATTTCAATACAAAGTGGCATGTAATAGATGTTACGTTCATCAGTACACAGATCTCATTATCTTAAGTCATCCTGTAACAACATTCTAATGTTACTGTTCAAGCTTGGGCACAATTTTGCATATGGCTTTTAGTGCTGTTCCTCTTTTCGCACACTTAAGCAGTTAAGCTCAAGCTAGTCGTGAATCGTTGAATATACAACTGGGTTCTTAAAGAATCTTTCAGTGTAAATTCTGTTTATAGTTCTCTGCCATATTACAAAGTCCAATGTATCATCAGCAGTTTGTCATATTCTGTCTCTGATGAAATACTTGAAAAAACATATGCAGGGACAAACACATTTAAACAAGCAAAATATTATTATTATTATTATTTTTAAAAAGGGTAGCCATGAGGAATGAATGTTACAATAAAACAATGGATGAATATAAAGCATTGTAAAACTACAAAATCATTTGATATTTCAAATAGACAATATAAGATCACAGTTCAGAGCATTGAATAATACACCAAAACATGAAATACCAAAAATTACATAGCTTTAAAGAAATTAGCATTTGAGTAAGATCACACAATTCTTTTTAGGAAACGAAAATTGTCAGGTCCATTTTTCATCTCAGTTTGGGCAAGTTTCAAAAACTTCCTGTCAAAGTTTATACTATTCAATAATATTTAAATATTTTATTCAATTTTCACAATGGAGATCCTTGGTAAACTTACGTTTAAAATGGGTTTTGATCAAAATGATGTGACTTTAACGTTTCTTCAGCTAAATATGAGCTAAGAATGCAGTTTGTGGTAATCTTGTCACTTCATTGTTCATACATATAGTGTACAAATCTTTATAACCTGTAAATGATAGGTAAAATTACTGTTTACATGAATATTCAGGATGTTGCAGTATCCTTTCTATAATTGTCACAGTTATGGCTAGTTCATGCAAAAAGTCCTTCATACGTTTGGATGTGGTAACCTGTGTATTGCTGCTCTTTGGTTGGTGACATGACATGAAGTGCTTCACGGCTGTGTTTTGTAGCAGTAGACTCCGTACAGCTTCTGCTTTTTGTCAGGGAAGCCAACAAAGCGAACCGCAGCCTCGGTGGGACTGCAGTTCTGCCTGGGCCTGGAGATTGGGTAACGAACGCTACCGTCGGCCAACCAACCAGCATCACAACGGTCGTATCCCTGCAGCTTCCAGGCAGCATACATATGGCCCACCTTTGCGATCTCAGCTCCATCTCTCTTACACACATTAACAGCCTCATCAAAGCTCAGCCTCTTGGGCTGGATCAGGTAGTAAAAGCGTCCTGTGATATGAACCAGAGTTTTAGGGTTGTGGACACAGACACTACTAAAAGTCATGCTCTATTTTATATTAGAATTGAACTCACCTCTAAGGCTGGCTGTGAAGCAGAACACATCATAGCGTTTGTTGGACTTGTCCTGTCGGCCGTAGGTTCTCAGTCCGGCTGAGGTCCTCGCTCCTCCACAGGGCTCTCTGGGTTTGGTGATGGGATACTGCACGGTTCCGTCATTGAGCCATCCTGCATTGCACCAATCCATCCCATTTTTCCATTCCCCATAGAGCTGCTCGAAGGAGGCGACCACAGCATCCTGCTCAAGACACGCGGCCTCTGCGTCTTGGAAGTTGAGGTTGTACCGCCCCAGGCGAGGGGAGTATGGGAAAACAACCCCTGTGAAAGAAAGTGAATCTTCCCCTAAAGAAAAGTTCAACTGAATTTAACATCAGGCTGGTTTGATGAACCTATTGTAGGACCAGCCCACTGAATGAATAAGGATGATATTAGTTTTCCAAGAGCCGCCCTGCATATTTAAAATGATTTATGTGGTATGGTGTTTGAAAAAAAAAGACAATTCAAAGAGAGGGAAAATTACTTGAAAGGCTTAGGCTTTTTAATCTTAAAATCCATTGTTCCAAGGGTAACAATGACTAGTTGTGCCAGCCTGTTTCATTATGCTCATGAACTTCACTTTTTCTGTGTAAAGATCTCCATTGTTTCTCTGGAGCCAAGTCTGCAATGGTGGTCTTGGCCAAGAGCACGAATTACAGGATATTACTGGAGAACAAGCAAATGATAAACGGCAAAAACAAGTGTTGAAAAAAGAGTGTCTTCACATTTCAGTGCTGAAGAATATTTATTGAAATGAACAGCTCAAATATGGCTTAGGAACTGTAGAGAGTGAATGAAATGTTTTTTTTTTTTTTACATTTGCAGATTACAATGCACATATGCCAATAGAGATATATATATGTCTCTCATTTGTAAGTGAAATGTTACAGGTGAAATGATAACATACCTTGCAATTCAAGGTCCACTTCAACAGTCTTGTCGTTCATGCCGTTGATGATCTCACACCTGTATGTGCCATAGTCGTTCAGGTCTAGGTTGGTAATAACTAAGGTAGCATCATTGGCATCCATCTCCAACAGGTATACGCGGTTCTGGAAAGTGCCGTAGGTTCTCTTGTGGAGCCCCATGGAGATGAGTACATCGGTTTCTGAAGAGTCATCTTCAATTTTGGTCCACTTGATTCTGTTCCCGAACAAACTGGACAGACCTTCCAGTCCACAGGGCAGGGTTATATTATCACCTCTGTTGGCGTAAACCTTGATCCTCGATCCACTTTCTGAAATGAAAAAAATTAGATTTCTTTGACAATGTTTTTATGTCAATGAAGGCAAATGTTCCCTCGTTAAAGCTCAACTTTTTGCTTACAGGTGTTGTGTCTATATCTGGTAGTAGTTCCTATGTCTATTTGTGGTTAGAGGCATAATTGTCTCATTACGCTCTTTAAGATGTTTCCTGATCTGTCTGAGTCTAGGAGGCCCAAGTCCATCGCAGAACTTGATGGAGCGTTTGATGGATGCAGAAGAAAATAAAACCAACCCAAGAGTTCTCCTGGCTGGCTACACTTCACCATCAAAGTGTCAACTGCACGGCAGACATTATTACATTTAGCTTAAGGCACAATTGAGTCATTTTCCCAGTGTTTTAAACTGTCTACAGATGGATTTTTGCCAAATTATTCAACTTTTTTTTTTTACTTTTGTACAGCAAGGACACAATAAATCAGAAGTGACAGTACGAACATAATAATGTTAAAACAGATTTCTATTTTAATTAAATAACTATAATAAATTTATTTACTATAACTATATTTTAGTTTCCCCAGCACAAATATTTTTAACTGTTAATGTATTGAAACCTATTGTAAAGTGTTACCAAAAACAACAACATTCAATCAATCCTATCATTCTGTTTCGCATTTCTCTATACAGTCTTCATTCCATGGATAACATTACATTCACCAACCAATCAATTTAATTTCTTGCATTCTCTAATCTTGATCAGAAAAGTACATTTTAGGTACAAGTTTATGTGCAGTTTCTTAAATCTTCTGCAGAGCAGTTCTTAGCCTTAGGCTTCTGACCACAACGTTCTACAACTAATCTTAACATTCAGATGCAGTGTGTCTGCAGGAAAACCTTTCCCACATGTTTGAAACAAATATGGGACTCATTAGCAGCCACTTACGACTTTCACTCTTATGCTTCAAACCGCTTACCTTACCTTAGTCCACTTTTACTCAAACAAGCCTTTTCACATACAGTATAGTGACATGTGCCCAACCTCTGCTCAGAATGAATACACATGGTTTTAACATCTGAATGTTTCATGAATCAGAAGCCATGTTAAACTGTACTGTTTCCACCTTTAATTATACAGTACATCACTCACCAACTGATGAAAGATTATCCTCTTGTTCTTAAAGTAATTAAAACTGAGCCCTGCAGTCCTTAAAATCATTAAACCACACATCTGATCCTTTTTACACTTCACTGTGAGTCATCCACTCTCTCTCTCTCACTTTCTTCCTAATACACTCTCACTTAGGAGACAGTGTGCCAAAGTTATAAGCTGGAACCAGAAAAAAACAGATGAAAAAATGATTACGTACACCTTTCAGTGACAGCAGCTACCAATTTAGCAAATTTATAACTAGGCTTTTTAGATCTGGTCTCCACAAATCTTTGTTGGCAGAATACATACACATCATTGCTGGTGAGATTTTATACCAGTTTTGCACAACTCTCAAATATCATTCTAAACCTACTTACAAGTAATGTTCTCCATATACCCAACTGCCACCAATCCCCATGACCCCCCATCCCCCATCTCCACCCATCCTTCTCATGCATGCAAACACACAAAAAAAGTGTTTACTCTTGAATAAAAGAATGGAAGTGCTGGGGTAGTTTAAATATTTAAAAGTGCATCTTTCCCACCCTTTAAGAACTTAGCAATTTGGTTTAATAGTGTTATAATCATATATTTTTTGATAATAATAAATAATGTAAAACAAAATATCAAAATAACAATAATATATATTAAATGTTAATATAATACGTCAAACATTAATTAAATGCTACAATTTTGAAATAAACATTCAATTAACATGGCTATTTAATAAACTTATTTTGGCTTCACTGGCATCTTGAACACATCTGCTGCATAAACAGTGGGGTTGGAACACTTTACAATACAAAATGATGCTTTGTGTGAGGTACACTAAATGCATGAAAACACACTGATTAGGACTTCACATCTGTGTATACAAGTGTCATATGGAATCGTTCCCTCACAGTCAGACAGTCTTGATGGCTAAACTTCGCTTCCTACACTTTGCTGAGCAAGCAGAGGTCAGTATGAGTTATGAGCATGAATTATTGCACACAACTGGATGGGGCAACCTATCATAACCATCCTAGTTGTGCATTGACATTCGGGGTCTCTCTCTCTCTTTGTATTTATTATAGTACATTCATTTGAATGTCTCTCCTTCACTATCTCTCCTTTTCTTTCACCCATCACACACAAAGCCATCCTCTTTCTTTTTCACACCCCCCCCTACTCAACCATGCCTGACTAATGGCTGCATTATGTCTTGAACAGAGAAACTGTGAATCAGGCCCATCTTTAGCAGTCTCTAAGAGCCCAAAACCATTCAAAACCTTCACTTCTTCCTCCAATCCCCACCTCTTCTCCGTCAGCCCCAGCCCAGCCCAATTCATGTAAACCATCACTTTACAGACCATTACCTCAGAAGGAAAATGACTGCATTCAGCAAGGGGCTCTTTACATTTTCAGGGGCTGTTAATCTTGCTGTAGCTCCTGTCAGACGCATACATTCAGTAGCATCAGTTTAAATTCTGAGGATTTGGCAACACCCATACAGCTGCGTACTGGCAATATAAAGGTCCACCGCATGCCTTTACCAATATGCTCCTGGCATCACTGGCCATCAGAAGCTAATCTTGCATTTTCCCTCAAAGAAAGATAATAGATCTACACTCAGATGTGATCAGCAGAGCCACTTTTCACAGTCAGTTCAGTGATGGCTCACATTCCTCGATATCTGTCAACAACTGTTAAACAACTGCTAAATTACCTGCCGCACATGGTTTAGAGCTTATGAAAGACTGTGGTGAGCTGAATCTTTTGTGGGTGTGTGTGTGTGTGTGCATTTGTATAGTGGGAGGAGTCTTTCAGAGACAGACAGTGGAATATTGCTTTAAAATCTGGTTCATTGTGTCTGCATCAAGTAATAACATCAAAGAAATTATGTTCATCCATTGGGAATCCTGTTCTTCATTCTTATTTGCAATTAATGTTTTAAAGAATACTGAATAATACCCACATTTTACAATTTATGCTGTGTAGTTTTTTAGTATTACATTTATCTGCCACACCTTCATATGCACAAATGCTGAATTGTGCATGCTGAACCCTAACATCATTCATTCATGCACAAGGGGATCAGAAGTGGTTCTTACCTTGTGCTTCGACATGTAGACTGCTTGCAAAGACCACCAATGACAAGGAAAACAGAGCGATCATATTGTCTTTTTTGTTCTTTGCCTAAAGGCCTTTTGACTAGAAAAGCAAATGAATAAAAAAACGCAATCAGGTAATAGATCTGAAAGGAGTATAAAAAAATAGTTTCTTCCCCTTGTTGTCGATAAAGAGTGTAGGTGTTGGTAGTTGTGCCACAAGAAAGATTGGGCTCCTCAGAGGTCCATACAAAAGGCTTATATTGAAGCCTTGGCCAATTGTGGCCACTCCCCCTCCCCTTAGAGAGAGATGAAGCCCATCACCCTACGTTTTTTGTGTGTGTGTGTAGACTCCCTCATTTACGAACAGCTTCCTTTTCTGCCAGGCGTGTCTCTCCGTTTAGGTTTTAGGGAAGACGTGCAGACTATAATGTGTTATTTTCAATAGATGCATTACTTAAAAATGTTTGTAAAACCAAAAAATTTAGCTTTTAAGACTGGAAATAATTTTATTTTTCAAACCTAACAAAGCACTATATGTGACACAAAATATTAGTTTAAATGCAGTGCAGGCACTCCAAATGTTGCTGGAATCATTTGTACAGTTATTTATGCACTCTATTGACTAAGTTTTATCAGAAAAGCACTATTTCTTTCTCAACATGTATTCTAGGCACTTCAAAGCAAATCTGTCACATAATGATAATGTCTGACTGGAAACAACAGACTCCCCACTAAGAATATATTATTTCAAAACACTGAACACCGTTCATATGCTCTCCAAATGTAGAATTACACAACCTCTCCACCTGCTTGTAATCCATGCCTAGTGCAACGTGACTTTGCTGATTGATATTTCATTTGTTTGTACCTGCTGTGTTATGATGTTTTACGTCAAAGCCTGCCAGACAGATTTATGATCAACCAAGAAATCCAACAAACACCCACCCACCTTCCCATCTGCCCCTCTCCTTGGTTCCTCTTGAAAACTCTTCTTCACCAAGTATAACCCTCTTGTCAGATTACTTAATGGACGTGTATTGATAAGGTAGGGACGTGGTAAAGATATGACCCACTTCACCCAAACAAAAGTGTGTCTGGACCATAAAAAGACCTCATTATCTTTGGAGAGATATGATGAAGATGTGGAATGAGAATGTGTGGTCTGTCCGAATGCTTTTTCAATGGTCCCAGTGGAGTGATGGTGAAAGGGATTAACCTGTTCAACGCAGATGATGTTTTAAACCTCATCGCAGTTATTTCAGCTGTTATTTACACAGTGTTGGTGAGAAAAGCACCCTCCATCCCCACAGGGCCTCGGCATGCTGACTAAAGCTCCATGGAGTCATATGTTCCCCACCCTGAAAGACATGGCCTATTATGCCAATACCATCACAGTGACTGATTTACAAAAAAACTACGGAAAATGAGGAAGGGTCTCTGGATTGGAGCGTGACTGACTGGAAATCTCACCTCAGTGAGAATGACTCATTTTTGTACTTAGGTACTGAATGGTAATCATGTGTCTTAAACACTTACTAATGTTTAATTACACCGGATGATGACATGAGTTGGTTATTATTTTGCTCTGAATGCTTAAAAACAAAAGAACCCTAGTGAAAAATAAATATACTTAAATACATTTCAATTACAATTTTGTAATTGCAATTGAATTGCTTTGGTATGGTGTAATAAGATGTAATTTTGTGTTTTTAAGTTAAATAAAAGAGGTTTTTGTTTGTAAAAATCACTGCTGAATGAATGACTAGTGTACATGGAAAAAGAGAACTAAAGCTTAAAAAGACACTGTAAAGTCCTGTTAAAGTCAGTGAACAAAGGAATTTAGGATATATAAAAGGATTTTGTTATCCCTATTAATGAGGTCATACGGGGGTACATGCACTTTTTTAAGCTATTTGGGCTGAAATGTGTGTTGGGAGTGTGTACACAACCATCTTACAATGATAAAGAGCCACAAGTATTTTTATCAAAAAAAAAAAAAAGAATAAGTTGCCGCTTCTGAAATCAAGCCATTCTCAAATGCATGTCGATGTGGCCACTCCCACAATATTTGATTGACAGCGGCGTGTCACACGGACTGAACAGGTGTCTTACCTCAGACCCGCCCTGAGTGAGAGCCGTCATCAGATCGAGACGCAGAGACAAGCAGGACTCCTAAGCGATTGAGGTGTTTTGTTGTTGAATGTTGATCCAGCCTCACCTATAGAAGCAGCGAGTATAATGTCTTTTAATGAATATTTGCAAATCGCCTTTCCTAATAATGTGCTAATTAACAAGTTTCATTATGAATACGGCTAAAAAAAAGATCCTCTGCGGAGCTCGTGAAGATTTAAAGGGGAAGTACACAGAACAGAGTGATCTCCAAAGAGCTGTTTTTGACTGGGTAAAACTAGCTTTTTTTACACAATATTTGAGAAATTTTAAAGCAATCTATATTACAAACTTTCCATTAAGATCCTAAAGAATCATATTAGCTTGTGGAAAAGTGCTTTTGTATGACCCCTTTAAAGACAGAAAGTGTAGAGTTTAATCCTGGCCTAAATTCTTCTGCTCCATTTCACTGTGAAAGTTAGGTTAGGGAGTTGAAACTATGTCTGGTTGTACTGCACAGTATATGGCTATAAGCCATAAAGCACATCTGGAGCATTTATGGTACATGCAACTATAAAGCTCTTTCTGGTTTATTCAGATTCTGAGTTTTAACCAAGAACTAATATTTCACTCTTGAAATTCCCCTAATTCTTCCTAGTGATGGCAACATAATAAAAGCACAGGCTTTTACAGCAACACTTACCAAACAAGCCTCTCAGTGTTTAATAGATGACGGCATGACGCATGCTTCTCACCTCACGCTGAAGGAAAAGTTCAAACCCAAAATCAGTTACTCACCCTCCCTCCTTTGACTTTATTTCTTTCCTGAAACATAAAATGAGACATAAACTGCAGAATGTCCAACATGCTCTTTTCCATACAATGAAAAGAGAATGGTGGCCAGGGCTATCGTTTTTGCTATTTTTTTTTTTTTTTGTAAATACAAATATTTCAATCTGTTTCTGACAAAGTTATTATAGGATTCAAAAGATTGAGTACGAGTGATATGAACTGCTTTTTTTATATTTTCAAAAGCTTTGTTAAAATGTGAACTATTAAAATATATATAATATATGAAAATTTTAACTGAGTAATGTTTTAAGGACACCTTTTGGAAGATGTCATACAAATTTTATTTTGGCATATAAAGTAATTTTGTCTCTTCAGAAAACGTGGATTAATCTGCTTTATTCATATGGATTTTATTATTTTACAATATTAAGCTCCGGGAATTGTTGTGGAATAGACTTTCTGTGGGGGAACATACATCTTTTGGGTTTCTTAAAATGTCTTCTTTAAGTCTAATGGGTTTGGAATAAAATGATATTGAGTAAATGATGACAGAACATCATTTTTGGGCGAATTAGCCCTTAAATTCAGAAAAACAGGACACACGGAAGGTAAAAGATCAAGCAAACATAGAACCATTATGCTGAATGAGAAATCCTAATAAAGTCTGAAGGTCCACAATTACTCTCAACACCTCATGTTATTTGTTTCAGCAACAATTAATGAACACTCATTACACATCAGCAACATGTAGGTGTTCTATTACTTTAAAACACCCAACTGATCCCCATTTCCCTTAGAAGCATGGGTATCCTTATAGTTTAATTGCCTCTGTGCACAGATTAATCTTGATAAGCAATGGCAAAGGAACCCGATTTGATATGCTGCAGTGCTTTGTGGGAAAGCTCCCAAAACAAACAAGGCACTCGAGTGTGTGTTTGTTGGCAGGAAAACCATGTAGCTTTCCCACGTAACATACAGGGATCCTACTGCACCAGTACAGTTATTAAATGACTCACACATGCATGTGTTTCTGACTCAGTGAGTGAGTAAGCGTGTAAGGAAGCGTAACCAAACATATGTGTACATATAGTGGTACTGTGTATTAAAAAGCAATTAAAGAGTTAAATCTCCTCTGCCCCACCCAGGACCCTTCCCCAAACTTTTCACCATTTCAGAGCCAAGTGTCTGAGTTGCTGAGCACATTAACAGCTGGCCAGCAGTTACCATATCATACAGATGCTCTGTGCTTTCTGCTTTTGGCATGGTGGTATAGTTCCCATCACTGTCCAGCTGTTTTCTGGTCACCTGCCATAACGGCTTTAAGAGCTCATCCAATACAGCTAAAACATGAGCAAACAAGAGACTGCTTATGTAAACCACTGCAATACCCGGTTTGATAACATTCAAAGCTTGTGGAGTGAAAAATACTTTTATAAGAAAAGTGTGCATAAATGACTTATAAATAAAATAAGACGCTGTAGTACATGTTTCCCTGCAGCACCTTTCAACAGCTACAACTAGTTGTGACCGGTGACCCTTGAAACGTGAGCTCATATGTGTTACCCGTACGTCATGGTTGGAACAATAATTAGAAACACAAGCACTGCTCTCATGGGTAAGTTGTGTGACGTGCACACGCACCTCAAAGAGCTTCACTGGCGCATGAGAAGACAAAGGCTGTATTATGATTTTCATTGCTCCAGATTTTCCTGTTACTTCAAAACACAAATAATGAGATATCAAGACTGATTATTGTTAAAATGGCTCTCAAAAGTGGATTGTATCATTAGTAAAAGCTCTCTAGAGAAGCAGGACAACAGCACAGAAGGTGCTGACTAATTGTGGGAGTGTGGGATGATGCAGTGCTCTTGTCAGCATTTAAAGATCATCGGATCAGATGAGATGAAGGGAGTATCTCCTGTGATGTCAATGAGTCCCCATATGCATTTCATTTGTTGTGCTTTGACATGCCTGGTACAACTGTGTGCATATACCATCTGTGCTCAATGCTTGGCATGTAAGGTGATGATGGCATCGTGGGTCTTCATTGCTTCCAGTTACTTGTCAATGTGTGAGCCCAAAACCATCAACAGGGTGGCCTAGATAGAGTTTGGCTGAATAACTGAAATGTGATCCTTCAGCTGTAAAACCACTGGGGCATTTGGGGTTATTAAACAGTTGGACTGTGCCATCAAGTGCAGAGCTCTTTGGGAAGAGAACAAAAAAAAATCTAACTTTCTCCAGATTCAAAACTTTTTTCCCCCTTTGCAACATCAACTATCTTATGACCGCTTAGGCTACACGCCAGTCATACTAATCTAGGGGTCTTTAAACTTTTTAATTCAAAAATCCTTGGTTGGTTGAGAGACATGGTACAGACTTCTTATAATATATAAAACTGTTGCATTTTGTGCAGTTACTGATATTTATAGGGCCAAAAAGTAAGATCTCATATATTCATATAAATCAATGAGATCTTTATTGCAGACTTCCGAGACAACGGGTCTTCACAGGCCCGCTGTCAGTGAAAGTGATGATTTATTTACAGTGCTCGAGAGGTGATACAGTCCCAGTAGAAACCTAATCAAAGCTGTATACAAATTCACAGAAAACACCATACAAAAGACAAGCAAAACAAAACAAACAAATAAACAAACAAACAAATCAATAAATACGCGCAAACGGCACCACAGTTGCATGCTAGTTTGGGGCCTCTTTTATAGCCCAAGCCCCGCCCCCTTGGATGTGTAAGGTAAGTATAAAATGGTAAGTATGTGTTACATTAACACATAAAAATACATAATTATACCACCCATAGTCACACGTTTTCACACTTTAAAATAACTTAATATATACAACAAATAATACAAATAACATTTCACAACAAAACCGCAATATTTCTTTCTTCCCCTTTAAGACAAACAAATGGGCGAACCGGCTTCCTCTTGCTTTGCGCCACTGCAATGGAAGTCTAGCACTATATAACCAGGCCACTGGATTGCGCTCGGTTTCCCGGCTGTTGGAAAGAAAGCAACGCGAAAGACTGATGAACAGACGCTAACAAACAGTTAACACAGGTAAGTATTTACAACATGAAACAAAACCAAAAGAAAGCAAAGGAAACAAAACAACTTCAAAGGTGTGTGTGTGGTTATGCTCAGCGTGTATCACTGTCTGGGATGGAGATGGAGTGGATATGTTTGTGTTTTTGTGTAATCAGTATGCTAATGGCGTGGGTGTGCACCCACATCGCCTCAGCAGGGAATTCCCAATCTCCCAATAATATGTCTTAGTAAAATAACATTTAATCGTTTATTGAAAAATGCTCAATAGTTTTTAAAGGGTAAGTTCACCCCAAAATGAAAATGATCTCATTAATTACACAGTCTCATGTCGTTTCAAACCCAGAAGACCTTTGTTCATCTTCAGGACAAAATTTTAGATATTTCTGAATCATAATAATTGGGACTGGTATGGAAGAAATTGTTGATTAAAGTCATCATTTTTGTTTTCTTTGTGCACAAAAAGTATCTCCATAGCTTCTAAAAATTAAAGTTGAATCACTGATGTCACATGGTCTATTTTAACGATGTCCTTACAAAGTTTTTGGGCCTTGAACATGATATTTGTGTTGCTGCCTATGGAGGGTCAGAAAGCTCTTGGATGTCATCAAAATATCTTCATTTGTTGGGTTTGTAACGACAAGAGAGTAATTAATTAAAGAATTTTCTCTTTTGAGTGAACTATGCCTTTAATGCACTGCAAGTGGGAAAAAAATGCAATGCAAAAAAAAAGAGAAACATTCTGTATTTATAGTATGTTCACAAAATACAGCAATATAAATTCATCTCAGCACTCATAATCGAAGTTCTAGTGTTTCACCCCTCTCTCCATCTAGGCTCCAGGAGCCCATGTAGTTGAGCAGGCTTACTTTTTTTTTTTTACTCCATTACTGCCTTTAAAAAGCATAGACTATATCACGCCTCTTACAACCCTTTATACCTTTAAATCATGCAATGCTCAGAATCTGGCATTTAGCTATTGGCAGCGCTCTCTGCCAATTTAGTGCTTTTAGTGCATGACTGTATTGACCATATTTGTTGTAGTTATGAAAATGTTGGTGTTAGGAGTAAGGTTTGGTATGCAGCTGAAATAGTGAGATCATTGCCAGGCTTATGCAGGGAAAGTGCCAGTGGAATTGAACAGTAACTGTCCAAAAACATACTGTGGCAGTTATCTGTTCTTCCATGTCTCTGTGTTGCATAGTCACTAAATTTTGCTCTTTGTGGTTTTGGTGCAACAGCCACAAAAAGAGAAGGTGAAATCAATACAGCCTTAGATTAAATGAAAAACAGATGGGTCAAGCAAGATTTTGGAAGAAGTAAACTAGCACTCAACTGTTATGAAAGAGTGACACTGTTTTATAATAGTTGAACAGCTTGATTATTTAAACAACAGCACATTAAGTTCAAGGCTTAGGCTACAGGAAATTATACTTCAAATGTATGCCTTTGAACTCTGCTATTAAAGCCGATGGATGACCAGTGCTGGAAGTGGCTACCAGTATTCAACTGCCACTACACCTGGATGTGTACTTGAATAACCTATTCCCCATGCAATCAGGTATTGAATCTTTGAATTGAAACTTTCCTCCAGGAGCATGGCTGTTTTTTAATCAGTGTAGTGTATATTGCAGGTTAAAAAGTGGTGCTCTCCACTCCACAATGGCAGTGTTCCCATTGCATGTCTCATCCAAGAGAAACTGGGGCACATTTCCTGACCAGCCTGAGGACTTACTTAAATGTAGTAATGCCTGCATATTGTTTTCTCCATTGAGTTGCGCTTTCTTTGGCAACTGCAGTATACTGACCCACCAGCTGTCACAGATAGATCTCAAAAAGCATCAAAGCATAAAACCAGTGTACATGTAATTTTAACTGTGTGTAATAGTTTTTTATTCTATAGTTTTTTCCAAACATTTTATACTGTATTGTACATAAAATTGTTTGGTAATCATAAACATTTAACGACTGGAACATTAAAGGATTTTCATTAAAATGTAAAAAAAAAAAAAAAAAATAGTAGAAAAATAAAATGAACAAATGAATAAGTCTGGCATAAGTGCAAAATAGCTTCATGGTATGTAAAAACAAAACATGCAAAAACACTCAAACTACTATGTGCCAAAGCCTTGTCACTCACATATGTTATATTCATTTTAACATTGCATCAAATATCCCCACAAAAAGGATAGGTTACAGCAACAACAGTTATACTGGAAACGTATTCAAGTCTTTTTCTTCACCTTTTATTTATTAGTGTATGAAATATGTTCTTCATGTTCCGTTTCATTAGCTGATCCCTCCAAAACAGTTCAAACACAAGGACACAGATAATGGTATACATTACATTAACCAATATTTTTCTGGATACCCTTAAAAGGATGAAAAATGGCCTTTCATTCCATGAAGAACAGCTGCTGGTATTGCCCCAGGAGCTCACAAAGCACAAGATGACAACTAACTGACAACAGACTTGGTTCCTTCATGTTTAAAATAAATAACATGATGAACAAGACAGTGCTGACATATGTGCCAAGGAGACAGAAATAAAAGTCTGGCAAATGATTTAGATTGCGGTTTCACACTAAATAAAGCTCTCACAATCAGGAAAAGTAAATGCAGCCAATTACGTTGGTTGAGAGATAAACGATGAACTGAAATGTCAGGTTTAGGAGTGTCCTCTCGAGTTATTAGCAAGGTTGGCTAGTTTGGACTGAGAGCAAAGACTCGGGAGAAATCAACTGTTGTGAAGAAAGGAGTCACTGTTCTGTTTGGCTTATGCTATGTTGAGTGAAGAAGAATGAATTGGAAATTGGGTGGACCTCATGGATGATCCAATACACATGAGTCCCAACCACATTTACAGTCACATGTGTCTGCCAAAGTCATGGGCGGTGGTCTGCACCAACACCTGCTTTCCTCAGCTAAACATCCAAACCTGCAAATGAAATCCAGGCTGTCTATTGTTCTCCTTTTGTTTCATATTGCTGTTGTGTCATTTTATTACAAGCTGAGATTGAAAACAGTGGACAAATGTGAAACATCTGAGAAAAAAAACAAACAAACATTAGGCTTGGTTGCATGAAAAGAAAAACATATGTGCACCTATTTGCTGTGTCATTACAGTAGATACAATTTGGAACATGAAGAATGGAATATAATGCAATGGAACATAATGTTCTTTGTTTTGCAAATTTCCAAAAGTTATCTTACTTAATGCAGTTATATCTCATTTTAGGGATAAAAATTGAGGCTGGGGTCAGGTTAGATGCTAAAAAAAATCGAAATAGTGAATTAAATTACATTTCTGTGACTTTAAAAGGAACCGTATTTAAGAAATGGCCAAAACTGGTACTGCAATCACTTTCAAAATACTGTTGAGCAGTGTCTTCCCTCCCCCTCCCTGTTGACTAGGGTTGGCATAGTGCTGGGCGATGTATATCGAACGATATATTACATTTACATTTACATTTATTCATTTAGCAGACGCTTTTATCCAAAGCGACTTACATGTGGGGAAAACAGCAGCG
>JAUYWG010000038.1:13515764-13560247 GCA_034779775.1 Enteromius afrohamiltoni
AGAGTTTAAGAGAAGATGTGTTTTTTTTTTTTTTTTTATGATGTCAAGTAGTATTGAAAGAGGTGGGTTTTCAGCAGGGTTTTCTATCGGCTTAGACCATGCTTCAGTTTTTAATGATTAAGGGGTAGGTATTGGTCGGTGTATCAGTTATTCCCACTTGTAACAAAGCAAGTAAATACAATAAATAAGCATAACTAAAATAAAAAAATTCAACCTGATCTCACTGCAATGCGTACATATTTTACAAGGTGGCTAAATCATACAAATTTGTACAACCTCACTTGTAGAAATTCATATGATTACTTCTAAATCATACGTATTTTCCGAGTTGCCAATTCGTATTTGTATGAATGACCTGAACCTAACCCTGCCACTAAACCTACCCATCACAGGGTTTTAGACAAATTGTGAGGTTGTACAATTAGCACGAATTTTGGCACCTCGTATGAATAGGTACAAATTGGTAATGAGAATGTGTTGAAAAATCCTATAGAATTATGCCTTTTTAAATATTTCTGCACCAGATGTCCGCTATTTGAACATCAGCTCTGCTGTCCCATGGCGAGTAAACCACAAATGAAGCAGAACAGATTGGGAAATGGATACCTTTTAATACATATTGTCTCCGTATGAGAAAGAAGAACAAGGAGTCTCACCAGAATCAAAATATAGATGCTACCCATGAGAAACAGAGCAGACATTATTTGAACTGTGAAAGAACATTCATAAATGCAACAAGAATCAAAGTCAAATTTTTTTTGAAAACTCCACAGATAACAGACGGATAGCCTGACATGAAGTTAATACATATATAATGTATCTTTGGTCCTTGCAATCCAATTAACCACAGAAGCATGGGGTAATTACAAATAGTCTTTGTGGATCATTCTCTTTGTTTTTTCACCTCTAAGTAAAGTACTTTTTTTTTTTTTTTTTTTTTTTTGAGTCGCCCTAGGTTGTGTGTCATTGTAAACTCAACAAGCCTCTCTAAATCAGTGGCCTGATAATTACCCAAAGACTTCAAATGCAAGATATGCATTAGTACACTAGGAAAGCTTTAGGCAACACAGCATATTTACCAAAGTCCTTCAAGCTTAAAAACCATGCGGGAACCACTGCAAACACAAACAACCATTTCCAAAAACTTTTTTGTGTGTTGGAGTTTAGAAAGAATTAAAAAATTAAAACCATTCCCATAATGTCAGTTCTACGCTTGCCTCAGCTCATTACAGTTTTATAGCCAGACCAGACCTTTTCCTGGCAAATAGAGGATCTGCATTAGACCTTTTCCTGGAATCTCAATGGCATCTACTAAAGAGTTGAGGGCCTTTATGTGTTTTTGGATGGGTTCAGGAAGATGTACCACCAAAAGTGCGCCTATTGTTTTAAAAGGTAACATATCCGCCTGTCAATGCTGATGCCTGTGATTTTAAAACCATTTAAAACTGTTTTTGCCAGCTTTTAGGAAATAAACTTCGCAAACAAACCCTTTTGAGTATACTACTGACTGCAAGGAGCCAAACCGCTTTCATTGTACCCTTAACCCTTCTAGAGCAACAAAGGTTTGACAAGCTCTAAACATAAAAGTTCAGTTTACACAACAATCGATTAGACTCCTCGATCTTTCGTCATCCTTGCTAGGCCACAAAGCTCCACACAGGAAATGAAGTTAAACACAGCAGGGGCATGGCTGAGACCACCCCAAAATCATGAAGAGATTCAGAAGAGCACCATAGGGCCATAGACCACCCTACAACTCCCTTAGGTCCATGAGTTAGTGTTGTGGGACAGACCACAGCTGTTGAATTCTGTCTGGACATAGAAGATACCACTGCTAAGAGCTTTGAGGACATTTGCTTTTTATTATGAAGTATGATATGGTGATTGGTAGTTTTTGATGTGTGACTCTAAATATACAGTTTCAATCGTTATTACTATACTGGCCCTTAAAACACTATGCCAATTGTCTGCCTCAGAATTTCAATGGCATTTGTGTGTGAATACATGGCTTAGTGTTAAACACTACTAAAGCTTTGCACTCAGACTCTGCAAATTAGCATACTAGTAAAAGACACATTGTTTCAGACTAATATATCTTTGACCTTCAATGTCACCCTTCAGCAAGCGGTGAAAACTTTTTGAGGCCTCAGTTTTGATTTATGACATGATATGCTTCCTTCCATTAGTCTTACATTGCACCCGTCAATGCTGACCATTCCTCCTGCTCTTCGCCTGTCTTTGTCAAGCAGCTGAGGGACAAACGCATGTTCTGAGGAAGCTGGTTTAAATCAGCTCTGGCCTGACTGCCTGATTGTACTGCCATTACAACAGCCCACAGCTGCCTCCCCTCTCCATGTCCTGTTCCCATCTAACCAGGAGTCCTGGATGGCTGTGTGCAAATAATTTCCACATGTACAGTGCGGAGGGAGGGCAATGGGAAACAAGGAGAGGCCGTGAGGGGGTCGTCTTTGGAGCCTGCTTGCCTTTATATGAAAGCCCTTTCATCAGTCTTGTATAATAAGCCAGCTGCTCCAGTCGGCTGTTGGCAGGGGGGGCTTGAGAGCTCTATGACAGGGCTACATGTCCCATATATACAGCGCACTCCATGTCATGTGAGGCGAATTAATGTGAGCAGGTTGTACATACTGAAATACTTAATTTCTACTTTGCCAAACTTGAGTTGTTCGCGTTGGCCGTAGAGTCAATTTCACCCCTCCCAGCAAGCTAATAAAACTCTTTGGCTACTGGAGAGTCAAACTATCTTTCATCCATTGTCTGTTTTCCCACCAGCAGGCCACATAGAGATTGCTGAAGTAAAAAACTAAGTAAAAACAGTACTAAAATACTGAGGGGGAGAAGTAGGAGGAAATTTAATGGGGTTAAGAGAGAGGAAGGAAAATCCACTAAAGCCCTCTTTGTGTACCAACATGCTGTGGGCCTCTTTCAGTAAGACAAAACAGAAACCCTGACATGTTTTACAGATCCTTGCTAGTCTGTGGGGAAAATGCAATATGCAATTGGACAATAAATTCAGTGCATGTTGACAATGAGACCTACTGCGGTTTGAAAAAAGGATTTAGTTAATTTCTAAATGTCTTGAAGACTTAAATTTGCGATTGCAGCCTTGATGAATTCATCTTGCCCACATAGTTTTATACAACATTTAATGTATGCTTCTTACCTGCCAGTGTATCAATGTATACTACCTATACAATAACATTCTTCTCTTGGTTTCTGTGAATCAAATCGCTGAATTTTAAAAATTAATTAATGAATTTGCATTGAAATTGAAAGTTACACTTTCATAATATTAATTTAAGGGAGTTAAATATTTTGTTTTGTCTTAAAAAACTTTTGAGCTTATGCAGTTTTATTGTTGTGCAGTTCCATTGCAATTGCAGTTCAGGTTATTCTTAATGTCATTCCAATACATCATCCTGGTGGATGTACCCAGATTAAAGGGATAATTCACCCAAAGGTAAAAAATGTGTCATCAGTTAGATTTTACTTATAACTGAAAAAAGATATTTGAGAAATGTTCTCTTTTTTGTTTATGCAACTGAAGCCATATATAAATGGAATGGAATGGTTTCATTACCAGCAATCTTAATATCGTCTTATGTGCCACAGATAAAAAGTCAAGCATCCTGACACAATACAGAACATTTGTATGCCTTTTAAATTCAAATTTGAAAACTTGAATTAGAGCCAACTGTAAACTTTGCCCAGTCCTGTTATGGAAACACAATGCAAACACGTGCACCTCAACACCAGCGCAGTAGTGTCTAGACATCTTTCTTCCGCTACTTTGATCCAAACAAAGAGACCTCAGTGAGGTTGGCCAGAAAACCATACCATGATCTCAGATCTCTATAATGATTGGATATCAGCCATTCTTTAACTTCAGCCGATTTATTTATTTTTGTTCTATTCCCAAGTTGCTTCCTGCTCAAAATTCTAAGTAACCTGATTCTGCCTAATATTTTGAAATGTGCAGTTTGTCTTTTGTGCAGTTTCCATCCCATGTGCATCTCACTAGTTCTCTCCCACTGTGTGAGTTTACCACCACATTTCTGATTATTCAAAAAAATCGGTTCAAAGCCTCCTGGGTGCACATGTTCCCACATCTAAAATGCAATTACAATTTCTTCTGTGAATCTTAAGATCACATGCAGGCAATAGTTATCATTCAAATAAGTAAAAAAGCATAAAGTAATGATTTCCCGAGAAACAATGAGCGGAAAAGAGCAATTGTCAGAGTGTGAGACCTCCAGTTCAGACATATATTATCACCTCGCATTACAGTTGACTCAATATAGCCACAAGAGAAAATCACTGTGATCAAAGCAGACTGGAAAAGTAGAAAAATACCACTATTGCAAAATGGGTGGATGCAAAGTGTTGGTGGTAAATGTCAACTTCCTTGATCACAGCAGCACAGTCATGTGGATTTTCTTATTCCCCACAACCATAATTTCAGCACAATTGAAATTTCAGCACTGACAATGGTCCTGCTGTCCAAATGTGTCCAAGCCGTGTGATTTCTTTTCAATAAACATTGATATATCTGTGTGTAGATTACATACTGTACATCACTCCAAATGTTATGCAAAATAGATAAATGGCATACGATGAGTGAAGAAAAAAGTAGGTTGCATAGAAAGTTCAGTCACACATTTGCTCTGCAGCATGTTTTCAGTCAAAATGAAAATAATCAAAATCTTTTATAGGCATCCTATACACCTAATTTTACAATGATCAGACAGTCACACTTGAAATTATTGGCGGCATCAAAAAATGTTATCAAAAGTTTTAGATGGATATGGAACTTTGACTCAAGGATTGACTTCAAAATAAAGCTACAGACTTCAAAAATATAGCTCCATGGTTAAAAGGGGGGGGGTTTGTGGGAATTATATTTTCTTATTTTAACACCACCTAGTGTCTAACAGTTGTTTTTTGTGCACATATGAGTAGTTGGTTTGATTAACATCAGAACAAACACAACAAGGTTCCAGCAGCTTCGCTGATTCGATGGTCATTTCCATTCTGGACACTGTGGGCAGTTTTAAGACCTCAGAGAGCCACACTGTCCAGCATGTAGTTATATAACTCCTTATGCAGTCCCTCTAGATTTCCAGTCTATTCTGCTATAGCTATATCTTGTGATATTTGAATATATTTGTGATATATTAAAAATTGTTTACTAAAGAGTATTATTGAGTCTGTCTCAGAAGCTAAATGTTTTTACAGCATTTTTGCATTTTTACCCCATGTCTTCACAATGGCAGTTACTCTGTTGAGTCTACACTTTCAGTGTTTGATTCAGTTAATCTGAAAAAAACAGTCAAGAAACTCAGCAGAGGTAACTTAACTGCACTAAATGTATGCCAGACATAAGATTTTTCTACATGAGACCGAACCAAACTCAGCAAATTCTGGTTTGGGCATACAAGTACAGAAAGAAAAAACAAAAAGAAGAAACAGTGCCTCATTGTTTGTCAGAGAGACATTTGGAATCACTTAAGTGTGTGTGTGGTGTGTGTGTGTGTGTGTCTTTAGATACACTGAAGAGTCAGAGAGGCAACGTTTGCAGTAACAATTACATAACAATTAGTTCACCAAATGTGTTTGTTTTTAATTCACAAACATAAAACAAAATCAAAATGTCTAAATAAAAATGCCATAAAACTTTTTAGACATTCTTTCTGACAGAATAAAAAGTATGCAGTTTAATAGGCCTATAAACATAAACTCGAACGTTGACCAAATTAACCACTCTCTAATAATCTAACACTCTTTCCAATACAGTTTTTTTAATGGTTATCTCATACTGCATTATATGTTCGTCTTTAAACAAGATGTCACATTCTTGTCAGCGCAACTTATTAGAAGTATCATATTTCCATAATTATTTTCTCTCAAAAGTATTAAACCCCCATTGCATTCTCACATTTTCCAACTGTATCCATCTGAGCTCTTGGAAATGGAGATGGATTTAATCAATTAAATGGTAAGTCCTGTGTATCCGATAAACCCAACAAACAGCAGAGGCTTGGTAACAGTCATATTGCACTACACTCTTAATGGCATTGTTCCATATGCACAAGTTTTTTTGTCCTTGCACAGCATTTCTCTTTTGGGGAGCTCACTAGGTTTTGAGACACAGCCAATATGCTCACATCCCTCCACACATTGTTAGTGAATCCAATCCAGCTGGGCCATTTATCAGTTGCCACACCATCCGGTCTTAGCGTTACTAAGCCCTCATGCCCTTAGTTATTTTGCCCCATTGCAGAAGTTGTGGAAGCTGTCATCATCTTTCAGCAGATTTATCAAGTCATAAAACATACACACATAGGGAACAATTGTCTTATCCTGGTGCAGCTTTTTGTTTTATCAAAGCACAGCCCTGTAAGTATCAATAATATTCTTGCATAAATGCATACAATTATAACAAACTTGATCCATCCATAGACCATTTAAAGTATAAAAACATCATAAATGATACTTTTTTCTGTAAATGGCAGTTTGTACAGGATCAAGTAATCTTTCTGCTCTTATTTTATCATTGCAAAATCCTACTCTAAATGTTTGCTTTTCCTCTGAAAAAACTATAAGTCAGCAGCTAATCTATGGCTGTTGACCTAGTGTGAAGTTCTCCCTGGGGAAGGCTGTTCATGTGCCCTTTGGAGTCATAATTTAGGATACATATCTCTAATTCTGTTCCTCCCTTGGCACTAAAGCAAGGTTCAGGGTCACATTTAGTTAAGCCCTGAGAAAGTGCAGTTTTTTCTGTCCATAAATACTTTCATAAACCGACACTCAATATTAGTCCATAAATAATTGCTCCATTAAACAGATAATTTAATCCACAGATCAAAAATCTAAGTATGTTTAATGCTTAAGAATATTTCTCTAATTACTCACGTTGACTTAGTGTTTAAAAAAGGGAGGATGAATGTAAAAATATTTGATTATACGGCCTGCTTGAAACGTAATCAGCAGATGTGCTAAAGCTCTTCTCCACAGTGACGTCTCAATCAACATTACAAACTTGAAAGACTAGAGCGCATCTAAGAATAGCTTCACTCTGAAAGCCCTCATTTGTGATTTCTGATAACTATGTAAAGGACAGGTCTGGGGTCCATTGGACCCCAAGGGTCTATTCACAGAATGGAAACTGATAGATCACTGGCTCTAATAATACCAGAACTTCATCTAAATGTTTAAAGTGATGAGTCATGAACAGCCACAAAGACATCCAGCACTCAGAGAGCGGTCATGTTTTATCAGCCTAAGATGTTCCCATTAGAGTTTGAAGGCCCGTTCTTTGAAGAGGACAATTGACTGTACCTATACATGGATCGGGGAAAGAATTTTAAGTGAAACACATCAGAACTTTCCTTTCTGAGCATGATGTGAAAATCCTGGACCAGGCTCTTGAAATCTTAAGACAAGACTAGACTGTACCTACACACAAGAGAAAAGGTTTGTTTGATATGTAGGGTGTGGAAAAAGCAGTATCAGTATTTACATTAACTAGGCGCAATGCTTTGTATTAGGATTCAAAAAACAGAAACAAACTTCACTTTCCTTTTATTGATGCATGCTGGGTGGTGCAACATAGTGCTTGTATGATTATGTATGTCACATTCACTTTTGGTGATGGAATGACTTTTCCAATTCCACCCAAGATTCTCATGGCTTTCCATGAGCACTTGATCCACAACCATTAAACACCTACGAAAGCACCAAACCTCTACTGAAAGAATTATTGTTTTTGTACAATGTAGTAGTAGTAATAGTCCTCTAGGGAGCACCACTAATACATGGTATATATCTATGATTAAATGTCAAAATGTAACCAAAACTTTCTAAGGAGATGAGTAAACACGTTTTAAAGAAATCTCCCGAAGCACTTTAAGTATGGACTTCCTTGTCAATGAGAACATGCCTGATAAAGCCATTATTATACATCACAGTTGAACTGACCTCATGGACTTCAACTGATGACTGAACAGCCTTTAGCTCCTTAATTAGAAAACTGTTTATCAGCCAATCATAAATATATTTTTTTGAGTGTATAGTATGTATTGTTGTAACATGAAATATGACCATGTTTATACATGTTTTTAAACCTCAAAAATATATTTCCAGTGGCTATGTTCAGTCCAAGTTTATCATCCAGAAATGTCTATACATGAAAACAATGCACAGAAACCATTTGGCTCTTATTATTATAATTTTTTTTCTAAGTAACCAATGTTCTAGAAGTAAAGAGTTGATGTTTTTCAGACATTTGGCTTTTTAATAGCTTTAACAGCCTATCAATTGACATGCATGCAGTAACATGACCACTTAAACGTAATGCAGAATAAAATGATCTCAATTTATAAACTGACATAAATCTTGTCTTGCTAACATGTTTTATGCGATTAGGAAACATTTGGGAATTTAGATATTTGTTGTTGAATCACAGCTTTGTGGTTCAACAACAAATATCTAAATTCCCAAATGTTTCCTAAGCGTTAGAGTGGAAGTGTGTTAAAAAGTTTAACACGCATCCACTCAAACACACCCACTGCTATAAACCCAAGAGGTTAAAGCTGTTCTGTTCATGTCACACCAGCTGTTCAAAAGGACAGTTTACTGTAAACTAAGCAACTGATAAGGTGCTCTGAATGCTAGCATACTTTAGAGGTGTAAAGAGCAGTTTGCATCTGCAAATAAATCAAGTAAAAACTATGCTAAACTTTTGCTATGCAGTGACCCATATAAATACAGATAATAAGAGATGGAATGAGATCATTTTAACATGTCATCCTTTGAATTGCCTGGTTTTGTGTGGCCTAACATGTCTTTGGTATTCTGTGGCTGAACCTATGGTAAAGGTTAAAGGAATAGTTCACCCAAAAATGAAAATTCATGAAAAGGACTACTTGAGGGTTAGTAAATGATGACAATTTTCGGACATTTTTGGGTAAACTATTCCTTTAACATGATGCATGTGTTGTTAGTGCAATTTCACATCATGCTGCAAATGGTAATTTAAGAACAAACATTAAATAAATGTGTGTGTATATATAAATAATTGTTCACAATAGAGAATTTGTTAAACATTAAAAAAACATTTAAATCTTCTCAAAACTGTAAGTACCAAAGCCCTAAAATCCCAGGTAGCATAATCTTCCAGTTCCATTACTTACAATCAAATGTGGTTTTCAAAACAACAAAAGAGGTCTTAAAATCACTATGACTGCAAAGAGAAAACCAGCCTTTACACAGCATTTGCATATACCCCAGTCTACAATTCAGATATAAATATAGTCTACAATTCTCCACATCCTGCATACGAATGGCTGCCTCAGGTGTTTAATCAAAAATGGGTTTGAGTATAGCTGTAAGAGGGCATAACATTCACAGTCAATAAGCCTATTGTCCTATCCAGAAAGTGAGCAGGATTCCTATTTAGGGCTGTCATGGCTGATCTAAAACCTGCTTGATAATCACAGTAATTAGCCCATGAAATTCGCTACTGAAAAGGTAAGCTTGACGGCACAGAGGCACTCAGTTGTAACGTTATGCAGTGCTCCATGCCTGACCTTTTTGCTCGAGTGTTGAGAGAGTGTAAAAGGTTTAGTTAGCCTGCTAACTGCACACACAGATGGCTAAGGTCAGGCTTGGGGTCTCAGTGAAATAAACACAGGAAAGCCTTTTTTTTTTTTTTGATCACCCTTTTTTGGTTTACGTGAGCCCCTTCACGCTAACACATGCCCTCCCACCCTGGAATCCCCCTGGCTGTAAAAAGCTAAAAAGAAACATGATTGCATGGAAAGTTTGGGGGAGCTGTTCTGCAGGGACAAAGATTTATTTGGTCTAAAGCATATTTGTTATACACAGTGTTGATATGAGTGGATAACGTGTATCTTATGTTTACTAACAGTTTCAATGAAAAATTGATTAAAATACATGATCAAAACTTTTTTTTCTTTTTATTAAATTTAACCAAAATGTCTGTGTGGAGCTTGTAGAACTTTCAATCCAAAAAAAAAGCAAAATAAGAAGAACATTAGTTCTAATTGTTGAGATTAACTGCCTTGCACTGAACAAACTTATCATCATTAATGATCTGAACTGAAATTTCTTGCTATTATCTAAATAGCAGCACAAACGTACGTGAACAGTATGACAGTATATTTATCTTTTTTTATTTTTCTTGACAACTACATCCCATGAGCTCTCACTACACATACTTGACCACACATGAAAAATGCCAAAGACAGGGAAGCGAAAAAGTCTGCAAAGCCTTTAATTACGGGAAAAAGTCATTTCTCTCCATTCCCAGAGCAACTGATTGGTGAGCCTGTCAGGTAATTTAGCCTGGGAAAAGGAGCAGGAGGGCACAAGCTACTGAAGGACTCTTTTGTTCAGCCTGAAAAGGTTTGGGTTAATATTATCTGCTCAGATTGGCCCCTAAATGGATAAAAAGATGGAGTTCAGTCATTTAGCGTTCACTGCTTAATGATTTATTGACTTAGAATACAAAATATAAGATTATATATGTTGCAGACATAAATATAAAAATATGTGAAATTACTACAGATTAAAAATAAGCTTATATAAAACAGAATTTTTTTGTAAAATTATAAATGTCTTCTTTACTGTGACTTTGTTACATTAATAGAGTATATTACTTTTAAAATTATCTAAAGTGTATATATAAAAACATACTTTACTGTCTCTTCTGGAAGACAGTGTTCTAAAAAGATTTTTATGTGTGGTGCTTCCACACAACATTATCACATAATATTGCAAGAAATGTCAGTCATCTTAAGCAGCCTGGGGAGCCTGAGCCAGATCAGAGGTCACGCACAATAAACAAGGCTCTGTTCAGGGTCAATATTGGCATTGCTTGGTTTCTAGCCAGAAGGAGGTGTGCTCCATTGTGAGTTCATGTACTTGTAATAAAAGAGGAGATGGACTTTGAAGACTTCTCAAGAAGAAATACAAAAGAAAGAAAAGAAAAAGTGTTTCTATCCAGGGGAAAGATAAACATGGCCCTGATTTTGAAGGATGTCAGACCTGGGGGAATAAACACATTTCCAAATCCAGCTGAGCAAACTTCAGCTGGAGAAAAGAACAAAAAAGTTGCCATTGTGTTAAACACAAGTTAGAGTTGCAAGCTCTCTGCAGAGAAGAGAGGCAAAAGCAAGAAGGAGAGAACGCTTGGAGCACTATGTACTATTACTGTTACTCTGCATCAGCAATAATGTTCTTAGTTCTAAGACTTAAAGCTCCTGAGAGATTCTGTCTGAACATGGAGGGATGGTCCATGTCAATGAATGCATGTTTTTGCATGTTAAAATGTTTCTTAGTCCAGGGTCTTTTTGCACTGGCAAAAGATTAAAAACAACAACAATATTTCCAATATGCAATGTGTTCAATAAGTCATGCACATTCAAAAGGTCTTCAGCAGCACCACTGCCATACTATAATAAGATGACACAATGAGAAGTGAATTAGATAAGATATCATCTAACAATATTAAATGATTGACTGATTGATTGAGGTTCTATTGTATAGCATTTGGATTGGCTTTAAGACAAACATTAGTAGTAGTAGATACAAAACTATACTTTACTAACCTTGATTGACCTTAAAACCTTTGAATGGTAGTGTATGTGATATTTAATATGGCTACCTAGAGTTCAGCTTACTCTCTGAACTATTCCCCTTTAGAGCTGTTATGCCCCCACACATCCACTCAAAGTCAACGCAAACAAACTCCAGAACCCATCATTCCTCCCCAGCAGTACTTTTATTGAGTCATCACTGTCCTTGCCAGTTCACCCAAGCTATTAATTCATTTTAACTCTCCCTGTGTCGCCTTTCCACACCCTCTGAATGTGGTGTTCTTCTCCATTCCATTACTGTAGGTGTTACAGGCATGACAAATGAGTGCCCATCAAGTCATACATCACATGCCGAAAAAGAAGGGGACAGCAAGGCTGATACAGTATATTAAATTTATGACTGGGGAACCATCTTGCTCCACTGACCAAGACACACACATACATGTGTTTTAGTGGCTCAAGATCGCAGTGTTCAAGGCGATTTCCCCACAGGCCACAGAAATAAAACTCCCTTCATTTATCTTCAGCTGAGCAAACTCTAAATAGTACTGTACACTGTGCTGAACATTTGTCTTCTATTTTTAGTGGCTTATTGTGAGGATCTTTACAGTTTTAAAATAAAGGGTCTGAGCCTGGAAGGCATTAGGAGTACCATTTAAGGTCTTTGGTTCTTTTGAAACATTTTCTGTGGTGTAACCAACAGAATGATTTGAGGAACTTATAATCCAACTCTTGGACTCAACATTAGATAAGTATCAGTAAAAAAAACAAAAACAACTTCCTTCGTACTTTACACAAGCATACTTTATTTTTTTTTTAAATAAAAATATATGTCATTTTTCTTAACTTTATCAAAGACTCGGTATGGTAATCACAAAAGTTTTAAACAGCACAACTGTTTTCAACAATAAAAATATTAAATTTTTTTTTATGTGTCAAATTAATATATATATTAAAATTATTTGAAAGATCATGTGACACTGAAGACTGGAGTAATGGCAGCTGAAAATTCAGGTTTGCAAACACAAGAATAAGCTACATTTTAAAATAGAAAATAACTATTTTAAATACTAATTTAAATGTTTCATAAAATTAGAAATTCATTTTAAATTATCTTAAAACGTACAACTTTGAACAATGGTACATAATTGATAATTAATCAATGCATGCTTTTGATACATGCAAATGAATGTACAGTTATATAATTATATAATATATAACAGAATACTGTGCATACTGTCAAATTAGTTGTAAAAAGTGTTAAAGTGATGTTTTAATAAAGAACCATGTAACTAACTTAAGAACCGTGTAAAACAACAAATACTTCTTAGCAAGAGACTCTTTTTGACCCTGAGATTCTATTTTAAAAAAGAAGGTTATAAGAAAATACAGAAAAAGCTAAAACTTTCTGTATTGGTTCACTTTTATCACTGAGATTAATCCAAAATGTAACTTGAGAGCTTCTTTGTAGTGCAAGAAATACATTTTCTAAACTTGTTTGAGAAAATGGGACACGCTGTACAGCATTGTCCCCTGTGGGGAGAGTGAAGACTCAACCCAGCTAGTTTCTCTACCTATGGGAACCATTTTTCTGCTGCCTCACATTTCCACTGACAAAGTGACTCCACAGGCAACAGATCCTTCACATAATGATGTTACCATATGCTGATCCTCCCTTTACTTTAACCCTCTAGGTGAAGTCCATTTGAGTCTACAGGCCTTTTATAATGAAATATTTCTTTTTCTGCCACCCATAAATCTCAGTACTTCACCTCCAAGCATTTAACCCTGTCTTTAGGGACTTGGTCTTTCCAGACTGTTCTAATTCTTTCATTTAGGCCTAACTCCTAAGAACCTGAATGGGGATAAAGTTGCTTTGATCTAGAAACATTTGTGTTGACATGGTAAGGCCAGTAAGGGGAGCTCGATTCACATAACTCAGAGCAGTTAGGACACAGTTCTATCTGGATATCAGCTTTAAATAATGAGGCAACATTTGTCATTTGGTAAGGGCAGATAGCTTGCAATGTTCCACGTCTCTCGAGTTATCTTTCACCTTAATCCTCACCTAATCTAACACTGAGTCTCACAACAATTTGTCTCTGTTTCCTCATATCAAGAGAGAGGAAAAGCCACTGTTTTATTCTGCAGAATATTTGAGAGTTTAAACAAATTTGTGGGCATTTTTTTACCATACCTAAAAGAGATATGGTGGAACTAATTAATTACTGCAAAACATTTAAAACAGTTGGATTTTTTTTTTCTTTTCAAAAAATAGGGTGCTTATCAGCACCCTATTTTATTCCAACTGAAAGTGTATGCTCATTCTTTGTCGTAAATGAAAATGTACAGATGAAAATGACACTTTGTTTTAAGGTCACCACAAAGCTGTTTGCTCAGTGTGAGCTCAGTTTCCAAGTGCCCAACTCCCAATTATTTGTTTTGTTCACTTCAACCAGCAGAGGGCAATATGCACATTTCATTTAGTTTGTTATAATCTGTTGAGAAGCAAGTGCTGCTCTTTTGATCATCACACAGAGCTAGATGTTTCAAGCACTTCTCAACCTCAGTCGAGCAGTTCATCAACTGTGTGCTCAACTTGGTCTTCTAGTATATAGTTTTATAGTTTTAAATCCAGAAATAAGAACAAGCAGCAGATTTTTAAAAAGAAAATAAAATAAACATAGGCTTATTTATTCAAATATATATAAAAAAAAATCTAAATTAAGCAAAAATAAAAAGAAAAAAAAATTGGGATTTAGATTTTTATTTTTAGTATTTTATCAGGATTCTTTGGAAAATTTCAAATCTTCAAATCTTTCATGTCTGCATGCTTGGAGCGGTCGAAAGGGTAATCATATCTATGGCTACAGTAACAAGCATGATTACACAGTCGTCAAGGATAAGCAGAGAAAATGTAGGCAGCCATGCCATCGTAGCAACCCTAGAGTAGGTAACACACACAAAAAATGTATACAGTCACTTTTGATAATGCATCACTATAATAATGAATAGTTTATTTCTTTTTGTAAATTATCTTTTAAATCTTACTTGCCAAATGTTTTGAATGATTTCCACAAGAATAAGGCATTAAAAACTTAAGTATTGATACAAATAAGCGTGTGTATTCTCTCTAAATTTTATGTTCATATGAAGACACGAGTAAGGGGAATAATTAATGAGAGAACTTTGGGTGTAGTTTCCCTTTAAAGTTAAACTATCAAAACTTCATTATTGTATTAAGTGTATTTTCGTAAAAGTAAAGATAGATATAATAAATTGATAGATGGTACCATCATTCATTTTCTCTTTCACCACCACCTCACCACCTCAGTGGAGGAAGAGGAGGAGCAATTGAGGTCATCTACAATATGTTCACTTTGGCTCTCTGGCCTTGAATTATTGACAAAGAGATAGAGAATAGAGAGAAGTGGTGAAAAAAAAGAGTGTCAGTTTCAGATGGCACAAACACATTTCTTACATGAGGACTGTTAGCATTGACCTCTTTCTGCCTGATTCAGTTTGACATGGCTATTTCATTTACAGCTTACAGACGTCATGCAGTTTTCACTGTATTATTTGGATATCTGTTTAACCTTTATTCTCTTACATTTTTTAAAATGTCAAAGAATGGGCAAGATTCAAATAATATTATTATTCTTTACAGTTTAGAAGCAAAGTCCAGAGAAGATAAAAAAGTTGAAAGAAAAGTTGTACAGTACTTTTACTTCTGTTTGCTTGCTTCTTAATTTCTCTTCATTTCCAGTTGTATTGTAATTGTGATCAAGCTGCTTAAAGAAGTACTGAGTGTATTGCTATATTAAATGAATAAACCAAAATGTAAATTCTTGAATAGTTATTTACTTTCAGTTATTAGTTATTGATTTAATGGTTAGGAACATGTATGTATTTATTACAGAGGAAGGCCAAATGCTGTGAGAAGTGAAAAACACTATGACAGATGAAGAAAACATTAAAGTACTCTCATTACAAAGACCTGAATCAGCTTCTGTCAGTTCTCTTTTATTTCCTGACTGTACTTAGACTACACAAACCATACACTGTATTAAAGCAAACTTTCATGTCAACACTTAAACACATTAATCTCCTTAACCCAGAGAGTCAAACAAACCTAAGCAATCCATTTAGTCAGAATCCCATTCCCCCTGACTCTGCAAGGTCATATAATCCAAAATTGTATTTCAAAATTCAAGGCAGAGGAGAGAGAAACTGGCACACTGGCCTGAATTCAGGAATAAGGAATAAGAGGTCACGGCGATACACGGTTCAGCACTGTGTCATTAATTACAAGATGATGTTGTAAACACAGACTGCATCAAACAAGAATCACATGCTCTAAAACGGCATGGAGGCCTGCTGGCTCCTGTGAAATCAAAATATAGTGTTATCCAATTAGAGCAAGGAAATTGAGGGAGACAGGTCGGGTGAGGGAATGGCAAGGAATGCTTTGAATTATTTGCATGTGTATATGTGTGCATGAGTCTGTCGCCACAAGTGCGTGCTCTTGTTAGATCATGCAGCACTTTGAGTAATGTTGCCAGAGAGGCTTATCGTTCTTCAGAAAGTAAACAACAGCAGGGCAGAGACTCCTCTCATTGCAGCAGGTGGGATGAGATATGCACAAGCATTAGGCAATCGTACAAGTTTGCCAACTTTTGTGTCTGTCTTTTTTATTTATCTATCTGTAACAACGGCAGTCACCGGTATTTGCAAATTGCTGTGCTTTTTTCCAAGCAATTACTGTAACACAAGCAGTGATGTGACTTTAGAAAGCTTCACTACCAGAAGGGGTGGGCGAAATAACCAAAATCTTCTATCACGGCAGAAACAATTTTCTACCTCGATAAAGATATATATCACAATATAGCAATTTGTATCTGAAAATGCATTAATAAAAATTTAAAACACAAAGAAATTGTTTCATATAGTGTCATTTTATTTAAACTGAATTGCAGTGATACTTTACATAAAAAAAAACAACAATACTGTTTACTGCAATGTATTGTAAGTTTAATGTTTTTTTTTCTCTATCACTTTTCCTATACCCAAACCAATTCCACACCACAGCCGATGCACCTTTTTTCTTTACAATCTCCTCGTTGTTGGTTTCTTCATGTGTAAGTGAACTCACTGCTGCTGCACCGAGGGGTGTGCACACGCTGGAAAAATAAGTGCTCACACTACCAGAGACTCGCTGTGGTTTGTCGATAGGAGTCGATAGGTTTGTCGCTTGATGCTTTTTTTTGAAAAATGTCATCAAGGGGGTCTTAAAAGTCACTAAATCTAGCTACAAAGTCGATAAGTTGGTAACACTGCTTTCTTCATTGTCGAAGTTAATGTGTATTGCGTAGTTACGTAACGTTCAACGTCACGTGATCTCAATCGCGATTAAGACGATAGACCAAAATCTCTATTGGTTGACAAATTTATACCGGTTAACTGTGTCTACAGGTATATCGCCCACC
Source organism: Enteromius afrohamiltoni (assembly GCA_034779775.1). Classification (NCBI taxonomy): domain Eukaryota; kingdom Metazoa; phylum Chordata; class Actinopteri; order Cypriniformes; family Cyprinidae; genus Enteromius; species Enteromius afrohamiltoni. Next base: position 13,532,887 of record JAUYWG010000038.1, read on the forward strand.
CCTAACTACCAGTGGAATGATGAGGGACAATCTGAAAAAACTTAATCATAAAGACGAAAAATTCTATTTTTAATTGACTATGAGAGGAAACATTTCTATTTTTTCTTTTTAGGAACTGACTGAGATGTGTTATATTAAGAACTACTGTGTTGCTGTAGCCTAATGCATGGATCTAATATACAGTAATGTCACAGTGTTAATGTGACAATGTTACCAGATTTTCCCCTGACTGTTTACTAAACATTCATATAATCATAACAGATTATAACTGTGTGGGCTTTGCAAATGTCAGTCATCACGAGCGTTTTGTTTTCATGGGTTTGAAAATGATGTTTTAAAAGGTAAACAATGGCTGCCACTCCCGCTGAAGTCCCCCAAGGGGGTGGGGCCACGTTTATATAAGTAGCCGCTTCACCAATAGGATTCAGATTTCTTGTCCTTTAGTGACGAAAACTTTGCTATATATAGAATAAATAATTAAGCAGTCGGTTTGAGAGCTCGCATGCCAACATATACTCGTGTTTCCCCTTCCCCGCTGCTTCTTTACCTGCCGTTGTTTATAAGGGAATCAATGCCCTCTAATATCAGTGGGGTTATTCCCCTCGACGGATAAAAAAACTGTAAACGCTACAGAGCGGGGCAAGTCTCGCCAGCGTGTCACCCAGCAAAATACTCTGTTTCTATCCTCTGCCTTACAAAGTTCCAGGTATGATACACAATATAGCTGCAATAATGTGTGTTTCATGTGAGGATTAGTGCACCTCATTGCTGAGCTGCACGATCCTTATAAGTCATCTGAGTGGGATGCCATCACAGACAGCTCATAAGACTTTGTTTGTTGGGGCGTCGTGTGGGCAGTTTTCAGTACAGCGTCAGTCAGCCCCTGCTTGAGTTTTCGTGGCTGAGAGATATTCGTGCAGCGGGGCTTGCTGAGGCCGCTATGGAGCAGCTTGCTCTGATGCGCTCACTGCCCCTGCCTCCGTCTTCTCTGTCTGCATCTTCTTGAGTGGTTTTTGATCTTTAGGCCGATTTAAAGGATCACTGTCTTTCACATTTCACTGACTCACAAGCTGCTTCAATTCTGTCCTCTACCTTGCAATGCTCTGGGTATGACACACAATATAATAGCTGCAAACACTAGGTCTGTAAAGGAGCCTAGTCTAGTGGTATTTCCCTGTATTCCCCCGCTACACTCCTATTCCGCAGGTTTATACTCTGTGTATCTGTTTATCCGCTGCATTGACCGGCTCTCGCTCAAACAGCGGACACAGCTTATGAGTTTATATCTACTTAAATATTTCAGACTCGCTGTGCTGGGTGTCACCCACCCCAGCCGCGAGCTTAGTCTCACACGCCTTTAAAGTGTAAAGCACGATTTATAATACATGCGGGACATTGACTCTCTGCATGCTTATGTGACTGTGCGCCCCCAGTTTTCACCTGGGTCCACTGTCAGGCTTGATCGTTCTTCACTTGTACGTTCTTAAGCCATTCAGTAGTTTTTCTATGTTGGAATGTAAAAACAGAAACAAAGTTTTCGTACTGGAGGCCACAATAGATCTCAATTAACTCCAATCAACTCCTATTTTCTTATTTGTAAGATTGCAGAAGTTAAGCAACCAGAAACTGTAACTCCTAGGCTTGATTGTGTTTATGAGGTGTGGTCTAACATGTTATATGTGCTCATTATGAACTACATTTTTTTGTAAATGCTTTGTTAAAAAACAAAACAAAAAACATAGTTTTTCATGTAATTTACACCACTCTGTCCCTTCTCTGATAAATGTGGTGTTCTTAGTTTTATGAAATCCCTTACTCAAAAATATGTGATGGGCTCTGATTGGTTAAAGTGGTTATATGGTATTGCTAAAAAGAACATTATTTTGTGTATTTGGTGTAATGCAATGTGTTTATGTGGTTTAAGTCTTAAAAAAAACACATTATTTTCCACATACTGTACATTGTTGTTTTTTTCTCAAAGCCTCACCTTCTGAAAAAGGTCAATTTGTACAAACCTCATCCTTCTAAAAAAGTGAGGTGTGTTCTGATTGGCCGGATACATCAAGCTTTTTCCACTTCGCGTTGAATCGCGCCTCATAAACATAACACCATATCTGCATTCATGATCATACATCAAACATCAACATCAACAAAATTTGCTACTATCTTGATGTCATAACATCCTGATTACATACTATTCTTAATTTGAACAGAAAGTCTACGCAACTATTTTTTTCCCCTTGACATATGGACTTAAGAGAGATGAATCATCTATCATTATGTTATGCACCCACTCAACACCCACAAAATGTAACTCACCAAAAAATGAACAATGTTTGCTGCTAATGAACTGAACAGGTGGTCATGAATTAATTAAGTGACTTAAGTGTGAATTTCACTTCTGTGTTAAAAATGAATCCTGTGAAAACGACTTGCTTTATTTAAACTGTTATGAGGTACACTAAAATTTCATATAAAGGCTAAAGGTAAGCATGGGATACTTAAACATAATCATCTTTTATCATTTGTACAGTACTTTCTGACTGCTGAAATATAAGTAAATAAATCTTAATCTAGCATAAGACATCTGACATTATTTCATAAAACATTCAGAGTGATGGGAAACACTAAGTGACGCCATGCTGATAAAAGTCACAGTATGACATTTTTTGACGTGGGACACTATAACAAATGAGATTGTTTTCTAATATATTTTTTATTTTAGTCTTTGTTTGTGTTCTTGTTTTTGGATGACACTATCCCAGTTTGCCGAACTCGAAAAACACATTACTGGCAAACTGGTAGACCCATTTAATTCATTTTAATGAGGGAGCATAGATTCTGTTTGTCTTTGACCATTATGAAGTGCAATCCCTAACCCTACACTTCAGTTTAAAAGGTTAAGACCATGTTTTATGTAAATTTGCCCTTAAGATAGCTTGTTAGCTAGGTCTAGTGGTATGCTGACTTATTCACTATAATGTAATTCAAAGATGTATTTCTGAATATATGTAGTTATTAAAGCGAAAAGGAAGAATATGCCAAGAGAGATGTTCAATCAGTGGATTCTAAAATTGCAAATACAATTAGGCAAGTATGATAATTATTCATTTAACAATGACATTTACAATTAAATGTTGCATAAAAAATGACTTAGTTTCCCATTTTAGAAATTGCGATGTTCAAAATTCAAATTCAGTGTTACCATGCAAACTTGCATTAGACTACTTGTTATATGTCCTTCATAAGCTGTGGAACAACTAACTGGGGCTTCAACACAAAGTGTCAGGCTGAAGATCACCTCAGACTTCACTGTCTCTCTTTTTCCATATGCTCCCTTCTGACAAACTGTTCATAGCCAACCAGGCCTAAACCAGTCCAGGCCTTAAGAGCTTTAACCCCTGCACTGTGACCATCTGTAACAGTTTTTTTTCCTTCCGATGATAATGTCATGCTAGGTTCATGAAGTGTCCCTTTGTCTTAAACTAAGAAGGTAAGGTTGTTTGGTGTGCTCTTTTGACAGCTAGATCTGCTTTGAAACAAACCAGGAGACATTGTTGCATCATGCACACAATGCGACAAGAAGTCAAAAAGTTCAGAAGGTAAGCAACATTACAACAAAACAGCCATTGTTGGTAATGTCGCCTCAGTCTAAGAAACTCATACAATTCCACAAATATGCTTAGCTCTAGCATTTTACAACAAACTTACAATGGGCTACTGGAGCTAAGAAAGCAAACAACACAATGCACTTTCACATAGACATTTTAGTTTAGTATATAGTTCTAAATATCAGAAAGACATGCTGCAGAAATAGCCTGTTTAATGTGGTTCAGTAAACAAGGTGGTAAACAGTTTTAGACAGTTTTGTCTATTTTCGTTGAGTTCCACACAAAATTGAAGCAGAATTCCTTACATGACTCAGAACAATACAGAATAGATTTTGATTCCATAATGAATCAATGATTTTAAATTAAGCAACATACATACACATGCAACATGTGTCTGTTGTTAAAATATCAAGAGAGTGTTCCTGTTTTAACAGTTAGAGATCCATCTGTGCGGATAGATCAAAGCATGGCATATACAGTTGGTAGCGCTTGCTCATTATGTTGTAGTTTAGGTAGAGAGTTTTTGTTGTGATAGCATCACCTGGCCACTTAATTTAAACCTGTAACTAACAGGTGCAAAGAATAGAGACACTTGATTCTTTTTTAAATCTAATTTTAACAGCACACAATATCTTTTATTATAAAAGATATAGCCATTTTAAATGAGAATTTGCAAGGCTTCCCATGTCAGCCACTTCCAGATGTTTTGCTGACCAGTTCATCATCCTTTATTTTGCAAAGGCAAGTGGAGTGATATAAACAGTAAAAGTAAGTTATTGAGACCAGCGTGAGTCAGAAAAATAACACTATTGCACAGATGTTGTTACATATTATGTAGTTTATTCTAATAAGACAGCGGCTTAAGTTATTGTTGATGGTAATCATGATCGTTTACAAAAATATTAAACAAAAAAAGCTCTTAAACTCAGATTATTACAAAAACAGATAGGGGACAAAGATGAAGAGACTGGGAGAACAATGAAAAAGAAAGAAAAAGATTAGTCTACATAAAAGAATGAACAGTGAAAAGACAAAAAACTGGACAGGGTTAACAGAACCTACTTTCTGCTTATCAGCAGAAGGTTTTATCCTCATACATTTTTCAATTAAAGATACGGCCGCCGCCTCATCTCCCGAGAATGACACTTCAGCCTCGCATGCTGCCATCTGATCGCAATTTCAGTAATGTCATTTTCATGCAAATGGATTTTTTTTTATATCTCCAAATGAAACCTAAGAGGTGCTTAGATAGGCTGCGGTCACATGTTATGTATCACCTGATGAGTTGTGCGTATGTTAGATAGCTTTTTGCTTTTGTAAATTAAAAAAAAAAAAAATCAACAACAACACACGTTTGCTTATCAACCTAAGAGATGTAAACACGAACACTAAAAGGTAATGGAAAAATTCAATACAAGATCAAGACTTGGATATCTCGTTCTCTGGCGCAGTGATGTTCCGCACTCCAGCCCAATGAGAATAATACATGGATGAACTACAATCTGGGTTTTATGGCTTGGAAAAAAAACTTTCGTATTTAAATATGTTTATGGGCATTGGCGGCAAACCGTAAAGACATTATTTGATCCAATAGAATAAACAAACCAAACTGCACAGTTCTGCCAATAAATGAAGAGATCAACACTGAAGGAAAACCACAGGCTACAAGGTCATATTTTGCTTGTACTGAGACAGAACAATCTTTTTATTAGATTACAAAACAACTCCCCTAAGCAATCAGATGTTTTTAAGATTGTTTAAATAGTTTCCCTCTTTGAAGTTGAAATGTGAAGGCATTTCTGATGCAAGGTGTTTGTAATCAAGGATATAGGTGCTATAAATCATGACTTTGCACTAATAAACTGACACTAGTATTTGAACCATTTGCTAGAACCTCATATTTCTATGCAAGGCCAGTCGAGCACTACTTTAATTAAACCATTATTATATACAAAGACGTTATCATGGCCTCCAGCCAGGTGTGAATGAGAAGCCAACAAATAAAGCTGAGCTCTTTGTCCTCTCCCTCTCTCTCTTTCTCTCTCTCTAGTAGACTCATCACAGAAATGGAATGTGCTCCTACAGTCACTGCATCCTGCCATTTATCCAAATATTTTTCACCTTATTTTATGCTTGCTTATTATTTTTCATGCATTTTGATTTAGAAGATAGAAGATGAAGTCCTGTTTATTGATTGTCCTTCAGGTGACATCATTCACAACCTTCAATTCATTACACGTATGAAGGAATTATGAATTATATGATGTTTTTCTTGTCTGGCGGGAAAGAAGCTACTATACAAAATGTTACACTATATTCTCATCCGAGTAGTAAACTAGTGCTAATTGTTTCTTTCACACCACAGCCTTGTGCTTTCTTGTTTCCTACAAATGCAACTGCCATATTACATCTCAATTATTGACTGCCGTGAAAATGACCACAGAGGACTTTAGTAAAAATATAACTGTGTAATTGTTGGAGTAATGTTCACTGCTAAGCAGATTATTTTTCACATTGCAGTAGGCTATTTGATTTCACTAAGCAGAAGCTTTAAATGATCATATAATCAAATAAAAAAACAGGATACTCAAATCAATACCTATTATATTTTTATCTATTTAGTGAATAAGTGTAATTAGTATACATCTATTATCTCTTGCCTATTTATTAGCCTGCTGTGATTCTTGAAATGTGACATAACAACACCTTTTAAAACACCTCTACTATTTTTTCCTCCCAATCAGGTTTTATAAATGTTATTTCAACATACATAGCTAATAAAGTTCAATATGTACAGCAGAGCAAAACAAAAAGCAGAACAAATAGAATCTTGCTGATACCACTACCTTTTCTTCAGGCTCCAACCTACTTCAAACTACCCATTTTAACATCAGCCAAACATGAGCCAAAGGTTTTCACGCTTCAGATTAACACCTTGGCAGTGGACAGTATCATACATTTGTGTGGGTATTAAGCAGAGGTAGATAAGTATCAGATTGCTGTTTACTTGAGGGTATCAGCCATGGTTGCTCACTGGCTGCCGAGGAAAGGGCCAAGAAATTGCTCTCGCAGATGAGTATGAATTCATCACAGCTGCGAAGGACAGATGTCATGTTTGGCTGTCAGCATAAAATGAAACCGGTCCAGACAAACATGGAGGTCTGCCATGAAATGCAGTTAGAGTAGCTAGCGTCATAGTGTTTGGATGCGTCCAAATAGGCATGTCCGATAAGACAGATTTTTGGAGAGAAGTGATTCAATGGCAAATCACAGAGAAAGATTTTTTTTTAATTTTCTTCTTTCTCTTTTTTCTCTCATGCATAGCATGTCAAGCTACCAAGCCGAATTCCCAGCGCAGACACCCTAAGTTAGATATAAAGACATTCCCAGCCCCTCTGACCTACAAGGCACAAACCTGTTGAAAAATCAATAAATAATGATACCACCGTCTTGTAACATTAGCATGCCGTGCAGCAGAGAGCCGAAAGTAATGAATAATTCTCAATCTCACAGCTGATGTCGCGTCCATATACATACAGAAAGAAAAAGAAATCTTTACTGAGCATTAGGTGTCAGTTTAAATGGCTCTAAACACAATAAAACCGTGGCAGCACACGCTCCCCATCACAACGATGCTTCATTTTCTCTGTTGTAGATTGAAGTGCACATGGCAGAGTTTTAAATCATTTAAATTATGATAGATCCTAATTAGAGTTCTCAGCAGGAGCTCACATGGTGTTGATTGCTCATTGAGAGAGGCTCAACTCGGCTGATTTCAATGGTTTCCATTCAGAAAGGGATTTGTGTGTAGATGCTTTACTTTATGTCTCACACAAATGACAGACGAAGGAATCTGGCATCACGGCGAATTGGTTGGAGATGGAGAGTTGAGCTAATCAGAAAAGTTTGCTTCGTGATTCAAAGGCAGAGACAGATGTTACAAAAGCATTAAAAGAATTGAAAAGAGCTTAATGAGGACACACTCAAAATAACAAAGTTGATCTCATCATGAAGCTTTACTCTCCTTTATTTTCTATACAGATCACACACTTTATCAATCATGCAAGACCCTTTTCCAATATCTATTTTGATCTTCTGATGGTGTTTTCATTGTAAGTGCATAAGTTGAGTGATTGATTTTATTGGACTCCTTACAAACAATATTAGTAAAAAAACAAAATATAATGTATTTTAAGAACAAACAAATACATGCTTTATACTGGGAATATCTGTAAAAATGTGCCTCCGTACATTTCATCTGTGTGAATATTTCATTAGCCACCTCAATTTAAAATGTTTTCAAATGAAACGAATCACTTTTATATTATCATTTTTTCCTACAGATTAGAGTTCTTCAATCACAGGGGCTGTTTTATAAAACTTCAGAGGCCCTGAAAATGTTAGGCATTAAACTTTGATGTGAGAGATTAGAGGAAGGCGAATGGAAAGTGGGAGGTAGGCTGAGTGGTTTCTGATGTGAGATGCACTCTCATTGCACATTTATATTCCTTTGTTGTGATCTCTGTCAAATAAAATGCCAGATATAGTGCTTCTTTGGAGACAAGGTAACAGTTTAGAGTAGTTTTAAGCTTGTGTTAAAATTGTTTTGAGTCCCTAGGAAGTGGTTGTCTGGTCCTGCTCTGCATATCACACTGTTGAATCTAAACTACTACTAAATTGATATTTCTAGGCTATTACTGTGTTTTTAAAGTCGAACTGAGCCTCTATTTTGTTAGTTCTTTGCCAAAGCGATCATCAACCTAAGAAAGGTGAAGTATTCTTTATTTGTCAGCCTCTTATTTTTTTAACATTGCCACCAGGTTCTTTTAAAACTCATCTGAGTATTACAAGTTCAGGTCTCCAAACTCCACTTGTGTAAAATTAGCCTTCAATTCATCCACTGTAACGTAGTTCCAGTCAGCCTTTGGCTGCCGAAAATGGAGCCTTATAATGAGTTCTGGCTGGAAAGAGCGAGCTGGACTTCCCTCTGAGTACCCTGCAGCTGGAGGGACAATCCAAACAGGGTCCTAAGCAGGGAATATTACCATGAAAGCTTTTTAATTACACCTACTTAGAATGAGGTTTAGAGTGGAGAATTCCCTTTATGAGCAGTGCGGGTGGAATAACAGAATGGGCATCGAGGAAACTGAGAATGGATTGGCTGTGATATGGAAAGTGAGGGCACGAGAGCACGCTAAATGCAGAGCAGGAATCAGAGAGGAATCACAGCGACCGGGACAAACCTCTGCTTCGAGGCCTGAGGCAATGTCCATGTGCTGATGCAGAGCGATATCAATATTTTTCACGAGCTTTGAGCTCAGTGATTTCGCTTTCACATCCAGAAGGTTTGAAAAAGCAGCAGATTTCTCAAAATCATTTGTTGTCACTGATCTCCCAGGAACTTTCATTAAAAACAAATTGTGCAATAAACATTTATTGCATCTGCTTAAAATAAATAACAAATGTTAGTCATTCACATAAAACTGTTTGATGATGGAAAAGTTATTTAACTGCATGTTCTTGAGAAGTGGTGTATGTATAATCTGTTAATAATAATAATAATAATAATAATAATAATTAAAAAAAGCAAACACCCTGGATGTATGGTCAGTCCATCAAATGGTGGATCATTTGGTTCCTTAAAGAATGTTGGAGCGAACAGATGTTATTAGAAGCCGTGGATATTAAAGGTTCTTCATGTAACCATAACATGTTTTCTTATCATCTTAAAGAGGACACAAATTCACACTTAAACACCATTTATTGTGTCCAATTCACTTACGTTTGCTTTTGGATTGAGGGGTAAGTCGGGCACCAAGAGAAAAACCCAGGGCCTTCTTGCTGCCTATAAAAGCATTGGAATATCCAAATTAATATTTTTTCTGGTTATAACTCTATATCCATGGTCAAATTTAATAAGCATTTATATTCAAGATGATTTAAATTCAGGCCATTTCTGAAAACCTGCTGACACTGCCTGTTGAATTACTAATAGCATCTTGACTATTCAGTTGTTTTTGATACTTGCTTCTTATTTCTGTCATGTTATGTAGTTGGAAATTTGATTTATAAAATTTGCATTTGTAGGGTGAAACTAATGGATGCACAAACAACTAATATGAATCTTGGACATACAGCGAGACTTTATTTGCAGAGCTTGATTATCATAATATTAGACTTGATGTCTTTTTGACTTTACATTTTATGCCTCATGATTTTTTCTGGAGTATCATTAAAACCATTTTGATGTCCTTGGGCAGGCTGACAGATGCAATTTTTTTCATTGTGCCATTGGTTCACAGTATGTAAATACTAAACCTCATCATTCATTTTACAATGTGCTGCACTCACAGATGCCACATTCAGTATCTTTTTTTTAGATTATGTGATTTTAATTGGTTCCAAAGAGAGCACGAAGCAGCATGCATGTCGATGGCAGTGAGAGAGAGAGAGAGATAGAAAAATTGTTTGCATAGCATTAGATGCCTACAGGACAACTGGAAGACAAAATACATTCATCACCTCTTTACATCTAAGTTTCAATATGTGAGGTAGTTCTGGATCTCTGCTGGTGCCAGTTGTATTGTTAAACCTTGGATACATTGACTTTAAGGTATCTTTTTATGGGATCAGGTTTTCTAAGACCCATAGCACATCCTCTTTCATTACATCAGTTCAGACATGTACATCTACAGATGACCCTTACTGAATATCATATTATATTTATGGTGCCTTGAATCCAAAACAGTGAACAAATAACGAGGGAGCTTTTGAAAGTTTTGCAAGATCTTAGACACCGACAAATGATATTTTGCGTCTTTGGTGAATAATGTGAAATCTGCTCTAATACTGTCACAGCACTTTCTCAATTTCATTAGTGCAATTATAACCCTTTTAACCTCTAAACTGAAGGATGGTAATTTAACACAAAGATAGAAATGATCTTTGAAATGAACTTGCTCGCACAGTGGGTTTAAGGATCATATGATTTCATCCATGAGACAGCAGCTCAAGTTATTTTCATATATGGTAAAGATACACGCGGCCCTGAAACAAAATAATGTGACTTAATTTTTTTGTTGAAGGACGTTGAGTATGAGGATGTTTGAGAGTAAATAAAAGACTAAAATTGCTGCTCCTATTGCATCCCATTTTGCCCTTGAGCATTGCACTTAACTTTAGCTTGCTCCATAGGGGATTGTTTCTACAATGTATTTTAAGTTGCTTTGGATAAAAAGCACCTGCTAAATGTCAGAGAACATCAGAATGCTCATTAATGGATGTATGAATAATGTATCTTCTATAGGACATCAAGGTGATCTTCGTACGAATAGCCATTGAAGATAGTTCAAATACATGTTTCTCACTGCAGAGCGCCACCAAAGACGCTTCTGACACTATTCTGTAATTTCTCATTAAGTGCATCCATCTCATCTTCATAGCACACCAGGCCTGGTATCATCAAGAGTATTTTGGTCAAGGATGCCTCATTCAGTCTGCAAGAAGAATTCATTATTCTTTGACAGTAGAGCCACTTTCAATGTGTAAAGGTGCTGCAAAGGGCATTAAGATCTACACTGAGTCTACAAAGTCAGCCTGATTTTGTCAATGACTCCCAGAAGACAAGGTATTTGTCTTCTTTTTTGTAATACTATATATTTGTAATTGTAATACTATATATTTGTGGCAATGCCTGGCTATTTGTGCTTCCTGCTTTTTCTGTTCATAAAGGCTTTTGTTTTCACAGTAATACGAAAATAACGAAAATCGGCACACCATGTACTTAGAACACCAGAACATCTTAGATGTTGGGATTATATTATCATACAGTTTCAACTTTCACACAAACCCTAGGACTACCTCCCAACAAACTCATCTGCATCACGCAGGCTGTCGTCTGAGATGGATGTGGAGGGAATTATCAGTGAGGTCCAGAGATATCTTAGTGTGCAACACACAAAGTACAAGCACATCAGTCAACATGATATATCCCATCTCAGTGATAGCGCTGAATGTGTGAATAAGAAAGCTCCAGGGGTTATTTTGCATATGCACTGAGATCTGTCAGCTGTTCTCACAGATAGCATTTGTCTTGTATTTATAGTGTTGGCCTATATTGTTGTAGTTTATATTGCCTTTTGTAAGAAAAACACCCCAAAAAACAGTTAATTTACTGATTGTTTATCATGAGCAATTTCAAATTTTATATAACACGCTAAATCTGTGCACAGATACATGTAGTTCTACTGTGGCCACTGTGATTCATACGTTAAAATATTGTATATGGCATGGTTCGCAAAACATTTGCTAGAAATTTCAAAACAGAAAAAAAAATTGCAAATTATTATTATTTTGGATATCATCATGTAAGCATTGGCCCTTGTAAAGGATCATTGGAATGCAAGCCATACACAGTAGCTGTAGAGGGAGAGATATGAAGAGAGAGAGCTTCTCTGCAAATGTCATCATGGTGATAAATGGCATTCTTTTCCCGACCTGAGACAGTGGGGTCAATTACTGAATTTGCCATATTGATACTCTTGACATTCTCAGGAACTCTCCTTGACGCTTCAATAATAAACTGCTCGAGAGACAGTTTTATGGGGTCAGGGTTGCATTTATGAGTCAACAAAGCTGTTTTGTGTTTATTATTTTGTTTGTTATGGCACTTTACAGTCTTTTCAGGTGTCCCACAAGTCAGAATGCAAAAGAGATCAGTGTGCAGTTGTCGTACTGTAGCTTTTTCAGTCCATTTTGTGATAAACGTTTCAAAGAAACCCACAGTGAAAAAAGAGCAGGTACTTCTTACGTAAACTTAAGTTTTGGTTAATGTGTTCAGTTTTTTTCTGATATTTTTTGCTATCAGCCATTTTTCTCCCTGTGCTATTTGAAATGTGCTCATTTAAATGTTCTTTTATTAAGTCAAGCAGTTTTTCTGTTGTAATTTAGCACATTTTTAAAGAAAATAAAAGTCTGATTTGTTTTGACTTGTAGTCTACTTCACGCATACATGACTTGTAATGGCTGGAGTTTATTTTCTGAATTTTAATATGCTAGCTTTCTAAATATTAGAACAGGAATCAGAGAGAGACATGGAAAGATTAAAATATCCTTTTAGACTTTTTTATCTTCAGCATTACAATGTGATGCATGTGATAAAATAAACAGTGCCTGTAAAATGTAAGAGCAACTTTTTTTTCTAAACACCTAAATGGCTAATCACAAAGCAGGAAGCTAAAAAAAAATGAGTCGGACTGGTGCTGATGGAATTCATTTAGTTTTGTTTTTGTATAACCACACATACACAATGACTCGTGTGATATAAATAAAATAATTATCTTCAAGTCTCAGCAAAAATTATTCGTAAGATATATTAGGCCAATTGTCATTTTCAGTTCTTCCAGTGTTCCTGTAAATGTAGATGTGAATCATTCTTTAAACACTTTAGCTTATGTAACTTAAACGGTATATAAATATATTAAAATATTTCCCTTTTGGCTGTTTCCAGTCTCCCTCAATTGACCTTAAATTGGTGTCAACAGTGCAAAAGATTTAGCCAAGGTAAATATATACAAAAATACCTGGGTGCCTTAAAGTTGTTTTCACCATATTTAATTAACATAAGAGGATGTAGATTATGATGAGCCATGCTGGCCAAGCTGAAAAAGAAAGCTCTTAAAGAGTTTAATTAGTACCTGGGCCGTTCCAGAAGAAAGGCCTCGACCAATGCCAAAACAGCATTAGGAGATTTTCCCCAATGCTTTCCTGTGGAATAATAGAAAGGCTTTTTGAAGCAGCAGATGTGGTTTGGCCATTGGTTTTGTACAGAATGCCTGCCACAAGCATTTAGTCAAATGTATTTTCTTTGCAGTGCGGGTCTAGGAACAGATGGCATTGTAATCAACATGGATAAATGCAGAGTTGCGCTCTGAAAGTCACCATATAACTACATACCTGTAAGACTAGTCCTCGTGTTCACGCTAAGACTTGATGACATGTTGATAGTAGCATGAGCCTAAATATTCTTGGTGGTCTTTTTGTTGTTGATTTCACAAACCTTTTAAAAACCACTAATGAAGTTGATGGTATAACTGCAAATCAGGCACAAGCGAGTCACATCTGTTCAGAGGTTAAGACGTTTTTGGACACTTAGTGGTCAAAAATAATCGGAACATTAAAATGTTCTTCATCCTAAGAAGAAAGTGTTATTACATCTTCTGACTCTTAAGGTCATGTTTAGTGTATTGTACACACTCAGCTCTGTAATTGCTGCTCTCAGATGTATTTTGTTACGAAACCAAAAAGTGGGGGCTGAATATTACTTTTAAAAAATGCTTCTCAAAAGCATAGCTTTTCTTCTGCTCACTAGCTCAGGCACATTTGTATGTGTAATATCTGCTTGTTGAAATGTTTGTTTTACACACAGGGTGGCTTCTTGCCAGAGTAGCTCGGCACAGTAGTAAACTAACACTGCATTCCAAACAGATATGGAATATTCATGCTGTATAAACAAAAAACAACCAGCAATATGTTCAAGTAGGAGGAAGAGGAAGGTAGAAAGAGAGATAGTCATACAAATATGAATGTATAACCTCAAATATAATCTGTACAGGTTTATAAATACATTCAAATGACTTCTTCCAGCGTCCAAATATCTTCTCATCCATGTTCTTTAGTGAACAGTGTGCTGAGGATTAAGGGTGTTCTAAATTAAACACTCACTCTCCAGGCGCCTAGTGTTCTTTCAAGAGGTAAACAATCAAAGATTTTCTTCCAGTCAGAAGACATTATTGTTTGAGACTCAAACACACAGACTAACATGGCCAAGTGAGACACAGGAGACCATGTCAACAGCCCCTGTCACCTTTTACTTTTATAAAACTCCTAACATATACACCAGAGAAACACAGATTGTAAGTGAAGGCTTGTCAGACTTGAGTTTTAATCACAGTCCTTTAAAGGAGATCTGCAGAGTAAACCTAACAATGGTATAGTCCTCTCCATATTAATGTTACATAGGGGGAACCCTGGTGAGAAACTCACATTGAATCTCTGCAACATCTGATTCCAACTGATTGAAAACTTCTTCTATGGTTCCTCATGAGATGTTTGTGGACATCAAAACAACTGTGTAATAGATACATTAGCATGAAGATTCATTAATGGTAAATGACTAGCATTTTCACATACTGTAGTAGCTGGATGACTTTGCAATGCTAATTTGAGCATTTTAAGTTCTTGATAGCATTAGCTAGCATTGATGTTCTTTGTGTACTTTTGATGTTTTTAGTGTAAGGGTTCATAGATTAACTAGATGAACTAATTGTGGAACTACCCACTTATTGGCATGTTTGCACCGCTGTGCAAATGATGTCACTGTCACCTGGCTTACATCACATCTTAGTACCCACTATAAATGCAACTATTCAGATGGTACTGGGAATTAGTAATTTAGTACTGTACTTTTTGTTCTGGACTTAAAATGGTGTGAAAGGCCCTAATGCTACCTGGACCCAGTTCTACCCACATTTCTACTGCACTTTTTTTTTTCTTAATTACTACTATCTTACTACTTTCCATCTTGTGTATGCAGTATTGATGTTTATCATCTTGGATTTATTTATACATTTTACATAACTGAAATAATTTTTATAGAAAACTATTATGAACACAGTCTTGATTTCATGTGAGGGTACCCCATTCAGATCACTCTTCACTCTCAATGTATAAGATTTTGCAAATGAAAACCAAGCCACTGAATGCAGATCTGCAAGACCTATGACCTATTGATTGAAGACTTTAATCTTCTGTTAGTATGTGATCTGCATGTGCAGCACACAGCTGTGTATCAGTCTTAAGAACCGATCGTCTTCACTGAGCGATGTCACGGGCAGAAGCAATCAGCTGTTACATCTGAAAGCAATTCTAATTTGCGATGGGAAAATCAAAATGAATCAGAATAACCTTTAGTATGGAAGGGATCCCAGCATGCTTGCTAATCACATACCCTCCTTTTTCCTGCTTTTTGCTTATGGCACCATGCCCACCTTATGCCTTCAGCTGGCAAAGGAATGGTTTCCTAGCAATCACTCTTGTGCATTAATAATCCAACAGCACAATCAGAAATGTACAATAGCCTCATGCTAACATCTTACACCATTGTGCTCAGAAATGGGCTGACTGAGAAAGGTGATTTTCATGAATTCGCACTTCTTCATTAAATTAAATAAGCAAATTTGGCATCCTGTCCGGGGAGCGAGCCGGGAGCTCGGCGGACCCCGAGCCCTGCTGAATAGTAGCCCTAGCGAGGGCAGATCTCGGAGCGAGGCTCGGTCCCATTCGCCCCCCTTGAAGGTGCGAAGGAAAAGGCGGAGAAGGGAAGGAATGCGGGATCATGCATAACTAGATACAGAGAAGAATGAGACAATGGCATTTATGCCGGATAAATAAAATTAGGAATAATTAACAGGCTAGTGGGCGATGATAATAATGAGCGCCAATGGGTACCGGCTGTGCTGACACTCAGCGTGCTCTTCCCGAAACTATGTTAAAACATCCCTTAGATTGCAGGTCTCAAAACACCCATACAAATTTCAAGCATGTAAGACAGCTGTATAGAGTCTATTGGAGGCATTGTCAGAAAGATCATACAACTCAGTTGATCCACATAGTCTATTGGACTAGCAATACAAGATTTATAATATCAGACTGGCAATTTTTTCTTAAGAAGAAGATTGCAAGGAACACTTGTCACTGTGTTTCTACCATGGGATAAAACATGACAAATTAAATGGCAAATCTGAGGTTACATGTTGCAATTCTGAGCTGATATCACATAATTCTGACTCTTACTTGTAATTATGAGCAAAAGGTCTTTGCAAGATGTAAACTCCAGAATTCTGAGTCAAAATTGTGAGATAAAAAGAAGAGTAAACAATAATATCATTTTCTATTTTTTGTTATTCAATTTTTTTTTCAGAAACTCTATTTCATTCTTTATAATATATCGTGGCAGTAAGGTTACAAATTTATTGCTAGACAACACAGTTGGGCATATCTGGCCATCACCTGAAGATTTCTTCTACTTTTTTCTCTCCTTCCCTTCACATGAAGTGCCATAAGCAGTATATGATCTGACATCACATTCATAGGCTGCATCTTGTGCGATCCTGAACAAAGAATAGCTTGGGAGAAGGAGGAAAGCAATCAATGCAAGTGAAAAACACCAGCTGCATACCAAATAATGTACTGGAATAAACAACAAGAGAGTTCTCTATTTTTTTTTAAACATTAGTGAAAACATAACACGTGAAGAAGCAACAGACAGAAATCAAGAGATTTTTCACAGATGTCTTTTTATTTGTCAAACAAAAGAGCTGTCTATATGTTAGCAATGGCTGTCCTCCTTTGTACACTTCGCTTAAACTAATAGTGTATAATTGGTATGTTTTACCATATAGCACTTGCTTGACACTGTATGAATAAAAAAGAAACATGATTTTTTTTTTTTTTTCCTTTTTTGGGAACAGCTGACAGCATAATTGCAAACCAAAAAGAATATGTGGCCCACTGGGTCTCTCTTGACTTTAACTCTATACATTTTTTCAAACGATCACTATTCACAGCACATGTAATGGAAATGCCGGACTATCAGACCCACCAATATACATATTTTGTTATTTATTTTCAAAAATGTGCCTGTGGACCTCATATTTATTTTTTTTTCTTATTACACAGTAACCCTCAACAGGCCTGTACAAAACTGTTAAATGTGCACACAAGTCATTTGAACAGTGTTAGAGAAGAATTTCACAGACACAGGGAAATGTTAGACAATAATTACTGATATTATTTCAATATATGTCGATAATCATGATAAACATAGAAACATAATGCAACATTTATCTTGTAGTTAAAAAATAGTGTACTGGGTGTGATGTATATGCTGTTTTTGGTGTATGATATACACTGAATTCATGTTTATGTTTTTTTTGTCACATTCAAGACTGTACAAATTGTGTTAATACCACCCCCAACCCCCCACCCCCAAATAAGCAAATAAAAAAATGCAGTGACAACCCAACCCAATGATGTTTAATTTTGAAATGAATAACTGATTTGGATGATTACTTCTGTATACATGAAAGCTGTTATTTATTGGTGTCTGCATTATATTTAAAGGGGGGGAAAAATAATAATCCCACCAAACAATACATTTTTCGTATGTTAATATTCCTTCACATTTTCTAACAAGCACAACCATGTGGGATTTCAAAGGGACTTTTACAACTGTAAGTACTAAAAAAAGGTGACATCTATCCTGAGGTTTTTACAATCAAGAAAAACAAGAAATACAGTAGTACCGTTAATTGGTAAACAGCCTGAAAAATTGAGACATTTGGAAACTAAACAATATTGTATACATAAAAAAATGAAAAAAGAAATGTCTAAATAATTAATTTCCAAGGACATTATTTTCTTAAAAATGTCTCTGTCGTTGTTACAGACTGCCTGTAGATGTATGTACCTTTACCTTCATAACTTCCCAAGAGTTGTCTATGTGTGTGAAATTAGTTAAGATTCATCTGTAATTGGTGATTCCAGCTCTGTAGTGTTGCTTTTATTATGGCATGTCATTATGTTATGGGGCATGTAACAGTGTCTTTAGAAAAGTACAGGAAAACAGATAATAAAAATTTGAAATGATTGATAAAAATGATCTAGCAAATGCTTTAATTTGAACTTATACATCTTGTTGTCTTATACTTCTATTCATTTTTGCATCATGCAGTTATTTTGCGTTTTACATATATTACAAGACCATCATATTTTTTGACAACAATATCAGTGTCAGTCGTGATATAACTTCAGCCAGGCCTGCTGTTAAAATGAAAGTAGAAAGTAGATATTTTACATATTAATGTTAGTTTTTTTTCTGTTATGTGTTTGCTTATGGCCCAAAAAGCATTGCATGTAATTTTTGTTCTGGTTTAAAGTGACACTGTACAGTGGCTATTGTTCCACTGCGAAAACCACAGTGAAATAACCCCCACCCTCTAATAATAATAATAATAATAATAAAAAAAGGATTTCAATAAATGGCACAGACCATAAAAGGATAAAAAGCAGGGCTTGAGAGATGACTAAACCCAATCTCTTTAGGAAGAAAACCTAAAAACAAATCATTTTATTACAAAAATGGAAAATTCAGATGAGATGAAATCAATTGAAATTGGACATGTTTTACAAGCACAGTTTATATTGAAATGGACCAAAATGTTGCAAAGGGAAAATGAATAGGGGTCTTCACTCTTCCTCTGTGCATCCCAGTAACTCTGCACGCAAAGTGATTCTTCCATACCACGACCATGGAAGAATTCGAATGAATCTGGCATAGATGGGAGGATCTATCACATTCTTTCTGTGGGTGTCATTATCAAAATTTCCTTGAAAGACCTGTTGGAAAGAAAATGAAAAACGTCAAAATCATGCAATAATTCATTTTAATCAAATATAACAGACCCAACCAAATGCAGAATATATATACATATATTCGGCATTACCGTATTCTACATCACTAATCCACCCAATAACTAAACTCAACAACTGCCTTACTAACTATTAATAAGCAGCCAATGAGGAGTTTGTAGGAAAAGTCACCATTAATGGTTTGTTAAAAGTGAGAACTAGACCTTAAGTGTGACTTGGCAAAGTGTTATTCGGCAAAGATACTTTAACTTGATCAGAAAGTGACAGTTAAATAAACAAAACAATTAAGCAGCTTGACTGTTTTCTATATAGCTAATAATAAGAAATGACTCTTGTGCATCAGATCAGCCTATCGGATTGCTTTTTGAAAGATTATGTAACACTGAAGACTAGGGAAATGGTTGCTGAAAGTTTAGCTCTGCATCACAGGAATACATTTTAAAACATACACAAATAGAACAGTTCATCTTAAATCATGCAAATATTTCACAATATTGTTTTTACTCTATATAAAGAAGTCTCAGAGAAATAGTCTTCTATATTGTGCACTGACCACATTCCGTCCATAATTTGGTCGGTTTAATATTATTACTTAGAATGTGACTCTGAACACATACAGACAACCAAATTGGAGCTACTGAATGTTTTAATCTTGGCTTACAGCCTGCTAATTTCAGTTCAAAAGAAACTTAGGCTAATTCACTGTAAACACTGTCAGGTATTTCATATGCCTGACTTTGTATTTCCTACAGCAGACGTACACAAATACTTTGACCTGTCAATCAAATAATGAGCATTTACAATACAGAGTCGGAGAAAGGAAGTACAGTTCATGATTTATGAATAACCTGTGTGCTGATGCTGACGGCAAACAGAGCTCAAGTATGTTCGGTGTAAAGAGTTCAGAGATGGGGAAAATTCAGCAAGCAACAAAGAGGTTGGCTGCGATCTAAGTCTTCAAGTGGGCTTCAAAGACAAATTTTGCTGAGCTCCCCGAGCTCCAACAGCGCATATTCATCAGCAGAGCAAACAATAAGAGCACAGAGATCCTGTGTGTCTAATTGCTGGTGTCATAAGCATTCCATTAATGTGTGACATATTCCCAGCCTGTCTCTCTTTTTCCACACTGAATCAGCGTTCCCTTTTGCACCATGGAACCAATCTTGTGTTTTGCAACTCGACTTTCTCCGATGTACTCCGAGGCCGAGCGAGGGGAATATGTCATAAAAAATTGATTAGGCAAAAGGGCAGCTCAAAACATGAACTCATTCTCTGAACTTCTCATCTGATGGCCTGCTTGTTTGCAGGGAAACTATGCGCACAGGACAGTCTTTCAATGCCAAGCATTTCCCTCCAGGCTTTAATAATGATAAAGTCTGCGTACTTCGGCTGTGATTGTCCACAGACAGTACAGCGGGAAATACTTCAGAGATTTATTAAGGCTGCTCTTACGTCTTTCATTAACATTCTGTAACCCTGAAGAAACCTCCGGCACCGGTGTGATTCCAGTATGGCCAATTAGAATACAGTAAATGCAAAATCAAAAATGAGTACATGTGCAGACAGTGTTGTGGAAGAACACTGAAGAATATATATATATATATATATATATATATATTTCAGTAGCATTGAGGGTTTTTTTTTTCTTTTTTTTGTGAGAGAGTTAATATGCAAATACGTATCAAATAGTTCAAAACAAGTCCATCAGAACTGTTTATATCCACCAATTAATTTGAGAAGTCACTGAAAATTCACATGGTTTTAGATCCTCATTATTTGTGCATATAAAAAGAAACTGTATAATCTGATGGATAACTTGACTGCTATTTAACAACTTTAAGTTATGCATATCTTTAGAAGTTACACAGACAATTTCGGTGTGTTTTTGGTACAGAGGGAGAAAAAAACAAAAATAATTCTTTTCTTTCTTTTTTGATTTTATTTGGCTGAAAGTACTGCATTTTATGGTGATGTTGGAAATGAGGAATGGATTTGAAATGCTTCCACTTTTGAATGCAAATTATTTTAGAAAGATTTGTGTTTAAGTCAGAATTATTGTGCTCTCGTTTTACTGTGCTCCATCTATTAGACACGCATACATGCACTCCGGCGCTCCTTTTTTAAACTGAACTTGTTTGCTTTCAAGATGATTTTAATGCAAAATGGAAACACAATCATGACTTACATTTCTTACATTTAAAGACAATGGTTTAACCATAAAATATAAGTTATGCACTGCGGAAAACAGTTGCAATTAGCAGCACATTTATCTGGCACACATACAGTGTCTCTGATACAAATATAACAAATTAATAATAATAATAATAATAATAAGCTGTTGCATTCAAAAATGGACACTGTAATGTTAAGATGTGCCATCTTTTGTGATGAAATGGATTGTCATCCAAGTGTAATAACTTATTTTAATCACATTAATATATAGTATTACATTTTGATATTTATTTTAATTCAATTATTGCAATTTTAGCTGCAGTTTTGTAACATTAAAAAGAACACGACCTACCGGTTAAGGTTAATTACTTGAACAACAGATACTGTTGCTATTCGACTGGTAAAAGCTGCTAAATAAAAACAGACTCACAGAGGTGTAATGTAGTGCACATCTCTTTTATGGTACTTATCTATTTCATTCTTTCACGCAACAGTGAACAATAAAACTCCAGCGAATGCTTGTGCTTTCTGTGACCGTAACCAAATGAGACATCTCACTCTTCTGATGTACCCTCTGAAGAAATGATGGAAACAAGTCACTCTCAATTACCTTCTCCCCCCGCGCACCCAAGAACATTTGGAACGATTATGCATAAAAGCTGCAAAGAAAACAAATCACTCAAAGACATCCCATAAATCTGTGCCTGGTGTTTACTGCTTAATCTAATCCCTACACTGCTCTGCTCATCACTGCAAAGCCGTGGAACGGAAAGTTGTCTTTTGAGCACTGAATGAGTGTTTTACGGCATGGAGGATTATCTAAGTTGGTGCATCAGGCATAGCAGATATTCTATATAGAGGTGAGGGCTTTTGGAGTTAAATCACAAGGGGAGGGCACTTTATCACTTCATAGCCACTTCAAGCTGCAAGACTGCTCAATTCATAAACACGTCCTTTGAAGTGGGTCCTTCATATGAAGCTGAATCAGTGTAAAAATCCCTTGAGTGATGCTTGAAGTGGAAAGGAAATCTCAAGTCCTTTTGCAGCATGGCAAAACAAGGCTGTGTGTAGAGAGATCTGGATATTATATCTGAGCATGAACTGATCCCAAATCTGACTGACAGATCAGCAGACACTGAGATTTCCAAAAAAGCTCTCATAAAGCAAAAAACAGATATTTTGGAGAAGTAAACATGTTATAAGTGGTTTATTTGGTCTGTTTTATATGCCTATTTTATATGCCTGTTTTATTTTCCTATAAGGAATCCAAAATTGCACTCAACGAAACAAAAATCTGTATGAGTTTGTGTTGTATAACTTGTGCATTGTTCAATGTTTTGTTCAATGTTATCTCCCCTAGCATTTGAAATTTGAATTTTTTTTTGTATTTGAATTTTATGGAATTTTAATTAAAAAAAAATAGAATGGATACGTTTTGGCGTTGCTGGGCATGCACACATAAATGCAACGTCACACTGTACAACAATAATTCGTATTTTGGGGTACGTTTAGGGCTGGGGTGAGTGTAGACATTAATAAAATACAGGTAGAAAATTTTATTAGAAACACCTAACTTTTCAGAGCAGCAAGTGTACCGGGACAAGAACCAACCAATCAGCTTCATCCTCTCCCGTAACAAGCTCAGCCAAGATGACAAAACAGCTGATCATAGCTGTACAAGGAAATCCCTTTATTCTTTGCAGAAAAGTCTGCATCTTCATAGAGAGCATGGGTCATGGTTGCTTAGCAAAGGCAAACGCCACGGGAGCGCAAGCATAGAGCGCTGGCGAGTACAGTACTAGTTGCTTTGCAAAGATATAGCATCGCATCTAGCATTTTCCACAAGTTTTTAGATGCGACATGTGATTGTGGTTTTGTTTTGAAGGAGAAAAAAAAGCATATTGCTGGACTCGGTCGAGTCTAACGAGAACATTTGGCAAGTCCAATGACAAAGTCCGAGTGCAAACACCAATGAGTCCGAGACGATAGAAAAATACCGACCTCGAGTACTACAGCCCTGGAACATCATGTACAACGCTCAACATTTTTTAAATACATAATTTTACAATGGTGTCATTTAATTTGATAAATTTTCAAAACCTGCCTCATTGTCTGCATAGACTATTGCCATCTAAGGCAGAATAACCTCCTCTGCATCACAGTAAAACCAACTGAGACTCACAACTGAATGCAATTGAACCGTGTTTTGAAATTGAAGTGTTTTTTTACTATCCGGCAGAACGGTTCTAAGAACTGTCAGGTACGGTTTTATTTCCTGGAATTCTTGCCATGCTTAGACAACCGTGCTGAACCATGCTGGAAGAGTGCGTGTGTGCGTGATGTCATGGCTGCTAGTTTCTCTGTTGCTTGCTAAGTGTGTATTTTCAGCAACATAAACACAAATTAGTAATAAAATCTTTTTAAGAAATTTGATCATCCTCTATAACGCTGTTGTTATTAACACCTCATATTAATATATGTGAACATTTGTGTTACCATGGCATTAGATTGCATTCCAAAGAGGACCGTTATCAGAATGACAATGAAACCATAACTGTACTGGCCGGCTCGGATCGGCGCGAAATAGAAGGGTTATGCAAAGAGAACCGTTCAGCTCGATGGTGAACAAGCAGCTTATACAGTAGTATATAAATACAGAGCCCAACTAAAAAAATATTTAGTAGACAATGAAAAGTTAATGACACTGAACTATTTTCTTTATCTTTAGTAAACGTTTATTCAACATTTCTGTCATCTCAAGTGCCTGCACAAGCAAAGAAACAGAGACAGAGTTAAAAATCATGGCCAAAACACCCTCTATGAAACTGAGCACCTATTAAGTACAACAACATATTTTCTATCTTTGGAAAAGGTATAATATTGCTTTATCTTGTGCCAGCTGGCATTATCCCTCTCATTTGCTCATCTGAGCCAAATTCATAATATATCCACTATTCCGGCCTCATGTGTGGTGCACTAGCTCAATTTAATGTTATAAACTAATGATGGAGATATTGCGTGAGCTCTCGACCTTTCCTGACACTGTCTGGACTGTCTATAAAAGTAAGTGTTTAAGAAGTGGCAGGCCGCATGAATTACCCAGAGGCTGACAACCCACACCCTGACAGGGACCAAATGAGGACACAATCGCTATTAACACACCATTCCTTTTCATTTTCTCCCTCTTAAGACAGTCTCCTTCCTTTCTTTAACTCATCGATATAGTAACTGAGCAGCTGAACAGGCTGTGCTGTGCAGAGCAAACAAATCTCGAACAATAGATCAGTTGTGAGGGCTCCAGGGGTACAGTTGTCCCATTTCCCCCAAGCGCTGATAAAACAGAAGATCTGGTGTGACTCAGCAGGAAAGCAATCCTGTAAGGACCTGATCCGAATTTCTGTCAATACTCAAATGCATGCCAACTTATCAAAGCTACCTATTACCCGTTGCTTAAGCTAGATTCAGGTGGAAGTTTTCAATTTACGGTTGTGTAATTTTAAAGCTGTCAATCGATAATAATTATTCACGATTAATCTTTTCTTTGTTCATATTTAATATGTTAACACATTCAGTATACATATTACACACTACTGTTCATAAGTTCAGGGTGTGTTTTTAGTTTAAATAAATTATTTTCTATTGAACTTTCGATAAGACTTTATTGTACAATTACACCTATTAGTTGCTTATTAGAATATTAGCCATTTAAGCAGATATTAACTTAATTAAGCAGATATTAATGCCTTATTGTACATTTGCCTAATTTAAGATTTTCCAAACACAATGTATGCCTTAGCATTGTCATAAAGTTATTTAACCATTTAATTAGCCATACATGTTGATTTTGACAGCCATGTAATTTTTAGTGCGCTGTATAGTATAAAGGCTTTAAAATGGACAAAGAGACAGTAATACAGCTCCTATAGAATCATATTTGACCATTAATCCACAACACACAGTTCACGTCACTGGTTCTTTGATAATATAACACATTACCAAACTTGCACCTTTTCTCACAACTATCAAAAGACTGTTCGGTGATTCTGTGTAAAACAGGGAATCTCTGCTTTAGAGCTAATCTCAGCTGAAGACAGTAAATAGTATGCAGAATTGTATTCAATTTCATCTTCAAGGCCCATCATCCCCAGAAGCCTATTGCCAACAACCAGATAAATAGCACTTTAAGACTACCATTAGATCAGGTCAGAATCTGAAAGGTTAAAAAAGAGATATGATACAATCTGATATTGCACTTTCTCCCTTGAGTTGAAATCAACTGGGTATATGAGGGGTGAGATAAGATTTTAGCAGAGCTTGAAAGCTGCATTGACTATGGAGTGATAAGCCTGAGTGATAAGTTTAGAAGAGTGATGGAAACAAGCCAAAAAATCAAATAAAACTGTTGCCGATCACGTCAAAAATGTCTTCACAGACATTAATGCAGGCACTTCAGTGGAGCACCTCTAAAATTCAGAAGGTGCTCTCTTTAATAATAACCACTATGCCCTTTGTGGGTCACTAAGCTTTGCTTAAACTTCTTGCTCAGTGGCTGGAAATAGAGTTTTACTTTTCGACTCCAATCTGTTCTGGTCTGTGCCTTCTATTTAACCCATTGGGCAATGTTTCCACAGTATTGATTTCTGCAATGAGGACATCAAGGGCACCTACACCCAAAAGACGCAAGGGAACTTGTGATTTTCCTGGGTGTAAGTAATGATTTGACACCGATACAGATTAAACAATAGGAGATTCTATAACTATATATTGCCTTCTGGTCCAAGCCATCATGGAAATCCAATCACATGTCTGTTCATTCTTCATTCAAATGCTGATATGAATCTTCTAAGCCTATGCATTGCAGCTAATCAACTGCCATCTTCAGGTTCAAGAGTAAAATATACAACCCAATCAAACCCAAAGGAATTCAGCTACATGCTTGGAAGGGGGAAGGGAATCTACTAGCAGCTAATCTTGGGATGTGATCTTATTTACTGCCATCTAATGTGCTATTGACCCCACTGCCTATGATGGAATAGTTCTATTCACAGGCTAATTAACCCCTTGACGTTGACCTGAAGCTAATCGATGATGGGTGTGCATGATTGTGCCAATCACAGAATCTTCACTGCCAACAGCTTCAGATTAGCTGATGATTTCTGTCAAATCTGTTTTTAAGGTGCTGTTTGGAAAATACAGAGTAAAAAAAGCATTATGAGTGTGAGTGTGTTGGCAAAATGGTTGTTTTAAATTATTTGGTGAGATAATTTGAGGAACACACTACAAGCGATCATGGACCACACATGGGTGCACAATACAGCTGAATGTGGTTGTCACTCCTCTTTTGGGTACCTAACACCATTCTTTACATACAGAGTGGGTTATATTGGGGAGTGACAACCACAGCAGAATCAATTTTCATTAAATCCTCCTAGTTTTACAGAACAAAGCTGAACAACTAGTTGTTAATGCATTAATGACACCCTGGACAATGACAGCTTGTCAATTTGTGTCTCTTTTCTTGACAGGTGTGG
This sequence comes from Enteromius afrohamiltoni, assembly GCA_034779775.1. Taxonomy (NCBI): domain Eukaryota; kingdom Metazoa; phylum Chordata; class Actinopteri; order Cypriniformes; family Cyprinidae; genus Enteromius; species Enteromius afrohamiltoni. The sequence goes on from JAUYWG010000038.1 coordinate 13,559,690, forward strand.
TAGAAGCAAATCACAGTAAAACACCCTTACACCCTTTTACAGACTCTGACATCAGTCTTTCTCTCGCCACTACTTGCCCCTACAGAGTGCTAGACGAATGACACATTTGGTATGTCATCTGGAAATGAGCACCGCTCTGGTTCCATTGACAAAAAGCCAATTGGATTAGCTTTTGGATAATTGCAGAAAAGAAGCTCTGTGACCAACAAAACATTATGCCTTTTGCACATTGTTTTGACCAAGATAATGAAAAAAGCTTAAATTAAAAAGCTAAAGTTGGCTATAAATTAACTCAATGGCTGAATTACATGAATGCCAAGAGTGTGTTTATAAACATAATGAGGCTGTAAATGCAGACTATTATTTATATTATTATTGAGTTAAGATTTTACAAGCAGCTTGTTATCACGTAAAACACATTAAAGTCACACAAAAGATTAAAACATATTTAGTGGGGTATTGCTAATATATTTTATCACAGAACGTCTAGGTTACGAACGTAACCCACGTTCCCTGAAGGAGGGAATGGAGACGTTACATATGGGAACTCGCCAGAGA
>JAUYWG010000038.1:13564719-13599740 GCA_034779775.1 Enteromius afrohamiltoni
AGCCTAAACTTCACAAAAACTATAAACTGCTTCTTCAAATCTGATTGGCTAATCACAATGTTGTTCCAGGGTCAACAAAGAAATGCGGAACTCAGCAAAATCAGGTTCTGCGGGTCGGCACCACGGGGAAATCCAAATACAAAACACGTAACAAGGAAAACGCTTCATATGGAGGAAAACTCACAATATTTGGTGGGGACTGAATCATAAATGGCCATTAAGTGCACAAGATAATGACATAATGATTTAACTACGGGGAGGAGTTAATGAGTTGTCATGGTAACAAACAAGTGAGTAACGGAGCACAGACAAAAGGGAACATAGACGCAGAGAGACTTAATGATAAAAGTCCACAGACCACTAGACAGGTGAACACTGAGAGAAATCATAACAGGCTTGAACCCTCTCACTCAAACCAATGAATCAAGCCAGTCTGCCTGAACAAAGGAGGACCATGACGTTGAGGCAGTAAATAGCAGTTACGTGTAAACCTGAGGACACATAGTTTTATATTAAATGTAGATATATATATATATATATATATATATATATATATATACACAACATACACAGAAATTCCTCAATATTGAGTTGCAATTACTGATAACACTGTTGTCTCATGCTGTCTGCATTGTTTTAATACAATTCACTAAATGTATTAAATGTATTGTAATGCCATAAATTTGCTAAAATTACCTAAATCGGCTTTTGAAAATGCAAAAAAAAATGCTTGTCTACACCATGCAAAATATATTATGCTCTTCTCTATCATTTACTGAGTCAATTCCACTGTTTCAGTAATTGGTAAACAGCACAATTTTAACTGCATCAGCCAAACAGCACTGACTTTTGTAAGTAAGGCTCAATCTATAAGCCCAATTAACATAGAAAGGTGTGTTTGTGCTGAAAAGAATGACAATAACTAAAAGAGCAAAAAGTGCGTTGTTAAACAGCATAAACTTATTGAATTAATGTGTTTTTGTGCTAGCACTCTCAAAAGTGGTGCTAATGTTTATTGCACTTACCCCTTGTAACACTGAGTATAAGTAGACTGACAGTCAAGGTAAGTTTTAACAATTTATTGAAGAAAGACAAGTGAAAAGGACAGTTCAATTCAGCTCCTTGAAATGTCTTTCAGGGCGCAGAGCGATCTCCAGTTCAGCCTCTCAGACGAACTCTAGAAAGAGGTAACGTTTCCCTTGAGGTGGGTGAATGAAGCGATCTCCTAGAGATAATCCTATCTCCTAAGATTCCTCTCTGATGCAGGAGGCTGAGAGTTAGGAGCGGGCGGGCGAGTGTTGTTCTGAGGAGACAGGTGAGTACAGCAGGTGAGTATACACAGGTAAGTATAAAGGTTTCTCACGTTAGAGTGATGTAGGTGGATCGCTGAGAGATCGGTGTCTTCCTTGTAGGTAGGTATTGTGGTACGTAGCTCCTCTGAATCCACATTGTGAGTTTGCTCAGTGCTGCAGATGATAGAGCTGAACACCTTGATATAAGTTCGCTGATCAGACTGAAACTTGAACGTGATAGCAGAGACAGTGAAGTCTTGACACAACATAAAGGTAAGGCAGATGGTAAGCAGGATGGATGTTACCTTGATCTCCGCTGATGAGTGACTGTTGAGTTGGGGTTTTTAAAATGCTGTTCAGATTGGATTCAGGCAATGATAATTAATAGTCAGGTGACTGAGAGCGTGCATATCAGTGCAGTCTAATGCACTGGGATCAGTGCAGTCCGGTGGAATGATATCATCCCCCTCCCTAGGAGCGACTCCCGGCGCTCTAGGTCGACAATGGGGCCTAGCTGGACGATTTGGGTGGTTACGATGGAAATCCTCTAGGAGTGCTGGGTCCAGCACATCATTCTTGTCTACCCAGCACCTCTCCTCGGGTCCATATCCTTCCCAGTCTATCATATACTGGGTCCGGCCTCCTCTGCGCCTGGAATCCAGTATCTTATTGATCTGATAGATCGGGGTTGACTTGCGGAGGTTCCTGGTATTCGTTCTCTGGTGGAGGAAGTGCAGTTTCCACATGGCGTTTCAGCAAAGACACATGAAAGGTAGGATGAATACGATAATTTGGAGAAAGTTGTAATTCATACGTTACTTCATTAACCTGTTGTGTTATGGTGAATGGGCCTATGAATCGTGGGCTTAGTTTTATACAGGGTAGATGTAATTTGATGTCTTTGGTGGATAGCCAAACCTTTTCCCCGGGTTGAAATTGGGATGTCTCTGATCGTTGAGCATCAGCTTCGATCTTATGTTGATGTATGGCACGTTGTAGGTGTACATGTGCAGAGTCCCATACCTGCTCGCTGTTTCTGAACCAGTGATCTACTGCGGGGACCAACGATGGTTCTTCAGCCCAGGGAAACAGAGGAGGCTGGAAACCTAAAATACACTGAAATGAGGTTAGTCCTTTGGAAGTCTGTCTCGAGAGAATTTTGTGCATACTCAGCCCAAGGTAAGTATCGTGCCCAGTCATCTTGGTGATCATGACAGTAAGTGCGAAGGTATCTGCTGATTTCCAGAATTTTACGTTCTGTTTGTCCGTTTGTTTGTGTATGATAACCGGAGGAGAGGCACACAGAGATCCCGAGGAGTCGTAAGAATTCTTTCCATATGCGGGAAGTGAATTGTGGACCTCTGTCGGAAACAATATCTTCTGGAAGACCAAAGTGCCGGAAGACATGGTGAAATAGGGCTTGTGCAGTTGGGTATGCCGACGAGAGGTATTAGCTTGCATCCCTTCGAGAACCTGCCCACTACGACCAGTATAGTGGTGAATCCTTCCGATGGTGGTAAATCGGTGGCAAAGTCGATCCTTAGTTGCGTCCATGGACGTTTAGGTATTGGTAGTGGTACAAGTTTACTTATTGTCGAGGAGTGTTTACCTTGAAACAGACTGCATATCCTTTTACATACCGGTTAACATCTTAAATCATGTGAGGCCACCAGTAGCATTGAGATACGAGCTGAAGAGTTCTCTTGGTTCCCGGATGGCCAGCTCCAGGAGAGGTATGAGTGGTATCAAGTACCTGAAGATGGAGGGTTAGGGTTGGGTACATAGTTCTTTTGATTTGGACAGTTTTGAGGTGATGGTTCTTGAATTGTAGCTTGACAAATCTGGTCATCAAGATCCCAGACTATGGGAGCCATGAATAATTCGGGAGGTAGAATAGGCACTGGTTTCTGAAACAAGTGAAAAACAATGCCCAGCGTGCTTGTCTGGGATTCAATCGTTTGACTTCCTGCAGGTAAAGGAGATACTTATGATCAGTAATGACAGTTATGGTATGTTTGGCGCCCTCTAGCCAGTGGTGCCATTCCTCAAAGGCCAACTTGATAGCCAAGAGTTCTCTATTACCCACATCATAGTTTTGTTCTGCAGGTGTTGGTTTTTTAGAGAAGTATGCGCATGGATGGAGTCTAAGAGCTCGTTGCAGTTGTGAAAAGGCTGCTCCAACTTCTATGGTCGATGCGTCTATTTCCACAATGAAGGGTAAGTCAGGTTCAGGATGTCGAAGTATGGGTGCAGTGCAGAACGCTTGTTTTAACAGATTGAATGCTGATTCTGGGTCTGGATTCCAGAGGAGTTTCTTTTTCTTTCCTTGGAGCAAGGAGGTAAGTGGAGCAGAGATTTGACTATAACTCTTGATGAATCGCCAATAAAAGTTTGAGAATCCTAAGAACCTTTGAAGTGACTTGACATTCGTAGGTAAAGGCCAATTTTGCACTGCCTGCACTGTGTCTGTCTCCATAGTGACTCCTGCTGGAGAGATGATGTAGCCCAGGAACTGAATTTCCTTCAGATGAAAAGCACATTTCTCAGCTTTAAGGTACACGGAGTGTTCTCTCAGTCTTTGAAGCACCTTGGTGACATGAATTCTGTGGTTAGAGATATCAGGTGAGTAAACAAGTATGTCATCGATGTATATTATGACAAATTGGTTCAGCATGTCTCGGAACACCTCGTTCATGAAGTTCTAAAATACAGCCGGAGAGTTAGCAAGACCATACGGCATAACCCGGTATTCGTAGTGCCCAGATGGTGTCACGGAAGCTCTTCCATTCATCTCCTTCCTTTATTCTGACCAAATTATATGCGCTCCTTAAATCAAACTTACTGCATATGCGAGTTCCTCCAGTGCTGATGGCACTAAGGATAGCGGGTAAGTGAACTTCACAGTCTGTTGGTTCAGGGTTCTGTAATCAATACAGGGACGTAAACCTCCATCCTTCTTGACCACGGAGAAGAAACTTGAGGCTGCTGGTGATGTTGATGATGCTCAGATTGGATTCAGGTGATGATAATTAATAGTCAGATGACTGAGAGCAAGCGTAACCAGCTGCACTGGGATCAGTGCAGTCCGGTGTCGTGATACCCCTATGATTGACCTTCAAACAGACAGCAGTTTTGTAATCATTCAGGCAAGACTAAATAAAGTTTGCTTTTGGCAAAGTGCAGCAAAGATTTGGCTGTTATTTATTTACAGCATTTTCCTCAGGCAGATCTAGATTTAGGAAACACCTTCCACAGTCCTTATGCACAGTATTTTATTTTCCCTCCATTCTATTCCAACACCCACAAGCAAACATATTCATAATCAATGCACAGTAATCTGGCACATAAGCTCTGCATGGCCCAGCCAGTTTACAGAGAAATACAGTTTGTGTGTGTGTGTGTGTGTGAAATTCTGGCACATTGTAGAAATCAAATTAAACAGACTTTATACTGTCTCACCATTGAGATGTTAGAGTCTCCATGGCTGGACTAATTTTGTTCTATACTGAAAGCCCCTTTAATTTACAATATCTAGAATACGCTGACCCACTTTCATGCCTACTGGAAAGTCAGACGAAAAAGTGCACATGGGGGTAAAGACACGAGTATGTCTACTTCACAGTCCAATCCAAGAGACAGCAGTCTCTGTACTGTGCATATAACAACTGAGATTGGCCACGACAGTATAAACATCAGACAGATGATTACCTTTTATTTTATTGAATCAAATAATCATATTTTCAGTCTTTAATGCAGGTAGCAAACAATGAAGCTAATAGCACCCTGTTGTATTTGTTCAGATGTTCTGATTTTGCTTATGTAAATCAATGTTTGTCCCATTTATGAAATGTAGCATTTATCATTTACATATAAGCTAAATCTAAACACCTTAACAAACCTGGTTTAGAAGGACACCAAGCCACTGATCTGTTGATGGATGCCATCTATTTCTGATGCTAGGGGGTGCTAAAACAAAAAAACTACACTGCAATATTTGCCATTTGTCAACAAAACAACTGTAAGGCAACACTCACAAATTCTGATTTGTCACTTTTGGCAATTTATGTACAATTTTACAAGCTGATTGGACCCTGATAATTGCCTCTTGTGGCTTTTCGTCTCTGGAATAAACTAAGAAAGTAATTGTATATTGTATATTTTTTAACACAAAGTACAGTCAGTCCCAGAATTTCCCCCTATAGTCCTCTTCATAGCAATCAAATAGAGGCTTATAAAGAAGCTGCTGAAAAAGGAACATTAGAAGAGTTGTGAAAAAAATCATGGTCAGGCACTCTTATGGCTTTGCTTAAAGCATGATGCTTTACAGCTGTAAATCTGTTTTTAAGAAAGCACAAAAGCATTAGAAAATCCTTAATCGAATGAAGCCGTTCACTACAGGTATATACAGACCTATCTGATTTGGTAGTAGTTTCATTAAAAAAAAAAATTCTGTATCTGTGTCATCTATTTTGGATAAAAACATAAAAGATAGATCTAATAAGGGAACAATCAAAAAAGTGAGCGTGAGCTCCTCAAAACAGACTAACAACAGCAAATTAGTCCCTCGTGTGAATATTTCATTGCCCCACTCAGTTCCTTCAAGCCTGAATCATTCTTCATCTGTACAGATTCGCACTTAAAACGCTTCTTTTCATCCCATTACATTAATTAGTTCCACTGCTTAACAAACTGCATACAAATCAGACATAGAAAATGGAATATCTCCGGTTGAGGGAAAATTAAAGAGAGAGAAAAACAGAGGTAAAAGAAGGAGGGAAAAGAGAAAGACACAACATTTTGTGAGTAAAAGCATCTCCAATTCATAGCAAGCGTCCAGATTCGAACAGACCTGACAGCTTCTCAATTCAGTGCGCTTGCTCTGCATGCATAATTCACACCACCAAACCTCATCTCAGAGTTCGACACACACACATAAAAATTACTTTTTTTTCCCACAGAAAAAACACCTTTGTGAAAATAAGGGCGCAGTCAATCAGTTAAGAGTCCCTTTGAAAACAAAGCATCCATTTTGGAGAACATCTGCATGTGAGTGGAATGTGACTGCTCTTGTGTTATTAAGGCTTAAAGCTTTAACACAGCTATTTAAAAAAAAAAAACACCACTGCAATCATCCATTCTAGCATTGGCTACAGATCATTTTTTAATAATTACTCCCTGAAGGAAATCAATTTCTTTAGCCATCCATGCTTCAAACCCAGTTAAGAACTAAGGACATTCTAAATGCGACAAATGCAGCTTCCAGAATCATTTTTGCTCGTCTGTGAAAGGACAAGATATAAGCTTAGATATTTATCAGGTCATGCTGATATTTATTGTGTTGTGTTTTGTTGTCACAAAGCTTGAGAAAGCACTGATGCGTGCAGATTTCCTTTCAATTACTTAAAAGATCCAAGGATAAAACTGCCACTGTGGCGTTTAAAAATGGGAAGGTCAATGTTAAAAATGTCAAAATATTTTGCCAAATGTCTAAAAGTGCCACTGATAAATGTTAAATGATGTCAAAATACTCTTTTTATATGCAAATTCAGCTGAATTACGAATATTCTGAACTCATCAATTTGCTTATTTTACAACAACTTCCCAATCCATTCTGAACAATGTTTGGATCAAATTTGTCTTTTAATAATTTAAACTTAAAACATACAGAATTTAAACACACATAATATGAATATTTATGTGCTAACGATCTATAGAGTAAAGCCTGAAGCTATGAGACAATTTTCTGCCATTTCCAACAGGTGGAGAATACATTGGGGTAAGTAAATAAGACCTTCAGCCCATTATACACGCAGGTGAAGTGCACAGCAACTCAGTGATAATCCTTTTAAAGCAGATAGATGCAATGATTGAAGAATGTTAAGTGAATTGCGGTGTTAGATGCATCTCCTCTCTTCCTGAAGTAACACCATTTATCGACTAATCTAATTTAAGCAGACACTCAGGGAAATAAACTCAAATTGGGTAAAGTGAAAGTTTCATTGGCCTTCATCTAACAGAGGGTCTGTGATGTGGATTAGAAGCACTCTTAAATTAGATTAGTTAATTTTGAGACATTTGCAAACACTGAGTTAACATTTACATGACTTTCAGTTTTGGAGGAGAGAGAGAAGAAAGTCCCCAAAGCACATAAACAACCACCCACGTACTTGATGTTTGTCGAAAACACTGAAAAGATAAAGAAGAAACAAAGATTTGAGATAAATGTAAAAGTGACACTTTTAAACACTGATCGGCATTGCTCCAGTGCTTCCATGGCATGGGAATCAAGCAAAGAATAGATAATAAAACACGTGAACCCACAGAAAAATTGAAGATAGGGACAAAACCCACTTAACCTCTTGAAATAATGAATAATGGGTATCATTCACTAACGATGCACAAATAGGTGAACATTATCAGAAACCTCACCTCAGCCTCAACCCAAGCAGAGATACATTATAAATGGTCCTTCTCATTCCAGTGGGCGGGTGTTTAAACGTCTTCCAATGTGTATATAGCAAACACTCACTTATACCCATGGAAAAGGGGCCTGGACAGTTTTTAACTTCATCTGTGATTCGTCTGAAGGAAGAAAGTCAAATACACCTACGTAGGATGCTTTGTAGTTAAGTGTAAAACAGCCTTTTTTTGATAAACTAACCCTTTAATAAATAAATTCATATTTTCATAAATTCATAAACTCATGTGTGAGTTGCGAACTAGGTGGAACTGTTTATTGAGAAGTTGTCCTGTGCATATAAATAATCTTTGCAATTATTAGTGAATGAGGCCCATTGTTCTTTTATTTCATCCAGGACCCTGTGCTTGCCCACCACTCCCCTGCTCTAGCTGCTTCCCCAGTGAGCGCATCAGCACCATCTGCGTACAGAAAGCCCTCGATGCATCCTGTCCCTGATGTGTTCCTGCCCTCACCTCCTCACCACATAAAAAAGTACCTTTTCTTGGCACATGAACACAGACATCTGTTGCGTTCTCATTCTTTCAGCAAACAACTTGACATGAAAACAGTAATGTGTTGAAGGTGACAGGAACAATATTTAATGTTAGAATATTTTTTTCCTAGCATGGTTTAATATGCAAGGAACACCACAAGGAGCTTGACTAATGCAAAGAGTGTTCAGTGTGGCTCTGTATTGTTGGAATTATCTGAAATAAAAAGTTATTACTAGTGAGAACCTATTTATCTCAGCATTGGAAGAATGGGCACCAATTAAGGACATTTTAGTATTTATTTGAAATTGGGTATGGAATGGTAGCGATAATGACCATTGACAATGGACAATTATACACAAATATTTAGTCACAGAATGTTGTGACTGACCAGAGGATGTATATAGCCATGAGAAAGTATATAATTTATGCATGTACATTACATAACAATAAACGGAAATGTGTAGAAGTACCTTGCTTTTTATTGTGAAATAAGGCCTTATTTCCCCGAAGCTCAAATTGGATTCGACTCATTGAGTGAGCTTTTCCGTTTCATTTGCGTTCTGGATTGGAACCAAGAATCATGAAAATCCTTTTTTTGCCTGTTCAATAATTGTATTAGAATTCCTGAAGACTTTGTTTCCAACTCACAATTAGTTTTGTGAGGCAACATGGCTTCAGGTAACGTTTCTATTGATTCCTTTACAAGGTTGGGTAATAAGACAAATAACATTAAAAAGCTATTCCATTCAGCATGACGCATTGCATGTCAACCAGACATACTTATGAATTTAATAGCTTGAGGTATTAAAAAAAAAGGGTTTAAAAAAGGCGGCTACACTACAAAAATGCCACTTACCAACATATTTCAGACATTTTGCCGTGCCAGAATATATTTGTGAATTGTTTTGATCCCATGAATGATAAATCCCAGGGCATATTGTAGATCCTTCTTTCCATGAGCGCTGACGGCCGCTTGTTGAGCTTCATTTTTCATGTGTGACATTTAATCAAAACAGGAGTAGCCCCAGCCTTTATTTAGCTAGTCATCATTACTGCTCTAGGAGACAATTACAATTCCTCTAAACTTCTGTCATGTCGATTCTCTTCTTCCAAGGCAGCAGTTTTCTCAGATATGTTGTCTTGGGCGGTGACATATTCCATTTTTGAAGTGTGTACATAATAAACATCTGCGACAGAGCAGAAATTTAATCAACACGCAAGTAGCGGCTCTGAGCTGTGGGCATGACAAGATGCACCCAGTGCTGTTGACTAAGGGAACCCGTTTTCATCTCCAGAAGCATCCACCAGGTTACATACCAAAACATCTCCAAGCACAGAGCAATTATACAAGACCTTCTGATTAACACAAACACATGTTTCTGTTTGCAGAGATCCTGACATTAATCGAATCAATCTTGCATTGCTCCTAATTACTGTCCCACGCCCAGACTCCTCCACTAGAGCAATTTGTTCAAGCGTAGACAGTTCACTAGTCTCTTTAGATTGGCCTCACGTTTATGTGGTGTCAGTAAAACACTTTGCCATTAAAGGGCACAGTTTGGCTCAAGGTGTATTTACACTGGAGCATTCCGCACTGCACTACAAAGTCTGTAGCAAGAGTGTTTCACACATGTATGAGCATAATGCAAATAAATAACTAAATAAACCTGCTGTCAGATTGGTCTAGTTTCATTCCCATTGAGTGGGTTTTCTGGGACCTGGCAACCCTGTATAACTGTAACTTGAATATGTTTTGGTCAACAGCTAAAATAATACAAATTGTGCCTGTGTCCAAATATATACGGGGCTAACTGTAGATATGTGTGTGTCTCAAAATAACTATATTTCATTAAAACTCCTCACTAGCTGCTTCTTACAGAAAATGGCTGAGGAATAACGTTTTTCACTTTACATATGCATCAAGTTGGGCATTTCTCAACATTTGGATGCTCTTGGCCGCCTTCCATGCTTTATCTGATTACAATTCACCATGTAAGGTTAAAGCTTGGCTTCCACAGGAATTCACTGAAAATGCCTACTCTGCTGTGCTAAATTGATTGCATTGTAAACACACCGTTAGGAAGTTTTTGTTTCATCTAAGACAACTGTAATATTGCCTACAATGATCACACAACAAAAACCTGAATGCAAGTGAGTGTTACTGAGAATTATCAAAGGCTATGTGGTGGTGAAATTACTGTCACTTAATTCCACTCATAATGGCACTGTATACACTGGATGACTATAAGATGGATGTAAATGATTTGCCAGTTGCTCATTAAATATCAGTCAATTAAGACCCTTACAGGCACCTCACCTTCCTACCCAAAATGTTTTGCTTTAATGACATCTACAGTGATTTATGCAAAGCACTGGGAAATGTATTAAAGAGAAAGTCTAGTGCTGTTTCCCTGCTGTTTGCAACGAGAACCTTATTCAGCCAGAGTACCTGTTAATCAGAGAACATGGCATCTTTAGAAGTTCTCCAATAGTAGCTGGCTAGAGATGATTTTAATTGAATGTAGAGCAACATGCATATTTATTAAGGCATAGGAGATAATTAACTGACAAAACTCATGCCTTATTAAAAAGAGTGTCAGAACATGCAAATAGCTTTATTTGAGATGCTTGGGCTGCTGAAATTATATGGAGTGAGAAACAATTCTTCAGGAGGTGATTTTTTGCATCGGTGGCTAAACAATTTGATGTTTCACGTGATGTAAAGCAACTTTGACATCATTAGCAAAATAAAGCACAAAACAATACTGCATATTCACAGTCAAGCAAAGCAATCATTAGAGGACTTATGCAAACATTATTTTCTACTGAAATGGAATGTGATGTATAAACCACAACAAATTTTCCAACTGAGAACACTGTTTGAAATGTTATCGGTAAACATCGTATTAGTGCCAAAAAACGCACAAAACACTGCATTTATTTAACATAACAAATTACTGTTTTATGCAAATTTGAAAACTAATTGCATTAAAAAGAAAGAAAAACAAAAACTAATGCATCCATCGTATGGTATACTGAAATAATTATGAGCAATGTTTGGCAAACTGTTAACTTGTATGCCACACCAGGTCAAACAAGATTCTCTGTCAGATCTGACATTTTAGATATATTAAATGGCAAAACAAAATTCCAACCACTAACAAAGCTAACATTAAATTATATTCCTTGCTCAAGCATACTTCACATAAACTAAATTCATATGCAGTATTTCTATGAGTGGCAGTGCACAATAGTTTTTAGCTTTGAAAAAGAAAAAAGCTTGTTGCTTGCCTTTTCGTTGCTTCAACATCCAATCTAAATTTGATAAACTACAGTAATATTAACATTCTAAATATATAAACCAATGAACAGCCTTTTCTCAAACTGGGTCTTTGCTATCACAATTTGTGCATTCATACTAAACAAAGGGATCTTTTGAAGTGTGTGAAGGATCAGATGAAAAATCAGAGAGAATATAATAAAACAGTTACAGTATGGATAGATGAAGCAACTGCATCTAAAATGAATTGCATGCAATTATTTTTGACAGCCCTAATTATTCCTAACATGTCTAACATACAGGAGATAGAGGTAAATCTAATACTTTTAATGTGCAATTAATAAATTAAAAGGTTGGTGTCTAAAATTTTACAAATTATTTAAAACTCACATGGTTCTTGCGTGTGGTTTCTTCTGTGGTTTTGTGTAACTGTTACTGCACTAGCAGGGTCACAAACATTTAGCATATGCTTGCTCTGCTGCAATAATTTGGTGATAAGGAAGTTCTAAAAACAGCCAAGTGTACTCTGGCAGGCTCTCTGTGTTATGCGGTTAGACTGTTAATGTGCGTAATTAACTAATAAGACTCTGCCAGCTGGAACCTAACATATTCACTGTTTTCTTCAGAAGATTTCACCAACTCATCTTCAAGCATCTTCAACTGTGAAGCTTGTTTCTGCATTACAGTACATACTGTAGCGCCACGTTTGCGGTTTTGTCTGATCAGTATAAAAAGTTAATATTCAGAACCAATGACAAAAATGTAGAGCAATTAAACACTTCTAGGACTAAGTGTCTATATGCACAAACAATCATGAAATACAGGTCAGCAATATACTGTAGCCTTGAATAAAGTTTTTAGTTTCGGAAATAATTTTCTAAAATATACAGCAGGTCAACTTTTGGGTTAATATTTAAGGACTGCACTCTCATAACCTCATGGACAGAAAATATCAAACACCATATAAAACTTGCACAGAATAAAGTGACATTGTATCTTGTACTAAAACACTGCCTGCGGCAGAAACAGGGGAGACCAGGCAGTGTTCAGAGCAATCCAACAGGTTGGTCAGTTGCCAGGCACAAAATGTGAAAGCTAATAGGTTTGTAATTCTCAAATAAGGTGGAGTTACAATAAATTCCCTGAATTCCTGATTCTGAGATCACAACGATATATCCAATACAGGGAAACACAGGGGAACAAGGAACGATGATAGGGAAAACTCTGAACCGTGAATACAAAAGGACATAAGGGGCTTTTATATACGGGGAAGTCAGGTTAAGGGGTGGAGACAACAAGTTCATAATAAGAGTCTGGGGATGGTAACAGAGACAAACACACAATGAGTTCACATGGAACTGGAGTGCCATCTAGCGGATCTCGCTGGCACCTCCAGCTGGATTGTTACATAGCCCCCCCTTTAAGAAGTGGCTTCCAGACACTCCTACTATAGGAGCCGGGGGGGACACCCACCAGGGCGGATCAAACAGCGGAGTCGCCCACCAGAGCAGTGCAGAAGCCCACCTGGGCAGATAAGATGGTAGAGACACCCACCTTGTCTGTCACCATGACCACTCACTCGTTACTACCCTTAGCCTTGTTATCACGCATTTATAAGCCCCGTTTGTAGAATGTGTAGTCGCTCGTCATTCCCAGACTCATGATTTAGCCTCGCCCCATTAGATACTGTTCGCCTATCATCTGACCTTTGCTACGTACTTTGGGTTATTCTATTCTCTGATGTCCCTGTTTGCCGTTGTTGACTATGCCTGTTACTCTACTCTGTGTGTGTGAATAAACCTGCTGCAGATGGATCCGCATGTCTCCTCGCGTCTTATTCATGACAGATATAGTGTTTAACAGTGTTTTATGTTGTAACCATCTGATGCGACTAGCATGTAAGAATTCATCTAAAATGACCTCAGGCCAAATGAAATATAAAGTCAAATTCTTGTGAGGCTGCAGTACAAAGGGAACAATTCAAAAGACATATGTGACCTCTAACAAAACTAACATGATGTTAACACATTTCTACTTGACTTAAAATGTCTGTTAAATGACAGTTCAAGCTGTAATTAACACTTGAAGTCAACACTTTAAAGTATGTTAGTATGAAGTGTTTCTATTGAAAAGAAAGAACCCTGAGGGAATTGACAAATGTGGTCTTAATAAGAAGAAGGGCTTGAGACAGAGATAACAGGCCATTGAAGGTTATAAATGCTTTTTTAACAGGCTAGATTTTGCCACTAAATCTAATCCTGAGAGTCTGATAGCTAGGCTACCATGACTAAACCACTAAACACATGAATAATACTGTAATCAATAGTTTTATATTTTATCAGGTTTGCGGATTTGATTATATTAATGGTCAACCATATGTACACCAATCTTGTACCGTTATCTTTTCCAAATTCTGTTCATATTTGTCCATGCTTAAAATTAGATGTTGTAATGTGATTCATTTTGCAGCTATGGATTGGTTCAAGACTGAATAACGTTTTGAAATGTCTATATGGAGAAAAGGATTGAAAAAAATCCTTCCAGAACTCAGGCTGCTGGAAAGGCAGTTGCGCCCCATCATATTGCTTGTCAAGGCTTTGCAGAAAGATTTTTGTTCTCAATTTTAGAAATTGTCCATGGACCCCCTGGTTATTTGAGACGGACCCCGGTTGGAGAAATGCTGACTTGGGTAAACGTTCCAATAAATCCTAGTCCTCATCTTTACCTCAAGAAAACCACTGCTAAGATTTCTTAAACCGTTCATGCATATAGTCTGTAATGAGCAGACTTAAGATCCATAATGAATGCATGAAAGTAGTCTTTCTCATCGCTGCCTGATGAAGTTTTAAAATTATCCCTGTGTAACTGAGGTCACATCTCTGTTTGAGTAGTGGTGAAGACACAGGAAACCACAAATGAGCACCCTAAATCGATTCATTACACACAAAGAGATGGGAGAGGAAGGCAATTTTTCAAAATTCGAGGGGAGAAAAGCCATAGACCCAAGGAAGGCAAGACAGATGTAGGAGAAGGAGGATGGGCGCCTCTTTGCTGTCTCTTGGTCGACTCAGCATGTTTGGAAGCAATCAACAGAAACTTCAAGAGGCCTTTTTTGCTGTGGATTATATCCAAACAGATGAAAAAGAGCTGACTTTCAGTGTATTTGAAAGGCTGGAGAGTAATTGGTTCATTCAAACAGCTCCAAAACCTGTCAATGGGATTTATATGCATTTTAATGTGAGTGGCTTGTTTGACCTTAGAAGTCCCTGGAAAAGCAGCATGATTTGTTTTTTGATTGGTTAATGGGGGGAAACTTTGCCAGATATAAAAGTTAATGTTGTTTGTGACTCCCGCCTATACAGTATTTTAATTCGCTAAAACAAACTGCCTGGCGATATAAGATTTTATTTTCATCAAGCTCCTAAACCAGTCTAATGAACGTAGGCAAATGAACTTTTCACTTGAATCCTTAGACAGTATTGATGGGCGCTTGTGGCATGTAAAATGTCTGCTTGACTGAACATGTCAGAACACAAAGACCAAACCATTTAAAAGACTGAAAGTACTAAGATCATTGACAAAGTTCCCAAGAAAAGGCTGCGAGTAACAGCAGCTTTGTTTTCACCAAAATCAATAAACATACAGATAAATTACTCCCAATCGAAACATGCACCTAAAAGCAACTGAGGCACTGACAACCTGATGATTTAAATGCTGTCTGACAGAGCACATCACAAGTTCTCCATTTGGTCAAATCCTCTCTGACATTACTGCAGTTTGTGAGGTAATTCTTGCTTCTGCAGCACTGCAATTGTCTTGATTAATTAGAATACTTAATTTGTCATTAAGCTTGATTAATTCCATTAATCTATTAAACCTAAAGTCATTTTGTGATGCCACTGGTATTGATTATTCCATTGGGGCAACAACCGTAGAAGCTCACAGTTCACCATGGCAACTGACGTTTGAAATGTGACGAAATGTGTATCACATTCGCTCAATTTCTGTGATTGCACCGGAGCATTTATTCAGTAATCTCAGGATATTAATCACTTTTTACACCTCATGAGCTAGAAAATTATTCAGATGTGATGACATTCTCTGTGTCCCCTGAAAAATGGCACAGCATACCTAGCATACCACTACGGAGCTGTCTATCAAACATGCAAAGAGAAATTCTATGAAAAAAAGTGATGGTAGTAAGTTATAATGTTAATAATGTGTTGTGGCAAGACATGACATATATTTTAGTCATGTGATGGATTACCATTTTTTCACAGTGCATTTAACGCATTTAATAATTTAATAATGCATTTAATATTTATTAATATAAATATATATAATATATATAATATAAAAAAAAATATATATATAAAATTTAAATGCCTTTTTTAAATGTACTTTTATTTAGCAAGAATGCATTGAACTAGAATAATGCTCTTCTTTTGAGTTTTCATCAAAAATCCTGAAAAATTGCATCAAGGTTTCGGCAGAAATATAAAGTAACAAATCAGCATATTAGAAGGATCATGTGACACTGAAAACTGGAGTAATTGCTGCTGAAAAAATCTGCTTTGCCATCCCAGGAATAAATGACAATTTAAATTAGATTAAAACAGAAAACACATTACACATTAGACGACAAAACTATTGAGTTACTGTATTTTTTGCCAAATAAATGAATAATTGATTATAATGCATTTAAATAAAAAGTAATTGTACAGCCAAGCTTTAAGTGAAATACGTGTGAATATTAAGTGGTATTAAGATGCTTAAATTGAATGATGTCAAATAGTTCTCGCCTGAAGCCCGAGGGGCAGTGAGTGAGCAAGCAAGTGAGCGAGCGAGAGGCTCTAGGGAGAAGGGATAATTGGGATTTTTTTGAAACTTTGATTCTGGGAGCTAAACACTAGGAATCATGGCAAAGCTTTGATCTTTGTTGAGGTTCTGTTTTAGGGATCATCTGAACTCTGAATGTTGTTTAATGTACACCTCGAAGTGATCATTTCGACTTTACATGTAATCATTCACAACCAATAACAGTCACAATAATAGTAGATTGAGGACACTCATAATAAACCCTACCTGAAGCCACTGGGACTGGTCACTGTGTCCAGATGTCCAGGCATTGACCTTGCCCTGTTTATCCAGTCTTGCTTTCCCAGGTTCCCAGGTGAACATGTCCATGTTAAGAGTTCTGAAGATACTGGAGGCTGTGATTTGGTAGTCCTGGATATGGCCAGACTTCATCCCCATTGGCTCTGAACACCCTGAAGAATTCAAAGGCATGTCATTAGCCTAAAACTGTATTATACTAAAAGCAATTTGATCACGAAAAGTAAATTTAGCTTTTTATTTATGTAAGTACATAGTAGTTAAGGTCACCTAGTATACAGAGTGACTAATGTAGCATATATAGTTAATGGCATAATCTGGCCAAGATATATATATATAATCCTTATTTGTTGAGCTCTATAAAAGAAATCTGCTAAACTGGCAAAGGAAAAACTGTCTTTAACCATGTTGTGCTTTGCTTTGTTGACAGTCTGGACAATGTTTCAGAGGTATAACACACTTTTAAAGTCGCCTTTGGACGTGCTTTCAGAATGATGTATGCTGTCTATTGAGGTGACTCACCCGTGAGCTCACAACCCAAGAGCTCCATGCGAAGAGTGCAGTGTCTCCTGCACACCTGGGGGTAGATCCTCACATACTGAGCCTCGATAGGAGGAGTGAAGGAGTTGGCAAATGGAGTGTTGTTATCAATATTCCCACGGAAGATCTGGAGGGAGATTTCACAAAACGAGAGAGGTCAACGCAGCTCCATCACACTCACCCCAATTTATGGTACTGGCTTTTAATCAAAAGAGTATTTAGTAACACCAAATCGAAGTCATTTGTGAAAAATGTTTGAGGTAAAAAGGTCAAAACTAGGTTAAACTAGACTAGATACATTTCTTGAAGTAAATATCACTGCTTGCAAGAGCCAATGACAATTAAGTATATGCAAAATAGATTTCACAATTTATTATGCAAATACTGTTGTTTATTTTTGGTAACAAATCTGCTGCTTATTTATAGTTAATAAAGGCCCGGTTTCACAAACAGGGCTTAGCTTAAGCCAGGACTAGGCATTAGTTAAATTAAGATATTTAAGCAACTTTTACAAAAATGCCTTATAAGAAAATATTACAGGTGTGCATCTTAACACAGAACAATGACACTGACGTGATTTAAGATATGTCAGAGCAAGGTATTTTCATCTGAGACAGCTCAAACATGCAATTTAGTCTAGGACTAGCTTAAGCCTTGTCTGTGAAACTGGGGGATAAGGTATTAGTTAAGTTTAGGTAGAATTACGTATTTAAAATAAGGTCATGTAGAATAAGGCATTAATATGTGATTAATTACTACTTATAAACAGCTAAAATTCTAATAACATGCTAACAAACAACTAGTCAAGAGACCCTAAAATAAAAAGTGTTATCCTATTTTTAATGAAAAAAAATCCCTAATAACAAAACAGTAACTAAAATGATCAAGATAGCAACTACTCAAAGTCATTAGAAGAAATCTAGACACTATTTAATAAAAAAAGATGGCATCTGGGATGATGGACGCTGCATGTCATCTGAGGCCCCGACAGCTGTCATCAATCCCCTCAGAATACAGCCTGAAAAGGCGGAGGGAGAAGCAAAAGCACATGCTGAGTGACTGATGTGGCTCTTTTTCGCTAATTAAAAAAAAGTCTCACTATATCTTCGTCTGTGCCCTTGACTTTGTACGTCCTCCAGGTCTTGCCGTCATCGCTGTAGGCCACTTTGTACGACTTAACATATTCTGGGCTCCCGATGCGTTTGGCTCCTTGGGTTATCACTCCTGTGACCCGCATCCTCCTCTGTAGGTTAATCTGAGACAGTACAATAGAAAAAGAGGCAAAGATGAAAAGAGAGAAAGGAGCTCCTTTAGTATTTTCTATATTTTACATGTGTTTTTTTAATTTAGTACTAGCAAAATAAGACAGACTAAGACATGTAATATAATAATATAATAGCAACACGCTATGGCTGCTGATAATCACAGACATGTCCGATTGTTTTTATATTTATGTTTAATGAACAAGACTATAAGCTACAAAGAGGCTGAAATGCCGCTGCTAGAGTCCTTACCAGGTCAAGAAAATCTGATCATATTACTCCAATTTTACAGTCTCTGCACTGTCTACCTGTTAAGTTCCGTATCAGTTACAAAATATATTTACTCACCTATAAGGCCCTTAATGGTTTAGCTCCTGCATACTTAACTAGTCTTCTTCCACGCTAAGATCCAACATGGACTCTAAGATCACAGAACTCTGGACTTTTGATTACTTAGGATAGCAAAATCCACTAAAGGAGGTAGAGCCTTTTCACATTTTGCCCCCAAACTCTGGAATAGCCTTCCTGATAACTCTCTTTTTAAATCTACACTAAAGACACGTCTTTTTAGCCAAGCATTCACATAAAGCATTTCATAAAATTTGTTCTACATTTATATCTGATTAAACGCACTGTTATTATTACTATTTAGCTTTGGTTTGAACAAACAGTTTTGCTTGGAAGAAACAGCAGCTACGCTAATTATGTCTCTCCTTGTTTCTCTGTTTCTGCCACGGGATTAACATCCTGTGGGGACTAGCTTCAGGCTGGATCCAGCACTTAAATGATCTGAGATGATCGAACACCGGAGAAGAGATGACCTCAGAGTATACCAACCAATTTACAGAATTACCAAATGTTGCCATAAGTTAAATATATATTACATTACTACAATATATAATAATTTTGTAGAACCTTAGTTTTCTGTAAAGCTGCTTTGCAACGATTAGTATCGTAAAATGCACTATATAAATAAACTTAAATTGAACTGAATTTAATTGAATAGACTGTAAATAAAGAAAATACAAAGATGTGCCTCAAAACACTCTGTTTTCACATTTCCAGTGTCTGTTTTTTGTCTGTCAACAAAGCAAGCAGAACTGCAGAACACTGAGGATAACACTCATATGCTTTGTCTCAGAATGAATCTGAAGGTGAAAAGCATCACCTGTTGCTGCCTATACTGGCATAATAATGTAACTTGCAGAACTCGCCGAAAAGCCCCTTATCACTTGACATACTTTATCCTTAATATATGTAAATATACAACCATTTTTGCATTCATTTATATAAAAACCTTATGCAGTCTCCTGCACAATTTAAAATTGCTAAAGGTTACATTTTGAAATGACATATAATAAAATGCAATTAAGCAGCTTGCAAAACATTTTGTAACTGTTTTGTGTTATATTTATACGTTTTCTAGACTAATATCCTCCTATTTTGGCTGCATACAACAAATGAAAGCAAAATGTGTTAAATTCAGATAAAATGCTTGCACTGATATTTTCTTCCGGTGATGATAATATAATAGATGCTGGTCTATATTCTACAGAACATGTAAACTGAGAGCAATTACTTCTCTGGCCAGAGTATTTTTATTTCTTCATGATTTATGTCTGAGTTTTGCAACTGTGAAGTTCTGATGATTGAAATAGATATGGTGAAGAAAAACACCTTAAAGTCTTATGGGCCGACAGCCACTTCTGGTTGTCATGAAACAAGTGGGAATAAATTATAGACTGGTGTGATGAGGAGAAGCCCGCTCCAAAGATAAGAGTTGAAAAGCAGAGGAGCTATTGAAAACTGATTCAGCAAGAATGGACAGGAACTGTCAGTACCCAACACTGCCAAAATGGTCTTTTCTCTTTTTAAGAAAAGATTCTAAGCCTGATGCCAATGAAACTTCTACATTTATTTTGGTTGAGGAGGTGGAATGGATGGCATACTTGCGGTTGACTCCTTTATTGACAAGAAATGCAAAAAGGCAGTGAAAACTCCCGCAATTTCATCATGCTTCAAACCTCATGTGCGAGGTGAACATCAGAAATACAAAGTCATCTTTGAGTGGCTTGATACCACCGACTGAGACGGAGAGAGGCAAAACCACAGCAGTACAGCAGTGAATCAAAACATTTTCTTCTTTTGTCTCAAAATGTCAATGAATAAAAGTATTAATGATTGTTTACACGTTCAACCAGGTGACATTCAGGAAAGTAACATTATTCAGACCACAAAGCTTTCTAACTCTTCTCAGCTTTCTTGCTCTTACCTTTGAGCTAATAGATGACCTACAGATAAATCAAAATTGTTTTATTATTAAAGGGTGATTTGGTATATCACATGTAATTTGGGGTCAAATTGTGCAGCCTTACAAACCAGCACAGCAAGTGTGAGGTGTTAAAACATGATTTTTAAATGACATTTTTATCAGACAAATCCAAATTATATTTTTTCCCCCAGATGTTGTGGCTCTACTTCAGTAGTCTACCAAAATTGGTTTACAAAATCCTCTAACCATAAACTGTGTTCCTGTGTAGCTGTGTGACATTAATATATTGACCTGTATCGTCCATGTGAATTTGTAATTACGCATGAACTGAAAATAAAGTAGACCTGGGGGACTCTATACACACAGAGCACATACATCAGACGAGGAGTTAATTTAGAGCATTCACACGCAAGCCTAAATTCTTGCTAACAACCCTAAAGCTAACCATGCGGCAGCCAGATGCTACGACAGAAATCGTATGCGAGTAGGATAGGACTGTTTTTGCACTGTTTATTACAATGCAAATTGTAATATGGACCTTTTCAGTTCTTGAACTTTCAGACATCTCTGTTCTCACACCATCACTTCATCATAGCAGAAACGGGAGCAGAGATCACTTATACTGCAAAGAGAGAGTCATTTATATGAGGTAAACAATGACTAGCCAACAAGTCAAGCGCTCTTGCAGACCGGTTGTTGTGGAAGCCCTATAGCCAGAATTTCCATTTAGACAACCTGCCAAAAACTGTTTCTACTAGACCCTTTCAATACTTGATTTCATAGTCACTCATTCTGAAGTACACCACTGGCTGTTAAAGCCAAGCCCTGTTTCATTATACATTCTTAAGAAGCCCAAGAAAACAAAATTTGTTAACGTATGTGTTTGACAAACTATAAGCTGTCACATACATATCCTCATAGCTTTGCAGTTTATCTTTAGAATTCTGCTCTACTGCAAAAATACAAAGCTGACCTTTGTAAAAAGGACATGTCCCTCAATGAAAACAAAATTGCCATATACAATTTTTTTGGTTATTTGTTATGTAGTACAAATTATCCTTCCACTGATTCTACTTGAGATGCATTTTCAGTATTTAGCAAGTATTTTGAGCTTTCCACATTGAATAGCTACAGGTCTCTTGTTTTAAAATAGGCCACACCACCTGACAGCCTTCTGGGAGTTTTTTAGTTTTGTAGCTATTTTTTTTTGCTTTTGCATTTTTTGCAAAAAAATGTTCACTCAGAAATTGCTAGTAATCTTTTACAAAAAAATAAAATAAATAAATAAATAATAATAATAAAAGAAATATTAAATTCTTAGGTAGAAAAACAGAAATATTATTATTATATTTAAGTGGCAAGGACAATTATTGTAGTCTTTAAGCTTAATGTATTACAAAAATGTTAAAATCATCCAAGGAAAATTATTTTTCAAAATGAAAATATATTTTCTAAATAAAAAAGTTGTCTAGCAGCATTTAAACTTGGACATTCAAATAAAATATGTTTTATGCTTAAAAGATCCCCAACACCTTTTACAGACTCTCTTCCCCTTTTAACAGACAAGAATGAGGGAGCTTTGTAAGATCAATTCGACACCTTGTATACACAACCTGATTGAGTTTCAAAATTATAAAAATCTAGAGCATTTTTTCAAAACATTTCTTTTTATATCTTGTTTATATTTCTGTCATTTAGACAGAGGTGGTCGAAGTACACAAATCAAGTAAAAGTACAGGTCCATACTATAAAATATTACTCCAGTAAAAGTACTCCTTTTTAAATTTTACTCGAGTGAAAGTACAAAAGTACTTGTTTTTTTTATGTACTTACGTAAAAAAGTACTGCATTTTTTTATACTTCTACTTAATTTTATATAGCATTTATATAGGCATAATGTAAACAGTTATATAAACACAGACATAGGGCTAAATGCGCAGCATTTTAATAAAACTGCTAACGTTACAGCAGCAGGGAAAATAAACGTTTTTGACTTAGAGACACTGATGTTGATGTGTCTGCATTCATTTCAGCGGACTTCAATAGATCACCCTTTACTGCTGTTTAACAAACTGAAAATTTTTACCTAACGTTGAATATGATTTTCAGTTAAAGTTAGGAACTTAACGCATCATCAGTCGCGCGCCAGTTGTTCTTGTGAGTTCGGTTCACTGGAGACTCGCTCTGAACTGATCATTTGAATCAGTGAGCTGTCGAATCGCGAACAGCTGTAATCGGATCGTTCCAATTTGAGAATTAATCGTTTAGAGCGATTTGCGAACCAATTGAACAGGTTCATTAAAAAGAATCAGTTTGTTGATAATTTGCTCGGATCACTTGATATATAAGTAATGATATGTTTTATGTAAGTAAGTGAAGTAAGAAGTAAGATCCTTTGCTTAGGAATGTAGTGAAGTAAAAATACTTGAAAAATGTACTTAAGTACAGTAACGCATTACAACTACTTCGTTACTGTACACCACATTTAGAAAGGTGAGTTGTAGAGAGAGCAAAAGTAAAATTTAAACAGTAAACACTGTGGGAACTGGCTGTGTGATTCAACTCTTAAACCTGTCCTTCACATCACAGGAAATCAGCTGAATTGGCAAAGACTCCTACGGTGTCTTTTCATTGCCACTTTTTCATGTCACTCAACGTACATCAAGTATTCAGTCCAGTGTGCAAACAAATCAATAATCCACATTCAAGTGTGTGATACACAGTGACTGTTATCATACTTTTGCCGCATTGATGCAGCTTCTATGCAGAGTAAAATAGCTCTAATTTTAACCATAACATGATTGACTTATAACTTCACCCCATCTTCACTTTGTGCTAACATTGTCAGTTTATTCTTCCACAGCAGGGCACATCCTCGATGTTAGTGTTAATCTCAAGTACAACTGAACCTGCTGTGGGAGGAAGGACGTACCTAGAGGGATGACACCAAGCCAAGCCAAACTGTTGTGTAGGTCACGATTCAGTGCAGCACAGCTCTGTTACAACAGTCACTATCACTCAAATTTAAGTGCTCAGTGGGAGAACAAGAACAAGTCTAAGATAAGATTATGTAAAACAGTGTTTTCGTAGCTGCTTTTGCCTCAGGACCTAGAATTTTCATTGGACATCATATGGTAACCCAACAACACTACAAATATACTTTATTGAACATAATTAAAAATCCCTCAAAACACTCAAATTGATTAAGATTGCCCTAAGCACAAAAAAAGGCATAATTAATAAAATATTTATTTAAATTATTAATATGACATTAATTAGTATTACACTAAATGCAACAATATAGTATTTATAATAAAAAAAGTATTTGACCAGTCGAGTCCGACACAAGTCCGAGTCCAAAATGGGCAGAGTCGTACTCAAGCCCGAGTCCTAAAAGGTTGAGTCCGAGTCGAGTCCGAATCCAGCAAAACATGTTTAATAATTTCGGGAGGGCCTTGTACGAATTATTAACCAGCTGCCACCTATCTCCCTATTACCTAATTACCCTATCAGAGCTAAAGCTTCCCCTTTTAATACCTCCATATTCCTCTCCCTCGCATCTTTGTTCTATGTTCCATCCTAGCTATTCAGCCATCCCACCCTCCTCCCAGGGGGCACTAGGCCGGGCTCCGAGCTCTTCCCAGCCCTTGTCTCCTAGGGGTTGATCCCCTAGGGCTCGGGGTCCACCGGGCTCTCTGCCTGCTCCCCGGACAGCACATCAAACATGCTTACTAATGGTTATTTAATGAGGAAGGGGGAACTGATGAAACTACAATTTGTCAGTATCTTAGGCTTTTTTAGTTGTAAAATAAATGTTATTTAAATTTAAATGTAATGAAAGCACACCTCTATTGCCATTTTGATTTTGGATTTTAAGGCTTTTGGGTGCCGGCCTATAGATGAGCCACACCTGCATGTAATTATATTTACATATTTACCATGGTATAAAGCTGTAATAATAATTAGTAAATAAAATAAGAAATATTTTTTCAATGTTTGGACATATTTTTCACAAAAAGGAAAGAAAAACAGTTACTGTTTTATTCTTTTGACTCATATAAACATCTACCGCAATTATGTTCTTCTAAAAGCTGCAATTTAATTCCTTAATGTAAATAAAATGTTCTCAAACTTACTGAAGGCAAGTAAACAGTCTAATTATTAATTACAATTAAAATATTAAATAAATATATCATTCAAAAATACCAGTTGAATTATTTAGGTTTTTTATAGGTCTATATAAAAACACAGAAACATCCTACAAGCATTTAATCAGGGGTTAAATTTGGATTTTTTTTTATATTCGGGACACTTTGGTTTCAGACTTCTGAGGGGTGCACATGTGTATGCAAACTGCTGCATCAATTGGTAAACTGTAAATATAACAAGTTCAAAGTGTGCTCTGCTATAAACAAATGATGATTAGAAACCTTCTAGACACTGGCAGTGTTCAAAGCTACTGTCGTCTGTGCAGGATTCAAAAATCAATGATATGATACTATATGAGCAAGGTCGGGCAATGTCTATGGTAACAGAATAAACCGTAAAATGACTGTAAAAACATGATTAAAAGATGAGTCAGATGTATAAACTATTATATTATTTGAATTTTGGGTCATATGGGTGAGAAAGGTTTATTAAAAATGCAATTATTAATCCTCTGCCAGCAGGAGGCGTTTTTGGAATATAGCAGTAGCCTACACACAGCAGCGCTGCACTCATAAACACAAGGCAATGGCCACTTCATAGAGTGATTTTCGTTGTTTTAACCCAATTTTGGGTAGAAAATTGGTGTTGATCAATAACCCAGCGCTGCTGGGTGGAGAATGCGGACGTTAAAGAGAGCATGCACATCACGTTAACATCGGACGACACCGCTGCGAAAAGCCGCCATTTTTTCATCGTCTTGAAATGAAACGTGTTTATGGTAAGTAAAGTTTAAAAATCTAAAGTCATTATTCATGGTTTGTGTCCGGGAGTATTTAGAGATTTCATGGAATGCAGGAATAGTCTGAAAACAGCTTATATTAAAAAATACGCCAACGCGGTTTTTGCCTCAGAAATGAACTGTCCTGAACGGCAGATATACTTTTAATAACTTAATAACAAACCTACCTTCTATGAAAACACACAGATATGAATCTGGATATGAGCGATGCTAACTTTCAGAAGCTTCAGTTTTCAAATATCTCAGCATATTAATATTGTTTTGAAATGATAAAATAATGATATTCTTCAAATAATTGTGCAAAAACTACACTTTATTAATAAAAAACCTACATTTATGTTAAAATGAATAAAAGTTGTCAGAGTTTTACTGACTCTAGTTGGTTTCTTTTGGAAACTGCAGTGATACTGTTAGTACAGTACATACTGGTACATATTTTGCCCATGTTTATGCAATGAAACTAGGTAGAAATTTACCATAGACTTCTGTTCGATGCATGGTCTTTAGCAACAGCAAAAAACGCTTTCTTCCTCCTATTTTGAGCCACTTTATTTTGCAATCCTAACCTTGCATGATTATATGATTTGTTACATGTTACATTTTGCACCCAGCATTGTTTTCTGTCCCTACTGTCTGTGACCCTATCAGAGCAAACCTGACAGCCATTTTTGGGGTCACGACCCACCAGTTGAAAACCACCTAGCAAATATATGCAGTAGAATGCAAAAGAGTAAATTAAAATTAAATTCAAAAAGAAAATTCAAATCAGCTTCCTCCTACACACTCCACACTTCCAGCATGCACCAGAGAGAAAGAGAAAGAGGAGCACTAATGTCCTTCTTGCATGACTTCATGAGGAGACCAAGAGCAATATGGAAATGAGCACATGCTGATACTCGACTCGCAGCCTGTGTTCCTGCTGTCTAAACGCATACACATGTATTAATGCATACACTTACGCACATATGGCACAACCACATCCATCACAATCTACATGTGTACACATAAACTGCTGTCGTTGAGTAAAGAGGTGATCTGCACGTAATGAGCCTTTCAAAATAACTCCCAGACTATTTCTCAGCATAACTTCTCTGTCTAACTAATGGAGAAATGTTCGGAGACCCAAGACTAAGTTAAGGCATTTAGTCAGCCTTCAAACAGCGAGTGAGAGCAGTCAGTCAAGTCTTTGTTTTCCCCAGAGGTAAAAAGCTGTCTGAGAGGATCCAGAGGGACGGGGTGTGGAGCGAAGCTGAGTGCTCAGAGTGTGGAAGGGAAGAGGAAGACAGCTCAGGTTCGTAGACAGACAGCCATGAAATGGAGGAAAAGTAATAGTCATAATACAGGGTTTAAAATGATTTGTTATCGCTGAGTGGGGACTGAGTGTGTGTGTGTGTGCGCGCGTGTTGCTTCACAGTCAGCTACACTTGATGACAGCTAATTCACCATCCTACTGTGTGTGAGCAATGGGCTGGGATTTTGAGGGGCCACACAAATCACCAGCTGAATTTTTTCTCCTAGCCTTTAAGTCTCTGAACTGAAGATGTATCAAAAACTCGCTAAACCACTGACAACGGCTACAGCACATGCTGGGAGAACACGTCAAGTTCTTGAAAGAACAATCACTTTGTGAATTTCTATAGCGCTGCTGAGAAATCCTGTCATTTGAAATGCTTGCAGGGCTCACGTGGTAATTAGAAATAACAGTAATTTGCACATTACTGACAAAACTTTACTTGCGTTCGTCAAGAAATGTTAAAATATTCATACATTGAATATAAAATAAATATTTAAAATATTTTTGATTCATATTGTTTTATGTGTAAAATGTGTATAATAGTATTTAATAATAATATGAATAATATATTAATAGTGTAGGTATTGGGTAGGAATATTGATGTAGAATTGGGTCATGCAGAATATGTACATTATAAGTACCAATAAACAGATAATATGTTAATAATGCAAATAAGCAACTAGTTAATAGTAATAATTAGAGTCTAAACTAAAGTGTTGTAACAACAACAACAATAATTCATTTATTTATATATTTATTGTTTTATTAATTCATTCATTTAATGATTCATTAAATGCAGCTCACGATATACTCAAAATATGCTCTGATGTATTATATATGTATCAAAATGTATTTGCTATGGATAACATTAGAATTCGGCTGTGGTGCATCACAAAATATTTTATAAATAAATAAATAACAGCTATCACCACATGATTATTTAATAAATCCAAAAGCAAATGGAAAGCATCGTTGCTGTGATATAAAATTACTCCTACTGTGATATAATATTTTGGTCACATAGCCCACCCATAATGTTAATTATA
Organism: Enteromius afrohamiltoni; assembly: GCA_034779775.1. NCBI lineage: Eukaryota > Metazoa > Chordata > Actinopteri > Cypriniformes > Cyprinidae > Enteromius > Enteromius afrohamiltoni. Next base: position 13,592,723 of record JAUYWG010000038.1, read on the forward strand.
CACCAATTAATCTCAATCTATCCTTTTATAGACTTGCACAAGACAAAAACAGGGTGACCAATTAAAGCCGCGTGACTAAAAGGCCATGACTGGGTGATACTTCATGCTTAATGGTCACAGATGCTGGAGTCACTTCATTTAATGGAGATGCACACTGCCGCCATGTGTGGAGGGGCCACTGGAAACATCTGGCATGGCAATATTTGTCAGTTTTGTGGAAATTGATTTGGTTGCGGACGGTGGACATAAAATGGCTGTAATTCCCAAAGGCCGTTTATCAGCCTGACACGCAATCACGCAAGAGTCGTTTACCAATCATGATCTCAATTTTCCAGTCACTGACAGGTTTTTAAGTTGTTGTGGTGGGTGGGTGGAGAATGAGAGTCCTGAACAGATATCAACAAACACAAAGAGGCTCACACACACCAATGCAGACTACAATGATTTCAGTATTACAATATATCCGCCTTCATGAACACAGAAAGGCCAGTTTAAAAACACAGAAAACATGGGTTTTTATATTCATTTAGTTAGCTAGTTTTCACAATGTACATAGTCTGTAAATAACAGGTCTTGATTATTTCCTTAATTTATAGTTTTTGAGTCCATTTTGCTTTTTTTTTTCTTTTGCAATCTGGCCAAACATTAACTTATGTCATGCATTTAATGTGTAGACTATATAGATTTTAATTGAAAAATGATTTCTGAAAGATCACGACACCGTAGATTAGATATATGACTGCTCAAAAATCAAAAAGCTTTGCCATTATATACAAATGAAAAATGCATTATAAAATGTAAAATATGTAAAATAGAAAACATTTTGATTTGTTTTGTTTTTGAACTGCAATAATACTTTACATGTCATGTACATTTTGGAGAGTGACAACTGCATTTAAATGCAGGAGAGAAACCCCTAAATGTTCATTCCATGTGTGTATGAAACAAGACTTACTCTTGCATGATGATTAACACAGAGGAAACCATAGCAACATACGTACTGTAGTTATCACAACAATGGGGAATCCCTGCTACTTAACAACCTGCTCTCGCTTGACCATAAGTTTGGGTTGCCCCTAGACCCGTGGGCTGGTGGGAGCCACTAAGGTGGAGGAAGACAGACTGGATTCAAAACTTAAGAGCCAAAACACATACCTCTCTCCACGATCCTGCAGTCTCTGAGGTAAAAGTTAGCCACCTCACGGTACACGTCACTACTGTTAATTCCGTAGAATTCAGTCGTCACTAACGAAAAATGAATGATCTATGTATGTACAGAACAGGATTAAACATTTAAAGGTGAGCTGACAACCAAATTAAAATGTGGTGTGTATAAGGCCATTGTTACTGTTTTTTCTATATGTTGAATCAAATAAATGCATTCTGGATGAGAATAAAATACTCTCATAAACCACTGAAAGATATTTTATGTTGGGGTCATGTGGAGTATATATTAACTGTATATATATGGTATTCTGCTGCTGTGTGAACAATTATCATTTCTGTCTTTCATCTAGACAGTGGCATGGCTTACAGCCCTGCTCATTAACTCGCAATGAACTATGACTCATCTCACGCAGGCTTGCAGGAGTGAACTCCACCACTTCAAAAGTGGTTAACCAGCCTATTAATCCTATACTATGACACAATCTGCTGAGTCACGCACAGCTTTAATTATCCCACCTCAAACATTCAGACTTTCTGCTGAGGTAAGCGCATTTTTAAAGATATCACAATGTGCTACCTTTTTACCAACAGCAGCAACCCCCAGGTCAATGGTGTCTGCAGGCAGGGGCGTAGCACCAAATTCTGGGCCCTATGCAAAAGCAGTGGCCATGGGCCCCCGTAAACTTGAGGTTCACAACTGCCTACAACTAACCTTGCTACTCATCTAAGAACTCTTATACGTATAACAAAAATAAAAAGCCTTATCACACAACTTCTCAGAATTTATGTTTTATTTGCGGAATGTTTAAATATTTAAATAAATGTTAAATGTTTTTAAAGATTTTGAAATGTTAAATATAAAAAAATTACAAAATAAATAAATACAGTATTTTGTATAACACTTAATAAAAACTAAGTGCCATTTTATTTTTCTTATGGATGTGTCAAAAATAGTCTCTTAATTAGGCTAGTCAAACTATAATCTAGAGTATAGGCTCACCTTGTTTTAATTACACAGCATTAGATGATGAGGGGTTTCTTGCTGCATCACCCTCTGTGACAGTTTCTGAAACTGAGTGCCATGCGTTTCACAAGTTAGCTTTGCTACTAATATGACAGCCTATCGTCACGAACCTCTGTGACATTGAGCCTACAAAGTTGGACTATTATAGTCCAATAAGAAATATTAAAGGATAGAATTAGTATTGTATACTATTGAAATGGTGTAGGCTATGCAAACAAGGCATCATGTAATTTCTAATTTTGTTTTATTACAGTAGCACTGATAAACGTGGTGGTATTGATGTGTTTTGTAATCACAGAAGGAGTTAATTTGTAAACTACTAACTCAACTGAATATATCCCCCCTGTCCCCCCCGGGATTTATGCCAATGGTTAGCAGTTGCTTTTCATCATTTCTTTTTTTATCCCTTTCTTTTAGCTTTCTTAGACATCATCTTCCATAGCACAGTTATCCACTGCCGTCTGCCGCTTCAGCAAAATGAACGCTACTCTTCACCGGTCAAAAAGACCGGTGAAGGTGGACTAAACCATTTTGTGGAGAGGAAGAGGTTACCTGTCCTCAGACACTATATGTACTTGGAGACCATTTAATACATCAATCAACTGATGCATTTACCCAAAATATTAGCATTTACATTAGTTAACAACATTTATTGTGATCTTAAAATAATATTTAAAGAATTAATTCCTCAGAGGCCCTCCCCCCACTTGGGGCCCTGGTAACATAGTAACTACGATATAACTACGATTTTTGGTAAGGGAGACATGTTGCAAAGCAGAAACTACCGTACATTTAATGCTTGAATTTCAGCTTTTTAGTGTTGAATGAAAAACATATTTTAGACTAAACATTTTAGATATTTCCCATGTGAATTGACTGCAGGATGCATGGTTATAATGCCTAGCGAGGAAGAAGAACAAAAAGAGATTCCTCAAATTTGAGGCATATTTAAAATGCCTTGTTGAGGATCAAAATGTCTATACTGTGTGACAGAGAGGTCGGATATGCCATGCAAGGGCAAGTAAGTACACTGACTGAAGTTTGTGAGTTTTTTTTTTTTTTTTCTGGACTGTTCAGCTTGATTGAGTTTGGGTCAACTAGTAGACCAAAGTGTGACAGAGGCCACCCAGACTGACAGCTGGTCCACATTGTCAAGTGCACACAGAAAATAATCCTAATCCCACTACTGTTCAAAGATGTTTGGGTTTGTTAAAATTTTATTTATGTTAGTATCTTTCAAATTATGTAAAAGACAATAAAACAATAATATAAATTATCCAACTTGATTATTTTATATAATTTAATTATAAATTAAACAATTTGATTATTTAAATGTATATTAAATCTATTTAAATATTCATGTGTATTTAAATCTATTTTAATGTATAATCAAATGTAACGCTTTGAAGTTAAATGAATCTAGTCCCATGAATCTTCTGATATAATCCTAATATGCTAATTTAGAAGTCGATAAACATTTCTTATTGTTATCATTGTTGAAATCAATTTAATATTGTTGTGGAAACCATGATGCATTATTTACTTTATTTATTTATTTACTTATTTAGTGATGTTGTTAAACAAGTTCCAGGAGGACTGCTATGATTCGCCACGGCTCACACTGCATTAATCTATCAAGTCTATTTTCCTCTCGGTCCAATCAAAACTACAAGCCTCCTCCTTAAATAAGCTCACTTCCTTCCCTTCCCTATCTCGTTTCGCATTCCATGAGGGGCATGAGGGGTTCAAGCCGGACACCGAGCTCAGCCCTCGCTAGGGTTCGGATCTTCTGGCTTGCCCCCCGGACAGTACGCCAAACACGCTAAATTTATCATCATGAGGAAGCACGAACTCATGAAATGTGTAATATTCTAGAAATATGTAGGCTAATAAGCTAAGCAACTAGTCAAGGGAATTTATTTCTTTTTCATCTTTTAGTATTCTAACATTTAAAAGTATTTGTTGTTACTTTCGTTGTTACTTTTTCATAATTTTAATGCATGCTTGCAAATCATGTTGTTAAAAGAAAAAAAAAAGTAAAAAGAAAATCAAGGAAAAAAGTCAAATCTGAAGTCAAATGTATAAATGGTAGTGTTATTTCTATTGTATAGTTAATCGGATTGTGTAGATGGATCAGAAATGGTCTCATAGCCACTACAAGCAAGGGGATTCATACTCAATGAAATCTGATCAGATTTCACCAAGATTTTTGCCTTGACACTGAATTAAAATAGTGTTTTTGACAATGTTGTTAATACACTCAAAACTGACAGCAGTTACACATTTTTACTTTGAGATACTTGAAGTATTTGTGTAGTTGCTATATTTGAAAAGATAAACTCTGACAGGTTAAGCAGGCCTGGCATGGATAAGTGCTGATATTTTCTAACGTAAGCCTTGGATGTTACAGTAAAAAATTTAAATCAATGGTGAGATTCAGGATATTGAGGAGATCAAGAAATGAAATAAATAAAAGAATAAAGCATGCTGCTGAGTATTCCACTTCCTTCACGTCCAAAAGTGCCACTTCTTCACTTATGAAATCTCACGCTTTTGTCCACTATGGGCTTAAAGAAATTTCCCAAGTGTGTCACAAAGCAATTTCACACAACTGAGAAAGTCAAGATGCAAGTGCTACTGACAAATCTGCTACTTCTGCTCTCACAAAATTCCACGTCTACCTCTAGCTTATTCTCTCTAAAATTTTTATATATATTTATATGTGTGTGCACTGTGTATATTATGTATAAACACACACAGTGTATAAATACACAGCAATTTATAAATAAATTAATTTGATTTGATTTGACAGCACTAGTAAAAATGTATTAAAAATGAATAAATTATTTTATTAAGCAAGGATGCCTTACATTAATCAAAAGTAATAGTGAAAACATTAATAATGCTATAAATAAATATATTCTGTTTTTAAATTATTTAGAACTTTCCATCAAAAAACCTTGAAACCAAAATACGTATGGCTGTTTCCACAAAAATATTGTAATCTATGATTTAATCTATATTATAATCTTTGATCTATGAAGGATCATGTGATACTGAAAGACTAGAAAAATGGCTGCTATAGCTACTTTACTTTACTTTACTTTTTTAATTTATTTTTATGAAGTAAATTCATCTTTATTGAGCATAAGAGACTTATTGTTATTAAAGTTGTTATTAAAGTGTGTGTTATTAAAACAGAATGTTTCATTTCTAGTGTTTTTGGGCATCGCTTTAAGAGGCAAAGATATTTGGCATATAACATTTTATGAATGTATGCATTAGGTTATACACCAACAAATGAAAAGTGTTTAGATCAATTTAGATCAAGAAAGTCTATTTGAAAGTCTATCTCACTCATCAGTTCAAGTTCTCAAATGAACTTTGGAATGGAACTTTATTCCTAAACATCATTCCAACTTCATCTGCTGCTGTCAGAATTTTATGTCTGAGTGAATATATGCATAGATCAACAGCTTAATTTTTTTAAGATAAATCCCTGGTTTACAGATAACATTTTGCTTTCACTATGTAGTTTTTGGGTTCTAAGCGACTCAAAAATAATTCTGTATATTAACAAAGCATGTGGTGGTGACATGTCCCCATGACCCCCACCATAAATGACACTAGTATTTGTATGTTATTCACAACCACAACACCTACTGTCTTGAAGAGAGCAAGAAACCGAAGTAGAAATGACAGGAAAGAATGAAAGTGAAGAAAAAGGATACTAACGAGAGAAATTACAAAAGAAAAAACAGACACTGCATGTCGCCTTTATTTTAAATGACTAGAGCTGAAGAGAGGTCATGTGGCAGCTACCACAGCATATTGCCTAAAGCCAATCTGGTATTTCTATCACACCTCTCTGTGTTCTAACCCAGCAGCTCCACAGCACCAAAAGCTTCATCCCAAGAGGCATCATTAAAGTCAAACAAACTCCCTAAATACTTTAGGTTTCTCCCTTTTTACTACTTTCCCCTCCCTGTCTCTCTTTCTAGCTCTTTCTCCACCTATAATCCTGGCTCTTTACCTGCGAGCAGTTAACGATGCACAAACAATGGTTAACTTTTCATGCTCACAAGTAACTTGCCCTATCTTTTCTTCTTCAGACGAAATTTCATCTCAGCTCTTCACAGAGGTCAGAGATTTACACTACGCTAACGCACAAACTACCTGCGGAATATCAATTCAATGAAGGATCCAATTCAGTTGCCCTTTCTTTTACAAGCAGGCATTTAAAGAATAAATCTGAGGCTGACGTAATGCTACTCATCGTAAAACTAGAGGTAAATGGACTGAGACTTCCATCCACTGTGATTGTCTGTATTATCAATCAAATGTACTCTGCTGAAGAAACTGCATATGAATACTAAATCATCCATCGAAGAAACTCAAAGAAATTGATTGATACGCAAAGATGTCAGCCTGCCATCGCCATCAATCAATGGTAATGGATTAACATGAAGTGGTTTTGTAAATGGACAATGCTTTTGAAACATGAATACTGAACACCACAGCTAAGGAGAGAATTTGTTAGAAAAACAACTGCTTTTGATTTCTAGAGTGGGTAACAGAGAGATCCTACTAAATTCAGAGCTTCAAAAACAACAACAACAGCAAGCAGCACCCTTGTTCCCTGAAGAAGGGAATGGGTACGTTATGTCGGTGACCGACGAATAGGAATCTTGCTTTGAGATGACTAATCTACCTTGTGTGTATGAAAACACGGCAATGAAATTGGCATGCGCTGATTAACATCCAGCTGCAGCTGATCACAGCGTGAGTATAAACAAGCAGCGGATGTAGCTCTCATTAGTTTTGCGC
>JAUYWG010000038.1:13599840-13630472 GCA_034779775.1 Enteromius afrohamiltoni
TCGGAGGTCCTGAAGCTTTGTGTCCGGTCAACTTAACATCTTCGTGCTCGGGCGGGACATAGCAAAAGCAAGGTTGGGTCTGCCTCCTCTGAGGGCAGCGCTTGGAGGTTCACCACTTGGTCTCTAAATTGAGTCATGGAAACCATGGGCACGTAGCCGGGCCATGGCCTCAGAGTTACCTGGGAATCCGTGGGCAGGTCCCCTACCCTCTTGATGGATGTCAATGCAGGAGCAAGGTTTTCATTGAAAGAATCAATATAGAAAAGAACTGAAAGAATGTAGAAGGCGCTCTCGCAGAAAAAATGGTGTTAACTACCCCTTAGCCTGAAACATGAATTGCGGAAAGCTACCTCAGATGCTTCCGAATACAGAGGAGGAGGTGGCGGGCAAACTGTGACATGCGATGGGAGCATAGACCACTTTGATGGTTGATGTACTCAGCTGTCGCTGTGTTGTCTGTACGGACTAGTACGTGTCTGCTCTGTAAGTACCTCTTGCTCCCATATGCCCCAGGAGCCTCTGAAAGAACTTCAGTCGCACCGTCGTCCTGCCTTTGGATGACGGTGCGACGGTCCTGCCTTTGGACGACGTCGTCCAACTGAGCATGTTCCTGCATGAGGCATGCTGTCTGTTTGACCGAATCCAACCCCATGCCAAGAAAACAGAGTTTGCTCTTCTCTCGGTTGACCCGAAACCACAACAGGCTGAGGTGTCATAACACCAGATCCCTGTTTACACAACTGGGCCCGATTCTGAGCTAGGATAAGCCAGTTGTCTAGGTAGTTGAGAATGCGAACCCCTTGCTTCTTGAGCGGGGTCAGGACAGCCTCCGCTTCTTTCGTAAACACACAGGGCACTCTTGGAACACCATAGTGGACATCACATGACCCAGAGACCGCGCCGTAACCTTTGACCTTTCATAGCGCGAGGTCCGTCGTTCTGTGAGAACTTCCGTATCATGGCCACCTTTGTGCAGGGCTCATAGCCTGATGCACCTGCAACAAAGCATGCTATAACGTGTACGGAAGATGCAGCCTCTCCACAAGGCTTCTGAGCACTCTTGATCAGAGCCGACAGATACGCAAACAACTCGACTGGAACCACCTTCACTGAAACTCCGACACATCAGCCAGAAACACCGTCTTCATACACGCAAAGTAGATTTGTCCTCTCAAAGCGAGATTCCTATTTGTCTCGTCACCGATGTGGCTCGGAGTGACTGACTGAAAGGGAACACAGTGATGCTGGCCAACCAGCACTAACCAGCATAAGCTAACAAATAAATATTTCAAAATGTAATTTATTCTTGTGATGGTAAAACTGAAATTTCATACCATGTCTTCAGTTTCAAAATTATTAATCGTGATATAAAAATGATATAAACGTTTTTGTTCATATAATAAATATGTGTGTATATTAATTAGGTAGGCCGATATGTATAAATACATATTTAAGTTTTTTATACGAAATTTGTTAATGTACAATATAAAATATAACAACATGTGTGTGTGTGTGTGTGTGCGCGCAAATATCTTTAACATTTACACTGTATGTGTTTGTATTTTTATATGCACATAATAAATATACATAGTACACATATGTATATTATGTAAACAAAAACTTTTATTTTAGATGAGATTCATCTCGATTAATATCATCATATGTATTTCTGCAGTGCTTTGGCAATACAGGGTACCTACTAAAGTGTAAGCAAATAATAGAAATACTGTCAGTGATCATTATTTTCAGATAAACAGGCTGACAGGAAGACAATATTTATGTCAACTACAGGTTCATTCACTGTTGATGGATCTTCATTCAGACTTAATCTGCTTGTATCAATCTGTTACCTGAATCCAGGGCCATCTGTCATTCTCGGCTGCAGTCCAGGCATTCACAAGACCCTTCTTATTCAGCCGGGCAAAGTAAGGGTACCATTTCTGGAGGCCGAAGAGAGCTCGATGAGTAGAGGAGGCTGTTATCTGCTGGTTGGAGATGATTCCACCCTCCATGCCCAGCGGACCAGAACATTCTGCACAAAACACAAAAATGACACACATTTGAAAAGGTTAGATGTACAGGGTGCAGACAAATGCAAGCATTCCTCAACTTCACAAGGATCACAAGGATTTGACAAGTGACAACACTCTCAGTACAAACTTGTTATTTGCATGTTATTTTTTTTTTTTTACATAACGGTATCATATCATCAAGGTATCACTACTGGTCAAATGGTTTACATATATTTAGCAAACATACAGTTTAATATTGTAAAAGAGCTGTTTTCTATTTATTTTTTTTAATGGGAAAGCTGGATTTCAGCAGCCATTACCTCATGTGTTCAGCAAAGACACATGCAATTGAATTAAAAGGGACAGTAAAAGCATTTATTATAATGCTTTGAAAGATCAGTGAGCACTAATTTAGCATATCATAATGATTTCTGAAGACAGGAGTACTGACTGCTGGATATACAGCTTTGTTATCACATCAATAAACTGCATTTGAAAACATAAAAATATTACTGTTTTGTTGCATTTTTAGTCAAATAATGCATCTTTGGTTAGCTTAAGGGACTTCATAAAAAGAATTAAAAAAAAGAAATAAATAATAATAATTCAATTTTTTTTTTACCAGCATTGTACAGTATATGCTAACAAATACCCATTCAAAATGAGAATATTTAATGTACACTTTATTGAATAAAAATGTTAGATATATTATGGAATCTATAATCCATAACTTACAGTTAATAGTTTACTCTATGTATGAACATGTGTCTAAAACACCAAAAGTGCATGGCCATTTATGTATCAAGCATATTCGTCCACGTCCTCTATGACATCTGTGATGCTTCCTTGGCCCATTCCAGAGTCTTCGTCCTTGTTAAAATCACTCTGGCAATCACTATCCTTGCTTGTGTGCTCCTCTGAGATCTCTCCAATGGACAAAAATCATTGTCTGATTTTCAGAATCCCACCTAGAGACACATTTCCACCCGTAGGAATCCCGTTTTGCATATTGTTTTTGTTAAGGGCAGTATAGCCTTGGTGTTCTCATTTTCAAAATACTAAAGCTCATAACAAGCCACACTGTATGTGAACACATTTCCATGTCCTTCTAATCTTTATCCTTGAAAGGTGTGATTTGTTTCAAGGCTTTCTTCCAAAAAAAGAGTTTTAGGGGCTTGCCAGCATGGTGTTTTCACAGACTGCATGCCTTCTTGTGCTTAAATACCTAGCTGTGTGAACATTTAATTGAAGAAGCATGAATTCCATGGAAATGTTATGCAATAAGGTATTCTGCACGTGTCAGAAATACTCTTGGTTCAACACATAAATTTTAGCCTTTTTTTTTTTTAATCCTCAAAGGCATTCAAAGCTTTAAAGAACATTTTTTATTTGAAATATATCTTTGTAACAATAAAGTACAAATGTGTCTACTGTTAATTTAGTGCAATGATTTTTTCCTTTCTTTTCAAACTTTAAAAAGACTGGTGTACATTATATGGTAAACCTTTTTGTCCACTATAAACCAGCATCTATCTCTTTTGTCCTACTGGAATTACTAAGAAACTCAGAGCCTTTTTAGTCCTTACATCCTAACAAACATCTCTCTTTATGCTGCTTTAAACTGAACCCTGTCCATACCCATTTGAAAAGGTTCCAGCAATTAGTCACCCATCTAAACAAATCAATACCGGAATGCTGAATCATCATTCTTAACATGAACTTCCCTCAAGCCTTCTGGGAAACAGAGGATGTTACCCTTTCAGTCGAATCACTTCGACGTTACTTATGGGAACTCGCCAGAGAGACCTATCTGCTTTGAGCTTTTACTAAAGGCCAATGAATATTGGCGTGCACTGATTGCGCTCAGGTGCACCTCATCACTGCGTGAGTATAAGAGGGCACGCGCACAGTGCACATGCAGCTTTTCGCTTTAGAGCCATTGTTTTGGAGCTGGAGATCCCCGGGCTTTCGTTTGCAAAGGATTGGATTAGATAAGCTTTTATGACCAATTAATGCAGAACTAAACCATGCGTTTACATACTTTTTATTATTGTCACGCCCAGCTGGAGTTGCCAGTGAGAACTGCATAGGCACTCCAGCCTTAAACTCTTTTCTGTGTGTTTCATGTCTGTCCCCCGTTTCAGTCACCGGACTCCATTCCCCAGAATGCACCTCTCTCCCACAGCTGTTGCTAGTTAGGTTCAATCATTCCATCAGTCCCACCTGTATAAAAACCGGTATGTTTGTCTGTCTGTTTATGGATCATTGTTGATGTATGTCCAATGTTTTACTGTCAACCTGAGCCTTATTAATTCGTGTTCCAGTTTTCATTGTGTTCTGTCTTTTGGATTACCTGTAGCAGATTTCTGCCTGTTTTCCGGATATTCTCGCTGTCTCTTCAATTTACGGTATTTGACCATTGCTTTGTATACGTTTCTGCCTCTGTATATGCCTCCACTGAATCTGTTTGCCGGCGATCTACTTTGCATGTTATGACTCTGAGCTTGAATAAAACTCACTTGCACTTGAACTCGAATGCCTCACAATTCAGTTTTGGGTCATCAGCACATCTCTGTGATTCCCATTCTGTCAGTTTCCAAGTTTCCACCATACAAATACATGAAATGTTCATGTCCCCCACCTGATCAAAACTGCTGCAAAAATCAAACCGTAAGCTGATGAAATGAGCATGTTGACACCTGGTGTCCGCCGCCTACTTCCTGTTCAGAATGCACCGCATCACCACACAACAACAATACACGCCCTCATTTTCTACTCCATTTCTGTGTAATTTACCAATGTTGCTGGGGTTGCAACCCCACAAATACATCTATTAATATTTTTCTGGATCTAGCTTTTCTTGTATTGCAAATACTTTTTTCTAGTGTTGGACTGATTGTTTGGAAATGCACATAGGACACTGTGTTGATACACATCTTCAATTCAATTTGGGCTTTGACATTTCCGGTGCCTTTTCTTTACCCCGAGTGCTCAATAGTAATATTTACCCAGGCTTGGCACTCCATAGCTCCCGACTGATTCATCTCAATTGCCTGGTGCTCTTTGAAAGAGTCAGAAGTTTCTGTTTTGCCTCTTCCCTTTTTATCCCTCAATCACAAAGACAGTTTTGTGAGGAATCAAAGAACTGGCACATCACAAGAGTAAACTTATGACACCTACAGTCACAACAGATTTCTGTTTGGTGAGAATCTTTGGATTCAGAGTTAAATTATGTCAAAACAAAACAAAAAAAATAATCAAAACTTCTCTCTTCTCTCACCAGCTTTTTTTTTTTTTATACAATACCGATTTTCTTATTTTCACAATTTTAACATCAAAGAGATACAGTATGCTTCACAAATGCCATACAGATCTTTTATCGTTGTGGATCTGTTGTTTCTATGTGGGGTATTAATTTAAGCGCAGTGCAGACTAAAAGCACATAGTTAAAGGACTGAACAAATATATAAGTGTTTCCTCTGAGAAATAGCACATATGTATTATCTTGTTTTATCCGCTTAGTGGTTAAAAATCTGGTTACTTAGCTGAAGTTTATTGGTTCAAACCTCTGAAGGGGGTTGGGAATTATGCCAATCTTCAATCACCATTTTACCTCTGTGCTATAAACTCATAACCCCATTGGTTCTGAAGGGTTGGAAGACACTGTCCATGCAATAGAAAGTCCTGACGATTGCTTCCGTTTACTTAGAAACAAATGATGACATTTATATGTCAGTCCATTCATCTATCTATCCGTCTATAATTCATCCATCCATTCTGTCCATTTCTCCATCTCTGTCTATCCACTGATTCATCAATCCATTTCCCTCCCCATAAATCCCATCTTTTCGTCCTTTAAGTTGTCTATCCATCTATCCATCCGTCAATCTTTCTGTCCATCTATCCATCTGTCTATTTCTCCAAATGTCTACCTGTCCATCCATCCATCTCCCTCCCTCCCTCCCTACCCCCTTCCCTCCCTCTATCTGTCTCATCTGTATATTTATCCATCTATTTATCCTTCTATCTATGCATTCATCCTTCAATTTTTCATCTATCCATCAATCTCTCATTTCTCTGTCCATTTGTCCATTACTCCACCTGTCTGTCTATTAATTGATTTATCCGTTTATCTATCCATCTGTTAATTTCTCCATATGTCTGTCTATCTGTTTATCCATCCATCCATCTAGCCAGCCATTAATTCTGAACCCTGTTTGCAAATTCAAGAACTGATTTGGAAATTAAATTCTAAAGGGATATTTTGAGAAGAACATATTGTGTAAATTATATAACATGATCCTATTTTTTTAAAGCTTCACTGTTACAATCATCATTCTTTCATCCCTTGTCCATCTCCAATGTGTTCCATGGAGAAAAAAAATAAGCTTTAGCGACAACAAACTTACTGGATAAAAAACACAGAACCACTGGATTAGTCCTATTAATATTGATACATGACATTCAGTTTGCCGTACATATTGTGAAGTATAAGGACTTCTGGCAGAAGATATATTCTGTCTATCATTAAATGAGCATCAGTAGAGCTCTCTCTTTCGGCTTTTCTCTCTGGCAGCATTGTGACTTGCGATGACACAAGGCACGGTGTGTGATCTACCATCTTGAATGAGTTGCCTGCCAGCCGCAGCAACAGCGTGCAGCTCTTCTATACTGACCCTCCAGCATACATCAACAGCCCAGCAGATGGTGGCCGTCACTAATGCTACAGTGTGACAGCCAAATCCATTTCTCAGCAGGCCTACTTATATAATCCATATATTGAGCTAAAGTCCACCTTAATCTTTGGCACTGATGCTAATGAGGAAGAACTGGGAATTTAGCTCCTACTTGTCAAGATTAAAAGTTACACAGCCACAAGCACAAAACCAGAAATGGTTATTTGATTATTCATGGTTCCCTTTCAGTCATTCACTCCGAGTCACATCGGTGACGACGAATAGGAATCTCGCTTCGAGATAACCAATCTACTCTGTGTGTATGAAAACACGGCAATGAAATTGGCATACGCTGATTAACATCCAGCTGCATCTAATCGCAGAGCGAGTATAAATAGGCAGCGGATTAAGGGTTTGATATCTTGCGCCGGCGAACGGTCACAAACGTTGTCTTACGATGCCTATAAGGCTTGTGGAGAGGCTGCCTCCTCCGTGCACGCTATGGCATTGTTGCAGGTCCATCAGGCCAAGGCTCTGAGGGCCCTGCACGAGGGTGGTCATGACCCAGAAGTCATGGCTGAACTCACGGCCATCGCTCTTCATGCGACAAAGGTTACAGCGTGGGCTCTGGGTCGGATTCTCTGGGCAGGAGTGCCTCTAGAGCAGCTTTCCAGGCTTGCTGTTGTCTTCACGGATGCTTCTACCACTGGGTGGGGGGCCACGTACAACGAGCATGCAGTGTCAGGGGTTTGGACGGAATCTCATCTGCATTGGCAAATCAATTGCCTCGAGCTGCTAGCAGAACATCTAGCTTTGGGTCAACTCAAGGAACACCTACAGGGCTGTCACGTACTAGTCTACGGACAACACTGTGACCATTGCGTACATCAACCATCAAGGTGGTCTACGCTCCCGTCGCATATCGTAGCTCGCCTAGCACCTCCTCTTTTGGAGTCTGAAGCATCTGAGGTCGCCCTGGCACACAGCTGGCCCCGGGGCCTGCGCAAATATGCATTTCCTCCAGTGAGTCTTCTAGCACAGTTCTTGTGCAAAGTCAGGGAGGACGAGGAGCAGGTTCTGCTGGTAGCCCCTTATTGGCCCACCAGGACCTGGTTCCCCGAACTTATGCTCCTCTTGACAGCCCCTTCTTGGCCGATTCCTCTGAGGAAGGATCTACTTACTCAGAGACGGGGCACCCTGTGGCACCCGCACCCAGACCTCTGGAAACTCCATGTCTGGCCCCTAGACGGGACACAGAAGTTCTAAGTGACCTACCCCAAGTGGTAGTTGACACAATTTCTTCTGTGAGAGCACCTTCTTACAAGAGCTGCCTAAACGTTGAAATTAAACCTGTTCGTCGAGTGGTGTTCTTCTCAACGAGAGGACCCGATGCCCGATCAGTGATGTACTTTTGTTTCTGCAGCAAGAGTTGGAGTGAAGGCTGTCTCCCTCCACCCTTAAAGTCTACATTTCTGCTATCGCTGCACACCACGACCACATGGATACATAGGTCCGTTGGTAAGCACGACCTGGTCATCAGGTTTCTTATGGGAGCCTGAAGGCTAAATCCTCCAAGGCCCCCTACAGTATCCTCTTGGGACCTGTCTCAGGTCCCATTTGAGCCCTTGCCAGCAGTTGAACTGTGTGTGCCCTGCCCACAGTGTGCCCTGCCCTCTCAGTGTACACGCTCACTCTACAAGAATTATAGCTTCATCCTGGACGTTGTCACGTGGCCCCTCACTTGCAGATATTTGCAGAGCTGCGGGTTGGGTGACCCCTAACACGTTTGCTAGGTTCTATAGCCTTCGCGTGGAACTGGTATCCCCCCGTGTTCTCACCTCAAACAGGTAGTAACATGGAGTGTCCCAGTTCGGTCGGCTTGGTAACTATATTCTCTAGAGAGTACAGAACGGTAGACCCTGTTGAGTCCCTCTGTTCCCCTCAGCAGCCGAATGTTGCGGAACATATGGTGCCAGGCCCTCGATGCGTTGAATCCTTGAGAACCGCTAAGGGGCTGGGGCCCCTTGGGTGATACCTCCTGAGGACCTCATGTGGTATTCATGGTTAAAAAATAAAATAAAAATGTGTCCCCTGGCTTCGCTGTCATGAGGGTTCAATCACCTCCAATATTCCATATGCATTGAAAGTTCATGATATGTGAGTATCCGTCTTATACCTCCTACGGGAAGGCTGACTTCCGTATGTCTTTCAGGCTTCCCAGTGCTCCAGTCATTGAGGTACTGCAGTACTGGTTTCCTGTGGTCTGAGTCCTAGCCTAAAGGCCAAACACTGGGGGCTTGGGAGACTCCCACACGACGCTAGAAGGGGCAGCTTCCATGGCGTTTTGGTAGGGATCCCTATTCGTCGGTCACCGACGTGACTTGGAGTGACCCACTGAAAGGAAATGTCTCGGTTATGTATTGTAACCCTCGGAGACGTCACGTCCTGTTGCCATGGATATGTACCGCCACTAGGGGGCTGTGTCACTGGCTCGGCTCCTCAGCGAAGAACTAAGGAACGCTTAATCCCCTGCCTATTTATACTCGCGCTGCGATCAGATGCAGCTGGATGTTAATCAGCGTATGCCAATTTCACTGGCGTGTTTTCATACACGCAGAGAAGATTGGACATCTCGAAGCCAGATTCTTATTCGTCAGTCACCGACGTTACGTCTCCGTTCCCTTCGTCAGGGAACGAGGGTTACAATACGTAACCGAGACATTTTGTTTAATACATGCAAAACATGAGGTACATTTTAAGGTGTAAATCTAGGCTAAAGCAGAACCACAGACCTTAACCTGTAGAACTGAAGCTGGTGAAACTAAAAATAAAGCTGAATATCATTATAGAAGTACATGAAAGTGCTTTTAAAAATGCACATTTATTATGTGATTTCCATTTGTAGCAGGTAAAGATTGCACTTCCGTCCATAATGTCCTGCTGTGCTTTCAGTTAAATGAATAATGTCTCGATTTAATCCAATTTGCAGATTGCAATTTGGGACATCTATATTTCTTTTATTCAAACTAGCAAGTCTTCTGAACACCGGAATTTTCCTCTGTTACTTTTATTGAAAATACTCAATCCTTTGACAAATGAAATGAGGCCTTCAGAACTTAATTTTAAATCTTTATAACTCTGCATGGGGTGAAATAAGAACATGCACATTTTAATAATTTTCATTTTAATCAGGATTGGCTCTTTGCTGGACATTTGACATTTTATTTTTTCTTATACTCTATCTAAACACACACACACACCAGCACACACACACACACACACACATACATATGTGTGCCTGTCTCTGTGTGCACTTGTTGAGTATCCAAAGACCTAACACCCTGTGTTAATCAGCCTACTAAATATAGAATAGCAAAATACATATACTGATGACCATAAAACACATTCATCCTCTTTTTTATGTTCACATTTTACTCTACAAATTTGTCATAGATTGTCCTGGGCTCACTAGAGTCATCTACATTATAGTCCGCTTATTAAGCCTGTGGAAATATGCACCCATCCATAAATATTTTTTTTCGGGCCCCATGAAATTTAGCGATGGCCCTGTCTCCATGCATTCTCTGGCACTCTATACTGACTTATGGTTGGCCAGAGAATAAATGTTTATGAAGCTGAAGGAGCTCCTTCTGGAATAAATAAGCTGCCAAATATTGATTTCAAAACTCTGATGAAAATGATGAATGTTCTCTCAAGAGATGGATTATCTGACTGTGCTGCTGTCCACAAGAAACTTTCTTCATTCCACTGACAACGTTATTTTTTCATTTCCATTGACAACTGTTTTCCTATTTCCTGTGGCACACATATGTTGGTATTGGTGGTTTACTCTCCTTAGGCGTAATGGTTTTTATAGTGTTCAAACAGTGATTTCTATTGCCTACACCAACCCTACACCTCAACCACTCCTCACACACTACCTCACATACCCATGTTATTAAACAAATTTGTGTTCTCATAAAATACCAAAACTAGCGCATGAACACACACACACACACACTACACCACACCACAATCAATTATAAAAGCAAAAAGTAAGATTAAAATTGACTAAGGTGGAGGAGTATTTTTAATTGCAAGAATTCTTCAATTTACTTAAGTTGTTCAAATAAAATAAAGAAGTAAAATAAAAAGTTAGGTTTTTTTTTTTCATTTCCTACATTCTGGAGCCAATATTGCCCAACTTCTTTTACCAAGATATTTTTCTGACACTATTTATTTATTTATTTTTTAAAGAATTTCCTTTTAAACACATTTGTACTGATGCCTTACCTTGTAAAAAGGTTTAATTAATAAAATAAACAAACATTATCTACATTATTATTATTTGAAGTTCTGGATAAATCATAAATAAAAATGTTTTTTTTTTGGTAACTTTGCTGGAAACAAAAATGAAAGACCGAGCCTTTTGCAACTGTAATAAACTGTCCCTGTTTGAGTCTACTGAGTTGTTTAAAGAAAGAACAAAACCAAGTTGTTCTGCTTTGCTTTTAACAAATCTAGTTACTCATTTTAGTCATTTAAAACACTTTAAATACTTTAAAACACTCAGTTTAATGTCACAGAATACAACAGATAATCTGTAACCATCAATTTAAAGAATGCCTTTTTTAACATGGGGTCAGCTGCATATATGTGAATATACGCAGTATGTATATATGCAATATGTTGAATATACACAGTTGTATCATACAGATTATAAGAAAGCAAACAAAGAAATGTCATACTGCTGCAGACAATTTATGCCTCCAACACTTAAGCCAATAACTGCTGTCTATGGTGGACACGCATGCAAATACAGAACTGTATAAAGGCTGGCCTTTTGATTTGACTGACAGCTCATCAAGATGACATGTCACACAGTGTGAGATCCTTCTAACAGTATGACATTATATTGAAATGCTGTGAGCTGCATGTTTTGTCATTTTAAACAGTAAGAAATCCTGTCATTAGATAACTACACACTTTATTGATATTCTGCTCATTCGCAGCTTTATGCACAAGAGAATTTGTAGTGCAAGAACATGAAGCCTGAATATTTAAGCAAAGATGATATACTGTACAAGTTCATCCAGAATTCAGTCCATTAAAAATTTCTCAACACACTTGCAGAATCTGATACGTGATTTACTGTATGAGCTCTCCTGATCTAAAATGGCCACCAAAAAAAAAAAAAATAAAGCAAGCAATGAAAACATGATGTATGTATCCAGAGATTCTTTGTGAGCCCAGTATAAAATTGCATTATTATATAGGGATGTAATGATGTAACATATCAAAACTTCATGATACGATATTATTGCGCTATGAACTCCATTATACAATATTTATTGCAATATTTAAAAAAGTAAAAATACAAATGAAAAAATGGGGAGAAAACAAATATTGTACATTTTAAAGTTAAATAATATAATTTTTTTAATTAACACACTTTGAAAGTTCAAAATTAAGGAATTAAAACCCGCAGCAATAACAGATTTGATGAATGGATTGAGCCATATTCTGCTTTCAGTTTTAGTTGGTTTGACAGATACTGTATATATTTAATACATTTAAAAATGACACTTTTTGTCAGGAAGACCTATTGTTTCATATCATCATGTGACCATGATAATATTATCGCACGTTTGCAATATTGTAAATTTAATTTACATCCCTATTATTGTAGCAGGATTCCTAATCCAAAGATAGAAAGAGAAAGTGAGAGACAAAGAGCGGAACCCTAAACTTTCCACATGCAAATGATTTGCAGTGTGTCAGCTTGCCACACATAATAAAGCAAAGGAGGTGGCAGTGATTCAACATGACAAAAAGGTGAAATGAATAGAGCGAAACTGTCAGTCAAATGACTGGAGGAATTTAGTAGCAATCGATTTTAGCAGTGTGGGAAGACGTGAGTGAAGGCTTTCTGACAGGGCTTTGGTCAAACTCATTCTAGGAAGGTTGTGACACATCTTACTGGGCTTGTTATGTAAAAGCATTTTTTATTTATTTTTAAATATGGCTTCCAGGTTTTTTTGTGTGTGTGCTATTATTAGGGCTGTCGATCTATGAAATATAATTGGATTTATGACATGGTATGCTGATTAATCAAATTAATCACAATTAATCCCACAAGTAATCTTCTGAAGAATAAATTCCCAAATTAAAGTAAATCATGCACACATTTTGTGTTAATGTGTATCGTTACACACATAATAATAATAATATTAATAATAATAATAATAAGCATATATATATATATATATATATATATATATATATAATAATTGAAAATGACATTGCCATGGCAGATGAAAGCATTCTGATTTATTCTGTTGTAATGGCTGTCTGTCTGTTTTTGGATGGAATAATTATTTGTGTTGTTTTTAAAATATATAATTATACAAAACAAAATGACTGCATTAAATTGACAGTCCAAGTTATTTGAGAAGAGTCTGTCTGTCTGTCTATTTATCTATAAATATATTTGTGCTGTCAATTAATTAAGATACTGAATAGGATTACAATAGGATTTACCTGTGAATGTGTTAAAATAAAGAAATACATGACAAACAAGTTTAAGAAAACAGAACATTTCACACCTCGGCCAGGTTTGAGACATAATCCTTATTATTATTATTTTATCATTATTCTTCTTTTTTTATCCAGCAGTTATCACCCTTTATACTGGCAATAAAACATTAACCAAGCCACATTGCTACAATTCATATTTACCCAGCTATTATAAAAAAAAAAAAAAAACATTCTAAATAAATACAACAAAACATTTTCAACCTGCATGAAGTATTATGACAAAATACATTATCAAAGAACTGCACTGTTCGGCAGTTGCATTAGAGCAAACATCGTGCTACATAAGACTTTATGTGATCAATAGTAAACTTTTACTCAAAACCACTTCCAAAAATAACTTCCAAACTATGCTCATATGCCTTTTGCATCGCTGTACAAATTAGCATTTCATATCTAAACATATTGTTAAGAAAATATCCAAATGTCAAGACAATTACATACAGTAAACACTATATCCTATCATGTGTTTATTATAATCTTTAGTGGTTGTTGTCGTGTTTATTTCTGCTATGTAAAAAGCCTTAACGTGTCTGTGTAAAATATTAACACGTTCAGTTGTTTGGATTAATCGCATACGTTAATGTGTTAACATGACACACACACACACACACACATATATATATATATATATATATATATATGTTACTGATCGTTATTTTGGTAGCTGGTATAAAACATTGCTGGTGTTTAAAGTAATAACCCTGAAAACCGAAGATTATAGAGATGTTTGTCTGTATTTAATAAATGTCTTGAGATATCTCAAATAACCCTGAGAAAACTAATATCCCCATTGATTCATGGCGATAAGGCATATCTAGTGTGAACAAATGACATTTTCTGTCTGATGCCGCCTCTGTGTGTGTGTGTCATTCAGTCACACTCCATCTGCCCACATCTTTCTTTTTGTCTCACTGGCCATTTATTCAACAAAACAGCAGCAGCAATATAAATGATTTAGATAAAACAGCAACATTGGTGATAAAAGGTGATGAAATACTACTTCATCAAAGTGTTTGATCATACCTAAATCAAAGTGTTTCAGTTTTCATAAAGCTCATGTTAAAATATCAGCCTGATACACCAGAGCTGACTACTGAAGTGAGGAGGAAGGTTAAATGACATATGATTCCAGTTTGCACAGTATGAGACGTGTGACAAATTGAACGTCACCACCTTGTCTTCATTGCCATTAAGGAATAGTTCACCCAAAAAATGAAGATTTGTGAAAAAACTTCCAAGCCACCTCAGATGCATGAGTTTGTTTCTTCATTAGAACAAATTAGAAGAAATGCAGCATTACATGATTTGCTAATCAATGGATCCTCTGCAGTAAATGGGTGCAGTCAGAATATATATGATAAATTAATTATATAAAAAAATATATATCATAATCCATAATAATCCAAAAAACTACATTCCATCAATTAATATGTTGTTAAATCAAAACCATGTGTTTGTAGAGAAGAAGTCAAGATAAATTAAGATACATTTTAAAATATTAAGTCCTTTAACCATAATATTGCATTCTCCAGTTGCAATCTAGTCTGAATCAGGAAAGAAATATGCATATACCAACCATGTTTCCAGATGATACAGTCCTAAACAGTACTAAAGAAATATTTTGATGTGTGTTTATGTGGGAAGACAACACAGGAAGGAAGCACTAGGGGAAATGCTATTATGGATTATAGATCAAGTTTAAAGTAAGAAAAAAAAAGCCTTGATGGATTCAAACACACAGATTTGAATGTCGGACTGGGGTCATGTGAATTATTTCGAGGTTATTTTTTCTGTTTGAACTCTCATTCTGATAACAGCCATTGACTGCAGATGATCCGTTGGTGAGCAAGTGATGCTAAATTTGTCCAAATCTACATCTTGGGTAGCCTAAGGGTACATTTTCATTTTTGGGTGAAGAATTCACTACTACAATTCAGTCCTCTGCAAAGAGAAAAAGCTTTGATGTCTTCCCTTGTGAATGCATGAGGGTATCCTTACAGGTCCAGAAAAAAAGGTGTATTCACACTAGTTCACCTGCTTTGGTCCGGACCAAATACAATGTTGATTTATTTATTTTTGTTTGGTGCAGTTCACTTTAAAGGTACAGTGTGTAATATTTAGGAGAATTTATTGGCAGAAATGCAATACACAACTATGTTTTCAGGGGTGTGTAAAGACCTTACATAATAAGCCGTTATGATTTTATAACCTTAGAATGAACAATTTATATCTATATACACCTTACACGGAAGTCGCCATTTAGTGCCGCCATGTTTCTATAGTAGCCCTAAACTGACAAACTTCTACAGAGTGCATTTCATCGGTACGATCAACTACTACTTTGTTGTTTTAAGAGGCCGCTCATGTCATCACCATGTTGAAATATGCGCAAAGAAGTATTAGTGGTAGTATTAGCAAGCAAGTCAGTAGTGTTTTTCTGGTGGAAGTAAGAGGATGAAGGAAATTTAAAAAAAAGCAGGGTCATGCGTATTATGTGCAAGAAGAACCGGCAGAGCGTCAGTCTCTGATGCAGACAGATGACGGCAGAAATAGTGTATAAATATTGGTGTGGCTTTTCCAGTATAGAAGGCACTTATGCGGGAGAAGTGTTTTCAAAGCCACGCCGAAGTTGCCTGTTTTCTGCTGGACCGGTAAGTTAGTCCAACATTAGCAATCATAGTGAAAACTGTTGTTTGATAGCTTTAGTTGCAACCCTAGCTAACCCTAAGCCTAACCCTAACACTAACCCTAACCCTAACCCGCAGAGAAGTATCGTTCTTTTCCGTGTCAGAGTTGAAAAATATGCAATTGGATTGTAATTTAATGTAACAGGACTAAGAAATGTTAAACTAATTGCGTCACCACTTGTAGAGACGCTACTGCCAAACGTATATAAATCACCGGCATCAGGAGTAGGCTAGTAATGTGTACGGCATTAAAACTGATTTCGTAGGCACAATTGGATTTTATTTTACTTTTCATCATGTTTCACTGTAGACTTCGTCCGATGCCAATTTGGTAGATGTCGACCAACCCTACTAACTGTCATACAAAAAGATAATGATCAACGAGTAACAATAATATTTGCAATAAAATATTGGTCTACTGAATAATTAAGTAAATAATTCTTTGACTTACATTTGTACAGAAACCTTATCGCAGGTTGGCTGCTGTCAGGTGTAACAGACGATGACATTTTTGTCCTGTGTCAACTTCCGTAGCTTCTGTATGCGTTTCGAAAGGGCGGGGTGAGCGGGAGGCTTGGCTGTTTGCTGAAATTCGAATCCTAACCGATAGATGCCGCTAAAAATTACACACTGCACCTTTAACACTGCCCTTTTTGCAAGTGAACCAGAAAATGTAAACAAAACCTCACATGTGCTTGAGGGCATCCATTCATTGGTTCATTGGTTCATTCATTGGATCTCAGTGCAGTTGTTTGGTCCACAGCAGAGGTGATTGCTTTATTTACAACAGCCCAAACGGTCAGCAACACAGGGCTAAGCAACCTTGAGTTCCTTCCTTTTTCTAACCAATCAAGACAGCTGTGAATTCACCTAAGCAATATTTTTGGAATTTGATCCATAGAGGTCATGTTCCTAAATGAACGTTTAATATTTTTACCATTGTCAATAACGCTTTTATTATGTAACAGTACTGCCAAAGAACATTGTATTTTCTATTTATAAAAGTGTATTTAATAGTTTCATATAGTTTTGTTTGAAATAAATTTCTCTCTGAGGCCTAATGCCACACCCACCATTCCAGTCTCTGTTCACCCTGACATAATGTGACTTGTGTGGGGGTTTAACTGTCTGTTCTCA
Organism: Enteromius afrohamiltoni; assembly: GCA_034779775.1. NCBI lineage: Eukaryota > Metazoa > Chordata > Actinopteri > Cypriniformes > Cyprinidae > Enteromius > Enteromius afrohamiltoni. Next base: position 13,616,950 of record JAUYWG010000038.1, read on the forward strand.
GCTGTTCCTGCACGCTTCTCCATGGACCCGGTGAAACAGATGCTCTGAACTGTCACAAAATTCACTTAATACAAAGCCCACTGGATGGACTGAGGGAGAAGAAATGGGACAGGGAAGGAAGCATCCATAAAACAAGAACATGTACTTACTGTACTGGCAGTTTCTTCCCATATATTCCCCTGGGCATTCACAGGAATAGTTCGCAACCAGATCCGTGCAGATCCCCCCATTTCTACAGGGGGTTCTTTCACATTCATTAACATCTGCAGAACAAAGGAAAAAAGGAATCATTTATATCAAGCTTAAAGGCAATTACTGGAGCGTCTCTCATTCAAATGCACTGGTAGAGGTCCTTTATTAGGTTTGTATTTTATGTTATTTTATATTTGTTTATATCTAATAAGAACATTCCAGCCATGTAATCAAATTATATTGATTGAAAATGGTGTCTATTGATAATAAAGCAATAACACCCCCCCACAAGCGAGTCCTTGATGATTTAAACATTTATATACACAAAACTGTGTCACATTTGAAACAGTCAAAAGAGCAATGAAAGACAAAACATTTGTTTTTGTTATATTTTAATACATTTTATGTATTACATGTACAGTGAGGTCAAAAAGTATTTGATCCCCCTGTGATTTTGCAAGTTCTCTTACTTAGAAATCATGGAGGGGTCTACAATTTTCAGCATAGGTGCAGTAATAAATAGTGATTTCCGGATTTTTCTTTTTAGATTCTGTCTCTCACAGTGGAAATGTACCTATGCTGAAAACTGTAGACCCCTCCATGATTTCTAAGTAAGAGAATTTGCAAAATCACAGGGTGATCAAATACTTACTGGCCTCACTGTAATTAATTCCTGTGATGGCAAAGCTGAATTTTCTTCAGTCTTCAATCTCACATGAACCTTTATATTTTAATATTCTATATATTCTGGCAATTTTACTATGGGTGACTCTTCAGAAACAATAAAGAGAAGTGGATGGTGGGATTAGGAAATGATCCAAACTGGATCACCCACACACCTTGTTATTTCTAAAATTATATTCATACTTAAAAAGCAACAGCAGCATTGAAATAACCTGAGGTTGCATTCAACAATGGCAAAATCAGTTTCACTAACCATTTGTACTGTCAACTTTCTGTTGAAATGACTGTTTGGTGTAGTTTATAGTTAATGAAAACACCTGCCAAGAAAATCAATATAAATGTAAATTAATGTAAAACCAAACACAACGCCCCATCTGAATACTGCTTTGTTGGGAGTACACCTTTTCTTTTAATAACACATGTTTACACTGACACATAATAAACTAGACTTAAGCATTAGCCCTCATCATAAGGCCCTCAGAGTGTTTGAACAGTGAGATGAAACCTGCTACTTACAGAAACTGAAATCTATACGAGAAAATATATAAAATGCTATGTTTCAAGACATGACAAGCTCATCAGTTGATGGGAGGTCATCACTTTAGTATCTACCGCAGCACACACACAGAACTAGCCCATTTAAATTCAACCCTATGATTCTGAGGTTTCACCACAAATTAGCCTGATGAAAAGCACACCTCTTTATTCCACTGTGGTTAGACTAACAGGATGAAAAAGAACAGTCACAATAATCCAGCAGTGTGGTCTAATCAAGCCCTCAGCTCTCTAAGACCAAATGCCAGGAGACCAGTCTCATGTGAGTCTGGCCAAAGAAGAAAGCGTGTAATGTTTTTATGCTAAAGTTCAATTCTGTCATCATTTACTCCCATGTCATTCTAAACCTGTATGACCTGTTTGGAATTTTGGTAGTTTGAAAATGTCTTTTTGTTCAAAGAAAGTCAGTGAGGTTCAGTGTTGTTTGGACCTCAACATTCTTCAAAATGTCAATGGTTTTTTAGTTTATTTATTTATTTCAAATCTGGTGACTCTTTAGTTCCTGTGGCCTCACTGACATTATTACATTTTAAAATAACTTTGTTCAGCTGCATGCTCATATTGCCACGCTACAATTGCACTACATTTCTCCTTAGATACATCTGTATTTGTATTATTATCGTCATTTTTTTGTCAGTGGGGGTGGGTGTATATGTATATATATATATATATATATATATATATATATATATGCTTTTTGACACATGCTTTTGCAAAACAGAAAGAAAATACACTTTTTGTTTTCTTGTCATTGTCTTTGCTTTTCCAGTCTGTGATGCTAGTGGCTCAGAAAGGTATGCATGAAATGTGGTTAGACCTCAATTGAACCAAACTTCATTACTGCAAATAAATAAACCAACTAGTAAATACCTGTTCATATGTTTGTGGACATGATCTGTAGAAATAAGTCTTAAATGTGACCCTGAACAATGTCACAGAACTTGTTGAAAATGTTACAAGCAGCCATCAAGGAGCTGAAGGACTTACTGTAGCTTTGATGTTTGGAGGAAACATGTCTTATCATCTAGGTTTTGGTTTGACATGAATATATCTTTGGAATTAAGTCATTGCCATTGCTTATGTACTGTAACCTTACCCAACAAACAAATAACTTTTAAGTACTGCAGATTTGACAATTGATATCACTTTATCTTAAACTCTCACACACACACAGACACATTCTGGACCGCTTAAAATGAAATATTGAACAACTACTTGAACAATTACTTCATTACTTCAAACATTGTAATGACCATGCAACTTCAAATGAAAAGACTATGCCCTAAGCACTCCTCTGCGAACAAATGCTTTATTAGCTTGGGTGCACAAACAAGTCCTTGTCAGACATAGTTTCATCGTCATAGCAGGAGATTGTCACAATCACAAGGATTATGTTTTAATTAATTCAAGTGAGAGAGGCTTAACGCTCTCATTAACGATCATTAACTTGACAAACAAAGACCTGAGAGCACACTACTGACAATGACGAGGGCAAATTATCATTAAGTTAATAGCTACTTCAAAATCAAAATTGGCCACTAATGCTTGCTTTTATATTTCAAATTTGTTAAAGGGGACATATCATTAAGAAATAATCTTTTATCTTTGTAGAGTACATTATAGTTCAGCCTACTATGAAAATGAGATGTAAAAAAAAACATCTAATTTTGAAATTCATGGCTTTCTGATAACAGAAACCAGTAAGGTGAACATTTAACTGCTTACGTTTTTTGCCTGTTTGGGGTTTGGAAATGTGCCCCACTAAGTGTGGACACAATGGATGAGTTATTCTGGCAATCTGCATTTACAGGGTTCTACTGTAGGGGACACTGTTACAGACCTTCTAAAAATGGATCTAAAAATCGAGCAAAAAAAAAAAAAATATATATATATATATATATATATTTTTTTTTTGTGTTTTGTTTCAAATCAGAGGCTTTGTTTTTTCTTTTAATACATTCACTGTTTATATTTATACAGTAAAATAGTTTCTGGGATCATAAAAGAGTGTTGAATATAATTGTTGAATAATGCTGGCTCTGGCTGGCAACTTAAAAAATACTGCAGAGAAACAATTCACCAAACTTGTTATTCCTGGCTCTGTGTAGCACCTCCCACTCTGCACATGATTCTGAAGAAAACTTGATAAAATGCTCTCTGATAAATAGCTAGAGCACTTCAGAAAAGATTTGAGACTCACCAATATAGTAAGCAAATTAATAATATATTTTTAGAGTTTCCAGGCCTAAGTGAAAATGAATCTCTGTGCCTTTAGTTCAATGCAAATTATGACCTAAGTGTTCAGTGACCACACAATACACTCATTTAACCTTTTAAGCACATCCTCTGCTTTCACAGCAGAAAATATGAAAAGCTTTATCGCTCTCACAAATGAACATAGGCTATGTTGATGGTACGTCGTACTGTGGTTTGCTCTCAACATTCACTGTAATTTGCTACAATTAGACCTTGCACCTGCAGTGGGCATTTAATGACAGAAGCTTCTCAGCTCATTCTTCATTGGAAAAACTCCTGCTCTTTGTTTCATTGTGTTCACAGAAGCATTTGAGACAGATAGATGATCAGGTGCTATTTGGAACTTCAGGTGAACATGAAGACAAATCCAACCTGGCAGAAGACGAGGGCCTTTTGAGAAGGCGCAGCCACCCCGGATTAAAAGGCAGCTTAAGGAGTGAGACTTTAGATCAGTGAGGGGCAATTAAATCTGTTGTATGCGTGTGTGAGTGTGAGATTGTCGGAGATTGTGTGTGTGTGTACGCTTGTCAGAGCACATGCGGGAGAGCAAGTGAGAGAGGATTACCTCAGGGGAAGAGTAGCTAATCCACACAGTCGGGGAGACACAGACAGTGAGAGGCTCAAGGTCAGGTAAACAAAACTCTGCCATACCTGACATCAAGATCCCTCAACTAGAAGCAATCGGAGTCAATCAAGCCCTGCTCTCTGACCAAACACTTGTATGTGAGCTATGCTACCCTGAGACATGACGAATACTGAAAGAAGTATGATTTTAAATATTGTAACACCCAAGCTGCTCCAGAATGCATATAAGATCTAATCATAAAGAATAATAATGAATCAATCCCTTAAGGAAATCCTCATGAATTTCACATATGGATGATTTAATTACACGAGCACATGTGTCAACCTGTTAAATTCATGTTTTTCTTTTAACCCTCATGCTTTGCTTGTGGTTTGGGAGACCCAACGGGCTTGAAAACATACTTAATATGTAAACATTGGGGTGATTTTTTTTTTTTCTAATTTAATAACTAATTAATTATAAACAGAATTTCGGCTTGACACAAAACATAAAATGTAAAATGCCTGACATATGAAATAATTTCATTTTATTGAATCTTTAGACAAAACAAGCAAATAAAAAAAATTATAAGTACAACATAGTTATTTGTATGCTTATGTTATAAAGATTAGCAAAAATATTACACTAAAATGCATTTTATTTGCAATAAGGTAGACAAAATTAAACAGGATCCAAAGTTTTAATCATGTTGATATTTTAGAGCCCTTCAAAATTCATACATCAAATATGAGCCAATAAACTTTATAGAATTAATAATATTTGTCTGGGTTTTGATCGGGTCAGATAAACATGTACTTTGGCATCTCTTCAATCCTTAACACATTTAAAGTCAATCTCAGTAGAGTATAATGACTACATCAAATTATCTTTAAGGGCATGGAATGCGAAACAAATGTGTACAAAAACATGTTTTTGTGAACGTTACATGTGTGAAATTAATTTGAAACCTCCAACAGGTGGTTTTGAAGAGATCAAACAGAGACACAAAAATGTTGTAAGGATTTTACAACTCGTATCTATTAGTATGCACATGCAGAGGCAGACAGAGAGGAGGGATTGTCCTTTACTGTGGCATTGTCTGCCGTGTGAGTGATGAAGTGCTTTGCTAGCCGGGAGACAGTGGAGGCTTAACCTGATTTAGTGTTCAGAGCACATAGGGCCATTTCCACAGAGCGAGGGGATGGAGGTGGTGTGTGTGTGTGTGACAGTGGTGCATGCGTGTATACATGTCTCTTAAGCTTCCAGCCTTCCCCCAATCCACATTTATTCCCATGCCTCTCCCAGAACTGAAAATAACTCTATAATCTCTCTCACTGAAGGATTTAAAAAAAAAAAAACTTCCAAGTGTACCACACTCCCCTATAACTACCTCCTAACCCTTTATCAATCCTTTATCAACATCTGCTGTTATAGTTAGTTTCAGGCCAAACTCTGATTGGCCGTGGCCCACGGTCTCGCAACCTTTTCCTGTTCCACTTAAAGCAGTTCTCAGTCAGGGGATAATGAGAGAGATGAATAGCACGGCATGAAGGGCTGTAACGGTAAGTGCTAAATTGGTTGCCATACATCCAGAGAGAGAGCTGAGGGAAGGAGAAATGGCCTTTCCAGTAGGCAGCAGTGACCCCTACTGCGTGGACACCTGCTCTGGTGCTGCTTCTGAGACTCTCGGATGAGGATTAACCGTGCAGAAGAACAGAGGAGATGGGTGCAGTGGGAGATGGGGGCTGCAGAGGCTGGAGGTCTACGATAACAAAAAAAGGACTAAACTGTTCTTAGTGCAGTTTGGTCTGATATCATAACAAAGAAGTTTAGAAGTTGGATGAATAATATTCACACAAATTCAGGAGGCAACTGCTATTGCTTGATTGACAATCAGGCAAAAATGAATAATCAATATTGTGCCATTTCAGTGTGTGGAGAGAGATTGCATCCAAACAATATTTCAGGTCTTCTATAATGTTGACATTGTGTCCACCACAACAATGAGCCTCATACATATTTAACAATCCATCTGAATTATTGCAAAAGAGCACATAGGAATGACCCTTATCAGAATTATTCTGCACTAATAGCTTGTTGGACTTCATATCAGCTCTCTTCGAAAAATGGGATATAACTGTTGAATAATACATGTTTTGAAACAAATGAAATTGATGAAAAATATTTAAGTAAAGACTCATCTTGACACATCTTGAATCTTGAAAAGTATGTATCATAAAAAAAAATTACAACAAATATATCTTAAACATTAAATCTGCATATTAGAATGATTTCTCAAGGATTATTTCACACTAAACACCGCATAAAATTAAACTTTGCTGTCACAAGAATAAATTACTTGTTCTTAAGCATTTTATTGGCTATTTTTGAAATAAATGTAGAAACAAAGTACACAAAGTATTTGGGAGATGTTTTGCCAGAGTTCCCTCCCTTGGTCACAAACGCTTATTGATTTTGATTTTATGATTTATTCAAGAGTTCTTGGTACACACATATAAATAATCATACAAGAATAAAAATAAAAAAAAACATTAGACTAAAGAAAATGTACAGCTGTATGTACAGTTGTACAAACAAATATGAACATGTGTTTATATGATATACTCAAGTGGTGCTCATTGTGCCCTTGACTATTTTCAACTTGGGTGTACCAAGTGTGCTAGCAGTAGACGTGAAGCTGATGAAGGTCAGTAGAAAATGCAGTCCTTATACAAATATTTTTTTTTATATTTGCCATAGCACTTCATACTGTTGGATATTCAAATGGTTCAATGTACTCTACTCTCAGAAATGTAAATCCTACTCTTCTTCTCTGAGTATTACATCAGATGAGATCCAGCATTATATACAGTATGTGAAGCATGAAATCTACAAGAACCTTCACCAACTCATGAACTCAAATGAAAATGTAAAGGTTGTAGGCTTTTTATTAACTTATGCAGTTCATATCTTTCAAACATCAGGCTGAACTAAAAGGGCTTGTTTCTCAGTGGTCACAATAAATAGTTATACAGTAAATACACAGTTCATTTTTACCTGCACTGAGCATATAGTGCAGTTCGTTTGCTGACTGAAACCATACTGAGAGTATATCATTATTTTATCAGCTTATCTTCTGCTCAGCTCAGTGGGAAAGAAATAGAAGACGCAAAGCTGGTTTAAGACATACAAATGACACTCTGTTAACTTTCAGCTGCTGATTTACTAAGTAGCTATTTAAAATGCTGGAACTTTTGGTATTTTTACTTTTTATTGATGCTGTACATCCTTTGCTATAACTCAATACTGGGTGCATTTCACCTGAGTACAGTCCATATATTCACTGCATCTATTAAATATAATCCAGTGAACATGAAACACAAGAAGGTTAATTCAGATGTTCTAGCAAGTTCTTTTGAGCAATTAAATGATTTGGTTTGCTTGACAACCTGATATATATTGGTCCACTTAAATGACTGCTTATGAGTTTTTCCCTCAAGACTAAACTTATTACACACCCCATGAAACAAAATGAGAGTTTTGTGGCTTTTAGCCCATGTCTATTAAGGTTGAGGCCATTTATATGAGCTACTGTATTGTTGTAAGAGCTCTCTGGACGACGTGAGCAACTGAAGGTGTTTATCGCAGGGCTTTGGTTTATTTCCAACAGGCACATTTTTCTCAGCCTCAGTCTTTTGTTTAACAGGTGCCTGGAGCAGTTGGGGGTCAGGATCTTTCATGGCACTAGCAAACCCCCGAGTTTAATTACATCCTGTGTGTCACACCCAACATCTGTCATGTATGAAAGTTATCCTAGAATCAAACCAGTGAAGGTGCTTCTAAAATTAAATAGAATGCTCCAGTAAAGTGAAGATGCAAGAGTATAGGCAGAATTAGAATGTATTAATCTAAATGTATATTGCTTAATGCACATCTATTGGATATATCTTTCCCATCCATAGCTATGGTTATTACTTTCAATCATTGCAATTATAAATCCCACAGTTAAATGTCTTAGCAACACAAAGAAAACTGAACCGAAAAACTAATTCTGAATTGATTATACATTCATCATATTCTTCATAATCACAGAATCAAAGTTCTGCTGCAGGACCTCTGTTTAGTCAATGAAGCTGCTCTCTGTGAAGACTCACACGCATGCAGAACTAAGATGTTGAGTGGTATTGAGAGCAGAGGTGGGTAGAACGAGTTCTATTTACTTCGTTACCTTTACTTGAGTACATTTTTTGGGTAACTAATACTTTTAGAAAAATAAAAATATTTTTTATAAGTATTTGTTCAGTGAAAAACTCTTGTTACTTGTTACATCTTAATGCTATTCAAGTTAAAATTGCTTCCATTTATTCCAGACTAGCCATCTACTTTTCTCTGGGCTGTGCCCACTCGCAAATTATTCATTTATTGAGTCAATTCTGTTCAAAGGTTTGATCAAACCAGTTGTTAAACCAGTCAACTGGTTTTCGAATCATTTTGAATGATTTGTTCAGTTCCCTCAGACACGCTGAGTCGTCTGAAGCGATTCTCACTCAGAGTTGTAGCAGAAAGTTTAAGGACATCAGGAGAGTGGTGGTGCTGTCTATTTCCACAGCCTTACAGTACACAAATTACACTTATGTTCAACTGTAGTTTTAGTATAACATAATACCATTCATATGTTTTTTTTACTTTTTTTCTACTTAAAACATAGGCCAATCCCATGTATAATTATCATTTGAGGATTAATACTATAGAAAAGCAATAACGTTTTTTCAGTTAGTGTTTTCATCTTGTTTGTATGCATGAATAAATATAACATGCAGTTGCTTCAAACAATGGTATAAACATCATTCAGTGTAAAATGTGAAATGAAAAACGATTACATTTTCAAGGGAATAATTGACAATTATGTGTCTCTGTGTGTATATATAATACATTTTACTTATATATCTAAATAAAAGTAGACTATGGATATTCAGTATATGATCCAAAGTAACTAGTAACCAGTTTTTTTTATCCGATACTTTTTTACTCTTACTCAAGTACCTATTCTGAGTATAAGTTTTACTTTTAATTGAGTACAGTTTTTGGGTACTCTACCCACCTCTGATTGAGAGTTAAGGAGATCAACAGACATGTGCTCAACACTATAAAACCATATTGTAAATAGAAACATTTGATGCTGGCGCAAACAGCATTTGCAAACTCTATTTTACCACTATTATATGATTAATATTCCACTATTAGAGTTTCAGTTGATAGTACACTTGCTTTTGTTTAAGGGTGCTAAGCATCCCCTAGTACCCTCACAGTTTGTCTTGGGGTGTGATCCTAAAGTTTATTAAAGTAAATAAATATTTATTTAAGTACTATATTTGAAATGTAATTACTGCCACCATGATCACTACAAATGTTCTCTGTTAAATAAAATACTGTTTATGCCATAAACAGCATCATTAATTCTACCAGGTAAATGACACTGACTTTTGTGAAAAATAATCTGACATGTTTTGGCTTCATTTAAATGCTCATGCTGCAGTACTACACCAAACTAAAAAATTGTGTGGACTGTCGCTGATTAGTGAATGAAAAATAGGGATTTGTGGTGCAATCCTTAGTGTCACAACTCTTTAGTAAATTCACCCCTCAGTATTTTAAAAAGCTGATGGGATGATTCCAGTCTGATAGCCTAGCTGTAACGATGGGCTGAGTCCTAATGCAAGTGCAGTGGATGGTGTTTGAGGAATGGGCAGGTTTCTGTACTAACAGTCTTTGGCAGCCTGCCAATAGAGCTCTGGCAGCAGAGATGAAGGCTCGGCTTCAGCACAAAGAGGCAAAAGAAGCACATAAACCTTCAGTGAAGGGGGAGAGATGGTAAAAAAAAGGCAAGAGAGTAGAGAGGGAAGAAAATGACAGAGATGAGATGAAAAGAAAGCAAGCTGAGAACTGGGTGAGGAGAGAAACATTGGGAATTCAAGAAAAAGAGAAAGAAATGAGAAGAGTACTGGGGTCATATGGAAAGGGAGAAAGAAAAGGAGGAGGAGTGGAAAACAGGAAAAACTGTCAGGAGGTAGCTAATGTGGTAGAATCATGGGAAACAGAATGGAGCTCTAGCTACATGGGATTGAAGAACAATAGGAAGAACAATACGATGTCTTTGCACTTTGCTCCTTCAATCAGGCTTTGTCGCTAAAAAAGCACTATATCAATTGAGGTTTTGGATAGCGCACTTTCAAAGAGGGAAGAAAACCAACAAACACTTTCTACACACAAAACTAGGTTACCCACAGAATTGTCAGGTGGTGTGACAATAGCGTTCCAGACTATATCTAGGTCATGCTAGAGAGACGCATTTGCTGTAGGTGTGAGGAACAATCAGGTTAATTATGAATAAAATTAATTATAATTCCTCATTGGGTACATCAAGGACCTGTTGCAAATGATCAATTGTTCTCATTTTTTCTTAAACTTAAGTGTGTCAATGTTTTGTTAAATACTTCTACTATTATAAGACTTTTTGTCTTTTCACTAGTTCCCACTACCTCTGTGATAAAATAGGTTGTTAGCTAGGGTTAACAGATGCTCGGAGCCCAGCCTGGTTCCCGCGTGCCCCCCGGAGGAAGTGGAGAACTTGGCAAAACAAGGGACCCTTCGCGAGGGTGGCGGAAGGGTTTAACCCTCTAAGAGGCTATGGTTAACAGATGCTCGGAGCCCAGTGCGGACAGTGCCAAACAAGCCACCCAAAAAAGCCTGAGATGAGCTGGACACGGGGCTAGCAGTTAAGGGAGGCGTCCGCCCCTGCCGAAGGACCTCTGGCAAGAAATGAAGAGAACCTTCCGTTGGGGTCGGGTGAGAGAAAGACGACCATCTCCAACGGGACCCTTGACCTTTGGGAACCAACTTTGTGGTCCCCGGACCGCAACGGAGGGGATGGGGGCTGGTGCCCTAGGGAGAGAACTGGGGTTAAGGGGAGTGGGGTATGCGGGGGAAGACTAGGGGAGGTGAAGGCGTGAAGTGTGGCAGGGCCGGAGGGAGGCCAGGCAGCAGAAATATGGCTGGAGAGGACTGTGGGAGGCAGTGCAGGCCATAGAGAGGCCGGGCGGCGGGCAAAATGGCCAGGGAGCGCTTCGAGTTTAATCAACTCGAAATTGCGGCTTATGGGAACCTCAGCGAGTCTCTAGAAGTGCCGCGTGAGCACAGCTCCTGCTTCTCTGCTCAGCATGCGCATGCCTCTCTCAGCGTGTGTTCATTTCAGCTGCTGGGAGGAGCAGAACATTTGGTTAAAATAGATATGTTACTTATATGGTCTTATATTGTCTCATGCAACTATAGGCTAAATCATGTAATAATCATGCCTATCTTAAGTAAATTAGGTTTATATCAGGTAACGGCTTGTTTAAATCAGGATTTTTGTCCAGATAAACATCTTTGAAAGGCAGAGCTGGTTTAAGAAGGCATAGAAAATATTGGGTTAATTTCAGTCACTACTTTATATTCATTCCATTTTTAGTGACAGCAGAAACCATTAAAAGTATCAGTAAAACTGTTGTATTAAGAAATTTGGGTGCATATCATTACATAATGTGACCACAGAGAAATGAGAAACATGAAGCACTGACTTATGAATATGCAAATTGACGTTTGACATCATCTAGCTTAATGAGAGGGCAGTGTGCTTCACGCTTCTGAATGATAACAATGCAACAGCATAACGCTGGACAACAATACGAGCGCTATCGATTGCCTACCACGGTCCAGCTTCTGGTATTGCTGGAGTGCCTTCGCCTCGATGGTTAAGTCGCAAAATCTTTTGTTATCCCAAACCAAGGTAAGGCAGCTTGTGTTAACATTAGTACAGTTGCCTCGTAACTTGATAGAAAGAATTGCCATTGAAATTAGACCACTGATTTGAATACCGGTTAGGGCTGAAATGCTACCAGTAACGTATTAGAGCCTGGACATGCGAGCTAGGCTTAAGGCTGTAAGAAATGCTATAGCAGGAGACCGCGAGAGCATTTGGGCCGAAGCAGAAAGCAAGCTAAGTTTAGAGGCTTCATCTGTTACTTCAAAAAAGTTTCTAAAACTAAAGTGTGTCATTGTTTTATGTTAGAATACTCAAAACAGTACTATATTTGACCAGCCTGACATAGCAACACTGCCTCCACCAATGGGGTATTGTTGTTTTTTTCCAACCAATGGCAGATTAGCAGAGTGTTTTGGAAGCCCATTCGTAAAATAGCAATTGCCATTTTATTTGCCATTGAAAAAAATGACACAATTCACTCTTAAGGACTTGAGAATTTTTCTACTACTTTGTACTAAGAATAAAAATTGCCAAAGTGTTAAGTGAAGACAATATAGTTTTACAACAAACACTATAGCTTGCAAATGTTAGTTCAAGGCAGAAAGAAAAATTAACATACACCACATAGTTACTTTGCCACCTTCAGTCAAACTGATCACTAGAAAGATATTCAGCAAGGATTATCCAGCACTCACTAAACTCTGGTAAGTACACATTTCCACCATTTACATTCAAATCTACATCCATGTATGGTTATGCTAAAATGTGGATGTCAAGACAGCTGATATCTTTTGCTCTGCCGCAGTGTCAGTCAGTGTAAGTATAATAAGTGCACCCTCTTCACCCCTCCTCCTCCCCATCCTTCAGCTTGTGTTACTCTCAGCTTCCAGAAACACAAACATGATTGACATGTACACTGTAGCACGGCATGAATGATGTTCACCTGCGTTGTCCAGCCTGCCAAAAATTCACAAGGAAAAACGAAAAGGTCAGTGATCTAGCAGTGATCTATAGGACGGGTGTTTGCCGGCTAGGCAAAATAAGTCTCTTGGACGAGGAATGATGTGGAAACCAGGATCACCAAGCCATGAAACTCTCTGATTCAAGCTTTATCCCTGCTGTTTGTTTTCCCTGATGCCTTTAGACAGCTCAGAGATAACAGCAGCTCCAGACACAACAGAATCAGATGGCTCAGAGGAAGAATGGCCTGCAAGCTTATTTTGAAGCAAACTGTTCCTCCTCAATACATTAAGTACATGTCCAGAGGAAAGAAAAAATATTAGTGCTGGCAAATGATTAATCGCGATTAATCGCATCCAAAATAAAAGTTTTTCTTTACATAGTTGTATGTACTGTGTATATTTATTAAGTATATAAAAATACAAACACATGCATATATATATTTAATGAAAATATGTTATGTTTATATATTAAATATATTTAGATATAATTTCAAATATAAGAAAATAA
>JAUYWG010000038.1:13630572-13647380 GCA_034779775.1 Enteromius afrohamiltoni
GTGTGTTCCTGGTGTTTAAAATAAACATAATAAATAAACACAGCATCAACACATATATTATGTAAAGAAAAACATTTATTTTGGATGCGATTAATCGTGATTAATCATTTGACAGCACTAAAAAATATACAGTTAATGAGATCTAGTATATGTTAATTGTTTGTCTCACAAAATGACATTAACTGGAGAACAATGGACAATTGATTAAGTCTCCTGCAGTCTCTTTACAGTTTGTTTTAGCATGTTGTGGTGCAATCCTTGTTACCCTTTCAGTCAAATCACTTCGACGTTACATATGGGAACATGCCAGAGAGACCAACTGCCTTTGAGCTTTATACAAAAGGCCAATGAAATTGGCGTGCACTTGATTCTGCTCAGGTGCACCTCATTACTGTGTGAGTATAAGAGGGCACAAACAGAGTGCACATGCAGCTTTTTGCTTCAGAGCCTTCGCGTTTTGAAGCTGGAGATCCCCTTGGCTTTTTTGAAAGTGACAGTGTGATCTGCAATAAGAATTCCTGCTATCCTGCTCTCTCGACTGACAGCGTATTCCTGGGCAGCTGTCAGTGGATCCTGCGGGCTGGTAGTCTTTCTTAAGACTTGTGTACCAGTCATCTGCATTTCCAGTGAGCATAGACCTAGGTCTTCCTTGGGCAACCTGGAAAAAGAGCTGACTTTCTTGCACATTTTTGTGAAACATTCTGTAGTGGGATGTTGATCCCGCCGTGTGCTTCTGGGTGTGGAAGTTTCCTTACCTCTTGTGACAGTCATGATCGCTGCTTAACGTGCCTGGGCAGAGAGCATGCTGAGGCAGCGCTTGTGCATAATAAATGTGTTCATTGCAAGCGTTTGACCATGGCTACGTTACGGGTCTGTCTCTCGTTCACGTTCTTTGTGTTCTTCCTGTAGTAAGTTGTTGGACCGTAGCAAATTCATGGCTGATATGCCAAGGCACCTTGGGGACCTGCAGGTGACTGTGAGGAATGCTCCGTCCGGGGTAACACCTGCGCGGACTTCCCCGGCACTGTGTGGTTCCATGGTGCCTCCTGAGGAGAAATTCCAAGCTCTGTAATAGAGCCGAGTGCGTCCTCTGCCGTCACCCGAGAGGCTGAGAGGTCTTCTGCAGCGTCAGAGGCTAGTACTGTTCTGGATTGGTGTTGCAGCACTGAGCTGTCAGTGATGCTACTCCGCTCCGCAGCAGGAATCGGCTTGGAGGTGCCCCATGTAGCCGACTCTTTGCGGCCAGACGATTGGTTTTTGGGGTCAGAGTGCCTTTCTTCCCTGAGGTGCACGAGGAGCTGTCCAAGTCATAGCGAGCCCCTTACTCGTCACACTTGCGCCCAGGCTCCTCGACCCTCACCACACTGAATGGCGGTGCAGCCAGGGGGTACGAGGCGGTTCCCCAGGTGGAGCACGCTGTGGCGGTGCACTTTTGCCCACACGGTGCCTCTTTCGGCTCCCATCCAAGGCGTGTAAGCTTTTGTCTGCTTTGAAGGAGCAGCATGAGTGTGGCCCTAACCAAGCAGCTATGCAGGAACTCCCCCGCGGCAACCAGTTATCCTGCTCCGACTCCCAGCGAAACACACAATGCTCGTCTGGCCACCCAGAGGAACAGACAGAGGGGTCGTCGAGCTGGAAGTGGGTGCGGGGCGCCGCCGTCTCAGGGACCGGCCAGGAACATTCGGAGGGGCGGGAAACGTCAGACAGGCAACCTGAAGGTGATGAGATCTGCTCTTCAGGGGACAACGACGACATCTGCGTTCCCACTCCCGGAGGAGGGCCGGGAGCTTCTGTGCATTCAGCTACCCACAATTTCACAGAAAGACCAATTTCTCAAACATCCGGGCTCAGTGCCCGAAGGTCTCAATTAAACCAAAACCTTTTTGTCTCCTTAGATGCGGACCCACAACTGTGTAGCCAGCGCGGGATCCAGGGAGGCAGGTAAGCGCTGCTCAGAGCAGCCTGACTTTTCTCCAGGACGTTTATCCTTCTGGGATCAGTCCCTGCCCCGGTCCCCCTATAGGCTGCCCCACTAGAGCACGGTGGTCAAAGTTCCCTTGATTCCCCTGTTGATGTGGCTCCCCAGCCCCTCGCGGTGGTTTATACCGATGGTACACCTTGGCTATGCAGTACAATTTACCAGGCGCCTGTCTAGGTTCCGCGGCATCCGCTACACCTATGTCCATGCAGAGAGCGAAGCTGCTGTCCTGCATGCGGAGACTGCTGTTCTGCTGGCGAAGGAAGCAATTGAGCCAGTCCCTCCAGCCAAGAAGTCAGGGTTTTACAGTCCTTACTTCATCGTGCCCAAGAAGAGTGGTGGGCTGAGACCCATCCTGGATCTGAGAGCTTTGAATCGGTCTCTACTCAGGATGCCATTCAAAATGCTCACTCCGAAGTTCATAGTGACATGCATTTGGAGCCAGGATTGGTTCGCAGCCATCGACCTGAAGGACGCGTACTATCATGTTTCGATTCTGCCTCGCCAGAGGGTGCCCTCTCCCCACTGCGGCAGATGGGCATCCGCATCCTCAACTATCTCGACGACTAGCTGATAATAGCTCATTCGAAGGAGTTGTTGTGCATGCACAGGGCCACGATTCTGAGGTCGTGCTGACGCCGGCTCGGCTTTTCAGCCAAAACCTGCATGTGCACTCCGCTCGTGCCCTCTTATACTCACAGAGTAATCAGGTGCACCTGAGCGCAATCAAGTGCACACCAATTTCATTGGCTTTTTGTTTTAAGTTCAAAGGCAATTGGTCTCTCTGCCGAGTTCCCATATGTAACATCTCTGTTCCCTCCTTCAGGGAACGTGGGTTACATTCGTGACCTAGACGTTACTTTTTTATATTTATACTCTCGCTGAGAGTTTTTAACAGAAATTTATCAGGTTTAAAATATGCAGACTTTTCATTTGGTTATGCATATTACTACTCGCATACCAGTCAACAAAACTAGAAGACAAAATGCACAAGCAAATTTAAAACATGTAAAAATGTTTTTCCCACTCTTATTTGTTAGGACTATTCTCTTCAGACCGAAGAACAAAACATCTTGCTATTCTTGTATTGCCACTTAGTGTAGCTGCAAGCTATTTTAAATAATGTATTGTCTGAGCTTGAGGGTGGACATTCAAAGTATTGCTGATCATTCACAGCAACCCTATTAAGCATTTGCTTCCAGCTACACTTTGTCCAGTCAAATACACTTTCATTAGCAAGCCTCTTGTTTTTCTAGTGAGAATATTTATGTTTACATATGAAATATATTTTGAATTACTTGTGTTTCTTTTTTTCCATTCGGAAAGCATGGAAGAAGGATTTATATGTTTATAAAGTGTGTGTTTAGCAGTGTTAGGTTTTGTTTAAAAAGTAGTAAAATGCTAAATCTATTATGGCACTGAAACATCTGACAGTGTGAATCTTGTGAAAAGCATCACTTTAACAAACATGATAAAAGATGATCTTCTTATTCTAATAATTACAGGGTGCATTTTAGTGATGTGTTGCAGAACATCCCTGTAATAGGGTTAGATAAGAGTAAATATATAGAACAGCTATATGCTTTACTTTAGTATTGTATTTATTTTAAAAAGCTGACAACAAAAACTGGTCAATATTGCTCTGTTTGAGAAAAAAAAGCTGTCAGATATAAGGGAACTCCTTGGTATGCAGCAATTAACAAACCAAAAAATATCTGGGTACAAATAACAGGAGGGATCAAGCAACAGAAAGATATATATGGGAGATAGGAACAGTCCAAGACTTGAAGATGAAACAAAAGTGTTAATTAAAACCTGAAAAAAAAAAAAATAATCCAAAGAACCCTTAGAACCATTACAAACAAACACTCAAGATTATTACAAAATGAATCTTTCACCAACAATTTTTATCTATAAGATGAGAGTGCACAATGGAACAGAAATCTGACCTGTAAAATCAGGGTATCATCAGAAGAAATGTGCAAAGTAACATTTTGGTTACTTTCAGTATACAGTATCTATTTGATATTTACACTGGACTCACATGTGTCACATGATCCTTCTGAAATCCTTGTAATATGTTTTTCCAAGAATATTTGATAGATATTTTTAGAGAAATGTGATAGACTAATGGTGTGTTCACACCAAATGTGAAGTGAATATGCACAAAGCGTCACTCTCTCTCCAGATTATTCGGAGGGAGGAAGGAGGGAACAAAGACGTTACATCATTGACTGATGGTCATGGAACGTAACATCATAGTGACTGACTGAAAGTGAACTACAAACCTGTTGTGAAAGACTTAAATATAATGAAATTGCAAACTGCGACAAGTCTGGGATCACAGGGGGGTTGGGGTGCTGGCCGCAGGCAAGGGGTGCAGCCTGCAACTCAGGGACTGGCCAAGACAATGGAAACCCATTGAACCCATGATGGAGGTTGCTCTTCGGGGGACGAAGACATCTCAGTCACCACTCCTGAGATGGTAGGGCTCCCCAAAGCAGTCAGACTTTTCTCCAGGACGTTTATCCTTCTGGGATCATTCCATCGTTTCCGCCTAGCCTGCCCTACAGCAAGCACCGTGGTCAACATTCCCTTGAATCCCTTAGCGACCCTGCTGGCAGGCTGGTTATAGCTTCAACATACTGCCCGCCTCACCAATGAGCACATGCAGGCAGTGCTGAAGTGCTTGAACTTAAGGTACAGGACAGCGGTCTCTCTCAAACTTTTCAGAGGCTCCTGGGGCATATGGTAGCCTTGGTAACACCACTGGGCTTGCTTCATATGAGACCGCTTCAGCATGATCGAGTCCCAAGATGGGCATGGCACCGTGGCACTCTCCGGATT
This sequence comes from Enteromius afrohamiltoni, assembly GCA_034779775.1. Lineage (NCBI taxonomy): Eukaryota > Metazoa > Chordata > Actinopteri > Cypriniformes > Cyprinidae > Enteromius > Enteromius afrohamiltoni. Next base: position 13,635,398 of record JAUYWG010000038.1, read on the forward strand.
GGCATTTCCCGGAGTGTCGCCGCCTGTTCAGCCTGTGGTCAGACCCTGCCTTTCTATGGGCCGGAGCCCCTATCAGGTGGGTCAAAATGGATGCCTCTTCCACGGACTGGGGTGCTGTATGCAACTGGCAAGCAGCCTCGGGTCCCTGGACAGGTGTCTGATTCTTTCCTGCAGGAGGAGTTGGAGCGCAGGCTGTCCCCTTCAAGTCTCAAGTGTATGTGGTTGCTATCGCAGCATATCAAGATGCAGTGGAGGGTACGTCCCTCAGGAAGCATCAACTGATCGCGAGGTTCCTTAGAGGTGCACGTCGGGTTAACCCCATCGAGACAGCACCTCATATTCTCTAGGGGCCTTGCCGCCGCCCTGCGTGGCCTGCGGCGGGTCCCATTCGAGCCACTTGTGTCAGTGAATTTGAAATATCTTACACTGAAAGCAGCGCTACTCACAACGTTGGCCTTGATCAAGAGGATAGGGGACCTACAAGCCTTCTCTGTCGACAAAGAAAATGCTAAAAAAAAAAAGGGAATGCTAGAATGTCTAGGTTACGAACGCAACCCACGTTCTCTGAAGGAGGGAACAGAGACGTTACACGTTAGACGTTTTGTATCACGACTCTGGGGTTGCCCTGGAGCCGGCTCAGATCCTCAGCAAAAACCTACAGGTGCACTGCATTCGTGCCCTCTTGTACTCATGTAGTGATGAGGTGCACCTGAATGCAATCTGTGCACGCCAATATTCATTGGCCCTTTGTTTAAAGCTCAAAGGCAATTGGTCTCTCTGGCGAGTTCCCATATGTACCGTCTCCGTTCCCTCCTTCAGGGAACATGGGTTATGTTCATAACTTTTTTACATTTTTACATTTTTTTACATTTCAGACATTTTTTAAACAAACACAAACAAACAAATCAATAAAGATAAACTGAAGACTGGAGTTATGGCTGCTAAAAAAATCAGCTTTGCCATTACAGGAATAAATTACATTTTAAACTGTAATATTACTTAACAATATTACTGTTTTTGAACAAATAATCATAGTAGAAAGTTAAAGTCTTTCTAAAACATTACAAAATATAAATTGTTCCACATTTTTCATCCATAGCATAGGGCTATATTCTTTCTGGCAGATTATTATTAGTAGTTCTGCTTTGCATTAATGTTACTAACACAGCAGAACACATTCTTGTGATTTTTTTTTTTTTTTTTTTTTTTCATGTGTGAAAGATTTACTTTTAAGTTTGCAAGGCTAAACTTATTTGTTCCAAGAAGTCTATAATCAGAAGCATCTGTGATCAATGGAAACTTCATTACTCCTCCATGTATTCACCTTTATTTTTAACACAAAACACACATATTAATTACAAATCTCCACACTTTTAGCGCATATGTCACTGAGACATCTATGCCATACGTGCACTCGTTATCTATATGGTAAGACGTTATTCTTAGGAATGTTTTATGAGGATTATAATTTAGAGATTATTTGAATACTGTTTTTTTTTAATGAGGTGTTTGTACTCAAATATGAAATGAAACTGTACCTGATCCTTTTACACAGATGACTCGGATGCATTTGTAAAGCATTATCTATTGCACACAGTACAAATCACAGGAAAAATTAATAGCATGGTCCATCTCCAATTAATATTTTCTGTCCTGTCAAGGGTTTTATCATTTGTTTTCCTGGTATTCCACTGCGTTAGTGGGTTTTAATGTGTGTGGGCTGTGGCTTTAGGAATGGGATCACAATCTGGATCTCAGATGAGTTGGGCTTTCCCATAGTGCTGGATCATTGAGCTCTATGGGAAGGCCACCCAGATTGTAAGAGAGCTGTGGTGAGAAATAAGAGTTGTTGGTGTACTGCTAATGTTTAAATAATGATATTAATAATAAACTATTGTTTATGTTAATATGACAAGTATGTCAAGACCGAGCCTCCGATTCACTGTGGAAATCACTTATGAAGCACTTCAATGCTTGGGTTCATACAAATGAAGCTCTGGGAATCTAATTTCAGCACAGAAACACACTTCAACCAAAAATCTATGTTACTGTGGGAGAAAATAATGTGAAGAACATGGTCTTTATCCATCAGGCTCTCAATTATAAGACTGAGGAAAAGGTGTTTCCCTATGAACGGGGAATTGGCTATCATTTTGTGAATAAAGTAGACACCATATCAAATCAAGCCTCGGAAAAGACTATGAATCCAACTTTTTTAGAGTATTTTACTCCACCAATAAATACTAAATAAATGACTAACTTTTGTGTGCTGTTTTTAATTAGCAGAGGTTCTTCTCCCCACCTCGTTTTTTTTTTTTTTTTTTTTTTTTTTTTGAAAGGTTAAATAAAGTTCACTGCAAAAAAAAAAAAGTTCTCTAAGGTAACTTAAATGTACTTCACACAGAAATATAGAAACATATTTTATTCAACTAAAAAGTTCTTTAATATGGCAAAAGTCATTTGAAATACATTATGATACAAAATATATTATTTAAAAAAAGCTGGATAAGAATTCTTTAAGGCCGAAGTGTCATTTTTGTCTCACTTGGGTTATCAAAGAAAAAAAAAATCCCATCAAATGGTGTGACAGATAAGAAATATAAAAATATTCTTAAAAAGAGTTGATTTATATAAGTGACAAAATATTATATGTTAATTGCAAAACATACAAATGTTTAAGTAGTTCAAGAACATAGGGATACATACTTCATGGGAGCAGATGGGTGCTACAGAGTGCTTTTGACACTGGTAGAGAATTTAACTGCAGAATCATAAAAGACATTTAAGAAAATTGACAAAATAAGCAACAATGCAGCCTGACTGTTAAAAAAAAATAAAAAACACATAAACAATACCATTCATATCGTTAAAAATCAGTTCCCCTATGGAGAAAGTGAATGCGATTTTTACTTCTGGAATGAAAATGTTGCTTGCTTGCATGCATACATACATAAATGCATACCTGCATAGATACATAAATGCATACATACCTGTAAAGATAAATACAAACATAAATACTTTAAGTGGTCAAACCAACAGAGAGTACAGTCTCAGACTCAGTGTTTTGGTGTCGTTTTGATCAAGAAGCAAGCTAAAACCAGCTAGCTTTTTCAGCCGGATTAAGCAGATTTCCTAGCCTGGCCAACCTGGCATTCAGCTGGTTTACTAGAATGACCAGCTGACAAGTGACCAAGTGTCTTACATAAGAAATCCTGTTCAAGTAAATCCATTTAAAACGTACATATAGTTTTATAGTTGTTTCTGCTAATTAGACATATTTTTGCATAGCAAAAAATGAGATACTTCGCCTTTAAAGAATGTCTAGCTATAATGGTAACCTTTGAGTTTCCAGAACAGCCAGTGAAAAGTACACAGAGTGACACAGACAGACAGAAACACACACACACACACACACACACACACAACCCTTCTCCCTCTGTGTCCCTCACGGTGATGCCTACAGGCATGATCCTATTTATTACTGGAGCAGAGGGAGCAGTTTTTGTCTGGCTCTGAGGGGGTGATGATGTAGAGGCTGAGAGCTGTGTGAGGACAAACTCTCACCGACATACCTGCATATCTCCACTCCGTATTCTCTCAGTCACAATCAAAATGTGAATCCGGGTAAACATTCCCACACATTCTGGCATATGTGCATCTGAAAACCAACAGTAATGCATAAGGAACAGTATAAATACAATACTGGCACAATTTAGGCTATTAAAAAGACTGAAGAAATTAAATGAAGAGAATAAAGAGATGCTTTGGTTGCAGCCGTTCCCATCTGTTTAACTTAAACTTCAAAGTAAAGAACTCACAGCATGAATTTACAGAGCTTGTTGTTTGTATTTGTGTGGGATTAGCCAATATTGTTTTAATGCTTCTAAAACTGAGAGGTGGCAAAATCTGGTTTTATCTCAACATCAACTGCAAACTGTATAAAAACATATTCACTTGCATATTCCCTACAGACAAGCTCCCATATTTCTTTTAAACCCACCAGGCAGCCAAGAAAACAAGCCACACAAGCTCCTGTCAATACTTAATCAAATACACATCAAGTCCAAAAACCTTGCACAAATCAATCACCGTAACAGCTGGAATATTTCATAAGAAGCCGAAGATTGCTTATTGATCAAAGTACAAATTATATCACCCCAAAAGACTTCTTGCTAAGACATAAAAGTGCTGGCATCTTTTGAGTATTAGCCAAAGCGTAGTCAAGCCCACTCAAGATGCCCCTGCTTGAAAGCTTTTTAACCTTGCTTTATTATCACCTCTTATATGCATTTCTTTAAAAGAAAATACATTTATTTTCGACACCAGCGTTTGCAATGCCATGCGATACACTGTATCCCACAGATCTGGCCTGTACTGAATTTGATTAACTTTCTGCAAATGCAAGCTTCAGTCATTAAGAAACAAAGCTAAAAATTCAGTTCTGCATGCTAAAGTTATTTAGATTTAATAACCTTGACAGAAACAGAACAAAGCTCTCATTAATTGTTTGTGCATAACAGCACAGAACAGAGAATCTGTGTAGTGCTGTTTAAAAAAAAACCTTGGGAGAATCCAGGCTTAGCTGGGGGCCGTTCTCCTCTGGCCAGATGCCCAGCACCTAATTTCCAGTTAAATTTTAAGCGCTTATCAGGTTGACGTCAGGTGACGTCATTTGATTATGTGCATCTGAAGGCTGGAAACATCCTCAGGTATTTTTGTCTTCAAGGACCTCACTGTGTGAAAAAAAACTAAGCAGAAAGCGAAAGTGAAACATGTTACTTACTGATGGCAAAGTTTGAAAGGAGATGTTTGCCTTTGTGTGAAATACTTCTCTCTGATGACGATCGCCACACATTGTGCTTTGAGTTTTTGGGGGAAGAGAACGGTATCTTCTGAGTGCCACCTCAGAGCACTCCTATTGTGAAGAGCGAGCTTACGAGTAGTTACTCAAGGTGGTAATTCGGGCAGTCGAACATTTTCACCTTGACTGGCCGCAGGAGCAAGAGACAGGTTTCTGTCATGTAGCTGAGAGGAAGTGGCCTCAGAGACGGTCTCTCCCCTTCTTTGGTGACCTCTATGATGAGGCGACTCATTCACTGTCCTTATTCGCCGTGCTTCACAGTCTGCCTCAAAGAGACCGGACTTGAGGAGCATCATCTCCTCCAAAAAGAAGGACTGTGGGGGTGGCCCTGGGAGGGGCATGTACGATTCCTATAGAGAATAAAGACTCCTTCCTGTCACCCTCAGGGGGCCATTTTTCAATCCCCGCTGCCACTGGTGTTTCGGGGAATAGCGGTCTCCAGTAAAATGTTAAATGTTCGGTCACCTCCTGCCACGTTTCAGGATGCCGAACATCTAACATCCCCCCATCTAGCTGACGTGTCAAAGCTTGTGCCTCTTTCAGAGAAACTGGCAGCATGGAAGCTACTGCCTATTATATCTCCTTGGGCACAAAGGACTGTAGAGAGAGGCTACAGGATTCAGTTTGTACATCGCCCTCCGCGTTTCAATGCCATGGTCTCCACTTTCATTGAAACCGGAAAGAGCGCATTTGTTGACACAAGAATTGAAGACTTTGCTGAAAAAAGGAGCCATAAAACCTGTTCCCCTGCCAGAGAGTCAGGCTATTACAGTCAGTATTTCTTGGTTCCCAAAAAGGACGGGGGGTTGCGTCCAATTTTTGATCTTCACAGGTTGAACCGCTATCTCAAAATAACTAAAATAAAAAAAAAAAAACTTACCAGTTTTGGGTCCTTCCACCATTTAGCCTAGTTCTGTCACCTCGCACATATGCAAAATGCTTGGATGCAGCTCTGGCTCTTCTACGACTCCAGGGCATCCGTATTTTGAATTACATAGACGACTGGCTGATTTTGGCTCAGCCTCAGGAGCTAGCGCTTCGACATCGGGATGTCATCCTAGCTCATCTCGAACCTCTAGGGTTGAGACTCAACACCAAGAAAAGCAGTCTCTTTTCTGCTCAGAGGTCAACATATTTGGGGGTCATATGGGATTCGATCGCAATGCAGGCACAACTGTCTCCTGTAGGTGTGGTATTTATTCTCAACACCCTAATGAAAATCAAGCTAGGCCAGAAAGTGACTGTTCATTACTTTCAGAGAGTTCTATTTCTCATGGCAGCTGCATCCACAGTGATACTGCCTCCTGCAAATGAGGCTGTTTCAGGTGTGGCTCAGAGCAAGGGGATTTTATCCAAGGGCCAATCTCCAGAGGCAAATAAGGGTTACGCGCCAGGGGCTTTGCACCCTTTCTATGTGGTAATCGGCAATGGCTTCCCGAGACTCCTGATCCACCATGGCCTCCCGTGGCTCCAGACCCTCCATGGCTTCCCGGGACTCCTGATCCACCCTGGAGGCAACCTGTGACATTGCTCCTTTCCGGCCTCCAGGGCGACCACCATCCTTCCCCTGTTGTATATAATTTTGTTTGTTGGTGCTATTTACGGCGCAAGTTTGTGCCTTTCCGGGAGGGGGCGGTAAATGTTACGTTCTGTCTGTTTTAGCATTGTTTTCATGTTTTTCTGTTTTGGTTTTGTTTTTAGTTTCCACGTGTTTTTCCTTATTTGGTATTTCCTGTCACTAATGTAATCATTCGTTAATTTGTTCCTACCTATGTGTTTTATCTGTTTTTAGTTAATTCATTAGTTTGTTGTGCACTTATACTCTGTCGTTTCAGTTTGTCAGTCAATGTTGAATGTTACACTCCTTGTCTGTGTTTAGATCTTCTGTTTTTGTTATTAAAAGTATTATTATTTGGACTCTACAATCCCTGTGTTCTCCTTTCTCCATCCCTGCACAACATGTAACAATAACAGTTTTTAGGGGGCATTTCATGCACTTGAGTTACCAAAAACACTGGTTTAGTCTTTATTCTTTTGCAAGTTTCCATGAAAAAGTTTTAGCTTTCATCTTCCTTTTACACCCTGAAGAAAATATCACAGGTTCATCAAATTTGTGAAAAATTACTCAACATCAATTTAGTCTGCTTTGATGAAACTCAGCTAGACTGTTTCTTCGATGTAACTGCATGGCATCCTTGTCACCTGACCTGAATACAGTGTGCTGATTCACCAAAATTGATTCTTATGATTCTAAATTGACTTAGAATGTAATAATAATTGCTTGCAATAAATCTAATGAAATGCTGGAGTCATCTGCCATGAAATAAAGTCTGGTGGCTGTTGCATTCTCAAATGTGCACTAAACTCACAGTAAATGCATAAACGAGTTCACTGCATTTATTCACTGTGAACAGAGCCATTCTGAAGGACAGAACACTGGAATCATGAGCTTGTGCTTTCAGTTTTAGTTAATTTGACAGATACTGTGTCACTTTTATTTTAGAGTAAGAAGTTTAAATATATTTTAAAAACAATACTTTTTGCCAAGAAGACCTATAATTTAATATTATCATGTGACCACTATAATATCAAGATAGTTTTGCTATGGCAGTATCATGATATTAATAATATTGTTACATGTAGAAAATATCCAATCAAACGTGCAATGCAGCAAATAATATGTATATATATATATATTCAATTTTATTACTTTTTTACCTGCAGTTCAGCACTACATGTTCTTGGCTGCTTATTTTCTATTTTAAAAATGTAGTAAAATAAATAAACAAGAGCGATGAAATCAAACACTATGAAATGTGAACAAAGAGAGATTGCTTGCAGATTCTTGTTACTGAAATCTTGCCCGGTCAACAGTACACAGATGAATGTTTAAATAATATTAATAATGTTTATCATGGCATTGCATTGTTTACTGTTCTAAACAGGAGGACTGTTTAGGCTTGCATAAGTGAGAATGAGATGAGCCGGATGAGTGGAAAAGTAAACACAAAAGGAATCCAAGGATCTTTCAGTGACGACATGAACAATGCAATACGTGGCATATCACATCAAAGGCTTACAGTCACTGGGTTCCAAGAAATTATTTGGGGCTTGTTAGCGTTATAACCAATATCAGTAATAATAAAAAATGCATGCTGATTCCCCTCTCCTCCTTTTCCAGCCTGACAATATCCACATGGTTCTCTGCCTGCCAATAGCTTGTCGTGACATGCCATTATAATAATTGGCCATTCGCTCTCCATCCCCGGTTGGCCTGCCAATCTGCCCATTGACACAGTGGGAGCATGGCAGCCCATCATTCCAGTAATGACAACACAGCAGAGATTCAAGCTGGATTTCACCAGTAATAATGAAGATGGTAATAGAGTTAACAGCCAGCGAGCCTCATCATCCCAGAGAGTTCACAGAAAAGGACTGTAACTAAGTTTAAAAAAATTCTAATTGACAGCAAAAATCTATATATATATGAATGTGGATGAGTTTAAATTAAATGTGAAATACTGTTAAAAAAGAATAAATGAAAACCCTCATGTTGTTCCAAATCTGCATGCCTTTTTGTTTTCTGTGGAACATGCAATAAGTTATTTTGAAGGATGTGTCAACTGTTTCGCAACAACACTGCATCACATTGACTTGCACTGTATGGACAACAAAACCTGGAGACATTTTTCAAAAGAGGCGAATAAATTGTGACAATATTTCTCATTTTAAGGGGAACTATCCCTTTAAGTCTTGAAGAGTGTAGGTGAAAAAGATGCCACAAAGTGTCTTCAGACATTAAACTGTTGTAAGTAAATAAATAATTAAACAAACAAATAAATAAATGAAAATCATAAAACAAAAAAAAAATATTACAAATTTACAGCTTTAAAAAAAACATGAAATATTTATGTATGACTTCAAAAAATCTAAAAGATATCAACTTAACCCAGTAGTCGTGTGTGATACATGTCAGAAGTTCAACACCAAAAAAAATCTTATCACTCTGAATGTGCAAATTTTTCGCTCAAAAGCACATCACTTGAAAACGTCTAAGGTTACGTAGGTAACCCACGTTACCTGAAGGTTTTCGATGAGGAGCCGAGCTGGCGTCAGTGCGACCCAGGGTCGTGGCAAGGGGATGTAATGTCTCCGTTCCCTCCTTCAGGGAACATGGGTTACCTACGTAACCTTAGATATTCCCTTTCAGTCGAGTCACTCCGACATTACATGGGAACAGACCCATGGGTGGACTGCCGTGAGAGCTGGTCGGCTGCACGGTTGAGTGTTCCTGGAGTATAAACGGCGCACAGTGACTTCAGTCACGTCTGACTCCACAGGAGCAGATGGCAGGTGAGTTGCGTTGATGTATTGATGTATGCAACGGCTGCAGTGTTGTCCGTGCAGACCAGCATGTGCCTGTGGCGCAGCATCAGTCAAAAGTGACGCAGGGCCAGAAGCACGGCTTATAATTTGAGGCAATTGATATGCCAAAGCTTTTGAGCACCTGTCCAGGGACCCGAGGCTGCCTGCTCGTTGCATACAGCACCCCAGCCCATGGAGGAGGTATCCGTGTAGACCACAAAATGCCTGGACACTTGACCTAGAGACACTCCGAGGAAGGCAAGGTCTTAACGCCAATCCGAAGTGTGCCACGGTGCCATGCCCATTACTTGGATCATGCAACCAATGCTGAAGCGGTCTCATATGAAGCAAGCCCAGCGGCGTTACTGTGGCTGCCATATGCCCTAGGAGCCTCTTAAAAGTTTTGAGAGGGACTGCTGTTTTGTGCCTGAATGAGTCCAAACATGTCAGCATGGCTTGCGTGCGCTCTCCCGTGAGGTCCAGCTCCATACCAAGATAAGAGATTCTCTGCACTGGGGAGAGTTTGCTTTTCTCTTGGTTGGGAGATGGTAGCGTCAAGAAAGCTAACTTTGTCAACATCGGCCAACTGCACCAGGTTTAGCCAGAGTGGCGCTCCTGAGCCACTACCGTGGACATCACCTGACACATGCGGGCACATGCGGTGACTTTCGTCTGCTGCGAACAGGTGTCAGCCTTGCCACCTGACTCTCCCTCTGGTGCTGCTGACAACATCTCAGCCTTTTGAGGTGTCCCAAAGGAGACGCTCAGACCGTTGGCTTTCGGGGGAGCACACTGCTCTGGAAGCACCACCACAGGACTATGGGGTGCGGCAAAAGTCCTGCCCAGGGCATTCTGCACAGTCACCGTGAGATCCCCCAGGGGATCGCCGGAGTGACTCAACTGAAGGGGAACATAGCATGTCACAATCAATGACAAAGCAGGTGAGAGCCAATAAGTGTTTGATTAAATAACACTGAATAAAGGCTAAAGATAAACACTGGTTTAAAAAAATAAAAATAAAAAATGACTTTTAAATGGTTTTAAAGTATAGTCTTGTTTAATATTATGTAATCCTTGGAAATTAGCTGGCTTTTTTAGCTATCTTTTTATATTTTATAAGTAAATATGTAATCTGACTTTATGTAAAAACATGCAAATACTCATGAGATTGTTGTTGTTTTTCTGAGAGTGTGTTAAAATAACGTAAACTTTTCAAATCTATTTTTTTGTAGATTTATTTATTTATTTAAGTGGCATGTAACTTTATAATGAGCGAGACACTCCGATGGTCATTATCTCTAAAGCTTTTCCGCTTTACACTGAGCCTAAAATCACCTCTTATTCAAGATAAATCCACTATAACACAACCCTTCAGTGCTTACAGTTTTAATAAACCCCTTTAGGATTTATTTTTTTGATAATGACAATGATAATGATTTGATAATGTACATACTGTAGGTACCATCCAGTAATTGAATCCGACCTCAACATTTCAGTTTATCATAATGCTTATGAAACAGGCATTATTATTTCTTTGTCCAGTACTGTTGGCTCTGAAAGCTCTAAATAGCAAGGTTGCACTGGCAGACTGTGCTAAAGATAATGCACACAGCTGTGAAATTGTTCTTGATGATCACAGTTCATTTGAGCCATGCATTTAGCTGCAAATACTTGCGAGTCCCATTATTATACCACTAACAATGTCTGAGATCATTTGGAGCATCAACAGGTATGCTTAGGGTGGACTGTATGAACTATAAAAATGTTTTCAAAGTACTGTGTTCCTGTGATGGTTTAACGTTACGGTGATAATTTTGCTAATTGCATTAGATTGTGTAGAATGTGACTAAAATGATGCAAAAGCCAAAGTGCCATTTGAAATTTTCTTCTAAACTGACCATTTTTATTAGACTCCTTTGTGAAGGTTGATTAATCTCACTTTAATGGCAATGAATAGGTTCTTTTTTAAGAACTAACATAAAATAAATATAAGAAACATAAGAACCTGAGAAGAAAAAAAAAAACTTCTTAAAAAAAAAAAAACTTTAGATGCCACTTAGGCTTTTTCATCTAAACTCTAAACATGCAAATATCAGGGGATTAAAATACAAATCCATATATGGGTTTTCACAAACAGCTTTTCTAAGAAGACCACACTATCCAATAAATCAACCACAAAAATAAAACTACGCAAGATCTGGATCTTGATATTTCAGTTATGGCCATTAATTGTATCTGCTTCTTTAAAATAGCGTTCCACTGGGTCAAAGTGCTAATTATTGCTTGGACTGATATTGCCCATATCTAAAAGTAAAATCAAATATACTCCCTTGAGAAGTAGACTGACCACTAAAACACAGGGCATTGACAATACGCATTTTAAGGAAAAGTTTTGCAGCTGTTCAGGTTTTGCCTGTTGGTCAATTAACCTGAGGTAATATAGATTTCTTTTCATGTTTTGTGCTTCCCTGACAGTGCTTTTCTCATTTCCACACTGATTTCAAAGTCATTTCCATTTGTAACAAAGGGCCAACATTCAGCACAGGGTTCATTCTTGCTGATAAAATCCCACTAACTCAATTTTATCAGTCCCATTAAGCCTGTCAGCAATTACAAAGCCTGCACATGGCTGCAACAAAGCCCACTAAGCTGTCATTCTTGGGGCTCTATTATCACTTTCTTTTTATCATTTAATTGCAGGAATTACCCAGACACTAGATTTGGTTACCTAATGTCTTTAGATACTGTATATATATA
>JAUYWG010000038.1:13669920-13687681 GCA_034779775.1 Enteromius afrohamiltoni
TACCCACATTGGCTGCTTGTGATTAATTGTTTGGGGTTTTTGTGTTGTTAGTACCAATAAAGGGTAATTCTCTTTAAAGGAAACATGATGGTCTGTACCATTAGAAATCAAACTGCTATGTACAAGAGCAAAACTGGATAAACATTCAAGGACAAAAAAATAAAAAAAATAAAATAACACACTGGAGCACAGTGGGTTGTGCATGATCATACTACATAATTAAAATTTTACATGTGTAATATCCCATTTTCTCTATATTCTTTTTGTTCTAGCAACACTGTGAAGTACCTTTTATTTTTAAGAGTGTAAGTAAAGGGTACACTATTGTGCACATACATAGTGTGCGTCTGTCTATGATTTAGTGTGCACTGTATAAGACATTCACTAAACTGCAAAGCACATACAGTACAAAGTAATTTCCTGTCTCTGTGTTCTCTCTTGTCAAGTATATATATATATATCTTAATATTGAACTTCACTTTATATTTTCTTTGGTACTGTTTTCATACAGATGCGGCACAGCCCCAATAATCCATGTAAACAAGCTGAAGACAGAGGAAGAGAGAAAGAGAATGTTGGACGCACCAGCCCAGCAACAGCACAGCTACTCGGGTGAGTGCCAATGTCTGCTGCTCTATAACATCCATAAGATTCCTTATCTGAGCCAAGACAGAAGTTTAACTACAAAGACATACACACACACACAATACACAAGCTTTTGCGTGCCAAACACAGCTTTTCGTGGCAAGTATAAACACACATGCACATCCAGGGCACAAAGTATGCCTTTTATATTAATAAAACTATTCAAAGGCACAAGAACACACACTGCTTAAGAATACCCACCATTTATAGCCAGCAAACAGATGTGTAGCGTTATAAAGAGCTGTGTGAACACAAATACCACATCACAAATCCAAGCTCTTGACTCCATCCACTGTGAACTGTATCTTGTTGTGGTTTTCTAGTGTTTTGCCACTCTATCTTTCTCTTACAGAGCATAGTGACAGCTCACAGACATGAAAGGGCCAGTCCCCATGCTACATCTTCCCACTTTCTTGCTCCCCCTCTTTCTGCAGGGTCTAGTTTCTAGAACCTTCTTTGAGTTTTATGTTATCTGCTCTCTGAAACATACTGCTGCACACTGGGGATTTGGCCTGGAGCCCCAAACATGAAAAACAAGGCTGTTGAGTTGTGTGTGTGTGTGTGTGTTTTGATGGAGAGAGGGGGTTAAAGAATATGTGTGCATTTATATGTGGTAGGCCGGAGGGTGACATTTGGTGACCATCATTATTAGTGTTGAAAACAGGTGTGCTGCGCAATCATTTGTAGAAACTGTAAAAGTTCAAATTACCTTTTTGGAATAAAGTCTTTTGTAACAATATAAATGCCTATTTTAAACATCAATGCAGAATAAAAATGAAAATATCTTACTGATCTCAAACTTTTGAATGGGACTGTGGTTTATGCAATACCCTGATGATTACTGTTATCGTTACCGATTACAGATTACTGATTACTGATTACCGTAATCGTTCAACAGTAGGGATGGGAAAGAGGGTCCACAAGTCAATGAACAAAAAAAAACAAACAAAAAAAACAAACAATCTGACAGATCAACTAGTTTATATAGATCTGACTACGAACTGTCAGAACACAAAACCTGCTCTATGATTTTCAAAGTAGCAGTTTTCTAATTAATTAAAAGTCTTTAATTTAAAGAATATTATTGATAATTTTGGTAGGCTATAGACATTTTAGTACTTGTGTCTTCAACATGCCCAGTCAAATTCAGTTCTAAAATGTTGAATAAAGTTTTTTTTAGAAGACGTGTGTGTCTAGTTCTTTAACGTTCTGGCTGGAAACAAGAAGAAGAAACAACTGACTTATCAGGGTCATCTTAATCCTTAAACGCATAAATGTTTCACCATTCATTGTTACAAATTCCAGTCTTTAGGGTTCTGGACCTATATATCCAGCACGGGTGGGTCTCTAACCCCAATTGCAAAAACTCCTTTCGAAACGTAGAGTTTAATCTGAGCACATGATTTTACAATCGCTTTTATCTTTCATCAGAGCGCACTCCCACAGTACATTCAGCATCTGCCTAATATGCCTGAGGTCTCTAGTGACCCTATACACTTTTTGTTTTAATCAGAAAGCAGAAATTATTTCATATTTTACTATTTGTTTGTCTTGTTACATTGTTTATAATGAATATATTGAGCAAAACTAAGAAAGTTGAATTCTAACTTTAAAACTGAAGTAGGAAGAGGGTAGAGAATGATGTACTGGGTCAAGGTATGCATTTAAAGGTTAACGGTAGATTTTTAAAAGTATGGGAAATTCATTGCATGGACTCTGAACATGACGTCCTTGAATGAATGATGTATTGCCTGTATGCCAGTCTGTTATCATAGGGACATTGACTTTACCTATACAGGATGCTGAGCGAAACGAACTGAGCTTCACATGATAATAAGATGACCTATGTAGTGGTCCATGGCCAATGAAAGCTGCTAGGGATTTAAAACTTGTTTTCATCATTCTTAAGGACTAGCTACGCATGACTGGGTGGACCCTAATGATACAGGATTTAGTACTGTACGTTTGTAGTTCCTTATTCAGTACCAGGCCATTACCATTTGATATCATCTCTGTATCACAGCACTACGCTTTTATCGTAGCTTTTTGTATCACTGTGAAAATGCTGTGTTTCCACACAGACACCAATAGAAATCAGCAGACGCTGGATCTTTTACATCAGGGTGAAGAATTAGGCAGCATCTTCTCTTGAAGCAGCTCAAACAGCATCTGAGCCAAACGACGGCACCGTACAGTCTCAAACACAGACTCACTAAACTGATTACAGGAAGAAAGACATTGCTGCCAGACGTCACAGACTCATTCAATTAGTACTGGAACGGATGTGTAGTATCTGTTCCGCCCCATCCTTCTGACACTTTGATTAATTCTTTGTAACTATAGTAAGCTACTTCTTTCTTTTAATTCAGCTATATTTAATGCCTGATAAACAGTGCTCATTCTGAAAATAAAATCTGACAATCAGCTTTTTACACAGCCTGTTGTAGATCCCATGGGCCTAAGAGAGAATTTAAAATCGGAGCTATTATATAATTACTGTGAAATGGTAGTTAGCCAGAATGGTTGTTAGCAGCCCATCATTATTTTTATCCCAGGCATGCTACTGTCGCGAGGAACCTTGCTTTACAAAGCAACCCTTTTAAGATTTAGCAAGAGAAATGTATGTTTATATTGTTCAGTTAATTAAAATTGTGAGAAAAACACTTAATTGAAAAGAAGAAAGCAGAGGAAGTCATGGAGAGCTACTTCTGAATGGCAGAAACTGAACATGGGTGTACTGTAGATTTATACAAAACTGTACATAAACAAGATGTTTGCTTATGGCAACTCAGTCATCAATTAACTGCCAGTTATTACACTCCAGACACGTCAGTACAGTGTTTCATAACATTGGCATTTTGTGTAAGGTAATTAACATCACAAAGAAACAAACTATATAAAACTTACTGAGGTGTAAAACTCTTCTACTTGGACACAGACTGGAAATGTGTTCGAATTATCACACATTTTTAGCAGGCAACAAAACAAAAACAGCCCATCCATTTCTACAATATTTGTGCTATTAGAGGGATAAACCAATTTTATGGCTTTGAGCATTCTAAATAATATATTTTCCTTAAATAGAGCTGCATAATAGTACAACAGCACAGAGCAACCAACATTTTACCGTATGAAATGATACAAAACTCATGGTAATGACTAGGATTAATAAAATGTACTTAACACAAAAGCAGCCAGTTAATTTTAGGTAAACTGCAAGATACTGAAATTATGTACTCTATTTTCCTAAAAACATTATATCACACCTAGAATTAGTCATTTTGAATGTTACTCATTAATTTAGGCATTACAGCATTTTAATGTACCTTATGAAAAATATATTACTTGTTAAAGATAAATTTAAGTTAGCATTAGATTAAACATCAATATTGGCAATACACTGTTCAGATATACACTACAGAAAAGCTGTACTATTTTGTAATATTATATTTCTTTATGTTTTTGCATTTTTTAATATGTCATTTATTCATGTGATGTGAGACCTGAATTTTCAGCAGCCATAAATTCAATCTTTAGTGTCACATGATCCATCAGAAATCTTTAATATGCTGATTTAGGGCTCAAGAAACATTACCTTTTTTATTATTAATGTTAAAAACAGCTGGAGGTCTGTAGGATTTTTGAAAGAAGACGGCTACAAAAATGTGCAGTGTATAAAACATTATTAAAATGTAAACTCCATACATTTTAACAGCAGTATACAGAAAAAAAGGCTTGCAGATGTGTAACATGTATAACATACTGTAAATGTACGCGCATGCACACACAAAACCTTTATCTTACAAAGTCAGACATGCACATTATCTCAGCTTAGACAGCCCTGAGCCATCACGTCCAGTCACTGAGCGCTACGTTTATGATGTTTATTGTTTGTTAAGCACTCCTTTCTGATACTACACCTCTAAAACGCATTTCTAAATGATAATGTCTAAAAAGCTAGTTGGAAACCACAGCCACGGGCAAATTTAATCAATGCCGGTGAAGATATTATCAGTTCAAAAGCCCATTCTCTAAAGTGGATGAGTGTCAATAGCAGATATCACATAGTTTGAGTCTGTAATGCACAGACAGTTAATTACAGCAATTTAAATGAGCGCCATGAGTCATAATGCTATAATACAGAGCATAATACATTACTAGGGGTTAAATAACAGTTATTTCATATACTTTAAAAATATAGACTACACTTTTTTGAATTAGCCTTTTTAGAATGACTACACAGACCATACTAACCTTGTATGTCAGGTCTTTTCACCTGATGGCCCACAGGCCAGGTTAGCCCAGTCAATCATTTTAATAAAGTTTTCAGATTGATTTTGGTTAAATGGCTTCCCCAGGCACAATTCCGACATACATGTTTGACTGTGTCTTATCTAAATGCATTTATTTAGTGGCGCAAGTAATACGGCTGCAGACAATTCTCCAGACATGAAAAAAAACACAGAAGCAGAAGAAAACCACCAAAAACATTGAAGCAAAGTTACAAATAGACTTTTTTTTTTTTTTTTTTTTTTTAAATCAATCATAGACAAAGTTTAAACACCTGATTCTTGCATTAAATATTTTACTTTGTGTGTTTTCTCAAGGCTTTCAGGCAATCTTCTAGCCATGTATTGTAAAGTATAAATTATATATTTTTTATATTTTTTAAATATTGTTATATTAAGAAAAAACGTCTAGGTTACGAACGTAACCCACGTTCCCTGAAGGAGAGAGCGCAGATGTTACATATGGGAACTCGCCAGAGAGACCAATTGACTATGAGCCTTTTACTAAAGGCCAATGAACATTGGTGTGCACTGATTGTTGCTCAGGTGCACTCAGTCACTGCGTGAGTATAATAGGGCACGAGTACAGTGCACATGCATGTTTTCGCTGAAGAGCCATAGCTGGCGTCAGAGACGTGGCAGAGAAAGTTTAACGTCTCAGTTCACTCCTTCGGGGAACGTGGGTTACGTTCATAACCTAGACATTACCCTTTCAGGCGAATCACTTCGACATTACATTTGGGAACACCCATGGAATGGGCCCCGACTCTGAGGCCGCGTTACGTGGAGATCCGCTGCCAACTGGCGAGACTGTTTTAGCTTTTCCAGTTCATCAGCAGAGGATCTGCATGCAACCTGCCCAACCCTCTGCAGCCCAAGAAGGGGGGCAACAGAGCTGCTTTCAGTGGTGCTGAAGCAAGTGGTTGAAGGCGAAGCACAAGAAATAACAAAAAAATTTTACATGTGGAATAAAAAATACAATATATTGAAAAAATTATGGATATAATTGGAGGGAAACACAGCCTTCTGGTAGATCGTGGAGATGTTTTTTGCCACACCTCTGGCGAAGGAGACCAGAGGAAGCACAGCC
Source organism: Enteromius afrohamiltoni (assembly GCA_034779775.1). Lineage (NCBI taxonomy): Eukaryota > Metazoa > Chordata > Actinopteri > Cypriniformes > Cyprinidae > Enteromius > Enteromius afrohamiltoni. The sequence continues at coordinate 13,675,945 of JAUYWG010000038.1, forward strand.
GGAGCTACTCCGCTCTAGACTGCGGGGCAGGGAGGAATCAGGTTACGCACAGTTAAAGGAACACTGATGTATCTTAGGCGCAGGTCCCGTGGGAGCGGCGCAGCAAGCTGGCACTAGCCGGTCCTCTCGCTTACCTGCTGTCCTGATCCAGGACGCGAGAAGACACAGGTTTTACGCGGAGGTCGTAAAACCTGGCGAAGGTGTTGGGTGTCGCCCAGCCGGGGTCTCAGGATGACGTGAGAATCAGCTGGGTCGACCTCTAGGCACTCTTCGTCGACAGAGAAAGCTTGTAGATCCCCTACCCTCTTAATAGAGGCCAGTGCAACGAGAAGCGCTGTCTTATGCGTAAGATATTTAATATCTACAGACTGAGGTGGTTCGAAGGGAGCTAGCCGCAGGCCCTTAAGGCGACAGCAAGGTCCCAAGAGGGCAAGAGGTGTGGTCTCGGGGGATTAACCCGACGCACACCCCTAAGGAATCGAACGATGAGCTGGTACTTCCCAAGGGACGCGCCCTCCACTGCGTCATGATATGTGCATCTGCAGTGGGTCAACTCGAGGGAGGCAAAGAGATCGATCTTGGCCTCTCCGAAGTGATCACATATCAGCTGGACTACCTGGGGGTTGAGCCGCCATTCTCCAGGGTGGGTGGACTGCCCTGAGAGCTGATCGGCTGCACGGTTGAGTATCCCTGGAACATCAATAGTGCGCAGCGGTTTCAGCCGCTTGTGACTCCACAGGAGCAGATGGCGGGTGAGTAGTGACATATGGCGGGAGCGTAGACCACCTTGTTTGTTGATGTATGCAACAGCTGCAGTGTTGTCCGTCTGGGCCAACATGTGCTTGTGGCGGAGCATCGGAAGAAAATGACGCAGGGCCAGATGCACTGCCATTAACTCGAGGCAATTGATATGCCAAAGCAGTCGTACGCCTGTCTAGGGACCCGAGGCTGCTTGCTCGTTGCATACAGCACCCCAGCCCGTGGAGGAGGCATCTGTGTGGACCACGACATGCCTCAACACCTGTCCTAGGGTCACTCCCCGTAGGAAAGCAGGATTGGACCATTGGCTTAATAAGCACTCAGGGAAAACGCCGATCCGAAGTGTGCCACGGTGCCATGCCCATCTCGGTACCCGATCGTATAACCATCGCTGAAGCGGTCTCATATGTAACAAGCCCAGCAGCATGCCCCAGGAGCCTCTGAAAAGTTTTGAGAGGAACTGCTGTTTTGTGCCTGAACGTATCTAGGCAGTTCAGCATGGCCTGCGCACAGTCATGAGGCGGGCAGTCATTTCGATCGAGTCCAGCTCCATACCGAGATAAGAGCACTATGTCCCTGTGCATGCACAACAAATCCTTCGAGTGAGCTATTATGAGCCAGTCGTCAAGATAGTATCTGCCATAGCGGGGAGAGGGCACCCTCCGCGACCTTCGTGAAGACACGGGAAGAGAGGGACAGGCCAAAGGGTATGACTCAGGCTGTCCAGCGGCACCATAAGCCTTGCCTGCCATGGGGGACGACAGCTTACATGGACAAAAGCCGCAACTGAACGCTCAACCTGAGGGCCGAAGGGCTTGGGCGCAAGCATGACGAGTAAGGAGCTCGCCACAGTCTAGCCAGCTCTTCGTGCACCTCCGGGAAGAAAGGAACTGGAGGAGAGCGTGGCGGTGCCGCATCTATAGCCCCAATCATCCAGTCACGAAGTGTCGACTGAAGGCGCAACGGGGCACCTCCAAGCCAATTCCAGTGCAACACGCTTCTGGCACAGGGACAGCTTCACCATCAGACTCACCCTCTGATGGTGCAGAAGGCATCTTAACCTTGCGGGGTGCCCCGAAAAACACACTCGGGTCTGCTGTAACAGGCGGAACGGTCTTCTCCAGGAGGACCACGGGGCTACTCGGTGCCGCAGAAGTCCGCATGGCTTTCCCACTGGACGGAGCATTCTGGACGGTCACCTGGAGTTCCCCCAATCGCCTCGACATGGTAGACGTGAACTTGTTACGGTCCAACGTTTTTCCACAGGAAGGATGCGAGGGGAGCTGTCTCACGAATGAGAGGCCGGTCCTCAACGTAATCATGGTCATGCACTCGCAATGAGGACATTGACCATCCATGAACTCTGCCTCAGCATGCTCTTGGCCCAGGCACGTAAGACAGTACTCATGACCGTCCGACGAGGTGAGGAAACTTTCAAACCCAGAAACACATGGTCGGATCGACATCCCGTTACAGAATGCTTCACCAACCGCAGGAAAATTGCTCTTTCTTCCTGGTTGCCCAGGAAAGACCTATCGCGGCAACTCCTTGCACTCAGAGGTCTATGCTCACTGGATATGCAAAAAACTGGCACTGCCAGCCTTGAAAAAGGCCACCAGCTCACAGGGTCTGCTGACAGCCGCCCAGGAAAGCTGTCAGACAAGAGAGCAGTTCTTGCAGGAAAAAGCCCAGGGGATCTCCAGCTCCAAAACGGCAATGGCTCTGAAGCAAAAAGCTGCATGTGCACTGTGCTCGTGCCCTATTATACTCACGCAGTGATTGAGTGCACCTGAGCACAATCAGTGCACGCCAATGTTCATTGGTCTTTAGTAAAAGGCTCATAGGCAATTGGTCTCTCTGGCGAGTTCCCATATGTAATGTCAAAGTGATTTGACTGAAAGGGTAACTAATTAATATATATTAAATACAACATTATTATTCAGTTTTAAAAATGTCTTAATTTTGTAAAAGTAAATAAATACATATTTTTTAACAAAGATTTGAAAGCGTAATGTGAGAAGCTTTGTTTGTTCTTCAGCCAGTCCTTTTTGAAGGAATTTATGGCCAAACTCTAAAAACTTCAATGTAATACCACTGAGTATTGCATTACATAAACACAATATTATGGGTATTTAGTTTTGTTTGTCATGGTAACATGTTAATTCCAATGAAAGCACTAAAATCTAATAAACGCTTCAAAAAAATGTTCTCACCCTACGGGTTTCCATCTGGTCCCAGCAACAGCTGTATGGCATTATGGGTGGAAATGTGTGTGTGTGTGTGTGTGTTGGTTTGATATTGTTTTTCAAGAGTTTGTTCTCAACATGTGTTCTGCTCTTCTGCAGTTTAAGGAGTGTCCATTCCTTCAACAGTGATTCTAAAGCACTGGGAGATTTATGGAATGGAAAAGAGCCTATCAGACTACCCACAAACCCTTTCATCGCTATATAATCTAATTTCTCATGCCAGCTCATTTTAGAGGGAAATTAATCAAATATTTTTCCAAACAAACTGCAGATCCTTGGCATCATGATCCAACTAAAACATACAGTTTCCGTCAGTGATTCACCCAAGGATTTAAAAAAACAAAAACAAATGACATTGCAAAAGAGCAAAATAGTCGCACAGACATCAAAACAACACCAATTATTCCCTATTAGATTCTCATCATCAAAATAAATAAATATATAAACAATACAAAACATTTTTTCTCATTTCATGTACTTTGAGTCTAAGTTTAGAAAAGACAAGAAGAAATGAAACATGATGGTGGTTTATTACAGAGCAGTCTCTACTCATGTAGGTAATCCCAGCCAAGGGTGATAAGGTAAAGCCATAGGGCGGATTGACTTAATCTTACTGAAATCCTGCTAAAAGTAATATCCAAAAATAATATAACAGGTAAAGAAAGCACAAGGCTGATACCACCCTAAAGGTGCATGCTGAAGATAGGAGAGTGTGACTGCAAAGGTTTACGGGTACGCTGATGAATCATAATTGGTTATGATGCATTAAAAGACTAGATTTTTGTATAAAATATATATTGTATCCATTACAGACAGCTTTGAATGTAAAGCATTAGTTTCAGACATTTTTAGGAAAGCTCTGCGTGACTAGTAAAGCACAGGTTTTATTGCTGAAAATCTATTGTATATCAAAAGATCAAGCCTAAGCCAAAAATAAAAGCCTTTACTCGTGGCTGGTACTCAAGGACTAGAACAAATAAGTTATATAAATTCCAGGTGTGTTCGATAATTCAGGAGGGAAGCTAAAGGGAAGCTTGGGGAGGGTTTAGGTTAAGTGAGGATTTAAGGGCTCCTGGATCCTCATGGAATATGAAAGAGAGCTGTTGCCTCATGTCAGATATAAGAAAGTTGAAAAGGAGACTATAGAGAATAGAGAGAAGTTGCATACAAAATCAAACTATATAAACAAGCAGAAGAAAAAATTAAACAATTAACCCTATTAACTAGTTGACTAAGCATTCATTGCTAGCATATTGATTGTTCATTAGTAGGGACTTACTGTATAACAGTACATAGTAATGCCTCGTTCTGCATTTGCATATTTTATATCCCTCAACCCTACTCCATATTTAAAGTTAACAACAAATGAGGAGTTCATTAAGCCGTAAGAGTACTTTTAAAAATGTAAAAAAAGGTCACACATTATTTTGAGGTCAAATTCTCACATTCCATTATAGTTAACAAACCATTAACTATAACTTTTGCCTCAATAATGCATTGATTTGCTTCTTATTTATAGGAAGGTTGCTGTTAAGTGTATAAGTATTGGGTAGGATAAGGGATGTAGAACATGGCCATGCAGAATATGTGCTTTATAAGTACTATTAAATAGTCAATATGGTAATAATAGAAATGTAAATAAGCAACTTGTTAATAGTGTGAATGGGTTTCTATACTAAAGCGTAAAGTGTAAAATAAATCTTACCAACCCCAAAAGCTTGACCCGGTTTCCAAGCAGTCACCTTAGAGCATTCATCACTTGCCAAAGTTAATTACTAAATGACCATACTTTTAAATGAGCACATGGCGGATGTGTGAAAGCAGCATGCAGTGTTGAGTGCTGTATAAGTCACAGACACAGCATCCACATCTCTCTTCCAACAGATCGTGACAAGGTCAGAGCAGATTTGGGTAATGGATCTAATCTGCATTTAGCACAGTGCCATTCCGAATGACAGGCCTGTCACCTCCCACTAAACACCAGCTCCAGGGGGTGTTTTCAGCTTGAGAGTGTCTTTGTCTAACGCAGACAGACATTGAGCCGCTCCATTTAAGTAACATTTTTTTTTTTTCTGCAGCTGGTAGATGGTTTTTCTGATGCTGGCAACATTGCCTGTTTGCCTTCCAATGATAAACCATATACTTTGAAAGAACACTTTGTGAAAAAAAAATAAATAAATACAATTCTGGATAAATTTTTTTGCTAAATACGAATTGACATCTTTGTTTCCCTCTCTCTATCTCTCTCTCTCTGTCTCATGGAAGAAACAAGTTTCCGTACTTCTATCTCTTCATAAAAACAGGTTAATTTTGAAAATACACCTCTGCTCCCACACTTGAAAAATCTGATAGTAGGAGGTCATAAAATTACTCCTATATTGGTTTAACATTTAAGACATTGTTTGAGAAGCCTTACAAAAATATGTAGAAATTAAAATGACACATAAAACTATAGAAGGCGGTTAAAACAAATATAATTGCTACACCTACTGTACATAACATTATATTACATACTCAACACACTGTAACTTGAAATTACATTAAACAGCAACACTTCTTCTGAAGAGGGATAAAACAACGAGTAGAACCTTTCTGAAGAGCAAATAATCAGGGCCGACAGACGTCTTAAGCTTAAGGCTAGGTCCAACCAACCTTAAAAGAGAAAGATGTCTGAAAATCATTACAGAATGATTTGTACTGTTTCATAAGTGGCACCTTTGTCTCTTGCACAATACATTAGTTCCAATAGCTCTCCACTAGAAGAATGAAAATGTCTTTTCAGAACATTATCAGCATACGGCTAGTTCAAAGCACTGACCGCATCTGCTGTCTTCCTCTTACACATCATTTTGTCTCTAAGACAACAGCTGGATACTATTAAGAGACAGAATGGTGTGCACATGACTTGATCACTGGATGAAGTATGCAAAAGATTATTATATGCACTAAAAAGTTTAGCCTGTAAAGCTAATTATGGGTCATTGAAACATAAGAGTATATAAAAATATATGCACACACCATCCTGTATACCAATATACTTTTCTTTCTCTAATGCATGTATATGTAATGTATGAACTGTCACAATACTGATTGATACAGTACAGACAGATAATTAAATGCATCACAAGACAATAAAACACCAGATTATACTAGCCTTATAACACTGTTATACTCTTGTATGCCAGTGGCCACCATTTAACCTTGCAGTCACTTTCTGAAATTCTCAGCATTTTCAGTAAGATATGCATACTTCAAACAACAGCAATCAAACAATGTACACTAATCACTTTTACATTGCTTCCTCCCTCAGGCACACACACAGTCATACCCACAATGGAGCTAAGCCCATACATAAATGCAACAAAAACATGAATCATTAACCGCTTTTCAATCTAGGTCTTTCAGTGCAACAGTACTCCTATGAGTTCAAGTTTATTCTAATTTTTGCCTGTTCAGCAGAAAACTAATGCCTATAGAAGTCACGGACAATAACACATTCCAATGTGGTGACTTGAGGGTTTAAAGGGCTTGCAAAAACATACTCTGAGAACCTCCCATGTCTCATTTAAATAACATTTAATACCATTACATAGTACCTCCTTGAAACATTCTATAAAAAAAGAGAAAAAGTGCAATTTTAATAAATGTCTATATTTACTAACATAAAAGTTGTAAAATTAACAGCGTAATGTAAAATCTGCTGGGGATCTGTAATCCAAAGCAACAACTCAGTGTCAATTGGTTGTTTCAGCCTACCTCGATGCACATGAAAATCTTTATTGTTCAGACAAATATTAATTTATGCCATGTCTTAAAGCAATCTACTATCTATTGGCACCTTTTCCTTTGAATCAGTTTGTTTTCAACATCTGTTTTCAAATGTCTTGCCAAATACCTATTGATAGTCAGCGGGATGGTACTCTCTAGCTCTGTGCTTTGACACGCACACTCTTAGATCCAGATTATACTACCTAGGCATTTAAAAGGGCACTGAGCACATCACAGACACTCATAATGCTGTGCTATTGTGCTTTTTAATGCATGGCTTAACTTTAAAGCCAGAATTAGTGGCTGTTTGAGGTTTTTATAAAGAACATTCAAAAGAAAGTCACAGAACAGCTGAATCATTTGCCTTCTTGTTAGTTTTGATTTAATAGGCTTTGAATAAATAAATCAATGGCAAAGTTTATCATTATCAGAGTATGTACAGTAAGTTAGTCATTTATCCAAAGCGACTACAGATTGTCTCGGTTACGTATTGTAACCCTCGTTCCTTGAAGAAGGGAACAGAGACGTCACGTCGGTGACCAACGAACAGGAATCTTGCTTCGAGGTGCCAAAACAACTCTGCGTGTTTGCAAACACGCCAATGAATTCCATTGGCATACGCTGATTAGGATCAGCTGAACCCAATCGCAGCGCGAGTATAAGTAGGTTCATTAGGTCTTCGCTGAGGAGCCGAGCCGGTGTTATGGCCCCTAGTGGCGGTACAGCCTCTATGGCGATGGGACGTGACGTCTCTGTTCCCTTTTTCAGGGAACGAGGGTTACAATACGTAACCGAGACATCATGTTGGAGGGACCGGCTCTATTGCTTACTTTCTTTCTCTATTGCTAGCGGCTGTCTGTCCTAGGGCCACTTGCATTTCCTCATGCCACCAGGTCCTGCAGGGGCTTGGACAGGCTGGGCGGGACCCCCATGGCCGGCTCCTCGATGTGGCCAACGGGACTGCTGCTGCTGGGGCTACGGACGAGCGGCGGCGGCCGCCGGGGGGCGCCCTTGGCAACGGGCAGGCTGAGGTGGTGCCTACGGTGTATGGGTGGAGGCAGCAGCTGGATGTAACGAATCGCCTCGGTCTGCTTCTGGGCAGCGGACAACTGCTGGGCAAAAGTCTCCACCGCATCACCGAAGAGGCCGGTCTGGGACATGGAACTTCAAGAACCTAATCTTGTCTGCATCACGCATGTCAGCAAGACACAGCCACAGATGGCGCTGTTGGACCACCATAGTGGACATCGCATGACCCAGGGCACGCTCAGTAACCTTCGTCGCACGAAGTGCGAGGTCCGTCGCAGCACGAAGCTCTGAAAGAACCTCTGAGTCATGGCCACCCTCGTGCAAAGCCTTCAGTGCCTTGGCCTGATGGACTTGCAACAACGCCATGGTGTGTACGGATGACGCAGCATCTCCACAGGCTTTGTAAGCATCATCGATCAGAGCCTACGAATGCTTATAGGCCCGAGAGGGGAGCGACAGGTTACCCTGCTAGGAAGTAGAAGCCTGCGGACACAGTTGCATCGCAACAGACCTCTCCACCTGGGGGTCCCCCGTGTAGCTCTGGGGTGCGCCACCATCAAGGGTGGTGAAGGAGGACGAGCCGCTCGATTGCTTCCTGGCAGTGAAAGGTGCACTGCAAGTTTGAGGTTTCCTTAAAGTTTCTAAATCTTTTAAAACGTTACACAACTTTACAGATTCAACAGGAAATGGCTGTCGGTATGAGTCAAAGAAATAATCTTTAAAGTCAGACTGTTAAGCCAAAACTCAATTTGCAACTCTAGATAAAAAAGTTTAGCAACTTGGCAAAAGTCTGGAGATAGGTGATATACTGTAGCTCTTATTTACATCTCAGCAATCCTCATTATAATTTTGTGTTAGTATCATTAGGGTTCAATTCAGTTTCTGCGTGTGCCATACTTGGGAAACAGTGAGTAATTCCATTACCTAACACCAACAGTTGTGCACCAGCAGTGTTCATCTCAGTGGTGGCATATTGTGAACATATGGGCTAGCAAGAGGGCAACTTCACAGCCTTTTTTATAGCTTGCTGAGCTGCATGTGTGAGTGTTCATGTGTGTAAATAAAACATGGACCACTGGATGGAACTGACTAACACACACGCAACAGCTCAGAAAAAGGAAAGAAATTCGTTATTTTCAGAGGAGGAGAGTGAGAGAGAGTCAACAAGGCCAGACTGAAAAAGTCTGCTAATTGACAAATGTCAATGATTTAGGGGCTTGGCTCTAAGAAGCCACAGAATATTAAAAATATGGGCATCAACATTAACAAACGATGGAGCATTTCAATAGCTCAGTAGCTACTGATATCAAAGCCTAAACACTGCGTAATTTACAAAGGTGCAGGTGTAACCAACGTCTTGTCACAAAGTGACAATCTGGGGTGCATTTCCCAAAAGAAACTATGGTTGCAATTTTTGTCATTACCAATAAAGTTTAAGGAAATAAGGTAGCTAACGTTGCTTTATTGGAAACACACCACATACTGGTGTATCAAGTTACACCTAAAAACTGATAAATAAACAGAATTGATAAAAATCTTTTAATTGATAATGGATTTTTATATTTGATAAACTTTCAACATGTCAGAAAAGTGGAATGTTGTATGCTACAACTGCTTGTTGTATGCTGAGACATTTCCAGTGATATATAACTATCTGACCTACATATTTGTTTAAACTATTTTAATTCTGATCATAATAGCTAATAAAAACTAAAAACCTAACACTGAAAAGAAGTGGTTATTTATGATAGAGGTATAAGAATTATATGTGACCCTGGACCACAAAACCAGTTTTAAGTCGCTGGGGCATATTTGCAGGAATAGCCAAAAATACATTGTATGGGTCAAAACTAGTAGAGATCATGTTCCATGAAGGTATTTAGTCAATTTCATTTTTTGCATATTACTAATCAAATTTTTCTTTTTGATTAGTAATATGCAATGATAAGATCTTCATTTGGACAACTTTAAAGGTGATTTTCTCAGCATTTAGATTTATCTGTACCCTCAGATTCCAGATTTTCATATAGTTGTATCCCGGTCAAATATTGCGCTATCCATCCAAATCATACATCACATATTGCTTATAGTCTCTGTAATATGCAAATTATAAGCCTTTATAATTCAAGACTGGTAACTGAGCCAGGGAAGTTCCTGTTAACACTCTTTCAGAGAATTTCTCAAGAGTGTTAAGTGAATTTATGAAAATTTTGTACTGAGAGTGTCCGACCTTTTCCCACCATATGCTATATTTGCTCATGCCATTTAATAGGACAGCAAAAAGAAACATCACTTCCATGGCTGTGGTGTTTCATGTCAGTTACCATCCACATCTGTGTCTAGGCAAAATCTGCGTAAAACTCACAAATGTAGGCATCAATACTCAGTGAGCCAAGCACCTCCATTCTTTACAAGGGTTCGGTCTGAAAAGAGGCTTTAGAGTGGAAAAGAGGCTTAGGAAACATTCAACACCTAAAAGTAGCTTATTTGGATGCTAGGGAATCAGTCTGAGTGCTGTCTGATGACTTACGAGTGACTCAAAAGCAGAACAGACCCATCCGCCTCAGAAAACGCACACTTTATTACGCTGTAGAGGCATTAATTTAAATGACATGCAAATTGCAAACACCCACATTCTCATCTCGGCACTGAAAAAAGCCGGTGTAAATTCACATGTGCTGAATATAACCTATTTGCTGTCGAAAATTCTCATTTCAGAGAGTTACAGATGGTGGGAAACTAGGACACCGAAAGAGTAACAGACGATTTCTAACTAACCTATGGAAAACATGCAGTCAGTTGCATGTTGCGGGCAGCGGTTTTAATGGCACATTCTTCTTCTACAGACTCGCAGCTCTGCACAGCACATAAATCATATAGAGTTTAAGTGGAACTGTGTGGGTTAGCAGTCATTTAATGGGAGACGCATTGTTCAGCAGAGTGAATGAGTGTGACCGACTGTGTATACAGCATGTGAATTTGAATATTGAACATTCTCTTGCTGAATTGGGGTTTTGCAATTGGTCTTCTTGCTTTTGCAGTGAAATTGCAAAGCATAGTGAAGAGCTTTAAAAAAAAAATTTGAAAGACACAAACAAATCGGCCGCAGCAAGTCATTCTGAGATTTTGCAAACCAAAACTACCCAACACAAGAGAATGAAAAATTATCTGAAGATTCCAAACAATAACACTGGACCCAATTAACTTTGACTGAATGAACACAAATAGCACTGAAGATTTTTTCTTAAAAAAAGTAAATCATATAGATTTATAACAACATTCATTGATGATAAAATGTTCATTTTGGTTAAGATGTCCTTTAAACATTTTAAACATGTACTGCTGAATAAGTCACATGTAGGTGCCCGTTAAATAAAACAGTACTTTACACAGCATTTTGTAATGCTTGAAACTAACTGGTTGGTCAGGGCATTTGCGATAATGATAATGCATGCAGACACTTTCACATAATTTTCTCCAACATGACAATGTGTTATGGCAATGAATGCAGTACTTATTTAACACACAGCAGTTGATAAAAAGAACGTCAACTGATGGTGACACCAAACAGCAGGAAGTCTTGAGACAAACATTGCATAAGTCTTGGTAAGCACACAAATGATAATTGTAAATTTCAAAATATAATGTAAAGAGTCCAGAAATTTCCTTTACTTTTCCTCAGTGCCACACACACAAGACAACAGAATGTGCATTCCAATGCCACTTAAAACCTCATTGGCTGAGAGGAGCTTGATTTGTTCTCATCAAAGGAGCATGCAGCAAGAATTCCCCTCTACCACTCTGAGTTGAGAGGTAGGGGCGGCAAAGAAGAAAAGAAAGTCTCTTGCTAATTGGATATAACGGCTGGGGGGAATTTGCTTCTGGTGGCCAAAAAGACATGGATAAACACACACACACACACACACACACACACA
>JAUYWG010000038.1:13687781-13702347 GCA_034779775.1 Enteromius afrohamiltoni
TAACGGCTGGGGGGAATTTGCTTCTGGTGGCCAAAAAGACATGGATAAACACACACACACACACACACACACACACAGAGACTGCAAGAAATTTGCGCTAGAGGCAATTGCCGCTATAACAAGCCGACACCCGGAGATAAAGAGCTCAGAGAGTGGAGCCTAAACAAGAAACCCCGAGAAGAGGAAAAAAGAGCAAGATGCAAATTACTAAAGTGAGACCCATAGCAGGTAGAGCAGATGAAAAGGCAAGACATTTAGGCCTGAAAGACGCAGCCACTGCCAGGAGAGCTGATCCCAGTGAGAGAAGCCAGCACAAGAGTCTTTGAAGACTAAGGGCCCCTAAGGGCTCGTCCTTTCGATGGGCCTGCCATCTGTGGATTTGTATGCGTCAACAAGAACAGCAAGCAACTGAAATCAAAAAAGGAAGATGAAACATGATTTAAGTCTGTGATGGCTTGATAAACAAAGGTAAAAGACTTCAGCGTTCAAGACCTGCAAATATGTCATTCACTCCCACAACACGACCTTGACCGGCCTCAGTTTATGTGAGGTGGGTGGTTTCACCCACAACCAGTGGAGTTCAAATACTAACATCCATTCCACTATGAAAATCCACATCTGAAGATATGATTTGGTACATCCCACAGATCCCTTGAGGGTGCTGTCTCTTGTTTCTCCAAAGGCTCTGTGTGTGTGAGTAAGCATACTCCTAAACTGACAGAGTGAGCGCTTTAATCCACACAAGGGCCAGTCTGTGCAAGGGCCTCTTCTAAAAATAAAAAACAGTTGCAGACTGTCTGGAAAAAAGATTTTTTAGACTGATTATGCTACACCATATAAGATGCCTATCCAAAAATGAGCAGTCAAAAACTCCTGTCTGTTACTCTGGCTGCATCTTCAAACTTTGCAATCGGTAAGTAAGAAGGACATTTTTATTTTGTAGTGTGAAGCATTCAAGTCTTCAAAATGATGAAAGAGGGACCCGCTCTCCTGATGTGTTGATAATGAAAAGAGCTTCTAAACAATTGGAAAGTCAACTTCAGGAGGAACAGTGGAGAGTACCAGTAGTAAAAAAAGGGAGAGAGACCACTAGCTTGGAAAAGGGAACACTTCTCAAAGGGCTAAAGCAAACACATTTTAAAACTTTATTGAAATGTTTTACATATCCCATGAAACACAATGGGATGTCATTCAGAATACACTCCTACATCTGAGTAGACAGACATCTGTAGTCATGCTGAAGATTTGCAACGCTTCAACCAAAAGCCTACATCCTTCCACCCACATGCTCAAGGTGAAATACAACCTGGAATGGAATCTTTTAGTCAAGTAGGCTTCCTTGTCATAACTTTCTTAACTGTTAAGAAGGCTAACTGTCCCTCCTGGTCTCCTTTCTTTAAATTTCTGTTGAAATATCTCTGTCAGGTCTTTAAAATCCAACTCTGTTATGCTAAGACAGCGTCCACATTGTCAAGCAAAAGAATAGACACCCACATGGGAACTTAAGCATTCATATTGTTTCTTCAATTTGTACTTTTTAATGCAAGGAAAACACTAAATAGTTTTACATTCCAGTGACTGGTGAATTTTGTTCTTAACATAATCATAAACACAAATGAATGATGAATACAGTATAATTACCATGATAGAGGTAAAGATAATTAAGTAAACTTACAGATTATAATTTGTGTATACACTACGATCACCAAGGCAGCATTTATTTGATCTAAATACAGTAATATTGTTAAACATTTGTGTAATTTAATACGTTTATTTGAATATATTTGAATGTATTTTAAAACGCAATTTATTCCTAGTAAAGCAGCATTACTCCAGTCTTCAGTGTCACGTGATTCTTCTGAAATTATTCTAATATGCCAACACAGTCTCAAAACCACGTGATGGGTAGGTTTAGGGCTGGGTTACGTTTAGGTCATTCGTACAAATTTATACAAATTGGCAGCTGTAAAATACGTACGATTTTTATTTGAAAAAAAAAAACAACAACATTTATTTGAAAAATAAATATTATGCTACTGTATATTATGAATTCCTTTACTGTAATTTATTTTAGCAAATTAATGTATCCTTGCTGAATATATATTTTTTAGTCTTACTGACTCCAAACGTTTTAATGTTAATGCATAACTAATTATATTTATAATATTTGTAATTATAATATCACATTTATTTTTTACATTTGTACTATAAATAACTTTGATTACATCATACCTGCATTATATTGGCCCCTGGTCACTGCTGTCTACATATCACTTAATAAAACATATTAACATTAATTAATTAAGGTTCTGAAATTAAGATATACTTTCATATTCATGTTTAGCAGACACTGTCAAAAAGTAACCTGGCAAAGTTGACATATTCCATATGTAGCAGTTATCAGCACAAGTACAAATGCAAGTCAAGTGCTGAGGCAAATGCTATAAAAACTGCAAATACTGTACCAATACTGTCAGAGTGACAAATATGAGTCATATACATCAGGTCACTAAGAGGGTTTGCTAAAGATGAGTCGATTTATTTTTCACATATACTCCAGGTAAAGCAAGTGGGAATCTTGCAGAGGAATGCCTAAAGGTCTGTTTAAGTGGAACTAGCTGTCATGATAATGATTGAGATGATTAATGATTATGATTTCGCCACAGAAAGCCAAGACTAGAGAAATTTCTGCTCCTACACCGGCAAGAACACTTCATTTGAGATGATATAGGAAGTAGGTGAGCTGAAGCAGCCAGTCGCGGAGCCTGCACTTTCTGTTGTGTCCCATTTTACGTCAAGACACCATGCATTCACTTAAAAGCTGTTTTTGGCCTGGATTCAAGTATTTCCTAATGAAACTGTAAGTTTTGGAGGGCTAAATCAGAATAAAATAAAATGCAAAAAATGAACAGCAAAGAAAGAGCAGTAGGTCTGTAAGTGATGCTTTTACCCCCAACGTCTTGCACCCCAACTAAAAGTAGGAGCCTAAAGAAGAAATTATTACAAATGCATGATAACATCAGTGCTGCAAAATAAATGAGTACTTTTATTCAGCAGGACACATTAAATTGATCAATCACGGAAAGGATGTTTATAATGTTACAAAATATCTCTATTTTATAGATAGAAGTTGTTCTTTTGAATTGCATCAATAACACTCTTTTTAAATTGGAAATTATTGAAACTCTTTGGTCATTTTTGAGCATGATGCTAACGGTCTAATCGGATTTAATAATCTATGCTAAGCTAAAGCTAAAGCACCAGACCCGGAGATCATCTGAATGCATTCAAAAACAGTAAAACACAACTCTTTAGCTCTAGAGGAGTTGAACCTGGTTTCAAAAAAGTGGTGTGTTTCAGTGGAACTAGAGATTTAATACTAATAATTACAAAAATGTACTTGTACAATGATTTTTAGGTGGTCATGTGATCCTGAAGACTGGAGTAATGGCCACCTTTGCCATAACAGGAATAAATTAAATATATTTAAATACAATACAGTTATTTTAAATAATAATTTATAGTAAATAAAACAATTTTTACTGTATTTTTGATTAATGTAATACAGCCTTGGTGAGTGTAAGAGATCTTTCAAAAACATACAAAAAAAATTTATATTAAATTATTAAATATACATTTCAATGGATCACTATCTGTTATTTGCAGATAGTCTCATTCTAGAAAGCATCTGACAGGACAATAAATGTAAGTACAGGATGAGTCATCAATATTTTTCATTTAGTTTTTGTTATTTATGTATTTAGTTCTATTTTTAAAAAGAAATACTGCACGTATATACTGAATGCTAAAGTAAATCTGAGAAACACTGAGAAGTACAAAAGAAGAGTCTCTTAGGGCATAAAAAAGTGTGATAACACAAAGGCACAAGAGAAAAACAAGCATCAATGAGTTATGACTCCAGTTTGTCCTCTTTAACATTGTTTACAGCCTGCTGTTGAATTAGTCATGGGAGAAGAGCCCAGCACCAGGCTTAAGTAAATTACATGTGTAATGTCAGTTGATGTTGTCAATAAAAGAACCTAAGGGAATAAAGGCAAAATAAAAGGCAGCACGATTTGCCATCATCAAGCCCGAACCCGCAGTTGAAAGTCCACCGATTCTGCAACAACATTAGAAAGCCAAGAAAAAGAGGGTCAAAAGATGAAGATGTGAATTTGAAAAGGGTGGGTGTTAAAACATAAATTATTCAAGTGCTTGTCTGAACTCACACAGCTTTCAGAGCTCTTGTGTGGCTCGTATATTTCTTCTCGAAAAAAGTATAACCTGTTCAACTAGGTCACCCATCCATAAGAACTACTCCAGCATCCCCCCACCATAAATCCTTTTTGGCCAAGTCTGCAAGGGCCGCCTGTCACAGATGTAGCTTTTGATGATGACTCTTCCTTCCTATGCCGGACGGTATGCCAAGCTGATCGATGTCACAGATGCTCTCAACCACCCACCGCGTCCACCACGGGTCGGTACCAGCAGGCACGTGCTACTGTGAAAAACTGGTTAGCAGATGAGGCCTCGTCCATTTCACAGTTTGTGCAAAGCAGCAGTGTGAATTGTGAGCCGAAACATGTGCGAGCTTTACAAGACGCCCGGCTTTGTTGATGTTAAGGGGAGTGTGCTTGGAAATCACAGGGCAGGGAAACGTGGATCCTAATGGTGGGCTGCCATGAGCACGGCGCTCACATGGTTTCAATCAATGAGCGAGGAGGAGATCAAACGGCGCCACTCACTCAAAACACACGGATCCGCGCAAACACAAACAATCGCGCTCACACAGAGATTCGTCACAAGCTGAAGACAGCAGATTTGTGTTTCATGAGTCGCTGTGTTCTTATTAAAGCTGTATCGACACGCGCTGATGTTTCAGCCCCTCAAAGGCTAGAAAAACTTATACTGCAGTCAGGTGGCAACACAGAACATGCTTTTGAATAATTTGTAACTTTATTAGAAAAGCTTTATTCTGCTGGTCCACACAAACTAAAATTAAAAGTTTAATAAGAGTTTAATAAGAATCAAATTCTCTTAAAAGCTCAATAAATGTTTGATATAAATATAATAAATGAGTGCACTGAAACCATTTATTAGATAGTCAATATTGTGTTTATGTCATTTTTTATAAAGCCTTGCACAAGATGTGGGGAAGTAATTTGATATCATGGCCCTTGTGATATTTTAATTTAACATTTATTCAAAACTGTTATAATATTTCAGCATTTGACGTGTTTTACTGTATATTTGATCAAATAAATGCAGCCTAGGTGAACATAAGAGCCATGTCTCAAAAATGTCTCAAACTCAATAAATCTCACATTATGCATCACCCCCCAAAAAATAAAAACTGTCATAAATTATTTAACGGGTTAAATTAATTTGTTTCCTTTTTTGGGTAAAACTCCAAATAATTTCTGCACTAAACTACAATTATTAAGGGAACAAATATTTGTAAAGTAGGTGTGCAGGGTTTTTATTTTCCAAAGTGAGTTAGGAAACTCAGTCAGAATAAATTACAGCTGCTTGAAGCATAATTTATGTGCTTGTTTTTAGAAACTGATTTATTAACTGTATTACACGTGGACATATCGGAATCAGGTAATAACTCAAATGAGCATAAAAGAATGCAACTTGCAAACCACATTTACTCACTGCTCAAGCCAGTTCACTAAACTTTGTGTGGAAGTGTCTGTTTGAATCAGCCTATTTCACACAATCCCAACAATCACACTCAAACGCAACCCATCAGAATTATTCATTTCAAACATCGATTTATACATCAATGGCAAGAACCCAACCAGACTGCCAGGTGCAGTTTTTTTCCCCATACTTCTCAATACTAGCAGATTTACCAGAATGAAAATATGAAGTGTCTACTAACTGTAATGAGAAAAGTAACCTCTTTATATCTGTCAAATGAACTCTGCTGTTGCCTTATGAATTGGTCTTCTTCCCACCATTCCACACAAAATTATTAATTTCTAGGGAAACACGTTGTACGGATAAATTATAGCCACTGCATTAGAAAACGCATCCACACAGACCTCAAAATAAGATAAATATATTTAAAATGTTACAAACAAAAACTGACAGATTACACAGGGTTAACAATTTCCGACCACATCTTTGTAATACACAACCCCTCAAGGAATAACAGTGAAAACAAAGACTGCTTTAAATTAGCCAGAGCATTACTCTGCATTACACGAGAAGACATTCCTTTCTGCAGATGTTGCTAATTTTCAAATGTTACTAAACCAACTGAACAAATGAGAGAATATTGTTCCAGGCACCTGCTTTATAAAACACTGCTATCCCATTAGGGACCTTGTTCAGCACATAAGGATTCAGTTCTTTGTCTGTATTGTGTATGGAGGTTTTTTGGTTTAAATTTCACAAAGCTAGCATTTTTCCAGCTCTTCCAGTCTGACCCGGCCATACAAAACCATCACTGGAAAGAAGCTATCGGACTCGCTTATTCATTTGAAACCATCAGCCCACTCACCCTCCTACACAAACACATAAACTCATATCTGAAGAATGTCTGCTGTGGTTACCGATTAGCTAACGTCTGAATGTACCGCTATGCAATGTGGGTTCTCTCCCAGAATCATCAGTAACAATTTGGTCACTTATATGAACTTAACAATATACCATCATTACATTTTTTAGAAATGTCAGAGTACTAAATTTAGAAAACAGATATATATTGTCTCCACTTAAGACAGACCTAATAGCCAATGTTTAAAAGGAGGTACATGGGAATCGTTAAAAACTTGATTCTACTTCAAATTCATCGTAATGGTTCATGTCTCTTGACTGTTGCATTAATGGTTCTTTTTTTTTTTAGCATTTTTAAGGGGAAAACAGTGTTTAACACTGTATTGTGCTGTATTACATTCAGCCATGGTCTTGTGACACTTTTAAATAAGTATTGAAAAATGTTATTTTAATATTACTTACAGTTTTAATAGTTCTAGTTTTAGATAATAACAACAATCTGCATAAGAATGCATGTGTTAGAGATATTAATGGAACTAAACATAATTCCAATACTGAATTAGAACCGGTTCTCACTTTCACCTATTCACCCTATCCGTGATACACACATGCAAATGCGCACAAGAACAAATGCACTCACATTAAACCCACAGCATGATTAATAAAATGTGTGGTAGAAATTATACTCTTGTTTATTTATGCAGTAGCCTATTGAGAAAAATGAAAACAACCATGAGTTGTAAACTGTCTGGAAAGCTGAATGCATATTTATTCATTTAATTAGACAAATGAAAGAGAGAGGATATGGAAATGCAGTCGAGGTGAAATCGGCCAAAACATTCCAGTCATACTAAAACCTCAGCGGCAATACAGAATAGAAAGCGGGTGCTGATGGACCAAAATGTTTCATAAATGAGTTTAATAACATTATATTGCTTCCAACAAGGCCAGTGCATTGAGTTTCTATTACCTGAATTCATAATGAGTTATCACAGCTGAAAGTTTCCAATTACCAAGAATTAATTGTCCACAATTCAGTAGCAAAAACAGATTCATAATCAATTAAACACTCAATTTAGCATTAAATGCACTGACCTAAATGCAACCTTTGTAAAGCACTCCAAATAAAGCATTTCTTGGAAGATTATTTTCTCTCAGCCACAAATTATATTAATTCATCTCTGTATTACTATACAAACACCCCTTCTGATTTTAGTCAGTTTAGATAATAATTGTGAAAACCTTGACTAATTCAGCATAATCTATTGGCAAACACCTCAAATATTGAGCTACATTGCAAACACAGCCTGTTACAAAACTGAGTCTTTTGATTTTTAACCCAAATGTTTCAGTCTCCAAAAGGAAACAGGTGTTTTCTAAAAACCTGTTCATACTTCAAACGGAAACACTCCTAACACCCTCCAGCAAGCTCCTGCAACTTGTTTGAATTTCAAGCATTTCTCTAATCATCATGAGGGGTGCGTGAGGGTGTAACCTTTCATCCAATTACACACTGTGTCAAACCCATCTGGACAAAAGCGGAGAAAAAAATACTCCAAACTATCCCACTCCATCCAATCCTAGAGTCCGTTTTTAGTAGTGCTTGTGATTTCACAAAGTGTCACGGTCTCGACTCATGAGAACGGTTGAGCTGTAATGTCTAACAGCTGGACAACTCTTCACAAACTCTCTGCTCTGGTCTCCAGGGGTTGTGTTTGTGCCAGTCTAGACAATTACCCGAAATTAACCTCCTTGAATTTCTCAGACATTTGTTTGGTATTTTGATGCATCATATGGCAAGTGACAACATGACTTATGGTCCTCATGCCTGAACCAGTGGAATATAATTTAAAAGTACTTTTTGTAATTTGGTGTTTCTTCAACTCCGGACACTTTTGGCTCTGTGGATTTTACGCTCACAGTGTCCAACAATCAAAGGCAAACTCTTTGTCTTTTTTGTATTATTCTTTTCTAAAAGTAATGAAACCTTCCACTACAATGTAACTTTCAACAAACCTCAAAATATGTATTGTGTTTGCAGAATTCAAGAAATGTAATTGTAAATTACTGTTTATCTGTTGTAAACAAGTACAGTAAGATTATTAAGCAATACATCAGCAGAATTCTTTTAATTTAATTGTGTAGTTGTAATTATATATAATAATCAGAAATTGTTATGCATGACTTGGATCTATATGTATTTGAAAAGCAGCAACAATTTTCAAACATTTTACAGTATATATAGGCATACATATAATGTATATATAAAATTAAAGTGCCTCGTTCACAGTACAAGTGATAAAGTGTGATGATCTCAATTATTTCAATGGAGAGCTGGCGATTTTTATTCATTTTCATTTTCATTCATTCACGCAACTCCAGCCATTGGTGACAATCTTGGCATGTCCAGCAACGTGAAAAAAAGTTTAGAATCCTTCAACTTCACTGTCAAGGCAACCAGTAGAAAGAACGCCCATTAGAAACCTCATCACTAGCTCATGGCGACATGCAGAGGCAACAGTCCCTGTAGTGTGAACGCAGCTTTAAAAGGAGTTTACGGATTTCATCTTGCGAACAAAATCAAAATGTGTCTGAATATAATTGTTCCTTACTGTGATGATTCATCCCCTAAAGCAACTGCTAAAATGCTACCTGCACTTCTAATCAGATTTATGAATGTCAATAAACCGTCGTATGAGCATTTAGGTTTGACATAAGTATGTGTGCATGGAGAGTCAGGATTTCACACAAAGTGCTGTAGAAGTTTCTGAAAAAGCTTCTCTGGCTTGTGTAGAAGCCCTTATTAATGTGATGACATTTCTGGGTTAGCTTTCAAAGCTTTCTGAGTATGGCACACATAGCACCTCATTATGAGAAAACACATCCCCTTGCTTAGCACACACAGAAGACACACACAAAATGCACCGAAACGCTAATGAACAACACACATGCACAATAAAAGCTAAAAATACGGGCACAAGCACATGCATACACACGCTTGACACATGATTCCTCCCTGAACCTTCACAGAAGCACACATACATTCCAAGGTGTTCACATGTCAAATTAAATCAGAACCAGCCTAGTGAAAGCAATTGCCTTGAACCGAGCATGAGATGATGGCTCTGAGAACAGAACCAAGTGAAGAGAGACAAATCCTCTGATATCGACTGTGGTTAATGTACTTAATGTGCCTAACAATAGCATGCTGTGAACACCGGGTGTCTGGGAGCAGAGAATACAGCAGTGAAAGTCATAGTGCATAGTGCCAATGACTGGAGATCAGACAGACAGTGAGTTAAACTAAATGGTTGTGCATTAGGAATAAAATCATCTGAAGGTTCGCATCTAAGTATCAAATTAAACCTCCATCTTTTGATAATCAATAAACAAGGAGTTGCATCAACCTTGTCCTGTGAGTAATTGGGGAGCCTTCATTCAAAGCAGTTCACTCCTATCCAGACAAATGACACTGATACTTGCATCTGAATCTTATTACATCTTATTTCAGTAAAGCGGCTGAATAATATAATTCATGGCTCCGCAGAGGCGAGAGAGATGGTTAATACCCAGAAGTACTTGTGGAATATGCTGTACTATAGAGATCACACCTGCCAAGCACAGCATATCTGCACAGCATGCGGAGGCAGAATTTGGACAGTTCTTATGGTCTGTCTAGACCCTTTTGAGCAGTTTGAGTGATGGAGCTAATTTAATTAGAAAAAAATATGAAAGATCCCAAAAGAATTGCAGCCGGAGTTTAGCCAATAAATCCCAAACAATCCACCCACTCCCAGCATAGCACACAGACCAGCCAAGCGTCTGAGTTTACTTCCAAATTACTTGCTAATAAGGCACCTGGCTAGACATGAAATAATTGTATGGTCTGATGTTTAGGACCTTCTTAATTCCACCCCCAGTTATACATCCAGCTTTTTTATATTTGTGTCTCTATAGTCGCAATCCATGTATAAGCTATTATGTTTTCTACTACATCCACCTCAATACTCTGTTTTACTGATTGGAAACTGCACTGTGTGAGCTCTTTTTTTCTTAATTTCTTAATCCTTTGTGCAGCACTAACTTGTGTGGTGTTCTGTTTTTGTCTTGAATTGAACTGGCCGCACACCACAGGAAACTAAATTGGAAGGAAAGAAAGAGAAACTTGCTGAGCTGCAATTCAAAGAAGTATAAAATGAGTAATGAATGGTAATATCTTAAAATGAACTACGTACACTAAAACGTTTTTGAAGCCTTCAAAGTGTTTTCTACTTTTATCAAAACGTTTGACTTTGTCAAATCAGCCAATACCCTCTCATTGCAACTACGGAAAAGTTTGTTAATCAGAAGCAAATGCATATGAATTTGTATGATCTCATTTTAACATTTGCATGCAATATGCACGCATGCCATTAAGGGTTAGGATACTGTACGAATTCATAAAATTTTACCGGCAATTTTGTCACATTTTCTCATGAGATCAGTTTGAATCAGAAGAAAAAGTCTTAAAGATCATAGGAATTTCCAAATGTATTCTCAATTTAGCTCTGAGCGGTGCACAACCCTGATGCCTAATGCACTTATGCTGTACTTGCATAGAAGCAATACACTTTTATTATCTACATACATTTCAAAATACATCAAGTATAACTATCAATCGCAGATGTCAGATCTGAGAGTAAAAATCTCTTTGCAAGGTCAACTTTAATTAACTTTAGGCTTTAAACCAGTGTCTTTAAAGAGCTATGGACCTAGGGGATCATGAGGAGAACTTGCAACACAGGTAATTTTAGCACAGCTTTAAATAAACTGTTTAAGTATGCAGCAATCCAGATCAAATCCACCCTCTATCCCATCACTCTTAGCCACATTGGTATTAGTACTGCAGTGGTCCTTGTTAACAGATGCCATGTGAAGTAGAAATGGAATGTTCAAAAACAGGATGATTTGTTTCCTTTAGAGAAGAAGAGGGTTATTTGCTTGGAGTGACATAATCTTTATTCATTCTGACTTCCTGCCATCTGCTCATTATGAATGTCCCTTCATTCACAGGCAGTGATAACATACTACACTCACTATAGGTCATAAAGACCGAGAATATATTACAAAAGGAACCAAAAATATATTTGTCTGATGCATAATAAATTATGTGATGCTGGGAAGCACTACAAATTAATTAGCCACCACAAACTGACCAGATAGGCTTTTTAAAAAAAGTACTGATATTGAATGAATGATTGAATGAATAAATGAATGAGTAAATAAATAAATGTCACTGACAATTTCAGGAAACAGTTCCTACTATTTTATTAAAATTATTTATTTTAACTTAAAAAAGGTTCTTACTCGCACTTACCAAAACTCTGCCACGTTTACACTGCAGATTGCTGAAAATGAAGGACAATAACAAGAAAACCCACACGATTCCTTAAAATAATGACAATTGCAATGTTCTTTCAACCACTTTTTTTTTTTTAGTAAGCTCAGGGTGCAAGTGAGGTTTCCAAAGGGGTTCTTATCAACAAAAATTAATTATTGTAGGCTAGGAATCAGTATAACTCATTCTACAATGGCAGATGTATAAGCATTATACAAAGAGCTAAGAAATGCTGTACTTTCTAAGTCAGAAAAAAAAAACAGTCATTCCTCATCTCAGGCATTCCACTATTTCTTAATACCATGCTTGGATTGTTACAAAAAAAACTCACAATTCAGTAAGAGGAGATGGAACAGTTTATCTGCAGTGATCAGTCTTGCTTTTTACTGTATTTTCTCAGGGCAAGACACAGCAACAAAGAGAACCCTACTGAAAAATCTCCTTTAGACGCACACAGACAAGCCCAAAATACCCCATAGGCTATAAGATCCATTGGTCTGGGCATCTTGCATAGTCACCATTATTGAGAAAACTACATCTCTCAGTGCCATTTGATGATACCCCCAAAGGCACTCAGAATTGTATTCCTCAAATTCTAAAAGGAGGTCTATAACACTTTTTAAACTAAACACTAAACACAGGTTTCATCTATTAACATTCCCTTTCATCTGAATATCAGATGTTCAGGCACAGGTCTCCTCAAAAGAATTCCATTTTAATTTCTGTTGCCTTTTACTACGTCTTTATTGCATATATTTGCGTGTGTAGGCTATATATGTTCTATTTTGTATGGCTACAAGAGTCTTACTAGTACCTTCCCAAACAAAAAAGTAGGCTAAATAATCAAAAACAACTAAATATTTATATGATGTAGGATATTCAGAGTAAGGCTATTATCAATAGAGAATGGGCTAAAAAGTTCCATGCAAAAGAGCCAAATGTTGACCCCCTTAATATTCTTAACACAGTTTAGCATGATTGTATTCCTGTGATGGAGGTGCTCTACCAAGAGATAATAAAGGTCAAGTCTTGCTCATCAACAAACGCCAATGGTGCCATTAGTCTGTCAAAACAAGTGAAAAACGAATCCATCTTTTATTATTAGCAGGATTGCATGGGCACACTCCAGACAGCGATGACCACAATTACACCCCAGAGTACAGGAAAAAAGGGCAATGAGTAAAGTTCAATATGACACCTCATCAGAACGGAAGGTCATTACGGAAAGATTGAGTTCTGTTTCACCAGAGCAGCCATGTTGCCACATTTATGATTAATTGTGATCTGTGAGCCTATCAGAACCAATGATCTAGAAAGGAATGGCCTCTGTACACTCATTAAAGAGAGAGTGAAAGTGATGGTAGAAAAAAACCCCAATGACCAAACTGTCTACTTCTCCTTCTTCTGATCTACGAAAATGAGCCTTGTGAGCCTGTATTGTGTAAAATGGCTGCACGCTGCTCTCAAGGGGTGGGGAGAGAGGTCATTTGCTTAACTAAGAAAGCAATTCAACTGGCACTCCATCCTAAAAAAGCACACGTGACCATTTAAATCCACAATGAACTCAGCGGTTTTCTTCACAAGATTTCTCTAGCAAAATGTTGTGGTCGCATTTACATTTCTAATAAGGAATCTGATTGCGTTAAGCATTTTAACTGGGCCTACAGTATTTAATAAGCAAATATTTTTATTTTTATTTTTATTCTTATGGTCTCCTTGTCAAAGAGAGAGCCCACAGTGGATTGTTTCTCTAAGGTGCTTGCTTTGAATTTTTGCACAATGTAATTGCAAATGTCACACAATAAATAAAGCATGCAGGACTCACGCTGGGAAGGCGTTCTAATGAAGTGGCCAGCTGATGCTGACAGCACAGTTCATGTGTGAGGGATAAAGACCTGAACTACTGGAGCTTAAGGGCCCACAGGCTCAACCAACCAGAACAAATTTGTCTCACACTCTCAACATGGGTCCCCTGTCAAACACACTCCTGTCCTCAAGCTAGGATAAAATAGTTACACTGTCACGGATAGAGTGCCCAATACAAAGCAGAAAATATAATGCAATAAATATTGATATAAAGTTTTTGTAGTATGAAATATACAGAAGAGATACGTACAGTACAAAATAGATCAAAGATACAGATAAATAAAGGATGTCTACACAGTTTGCTGTCTCTAAAATCTAAGGCAACCATAAACATCACCTAAACTCTACAATGAGGTATGGAACACCATTTCTACCTTATAAAGTAAGGTAGATAAAGATATAGTAATAAAGATATAGAAAAATGGCACATTATCTCTCAAAACTGAGACTTTATTTCTCACTAATGTGACTTAATTTCTAACAAATGAATATATGAATGAGTATATTTACTGCATCAACTCACACTTGGCATTTACATACAATATTCACGGACAAGGGAGAACTCAAAAGGACAGGTATTTAAACACAGGAACTAATGACTTAAACTAGACATAGCTGGGGAAACACAGGTGGAGAAGAATCAACTTATAATCACATACAAACACAGGAAAGACAAAATATGGGCAAAACACGTGGGGAATGACCTAAATAAAGACAAGGAGTCAAGAAAACCACACTAAGGCTAGACAGACATGTAACTTAAAAGAGTTGGATTGTAATTCTAAACATGGCCAATATATATATATATATATATAT
>JAUYWG010000038.1:13709649-13730629 GCA_034779775.1 Enteromius afrohamiltoni
TCTGCTACTAATTTATAATGTTCCTTGTCTGTTCGATTACGTTATTAATTGATCTTTATCTCACATCTATGTCATATGTACAAACTACTACTACATATACTGTAAAACATTACTTTGGTGTAAATCTGCTTTGCAATGATATGTATCATCAAAAGCGCTATTCAAATCAATTTGAATTTAATTGAATAAGAGAAAAGCACAATCATGCACCTTCATCTCTCCAGATCCTTCAGAATACCAGCTTCATGATGGTGGTTCTTCTCTTTAGTTCACCTCACTCATTTTCTGCAATTTTCAGGTCAGAGGACAGGGACAGCCATGGCAAATTTGTGCTCAGTGACTAATTCTTGTGTTTCATTTTAATGTTTGTGTTTGGATTATTGTATCAGTGGAAGGGCCAAAAAATGGCTCATTATAAGTTTTAGATTTGTTATCTGTTGGTATTTGATAGAATCCATGATGTTGCATGTCTAAACAAGATGTCCAGGACCTCCAGCTGAAATATAGACCCACAACATCAAAAACACAGCAGTATATTTTATTTCACACATGGAGTACTTTTCATCCCTGTGTTCACCAAACCCATCTCGAGTGTTTGCTGCTAAAAAGCTCCTTGTTTAGTTTCATCTGATCATAGAAGCCGGTCCCATTTGTAGTTCCAGTCCTGTCTGACAACAGAACATGCTGACGATTGTTTTGGGATGAGTGAGGAGAATTTTTCTTAAACCCTCCTAACATATGCTGATGTAGGGGCTGTTTGACAATTTTCTTAAAGGTTTTCTGACCCTGAGACTCAACTATTTTCTGCAATTCTGCAGCTGTTATCCTTAAAGAGTCTTTAGCCACTCAAACTCTACTCCCCGCCATGTATTAGGATGATAACCAGGCAGCTTCTTAACATTTTATGTTGATTTGGGCTTTGTTTTCCCTCCTATATATATTTCTGTGAAACAGGAAGCCAGGGGTGAATAATTTCACGTCCATAATCACCCTGGAGTGCTCAAAATTGTGAATATGAATGGGAATATACTCATAAAAAACTCTAGGGGGTGCCAATAATTGTGCTCAACAAGTATTGGAGAAAAAACACCACCACCACCACCACCACCACCACAGAACATACATACAGCAACATGCCCCCTGCCATCAGCAAGTGTTCTTTCATGATCTGTCTGAGACAGCCAGTGTAGGTTAACAAACAAAATGCCTTTTTATCAGCCACACAGCATTCTGATACATTACAAAATGGCATGAGATGATGCACTGCGAGCCTTTCCAGGCGAGGGATGTTTAAAGAGCATCGATTTGCTCAAGCCAGCAGATGTGGCCTCTGACATTGAGAATGGGGTGTTTGCTTATAATTGCCCCCCGACAGTCGCATGCATCAATGAAAGCAGCCTCTGAAATCTCCCACACAGTCTCGCACACAATGGGAGAAATATGATATACTGCAGGACATTTCATACTCTGCCATAAATAAACCACAAATTATATATGTTTCCATACAGTTCACACTGGGCTGCAAATGTTCCACTGCTGGATATTAACGTATTGTGACAGCAAATATTTTAACATATAAAACACTAAAGGGTAAGTTCACCCAAAATAATAATAATATAAAATAATAATACAATTTAAAAAAGAATTAATTCATTCCAATTATGTTTACATATTTTTTCTGCAAATTCAAAATAATATATATTTTGAAGTACATTATGTTGAGTTTTAGTTCCTATTGTATTAAAATATTTTTGGTTAATGGGAACAAAAGCTGTTTGGTTACCAATGTTCTTCAAGATATCTTATTTTAAGCTCCACAGTAAAAGCCAGACAGGTTTGGAATGACATGTAGGTATAAGTACATAAATAATTTTTATTTATTATTTATAAATTTTATTGTGGACTATCCCTTTACTTTGCCATGCGTAATTTAACTCTAATAGAAAAGAAACTCTATAAAGTTCTTAACTGCTGTGTAAGAAACAAAGGAAATGTGACTGAAAGCTAGGCATGCCCCCAAATCACACCTTGAAGCATGTCGAATGAGTGACGTCTGAATGTGCTGTGATTAATTGAAGAACTGCCACTGATGATTTCACTCCCTCGCCAAGCCAAGGAACAAGTGCACCCTGAGGTATTGTAGCTAAGAATCCATTATTCAAGGAGGAGGCTGCAGCTCCAAGCTGCAGAAGCACAGTTGACACCAGGAGGCTCTGAGGCCATACTCAGTTACAATTATAGCTCCTAGCATAGCTAGACTGGAAGCACACTTAAAATCACAGACCTGTGAAGCTGAGAAGACTAGGAAGCTACAAATAAGTGTACAAGCACACAACCTGTTTTCATTTATTATTTCATCTTGTTATTTTGGCTTGCTCTCATATTCAGAAACACAACTGGGAACAGAAGAAAATTTGGACTGATGTGTCTATGCTTCATTCATCTGAGCAGCAACCAAACTTAGAAAAAGATAACGTTTGCCTTTGAGGAACACTTAAATTATGCTCCATCATTGCTCTATACTTCAGTGCTCTTGCAGCCTCAAGGAGACACTTTCAGAAAACAGGTTCACCCCCCCGGGGAGCAAAGAAAAAAACATACATAAGAAGTGTTTCTTCTAGACTGCAATACGATTAAATAGAGAGCAAATTTAAGAATTTTGCTTCTCAGGTTTTCCTTAAGAAGGAAACAACCACAGTAATCTCCTTTAGGGTTTTAGAAGAAAGTTTTAGAAAGAAGTTTTGATATGAAATCATATTAATTTCTCATCTAATACTTCAATTACTTGAGAAATATATGAAAAGGCTACTGTATGCAAAAGCAACCTCTGGGTCAGTCTTCCCATAGAATTTCTACATTTATGCCAAATGATAAGGGTTTTTACTGCATAAGAGTAATGTTAATCTGAATGTTCGAAATCACCTCTGAAGAATCTAAACATAGTGTAACAATTTAGTTAAAAACATGTCACAGTACCTAAGTCAAATTTTACTTAAATGCATACATTTTTTTCATCAGGACAACACTGAACATTAGCTTTAAGATGTTATCCAGCAATTTTGCCTGCACTGCGAACAATGTTAAAGATAAAAATCTAGTTGAGGTAAACCTCCCTATAAAAAGAATCAGACAGGAAACCGGTCGACTCTCACAGTGACAGCGCAATTGAATCCAAATGGATTCGCATCACTCACATGTCTACTATAGAAGGAAACATTGGCAGTGATTGGAGATTGATAAAAACCAGGAGAAACATCCACAGAGCTACGATAAATGGATCCCAAGTCTATCCAGCATGAACACTGATCAGTCTCCTCCTATTTCTCAAAATACTGATGTAATGTGGCAAGCTATTTTAACATGTATGCCTTTAGCTAGTATGTTGTTTTGTTTTTGTTTTTTTTTTGCATGGAAAATTTTTTCTAGTGTTAATTTAGGACTGTTCATGTTAAAGTAAAAACAGCACATTTAATGCAGCATTTGTAAAGTGGTTACTATTTGACCCAGTCGTTTAAGCTAGGGTTGCTAGGTCTGAGGTTTTCCCAAGTCTTTAAAAGCTTCTTTCTTTTTTTTGTAATGCACCTCTAATCCAATTATCACAATTGGCTGTGAGCTTTGTTAATTCTGATAAGAAAAAAAGTCTCAGCTTTCTGAACATTTTAACACAAAATTCAAACAACAAATACTATTTTAATGCTCTTAAATGTGGTGTGGCAGATCACTACAGCAGCTGCAGTTCAAGCGTCTGTGCAGAGTGTGAGTTTCTTCAACTTTATTACGAGCTATAGCATGAAATAAACAGAAATGAAGGTATGTTGAAAGATACGGTACAGAATATATCATGTCTCATTTAGTTAAACTTGATTATTACACATCTATTACTAATTATACATCATGTAAGGGATAATGTTCATTCAGAAGGTTGTTTTCGCAGAATAAAGCCCGACAGGCATATCAGCAACCCAACACAAAGCAGAGAGATGTTGCATAAGACTAAAGAGCTTTAACTACACCTTAATTACATGACTTCTTGCCACAAAAGTAAATTTTAAGTTTGTCTTGTTGTTGTTTGTTCAGAGTTAAGTTTTAGTTTGTTTGTTTTAACCAGGGAGTCGGTTGAGTCATCTTCTGTCCACTGATGAAAACTTATTTCATACATGTTGAAATGAATGTTAAAATCCTCCATTTTAACTCGTGGTTAAGCATTTTAAGATGCAAGATGGCACCAAACTGCCAGTGACAGCAGAGTGATACATATAGTTATCACGTTCAAGATGATTCGTAGTACCTGGATGAGCCTGTGTTATTAGTGGGAACAAACCTTGGAATGTGGCGACTGATCGATCAGAACTGAGTATTCCATGAAGCCGTGTAATAAAGTATAAAGCATATTTCATTTTACATTTACAGTTATATATTAGGGAGACTTTTTAGTATTTACATACTAAAGTCTCATTACAAAAACATAGCTGGAACAGATACAAATAACTATTTGGATAATGACTTGCAGAAAATGAATAAGCACTTTTGGCAACTATATTGATGAGTTGTGCTCTCAACATAAACTGTATTGATCTGTTGGTTAGTTGTTTGATAGATTAATTGACGGATTGATTGTAATAAAGTATTAATATGTATACTTATAAATAAGCATAATGATTAGTATCTATGAAGTGTTATCTAGTTGGTGAACATGAAAAAGATGTCTACTTGTCCCTACTGGATAATCAGAAAATGAATCATAAGAAATAGTACAAAGCAAAGCATAGTACGTTTTTACGGTTTAAATGTTACAACAGCTTGCCATAGATAAAAACTGTGGGAGTATGATCAGGAAAGCCGTAGCAGCCTGTCAATGGGATAGCGTGTAAATAATGTCTCCCTTACTACATTTACTTGACCAATAAAAACAGCATGAGCTATAATGAATGTCATTTTAAACATTCGCTACTGACTAGTGCTAAAATATAGTTGCTGCCAACTAATCGTGCGTTATTAGGTTAATTCCATGGTATTTTGAGACGCACAACAAAATATTTGTTGTAAATGAGCCTTTAAGGTCATTTCGTGACGTGCTGAATTATTACTCTTCCTATTTTTTTATCTCCCTTTTCTTCTGCAATTGAAAGTTTAACAACGTTATTCACAAAAACAGAGATTTTGCCCTCCGCCACTCACCTTTGACGAGATGCGGGACAGCGAGGTGCACGCAGAGGGCGATGGAGACGAGCAACGGTCCCATCCTCACCGAACAGCAGCTACGAGTTCCAAGGTTACAAACGTTCAGCGGTACAGACGGTTAAAACTTCTGAGGTACACGGAAAGGTCTTCGACTAAGTATCTCCCAGGACAGGTGTCAGTTAAGTCCGTGTTTTTTCTCCCAGGAAGGCTCAGCGGAGATGAAATAAGTGATCCTCTCAGGAGTTCCTCTTGCCCTTCTGCTGCAGTGGTGCGCGCCGAGATAACGGAGAGACTCCGCGCGGGTCCCGATCAAACGGTGATTGCGCGCGGCAGACGGTCAGTATAGCGCTCGAGCAGCGGCGCTGTCTTACTGATAAAGACGAGTCTCGCTCCTCCCCAGCAGCTTTGGAGCCTCCACAAAACGAACGGCAAAAATCCAAATGGGTGGGACACTGTCAGTGTATTTCACTTCTCCGTGGGAAAGACGCGCTTTTGCTCTGATGTAGGACAGGTACAGCGGCTTAACTGTTCTGACCTCCCCGATCACAGATTTATCACACTTTCTCCTCTCTCTCTATAGGTGAAGTAGTGGGATATGCCCCTGTGGGGATAAAGGGGATGGCTGTAACGATGTGATGTTAAGGTGCGCTATTTATTTAAAAGTTTGATTTAAAATAAGGCACAGCGAGTTACCTGTGTTAACCCACCTTCACTACCTGGGTGAGCTTTGTTGCCACAATTGAAACATTTTCATGTGATGCATTAATTTAATATTATGGTTACCCTCATCACCGCTACAACCCAAACCCATTTCTTTTGCTTAAAGAAGTTTAATTTTAAAGTATAAACAAATAATAAATGCCTCAATTTAAACCTGAAGATATTGGAAATACATGTGGAGGATAACATTTCAAAACATAAGCAGAGTTTAAGAATTACGTGTTTGTCCAGTTCATGAAACAAAGTAAGAATGGCTTTAATAAAAAAATAAAATAAAATAATAATAATAAAAATATCAAGGATCATAATTTTCTCACCCTCATGGGATCCCAAACCAGTATGGTTTACTTTTTCTTAGGTCAGTGGTAAATAAACATGAAAAAGTGGTCAGTTATGTGTGTGTGTGTGTATATATATATATATATATATATAGGCTATATATGAGTCATGCTCATAAAGATTAAACTAAGACAATTCAAACTTAGTACACTGGAAAGTGTTACAACCCTCCTGTCTGCTCAACCAAAAAAAAAAAAACAGAAAAGATTATGGCACTGAAATCTCCCCTACACCAATTCTTATGCTATTCTAGTAGTAATCTCTATTTTAAGGGATAAGTACTTATTGCACTTAGTAATTCCATTAATTTAATGGACATGCAAATTTTTGCAGTATCTCTTTGAATACTTGAGTCACTGACAGACTGTGGAGTACTTTAATCCCACATTAAAATATAAAACAATTTAAAGCAAACCAGAGCTGTCAATTTTACACAGCACATTATACCCCTCATTAGTCTAAATAGAGAGAAATCTTTATGATGGCTGGCTCAGTTTTGAATGGAGTTTGGTATGAATACTTATCCGACATGGCCTGCACATTTAACTGCCAGTCCCTGGTGATTTGATATGACATTTAATTAATTACACACAATAAAGTGGAGCATCTCCATACACATCATATCAGACACAGCTGGTTACTGACATCCAAAAATTGCTAAACCCTTTCCTAATCCTCCAAGGAGTAATTTAGAGGCTTATTGCTCTTCCTGTATGTAACATGTGAAGAATAATAGCTCATACCTTCAGGGACAGCATTTCAGGTTATATCTGAATAAGACAGTATAGTGTTCTCCTGCTGCAGTCATAAACAAAATAGAGTACCTGAGCAGTGCCATATGGCCATGCAAGAATATGGGCATATGAATGACTAAGCTGCAGCAAGATGTAATATTTACTGTACATCAGGATACATACATACATACATTTAAATAATGTTTAAAAAAAAAAAAAGGTTTATCTCCTGGCAAAATACTTAAATTAATATGCCAGGTGTAGTAAAAGTTAAACTCCATAAACAGCACGTATGGCATCAGAAATAAAAAATAAATAAATAAAAATTCTAATGGCAGCAACAAACCTCTAGTACCGAAAAGTACTGTAAATATTTTAAGATTTTGTGCATTTTAAGTTAGCATGTATTTTAAATCAATTATTTTTTATTGTGCGTGTGTGTGTATATATATTAGGGGTGGGCATAGATCATTTTATTTAATATATATTAATCTAGATTCATTTTGAAATTAATCTAGATTAAAATGGCTCATTTGAATTCTGCCAAAGTCATTCAGAATATGTGTGCTACCTAAATAACTACTAAAAGTGAAGCCCTATTCAGACGGGACTAGTTTTACAGGGGGTCGTTAAAGAATGTTTTGTTTCACAGACGTACTTGGTGATTTTAATCCTATCTGAATATATACATATATATATATATATATAGAAATCTTGAAATGTTGTTGAGTCTTTGCTTGTATTAAATATATAATATTTCTTTAAACAACACTTCCTGTGATTCTATGAGTAATAGCAAATTGCTGGGCTCTATAAAAAAAAAGGGGAGTAGCCTTATGACTATTATTTTATATGTACAGTAATGTATATACCACCTTATACCTGTGGAGCTCTTAATGTTGTCCATTTAATATATAGTTAAATGCATTAAAGAACCCTCTTAAGCATTACTTGTGAGATTTGTTTTAATCCTTTGAGTCCTTTTCTAGAAGTAGGGGGATTTGAATAGTCTTTTCAGTGTATTTTTCTTGCCTTCCATCCATCCTTCAGCTGCCTGTTTTTGAATTTTGGCAGTAGTCACTCTTTTTCCATGTTCATTACTTTATTCGTTCTTTCAAACCCCACGGCACTAAGAGAGGAGAGGCAGGGAAGACAGAATTAGAGACACTGCATTAATTCACAAGAGAATATTACTTTTGTCTTCCTGAACAGTAGTGGGACACAGCAGTGCAATACCCTCCCAAAAGCCCCTGGGCTCCTGCTTCAAAGGGGAAATGCTCAAAACTCTCTGCGAATCATGATCTTTAAAATATACATTTGCATCAGCGTTTCCACAGGCTTAGGAAAGCGGATCCAGCAAAGACTCCATTATGTTGGAGTGAGGTTTTTTTTTTTTTGTCCGTAAATGTGCAAGACTATAATAACTGTGCTCTGCCACTGTGCTGTGTTCTCCATCTGTTCCTCTGAAGCATCAAGCCAAAGAACCCTGTGAAAGTTTTGTTAAGCACTTGGACTAAATTAAGAGGAATCTGCACTTTCAGTTTTAACTGTGCTTCAAAGTTACATTGGTTTGATTTTGCTGACTGCTGGTCCCGTGACGCATTTATATTAGTTTGCTGGCTGTCATACACTGAACCGCTGAATGAAAAATGTTGTTCTACTTTGTGTCCCCAATAGATGGAGCAGAGGTTATATTATCCCCCATTTAAACAAGCCAAGAAACACAGACGATAGGAATCCATGTGGTTTTCCTGCTTATGGAGCTACTGGGAACTGAAATTTTATATTATATCCTCATTCTTCAAGCACGGTGGCAAGTGATGCCCTGTAAATCTGTCAAAAAATGTATTTAGCTGCTGTGACATTCATAAATTTAACTCAGGTGCTGTCCATTTCTTCTGATCATCCTTGAAATGGTTTTACACCTTCATTTGAGTCAGGCTGTGTTTGATTATAATGATTTGATTAGAAAAGTCACACACCTATCTATATAAGACCTTACAGCTCACAATTTGTGTCAGAGCAAATGCGAATCATGGGGTCAAAAGAACTGTCTGAAGAGCTCAGAGACAGAATTGTGGCAAGGCACAGATCTGGCCAAGGTTAAAAAAAAATTCTGCTGCACTTAAGGTTCCTAAGAGCACAGAGGCCTCCATAATCCTTAAATGGAAGACATTTGGGGCGACCAGAACCTTTACTCCAGTGTTATTCTCATTCTGCTGAATTCTTTCAAACAAAATTAATTATTATTTAATTATACATACTTACAATTATGTATTTTTTTTTTAATTAATCTGTCAGTGATGTCAAATGCTATATTTTGGTTTATTTTTGTGAAAAATCATCTCAGTGGAAAAAATGTGCCTCTGCCTACATTTTTGCAAAACCAAAAAAAAAGTAAATAAATCCTACATACTATCCAGTTTCTGTCTAAACTTAACACTTGTTACAGTAAAAAACTTCTTTATCTTGTCACATAGTGTCACGAATGAGACCACGGGAAATATCAAAATCTACTTCGGGTGGCAGATCTTTTTCCTATTTAGCACCCAAACTCTGGAACAATTTACCTTATAGGAGGCAGAACTTAACGCGCCAATCCCATCGCTTTCCACCCTCAAAATCCGTCACTTTTGAAAACGCTGCAGACCCTAT
This sequence comes from Enteromius afrohamiltoni, assembly GCA_034779775.1. Lineage (NCBI taxonomy): Eukaryota > Metazoa > Chordata > Actinopteri > Cypriniformes > Cyprinidae > Enteromius > Enteromius afrohamiltoni. The sequence goes on from JAUYWG010000038.1 coordinate 13,719,279, forward strand.
TTTAGTTCGAAAACTCTGGGGAAGGTTTAATGCCAGGATCAAACGAGGATCGTTTTTATTCTAAACACTGGTGTTAACGGAGCACAATAAAATTAGTTTTAGATTTGATATTCGCCTAGGCTGCCTTAAGGAGCGTCAGCAAATTTACATCTGAGTACTAAATGAAGTACAAATTTCTACAAATTGGACCTAATTTCACATGCAAGCACCGCTGTTGTCATTATCTTATGTGTAGCCTGTTTGATTTTTAGCCCAGAAACACTAAAATATATCAATAAAAACACTCTGCATCAGAATACAGTATGTGGACACATTAGGTTATGTGTAGCCTAAAGTCATGCCCCAGACTATGTTTTGTTTATGTTTCCATTTCCCCATGTGTTCCGTCTCCGTGTGACCAGTTCAGGTGTGTTCACATTGTGTTCAGGTGTGCCTTGTTTAATTATCATCATTGTCTACCCTTTATAAGTTATCTTGTGTTCTATGTCTGATTGTCCGGTTATTAATAATATTTTGGATATTGTGTGGATTGCCATGCCTGTCTGTCTACTCGTCTTGGATATATTAAAGGATTTTGTTAGTTGGTGTACTTCTGACTGTGCCTCCATGCTTTCGCCACATGCACCCGTGACAGCCTACTTCTTGTATCTCAACTGTAAATCAATTGCTATTCCGTGGTCTACAACATGAAATAATAAAAGTGTCTGCTAAATGAATAAATGTTAATGAAAGAATTTTAATATGTACATAAAAACTGTAGAAACACTGGCACCATTGTGCAGCAGCAACTTTGAAAACAAAAAAAAATGGAACCTCAATGTTGATTGAAGTAAATGTGTGCAAATGTAGAGCCCCATTCCTATATTTGCCTACGGCCCCAAATTCACTAAATCTGCCCCTGCTCTTTCTTATTCTGTTACCCAGTCCGTATTCAGATCATATGATGTACCAGCACAAAGAGAGGATCTTCATTAGAGACAAGAACACCTAGATGAGCTCCGTGGACAGATTGCTGGATCCAGATGCACATAAACAAACACACAAACACTATAAGTCCTCTACACAATCTGACATGTGCTTAAAATTGAACTAGAAATTAGGTCTTGGGCATCCGACCAGAGGAGAACTGGCCCCAATTAAGCCTGGTTCTGCCAAGGTTTTTTTCCCCATTCTCTCATGGATGGGGTTTTGGTTCCTTGCCACTGTCGCCTTTGGCTTGCTTACCTAATTTCTAGTGACTATCGTTGTCTTGCACATAGTTCCACTAATAGGATATTTTGTTTCCAAACTGCAACATCATTTGAAACAACAAAGATAATAAAACCAGGAGATTTTTGGCACCACTCCATACTGCAGTTCAACTAAAGATGCAATTGCGATGAACCCAACACAATAGCATGTTCCCATGCTTTGATGCAATACATTCGTTAATACGCTCAGCATATACAAATATTTACTCTTTCTTGCATATGCCCAGATGCAAATGTCAAATGTATCCAGATAAAAGATTTAAAAAAAAACAGGTATAATGTGTCACCATGATATTGTAATCTCACACATAAGGAGCTTTGGTGTACACAGGAGGCATGTGTAATATTCCCCTCAGTTACACAGAGATATAGGAGCTCCCCTGGAGAAACACCAGTTGATGTGTTTCTTTATTGGACTCACTGGATTCATCCACCCACACACCTTCGCCTAAGTTCTGCTTAATCTACTGTGTTTACTCTGTGTTGAAGGAAAAAAAAAATCACATCATTGCTTCTCTGTGCATCATCTTGGCCTGTTTACAATGATCTCCTTCTGCAGCTGCTTTCTATGTAACTTTCATTCCCTCCTTCCTTCCCTTTCTCTTCCCTTATTTCTTTCCTTTGCTCTGCTAATGTGTTTAACCAACAATTTGTAGTGAAAGCTGCTCAGAGATAAAGTAATTTCGGCATGTTTTGATAACGCTTCTTTCTTTCAGCAGGTAGCCTCAAATGGTGCCCTTTGTCCAAACCTCCACGGACGGCCCTGAGAATCATTTACAATGTCACTGTGGCTGTATATCAGCAGATGAGAAACAGAATGGAGGTACTATATTTCTCTTGGGAGATCAATAAGCCACACCTGCACCACATTTACTGCAAAAAGTCATGACTTATGAGCATATCATGTGACTCCTCCTTGGCATTTTCTCACCTCGGCCAGGAGCTACAAACATGACAAAACAAAACAAAGCAGTGACACTTTTATCTAATATCACAGGGATTTCATTAGAGGCACTAGAATGCTGCTGATAAAAGTGAAGCGCTGCTATTTTATCTGAATATTACAATAATTTTTCATACCACAGCTTAATATATATAGACAACTACTCAGTCATGCAAAAGTACACCGCAATAACTAGCTCTATTCATTTTGTCAAAATTGAGTTGACTGAAATTGAGTCTGATAGACTATAATCTGTCCTGTGACAGACAGGTTTAGTTCAACTAAGCTCAGATTCAGAGAAAATGGAGTGTGAATTGACATGATTGGCAATTTTCTCACTTTCAGTGTTGGCATAGTTACTGTGTTTCCCTATTCAGGACAGTTTAAGACTTTAGGTTGATTTGTTCCCTCAAAAAACAGTTAATAAAAAAACAAACAAAAAAATTCTACATTTTTCCCATTATTATTATTATTATTTATTATATATATTTTTTAATGAATCAAAAGTTAAAAGGTAAAATATTTATTTTAAATACAAATATTGTAGTATATATGGTATATATGGTGTATATACTGTGTATATATATATATATATATATATATATATGTGTGTATATATGTATGTGTGTGTGAGTGTGTGTGTGTGTGTGTAAAATGTGTTTGTTTTTGTCAAAATTTTCTTTAAAAAATATGTCAGATTAAAATGTTATATTTAATTTATTTACTTAACACAAACAAACTAACTAAAAAGTCCCTGTTTTCATTTGCCCAATCCAAATAAATGTTACATGAATAAAAAACAGTAAAAAATCTTTTTTTTATTTGGAAACCATCTTTCTTTTAAAGTCCACACTATAAGATTACACTTCACTTTCAGAGTTTGTAATTTATGCACTTCACTGAACAATAAGACCTAATTGCATTTATTAATTCTGACAACACATTTCAGATGTCATGCTCTAATTGAAGCAGTCTCCTCCAGAATTCAAAATCAAAGACAAGGCACGTTATACAAGCTTCCCACTTGATTTCATGGGCCAGCAAACAGAATGAAAACAAATCACGATGCTTTAAACATAATATTAATCTTCCATACTTCAGTAATAAACAGATGATCACTTTTTTTTAAAAGAGATCAACTACTCATTCAAATCAATGCTATATTGAATTAAAGGTCCTGAGAGGTTATTGGAACACAAAGGTCTGTTTGAACATTGTTCTAGATATTAAATAATCTCGAAGCCAAACTATATTAAGATTGAATGTTTATTTTCAATGCTTTTATCCCAAGTGCAAACAGTTCACTCCGCACACAACAAGAGAGCTGAGGACATTATTAGAGAACTAGGTTGGTTTATCAGGTCCTCTGCCACATTAATCCTCCCCACAGGACTCTTAATGTAGACAGAGGCCAATGAATTACAGTTAACTACAGCTAGATCAATCCATTTCTCTGCCTCCAGCTAGGTGATAATTGTGTCTTCACTGGAAGGTTACAGCACAGGTCAGCAGCTCACATGAACTATAGAAGCCATGCAATTGGAAGACTCAGGAGACTGAATATAGTGCAATGTTTATCAGGGTTGCAAGATAGAAAGGGGTTTACTGACTGTTTCTTTCCTCTCTGTTTTCTTGCCTTTCATTTTTCCTGTAAATTAGTGTATCAGCCAAGCATCATTGCCTTGCACTTAGATTTTTTTCGTCCTTCCTTTTTATAAGGATGCTGTGAAACTTGCTGCTCCTTAAATCAGCACAGACTGTAACAGTCATATGACCCGAGCTATCCAAAGTTTGATGTTCATTAGTTTATTTATATAGTGCTTTTCTACCGTCAGCCCCATATCCAGCCTTAATGTGCTCTTTCAATAAAAGTGGCTGTCATATAATGCTTTGACAGCTATATATCACCACCCGTCTCATATTTCTTCAAGGTGAGATCAATGTTGCTATTAATGAAATGAAGAAGTTCTGTCAGTTTCCCTGCAGTTTTTACGGACAAGTAGACGCTAGTGCAAATGATAACAATAGCTGATGCCATTATTATAGCATATATATAATTTCTAATCATGCACTGAAACTGCACGGCTATTGGTTGTGCAGTGGTAACTTTTTAAACCAATCGGTTGGGAATATATATTTATATATATACATACATATATATATATATATATATATATATATATGTATATATAGCGCCCGTTCTGCCGCAGGACTTCAGATTTTTTTTCTTCAGACAGCCACAGCGAGTGCGTTTCCTGCCAGGGCAAGCACCATGCGGAAGCTGCTCTGACCGGTCTCGGCACTCCCCGTGCTCGGATAGCATCCTTTTCAGGATGTGACTCCGGTCCCCGAGCCCTCCCACTTCATAAGAAGCAGAGGGGCACAGCACTTTGAGGATGATGATCTTACGCCAGCCCAGCTCCCGCGTGCCTTATCACCTCCCCGGAGAGCTGTTTCACCCGTTCTCTTCCTGAATGAGGACAAGCGTCCCCCTGCGGCCGCGAGTGACCTTGTCCCATTCTGCCTGACCACCACCATAGGCTGTAAAGCAAAGCCCGCCCACCCATCGAAGTCGGGCAGGACGTCATCTGCTCTCACCAGCCGAGCCTTCTCCTCTGCTAGACAAGCAGCCTCAGCCCTTCACTCAATGCCGTCATCCACGCAATAGAGGCAGACAAAGCAGGAGTCGAGGAGCTGCTCTATTTCATTGACTAGACACTTCCCCTTTCCAAGGAGGTAGGAACCCTGGGCCAGAGTAGTGCTGGACCCTGATCTGCTTTGCAAGAGAGTGCAAAGTCTCGCCACGGCCGGACCACCCCCAAGCTGCTCCATTTCTGTCCTCTACCACAGTAAATGTACAATAAATAGGTCCGTAAATATTGTGTGTTATAGCACACACAAAAACTCACAACAATAGCAGTTTCTCTCAAAACCCCATACACACAAGTCATTTGTCCCTAAATAGCGACAAAGTGCTCGATATAATAAAAACCCTTATCCCTTCGGCAGAATGTCTGGCAAGCCATTCCCAGGGTTTCAAACTGGGTTATGGGGATAATAAAAAACGGTTACACACTTCAATTTGCAAGCCGTGGCCGCCGTTCAGCGGCGTCGTCACCACTTCAGTGTCAAGCCGCACTGCTCTTATAGGGCAAAATACATATTGTTCCCCAAGCAGAAAGAGAAAAAGGGTTTTACAACCAGTACTTTTTAGTCCCCAAGCAAGACGGTGGTCTGAGATCAATACTCGACCTGAGACATCTGAATAGTGCCCTATTAAAACGGTCATTCAAAATGCTAATGTTAAAAGCCATTCTCTCGCAAATACAGCCAAAAGACTGGATGCTTTCACTAGACCTGAAGGATGCGTACTTTCATTTACAAATAGCCCCTCATCACAGGCCATTCCTGAGATTCGCCATTAAGAGGACTGCATATCAATACACAGTCCTGCCCTTTGGTCTCTCCCTGGCCCCCTGTACTTTTACGAAATGTAGGGACGTGGCACTTTTCCCTCTGAGACAGATGGGAATCCACATTCTAAATTATCTTGAAGACTGGCTCGTTCTTAAGAGATCCAGCTCTATCTGTGCTAAAGTTTGGCCTGTTACAAATGTGGCCACTGCAGTATTGGTTGAATACTCCACATAGTATGCAGAAGGAAAGTGATAGTGACAGACGCCTCCAAGAAAGTGTTGGGCGCGCTGCACGAAGGCTCACCGGCCTCAGCCCTCTGGTCAGACTAAGGCAGAGGGCTCAGTCTGGCACCCACAGCACAGCCTGTGGGCCCTGCATGCAGCTTGACGGGAACCTGTTTGCCTCCCAGAGTGCGTTCTAAAAACGCTAGAGCCCTGTCTACGAGATGCACTTATGCTGTGAAATGGTCAGTATTTTCGAGGTTGTACGCAGAGCACAATGAAAACCCCTCGACATGCCAGTTATCTATGATACTGTCCTTTCTACAACACCTACTGCATAAGGGATGCTCCCCATCCACCATTAAGGCTTATGTGGCGGCCATAGCAGCCCACCACGACCTTATAGCAGGCCAGACTGTGGGCAAGGATACTCTTGTTATCCATTTTCTAAGAGGAGCTAGACAGCTCAGGCCCTCTCGCCCTCGCACCATCCCCACATGGGACCTGCCCACAGTGTTAGAGGCCTTCAAGAGGCGCACCCTTTGAACCCCTGCAAATGGCTATGGTGAAAGCGCTGCGGCTGAAAACAGTTCTGCTGCTGGCTTTCGCATCAGTTAAAAGCGAATAGGAGATCTGCAAGTTCTGTCTGTGAGCCCTACCTGCTTGGAATTCGGGCACAATGACTCTAAGTTCATCCTGAAACCAAGGCTCGGTTATATACCAAAAGTGCTCTCCACTCCATTCAGAGCGCAGGTGGTATCTGTTTCGGCGCTACTCCTGAACAAGGGTCATGACTTTAACTCTCTCTGCCCCGTCAGGGCATAAAGAGCCTACATTGAGTGGTCAGCCACCTTTAGACGGTCTGACCAGCTGTTTATCTGCTTTGGCGTCCGCTCCAAATGGCTACTGGTCTCGAAGCAAAGGTGTGTTGTAGACAATATTTTGCTAGCTTACTCTTTTTTGGGCCAGGACTGCCCCATAGGAGTAAAAGCTCATTTAACTAGGGGCATTGCCTTGTCATGGGCAGGGTCTAGCAGAATCTCCCTGTCAGAGATTTGTGAGGCGGCTGGCTGGTCCTCGCCATCCACATTTGCCAGGTTTTACAATCTGGATGTCCCGGCATTACATGCCAGGGTCCTCTCTGCCTAAAGTATTAATACTCTTAGTTCACCATGTTTGGCCGCTACACGCCCAAACCGCAAGCTCAGGCTCTTGAGCTTTTAAACTGTATTTATTAGTTCACTCTTTGACCGTTAAACACTCAAACTGTGAGCTCAGGTTCACAAGTCTTATATATGTAAATTCATTACTCGCCATCTTTGGCCGTCAGCCACCCAAACCGCAAACTCAGGCTTACGAGCCTTATTCATGTAAAATACATTCGCTGTGTTTGGCCGTCACACGCCCAAACCGTGAGCTCCGGTTTTCACATGCCTTAAGAATAAGGACGATATGAATATAATATGCGGGGCATTATTCTCTGCATACTTATGTGACTGTTGCTGTCATTCAACTGTCATTCTTTACTTACAGTGCTGTGGAGTTCCCATAGCACCTTAGCAGATGTAGTACGAGTGAAAGTGTCAACAGGGAACGAATAGGTTACTTCTGTAACCCAGGTTCCCTAAGACACGGGAATGAGTATTGCATTCCATGCCGCGCTGTAAGTGCCCGTCGCTTCAGTCAAAGTAACCTGAAGTCCTGTGGCCACTATATATACATGGCCCCGCCCCCTTTTCAGTCCCTGCAGCTGAAAAACACCCCCACACCATGATGCTGCCACCACCATGCTTCACTGTTGGGACTGTATTGGACAGGTGATGAGCAGTGCCTGGTTTTTTCCACACATACCACTTAGAAATAAGGCCAAAAAGTTCTATATTGGTCTCATCAGATGCGAGAATCTTATTTGTCACCATCTTGAAGTCCTTTTGGTGTTTTTTACTCTACCATAAACCCCTGCCTGGTGGAGGGCTGCCCCTGATAGCTCAGTTTGGCCGGACAGCCAGCTCTTGGAAAGGTTCTGGTCATCCCAAATGTCTTCCATTTAAGGATTATGGAGGCCACTGTGCTCTTAGTTCAGCAGAAATTTTTTATGTATCTTGGCAATCTAAGAAAATAAGGTACAATATACCCTTTCAAAGGGGACACATGCATAGTGGGCCAAGTTTACACAGTGGCAGAATACAGTTGTGAGTTCTGTTTTCTGTTTTCCTAAAGTTAATGTTGGCATTCACACATATTTTGTGTTTTTAAGAGATTAATTACCACATTATATAAGCAAATTTCTCACTCATAAATTTTTAGGACTTCCAACCACATTTTTGGAGAAGCCCTGCTGTATGAACAGAACCAGAAAGGACAATTAGATATATGTCATTATTACTATTATACGGTGAGACATTCCCACTCTGCATTGCTCTCAAGAGTTTTCATGTGTGATTAAAGTAACTTACAAAAGCACAGATGTGAACTATATGTCAACAGAAGGTCTAAATCCACTCTGTGTGTGACTATAAATCAGATATAATGGATGAAATCACCCCTAAATTAAACGTTTGTCATGACTTTGCCAATTTGGACTTTAATATTTACTTAATTCAATGTCACTATGGTTACAATTGATATTCGAATTCGAATTATTTGAATATAGGCTTGACTTCAGTTGTACAGTACATTCATAAAGATAATATTCAGGCCTCTATTTTAAACTCCTGTGAGATGATGACAATCCATTTTGACAATCACACTTGTAAGTATACACCGCTGTCAATCCACTGACAGAGTGAATATAGACTTAGTACCTAAAATGTGCATACTCTATTAGTACCTAAATAATCAAATCTGTAACTTTTGAAAGTAACAACCAAGTTACAGCTTTTGCACTTTTTATTTAACGTTCAGTTATCATACTTACATTAAGTGCTTGATTGTGGTTTCGTCTGGCGATTGAATTATGATCTCCCTAAACCACACGTCCCCATTTCAAAGCAAAAACGTGTTTATCTCTGGAACAGTATGTAACATATTATTTTACAACCAGGTGACCTGCGTTGAGATTTAATCCCCTGTTGTAACATGCTTGCTTGGGCAAAAGCACACAAGGGATCAGAATTTCCTGTCTTGGAAGATATGGATATTCCCCACACGCACGCACAGTATTTCTCTACCCAGATATCTGCACACTAAATAGATCAATCATTTGCATTTCCCATCTCTCATGCTAACATGGCCCCATTTATCATGTTAGACAACTTCATAGATGGGTTTTTCTTTCACACGGTAATATTAATCAATAGCAAGTGAAATTTGAAAAAGGATGCATGTAAATATGAGAATGTTCCGATCTAAGCAGACTAGTGCAACTTGAGAGTAAATATCACATGCAAATACAGTATGAGGGTAAGCAAAAACAACCACTGCACTCAAAGATACAATTCTCATATTCAGTAGTTTTGGAAGATTTTTTTCTTTAGTCCCTTCTGTTGGGGTAAAGGCAGAATAGTACATGTAGCTTTTGGATATTTATTGTGAAAAACAGTGTAATCATATACAAGTGATAATGTGTTCTGCTCACATCAATAGCATGCATAGTATCATAGATTTCTAAAATGGCCTTCTGAAGATGTTGCAAAGCTATCCTCATCTTTGTTTCCGTTTGAAGCATTTAGAAACTGTTTATCAAGGGTGAAATACTGCACTCAGTGAAACACTGGCAAACTTTGATCTCTTGGGAAAAGTTTTTGAGCCTCAGAAACTTCACATTTCTCATCTATGGTTTGCAAAAACTAGAAAGATCTTAGAAATAATTAATTGTGTATTTTAACAAATAACATCTTGAATATGACATATTTATACTTGCAAATTTCAGGTGCTGTCAACAAAACTGTTTGTCATTAGGCATCATAAACACTCACAGCTAAAAGATTCTGAGTTGCATATTCATTTAGGCATAATTATTCAAAATCAAATGTGTTATAATTACACCACTAATAAACATGTTTAGAAATAAAAAGGTGCATTACATTTATGTTTATTATATAATTGTCTCCATGGATTATTGAATAATCTTTCTTCTTTTCATTATAAGAGTTATGCAATTTTCGTTGTGTGTGTTTTCTTACTGCATTTCTGTTTAAACAAATACTTTCAAACAAAAAAGAAAAAAGAAATCTTAGTGCTATTGATTCCTGATTTTAGCTCAAAAAAAGAATCCTGAAAAATGGGATTTTACATTTTAAAAAACTGACCTTTATTGAATATAGTGCAGTGTCCACCAAGGATACACTATTATTTATTTATTTATTGCTAGTGCATTTAATTTAAAACAAAAATAAATTACACATTAATAATCTACAGCATGTCTTACAGTAATTGAAATTCATCAAAGAAAGGCTTCTGTAAGCATGCAACAATTTTTTATTAATGCAGACTACAAAAAAGGCAAGCGGAGCGTCTCTAGGTACGCACTAATCATTTGTCTTGTATGTTTTTTCCGGTCTGAAAAGCTGTCTGATTCTTGACATTGAAATCTGTTGTAACGTTTATCAAAATGTCCGAAGGTTTGATTTTCAGGACTTTTGTTGTTCCTCCACAAGGTTGGAGATATTAAGAGGAAGGAGCATGTCAGATGTGCCCGTCTGAAGGTTTTGTAATATATAACCTCACTGCACATGTGTTTGAAAATGCTGCTGTTGACTCATACCAGATTCAATAAATCACGACTCAGTGTACCGCATACTGCCAACAGCCTCGTCATCTTACCTTTTCCAATTAGGAATAAACAGTAAAGTTGTGTATGCATCAAAAATGTAAATAGACAGCAGTAGACAATGTGCTTAAAGTGCCACTTATTATGCTTTTTCAAACATGATCGTTCATGCAGTGTGTCATGTAGCTCTGTATGTGAACATAAACTATCTGCAAAGTTGTGACACTGACAGTGCACGATAAATAAAGTTATTGTCTATCAAAAAAAGGAGTCGGCTCACATTCGCCTAAATGAGTCGTCAGCAATTTGAATCTTTCTCTTTTACTGAGCCACGTCACTAGGCAACATATTTTGCATAATGTATGACCATGTTATATGTTGCGAACAGCTTGCCCTGCCCCCAAACAGTACAATCTCCACATCGATTACATCCAGCGAGAGTTCATTTGTTTTGTATGCCCTTCTGAAAGATTAATCTACAAAGAATGAGTGATTAACATAAATTTTTTTCAACAACACCTCAGCAGTACAGTCTCTGGTTGTGTTCACATCATTTTACTGATGACTGCTTTTCCAATTGGGGTACAACGTGATATTCACCAAACGCTTGGTCTTAAAAGAAGGATCAGAGCCCAGTTCATTTGGAACTGCTTGCTCCTCTGAACTTCTACCTGTAAGTTCTACCTGCTTTTTATCTGTTTTACGAAAAAAGGCGCAGTCTAGCGCGTTCATTCATTGACCCCCTCAAGCTCTCACTCTCTCCCCGTCCAGGCGAGAGCTGTGCATCAGCTGTTGGGACTGAGTATTCG
>JAUYWG010000038.1:13741443-13768473 GCA_034779775.1 Enteromius afrohamiltoni
TATATATATATATATTTATTTTTTTTTTTTTTCATAATGTTTAAGTCTTATTTACTGCTTGATTAATGTAGTTTATATGTGTATTAAAAGTTTTAGTTTCTTGCAAAAAACAAAACATAAATTAATAAATAAATCTTACCCTCTACAGTCAGAACAGTAGTAAAGATTTAACTAAACGTTCATTTACTGTACCAATTAACAGCTAGTAGACAGACACTGAAAGACTAGGTTTAACTAATTTCACAAATAAACCCTGCATTCACGTTTATGAAAGAAATGTTGTTTCCATTCTAGCTTTTATTTGGTGGTTTAAATCAATCACACTCCAGCAAAAGCATATTGCTTTTGCACAGTTCTATAAACAAGAACTTAATATCAAGTAACTACATTTCAGACAAAATTTTGCCAGTTAGTTCTTATATAGTTCCACACTGGCAAAAGAAAAAAAAAGTTCCAAAAGAAGCCACAGCATCTCATATTCAGTTACACTTGTTTTCTTTTCTGTCAATTATTTTCCCATCTAAATTTGTGGCTCTTTGCCCCTTGCCAAAATGGTCTGAAGTAAACAAGAAAAATCTTATGCACAGTGTGCTTGCTTTCATACCATTATACCACCCTTCCATTAATACCAGAGACAAGCGGCCCCACTCTGAACTTGAACACAAGTACATAATGCACACACTCTTCATATTCCCTACTCAAAGCCCCATCAACAGAAATCAGTCTGCAACTCTGTAATTGGTTTTATTCGGCGGAAAAGCTGGAGGTAAAAGGGAAAAAAAAAATCTACCTCAATCGATTCTTTCAGAGAACACTTCGGGTTCATATCACTGTATGTTCTAGTATGACCAGTATGATTATGCCATATGAAGCACTAAATTAAAAGAAACTATTGAAATTCTGATCTTTCATGTTAAACATCATCATTCACAATAAAGATGACATTTACAGTCAGGAACACCAAAGGTTTGGAAATGGACACAGGGGTCTACGTTGAATACTAAATGGAAATGAGTTGTTGGTCGTTCAGACCTACACTATTCAGAGCAATATAGGAAGAATGGCACATACCAAACCTTATCTTGAGAATTGTTGTGTTAGCTTTGACCCCCTCTCCTTCATGCATTCCCACAAAGGTCTTTGTATGTATGTGTGTGTGCACGCTATGTGTAATGTTGTCTTGCAATTCACACAAATCCTAGTTTTACACAGCATTTTCACTTCGCTAGATGATTCGATTTCCAGCCAGGCTCTTTTTTCATCTAAAATCTCCAGGGGAGAGAATTCAATATCCATTTCAGAATCCATTCCAGGACATCCTACAATAAAGGAGGCTGGATGTGAGAATAATCTAATGACTGGGAGCCTCTACATGTGTGTCATTTATTGAGATTGTCTCACAGGTTGTATAACAGATCCAATGAATGTAATGACTCACCTGTCGTATACTTGAGGACACAGCATGGAATGGATGGACATATATTTTCACAGCTGAAGTAGACAAATGCAACCTCTGCAGTTTATGCCCACATACACACATGAATAATTTATACTAAAAAGCTGTGAAGGTTTTTTTTTTTTTTTTCCCATTCTGTTATCTGCCTACATTAATTCAATTGGCAGTTGCTTTCTATATAAACCAACCTACATTGCATTGAAAGTTATATATTTTACCACTATGCTTGTTCCCTAGGAGCTGAACCCATTGCCTTGTTGTAGCTAGCATTATTCCTGTTTTAGAAACGGGAGTTCCAAGACATTTGAGCACTACTGACTTAGTGTCAAAACCATAAAATACAACATTTAAAATTAGCCATATACATCCTCGCTATTTTTAATAATTCTATTTCTATGAACATTGCATTCAATTATTCAAAAATAGGTCTTGCTATGACTTTGTACAGTAGGTAGACTATACTGTGTTTTTTGGCTTCTTAACTATTTAGTGGATATGTTTATATACATTTCATTCTGTTTGTTGTCTTGTGGCACGTGACAAATGGAAAAGTGGAACATGCAATATTATTGTTATATTTCTCTAGTGATCCATTGATAAGGCCTGACAAACACATATTCAGTGCCACATTAGAAGAAACTGCTTTTTTCTGTATAAATGGACTCCCTTTTCTTCCTTTATTATGTGACTGCATGAATTCAAGGACATATGTATACTCTCATTGATGACAGTTGCATTCAGGAGGCTGTGGTTAGAAGCTTTCCAGCCACTGTTGTGGTTAGATTTATTGTCATTGATTGTTGTTCCAAGACCAACACAAAGGTTAATTCAGGTACATGTTCTATTTGTCTATACACCACCATTTATAGATGTTGTAGGTCTAGACACTCAACACATGGCTACCATTCTAATATTGATGAATAGAGATTATTCTCATGCCAGCCTTTACTAATTTCAGCAAGATATACCCAAACATCTCTATATAAGTTTTTTTTTTCCACATACAGTAATTTTGCCTGTCTAGCTGCTAACATAAGACCAAGATCATGTTGCTGGTTAAATAAGCAAATACTCAAAGAGTTTAGGATTGGATAATTAATGCAGTAATTAATATGCTTCTGGCGTATTATATGTTTGGTATAATTTTTTTTTATCTGAAATGGGTAAATCGTATTTACATTTTATAATACATAGAAAACATATATATTTTTATTTATGTGTCCCCAGTCTGTGAAGTCAAATAGCACACAGAAAACACATCACATGGCATGTGTGTGCTAAACTCTCTTTTGCGTCTTATTGCACTTAAATTGTCAAATAAATGCAAGTTTATATAAAACACACATGAGTTAAACAGCTAGTTATCAGTGTATTGAATAGGAAAATCAGTTAATGGACATTACAAACAAAGAGTAGTTTTGGACAGAAATTTTTATTTTATATACAACAATACAAATAAATACAGAAATATTAAAACATTTTAAAATAGAAACAATAGTCTAAATATAAAACTAAAAGCACCATTAGGTGGTGGCAAATCACTTTCCTTAAGTAAGTAATTTAGTCTTTCATTCAATCGATTAGATTCATTCATATGGCTGATTAATTCAGAAACGAACCAAGTGACTGCCTTTAGAAATCACTGACTTACACAATTAGTTTAAAAAACATGGATTCATTCAGTAAAGTAACAATTCAAGCCTTGAATCGGGCCACGGTTGCAAATTGGGATTTGCATTATTTAAGTCTTGTGACAATAACTGGTAATTCACATGACGACCTTGACAAAACACTGCAGTCTTAAATGTGACAGACCTATTTCCGAAAGGTGTAATTGTAACAAAACTGAATGTAAAGTATACAGTATACCAAATATATTTCTCTTATAATGAAAGAAACCGTTGCAAGAATTAAAAACCAAAACACAATTCCAGTGTATGCAGAAAAGAGGAATCTTATAGGTTACACAGATAACCATTTAATTTTATAGCAGCAATAAACTATGAAAGAGGGAGGGATGAGCTGAAATTTATGGATGTTTTTACAGGTCAATAATCAGGTTTGATGCGTGCTCAATCAATCAATTGCCTTGAATATATAAGACATGCAAATGCAGGTTAACACTGTGCTATATTTCATGGTCCTGTGAATTTAAATCAGTGACAATAAAGCCAGCAGTACACAATGCAAAACAAAGCAGGGAGAAACGCATGTAAAATACCTTTAAAATACAAAACACTTTTCTTATGTCTTGTATTTGAGTAAACCGTAATCCTCCGAGGACCCAGGCTGGGATGTCTGATTTTGGCATGACTGCAATGTCTATATATTTCACGCTCCTAAACACCTGCATTCTTCATGCTAATCTCCCTTGTCCATTTATTCCCTGATAAACACTGAAATCTTGTTATCGTGACTGGCTGATCCATTTATTCTCTTTAAACTTCTGTCACATTGTGATGAAGAAATCAGTCCATGTGCATGTCTCCTAATGCAATTTTCACTGCCTTTCTCTTTCACCAAAAACAGGCAACCCTTACACAAAAAGCCTATTAGCATGCAAGACAAAAAAAAAAGATCATCATATATTTTGTGTGGGTGTGTGGTTATTTGACCCTCATATTCCAACAGGTTGATGTAGTCTACGGTCCAGCTCTTGATGCAGGGTTAAATTACACTGAGCTTCTGCTGCTCTTTTCTTCTTGGTTACAGATAAGTGGTTGCTACGCTTGCGTGAATTAGCATGTTTATTGCTTACTGTTGCCTCATTTCTCTCATTTCCATATCGCACACCCTCTGGCCCAGTCTTAAGTTTGGAAATGGGTGTTCATTTTTTAAAAGAAACCTCCCCCTCTCTATGGAAGCAATCTTCAAGCTATACTTGTGCCATGCTTGAGTAACCTTGGCTTAAATTCAACCATGCTAGGCTGCCCTAATGGTAGTACTTAGCACTTTCCAAAGCCATATCCTCTTAGCTAAAGACACGCTCATCTCATTGCATTAGTCTAATTCATGATATTTGCTGAAATTAGTTTCTTGAGAAGGACAATAGGGAATTATGGCCCCTGTTAACACTCATTTTAAGGCATTGTCTTTCTCTCTGGGTCAGATTGAAAAAAAAGACAGCATGCATGCTGCACAATGAGTTAAAATCAATTCTACCTAAGTTAAACAATTTTTTAGTCATCGAATGCACTGGCAAAATGATCCCCACCTAATGTAATTCCAGCATTTCTCCGCAATTATGAACATTTACAATGTTAAAATATCAATATGTCTCATCATATTTTCATAAATATTACTAATGGAAAATGGGATGCTATTATTGTAGAGGTGTAATTTATTCCAGCGGTAAAAAAAGAGAAAAGATTAAAAAAAAAAAAAATTAAATGGTGATGGAATTTAACAATATATATTGTGCTATATTTTTAATTACAATATAATAGACATTTTCCCATTTATTGATTTAAATTATCAAGAGGGACACACATCATTAATCTCAATCAATATATTATTAATGAGAGTTCAAGGTCTGGAATATGAGAACATTGGCATGCTGTGCCTGCGTATAATTTATCATAATGGCTGTTCCCTTTCAGTCAGTCATTTCGAGTCATGTCGGTGACCAGCGAATGGGAATCTCGCTTTCGAGATAGCAAATGTACTCTGCGTGTATATAAACACGCCAATGAAATTGGCATATGCTGATTAATATCCAGCTGCACTTAATCGCAGCGCGAGTATAAGTAGGTCAGCGGATTAAGCATTTGTGACGATTAAGCAATTAATCGTATTTCAGGAGGAGCATGCACGAACGATCGCAGCTGCCACCAATCTCCTTATTACTGATAACCCCGCGAATCTCTCCTCCGCCTTATATAACGCTCACTCCCTATCCTCGGCTTCTGTTTTTTGTCTCAGAGCTGTTTCTTCGCGAGCCGGGCAGCACCGCTCATAGCGCTCGTATTGTTGTCATTCAGAAGCGCGAAGCACGCTGCCCTCTCATTAGGCGTTATCAACGTTTCATTCAAAAGTAACTAAACCTAGCCTGAAGTCGCTAGATGGCGTTAAACGTCAATTTGCATATTCATAAGTCAGTGCTTCATGTTTCTCTGTGGTCACATTATGTAATGCCATGCACCCAAATTTCTTAATACAACAGTTTTACTGATACTTTTAATGGTTTCTGCGGTCACTAAAAACGGAATGAATATAAAATTGTGACTGAAATTAACCCAATATTTTCTATGCCTACTTAAACCAGCTCTGACTTACAAAGATATTTATCTAGACAATTATCAATTTCGAGTTGATAAAAAAATTATCTGGGAATCATTGAGCGCTATTGTGCCTGGTTCGTCTTATAAATAATGCATGGCAAATAAATCAGATTGCTGACACTCTCTCGTTTCAGATGGCAAGATATTGAGGCTCATCCAACGCCGGCTCCTCGCTATTTGCTGCTTAAGTCTGATTTGCTAAGGCTGATTTTTCCTTGCTTACTTTAACCTCCTACATAACTGTTCTATCAACGGGTATTTCAGCAGGTTACATTTTTGCTTAAATTAATTTCGGCCGCTCAGCTGAACACCTCGCTAGTTCACAGATCACTCTCTTTCTTAAAGGAATCCAAAGATCAAACAAGCTATTTTATCGCAGAGGAAGTGGGAACTAATGAAATTAACTTTTCACTTCAGAGTCGAGCTACATGCTTTTGTTCCTGAGCATTTCTACTCCTTACCTGACGGAGAAGGCTGCCAGCAGCCAGGGGCTATACGGGGGTCCCCCAGGTGGAGAGGTCTGTTGTGATGCAACTGTGTCCTCAGGCCTCTACCTCCTGGCAGGGCAGTGTTTTGAATGCTCCCGTGTCCCAGACTGGCCTCTTCGGCAACGCGGTGGAAACTTTCGCCCAGCAGTTTTCCATGCCAGGAAGCAGCCCCAGCAGCAGCCTTCACATCGGCAGTGTCGAGGAGCCGGCAGTTGGGCCCCTGCCCAGCCCTCCCAGGCCCCTGCAAAACCCATTGGAAAGAGGAAATGCAAGAGGCCCTAGGACGGACAACCCAGGGATGGAGGAGCCTGCTCTTCGGGAGATGGTGAACGCACATTCCTTCCCCCGGAGGAGGGACAGGTTGAGAATCTTTTGTTTTGTTTTCAACCGCCACTGGCCGCAGGGTCAGTGGTACCCAAACACTCGACAAAAAAGCAGTTTTCTTCAGTGAACGCTGCAAATGCCCCTGTCCTGCATGCAGAGATTGCTACTCTCCTGGCGAAGAGAGCAATAGAGCCGGTCCCTCCAGCCGATATGAGGACAGGGTTTTACAGCCCGTACTTTATAGTGCCCAAGAAAGGTGGTGGGTTACGACCGATCCTGGATCTGCGAGTCTTGAATCAAGCCCTTCACAGGCTTCCGTTCAAGATGTTGACACCAAAACGCATCTTCCCATGCATCCGTCCCCAGGTTTGGTTTGCAGCCATAGACCTGAAGGACGCGTACTTTCATGTCCCAATCCTTCCGCGCCACAGGCCAATCCTTGAGGTTCGCGTTCGAAGGACAGGCATTTCAGTACCGCGTTCTGTCCTTCTGGGTCTCCCTGTCGCACCGTGTATTTACCAAAGTAGCAGAGGCTGCCCTGACTCTGCTCAAGGAGAAAGGGGTTTGCATTCTAAACTACCTCGCCGATTGGCTGATACTAGCACAATCCAGAGCTCAGTTGTGCGAACACAGGGACCTGGTTTTGCAACACCTTAGCCTGTTGGGCCTTCGGGTCAACTGGGGAACATGTCTCAACTGGGGTCAACACTCCCTGGAGAATGGAGACTCCATCCCCTGACGGTTCAGCTGATATGGGAGGAGTTCAGAGCTGCACAGGTAGACCTGTTCGCCTCCCCAGAAACCTCTCATTGGCAGTTGTTTTACGTTCTGACCAAGGGAACCTTAGGCAGAGACGCCCTGGCTCACAGCTGGCCTCAGGGCCTACGCAAGTATGCGTTTCCCCCAGTGAGCCTTCTAACACAGTTCCTGTGCAAGGTCAGGGAGGACGAGGAGCAGGTCCTGCTGGTAGCCCCTTATTGGCCCACCAGGAACTGGTTCCCCGAACTCATCCTCGTCGTGACAGCCCCTCCTTGGCGGATTCCTCTGAGGAAGGATCTACTGATTCAGAGACAGGGCACTCTGTGGCACCCACACGCAAACCTGTGGAAACTCCACGTCTGGTCCCTGGACGGGACGCGGAGGTTCTAAGTGACCTACCTCAAGGGGTAGTTGACACGATTTCTTCTGCGAGAGCGCCTTCTACAAGAGCTGCCTACGCATTGAAATGGAACCTGTTTGTCTAGTGGTGTTCCTCTCAACGAGAGGACCCCAGGAGATGCCTGATCAGAGTTGTGCTTCTCCTCTTGCAGCAAGGGTTGGAGCAAAGGCTGTCTCCCTCCACCCTTAAAGTCTATGTGGCTGCTAACGCTGCAAACCATGAGCTTGTTGAGGGCGAGTCCGTGGGTAAGCACGACCTGGTCACCAGGTTCCTCAGGGGGGGCCAGAAGGTTAAATCCTCCTCTATTCGCCGGTCACCGATGTGATTTGGTTACGTATTGTAACCCTCGTTCCCTGAAGAAGGAAACGGAGACATCACATCCTGTCGCCATGGGGGCTGTACCGCTGCTAGGGGGCCGTGTACACCGGCTCGGCTCCTCAGCGAAAAACTAATGAATGCTTAATCCGCTGACCTACTTATACTCACGCTGAGATTAAGTGCAGCTGGATATTATTCAGCATATTATTCAGCCAATTTCATTGGCGTATTTATATACACGCAGAGTAGATTCCAATTCTCGAATTCGAGTATCTGAGACGTTAGATTAATTTGTTGTTTTTATGGATGGAATCCTCCTTTTTTCTTATAAAAGTTATAAAAAGACATGAAGAACTGGTCAAATATGCAGACACCCAAAAACATGGATATGTTCATTGGCAGTTTCCATGCTGAAATTTTATCAAGGGTGTCATACATATCTATATATATATATATATATATATATATAAATAATTAAATGTAAAAAAAATAAAATCCATAAAAAAATCCTTGGGGGGAGAGGGGTTGTAGAACTACTACACACTATAACACTACTACACACTAACACACTATACTCTCTATTTAAACTCCCTTAGTTCAGAAGAGGACAGAAATTCAGATGGGTAGGCCTAGGTAACAGAAATTAGGTCAAGCTACATTATACTGTAGTTTATAGAGGACATTCATTTAAAATTTGCAGGTAATTGCTGCAAGAGTCATCAAAAATGATATTTGTATGGGTCATTTTGTGTCAAATCAACAAGATGTAAGCAATATATAGAAATATATGTGCTTTATATGTCCTATATGGTTCAAATACCAGGAAAAAAATGTTCACTTCCTCATTTCCTCACAAACTTGCTTCAATAATAAAAAAAGTCTTAAAACTTCTCAAATCCTTTCCTGCAAACATAAATGTCAGTCAATGAGCTGGACAGTGCTGTAAGTTAAACAGTATAAATACGGTTAAAGAAAATTTACTGAGAGCACATGCTGAGCTTTTCCAGATTATTCCATTAATCTGCTTGTCTTGAATTATTCTGTTGCTTTGTTGGGTTTCTTTAATGCTCTGCTCATTTTGAGAAGCATTAGGAATACATGTTTTGGCTTACCATAAGCAAACTAGTGAGAAACAATCTCACACCCCAGCTGAGCAGCTGAATATTTGCACTGCGTTCAGTTGACTGGTGTGTAAATATATGCATAGTAAATTAAATGACAGTATTCATCTGCATTTGGGAGGATAATTCTGATAGGAGGCAGAAGGTAGAGGGGTTTCAAAAAAAACTCATACATAGACACAAAAATGCCACTGCATATTTCTACATAAATGTAGGTATTTCTTAACTGCAGAAGAACAAGTTTTATGTATAAGATTTATGCCAACAACCTTCTCCCACCAGATTTAGTTAATCCGTCTGGTTGAGAAGACCCAATCAACTGTTTCTGCTTTGAATAGACTTTCCATAATCAGACATGCAATCTTAGAATTGTGGAATGTTTTGGAAACAAAGATCATAGTTAGCAAGCATTTCGCCATGTTTGAACTAGCCACAAAACTCCAGCAGTGTGTACTTTGGCATGTATGTCTCAGAACTGATCACTCCTCTGGGATTTGGTGCTATGCAGACAATATGTTCTACCAGGACACATAAATCATATTCACAGTATCTAAAATCAAGCCCTGACCTGCAACCCAAGCTTTAAATCTGTGTGGCCAGCTATCTATCTTGAAGGCAGACAGTCCCTCTGTCATGCAAAGAAAGCTGTAACATTTTTGTTTTTCGGTCCAAATTAGTCATTGATATTATTGTCCCTTATCATATACAGTCTATGAATTAGTATTTACAAATTTCGTTGTTTTTTAAGAAAATAATGGGTTGTCTTAAAAGTAACATTCCAAAAGCCCAGGAGAAACCAAGGCAGAACATCAGTTACTATTCTTTGAATTTGTTTGGAAAACTCAAACTGAGTTAGTGTACTCTGCCTTTGTTTATCCATGCATCAATATTGAAGTTACTGTGGCAGTCTGGAGTGGTGATATTCTGAACTAGTTTTTACATGTTTGCCACGTTTCCAATTGTGCCCTAAAACTTGCCGGAAGTAAGCAATTTTAAATAATCTCAAAGTAGTTATTTTATTTTGTTTTGTCAAATGCAGACATGGTGTTATGTTTATGAGGCATGATGCAATGTGATGCACAAAAAAAAGTACTAAGTCATGATAATCCAATACAGTCTCACAACCAGTTCGTATATATATTCGCAGGAGGTGCCAAATTTGTGCTAATTCATACTAATTCATACGATTTTGTACGATTTGTCTAAAACCCAGATACAGGTAGGTTTAGGGGCCGGGTTAGGTTTAGGTCATTGGTACAAATTCATATGAATTGCAAACTCGTAAAATACGTACAACTTAGAATAAACCGTACGAATTTGCCACCTCGCAAAATATTAATGAATTCCTGCAAGATCAGGTTGGATAATCAATAATTTTCCATGGGTGTGGAGACGATAATGACTGTGCACCACTCATAAATGTACTGTGAGATTCAAGGTTCATTTTAGCCTTGGTATCATGAAATGGAGAGAGTCCAGAGTTATGTGCAAACAAATGTTTACTCTACAAGGATTTCAGGGTTTATAAAATGTACAATAATTGAAGAATAACTTGTTTATTTGGCAACAGATTGGCTATATAAGGCCATATAACATCCTGTCAGCTGTCTCTCCCCCAATACAACTTCAAAAGTTCACATAGCAGCTGTGATAATATTTTGAAGCCACTGCAGACTTAAACTCGACAGGAAGAGTAAGCAGAACAGTATGATCTCTTCACCTACCGTACACCTCATCCCCCATAATGCCTCATCCTTTTAATCCATCTGAGAACTGTATTGTAAAATAAAGCTGCTTTACACATACAATGCACAGGAAAGATCCACGCTTTGCTGAATTTTCACATGGATCACATTTTCATGAGCCAAGAAAATTGTTTTGCTTTTTCAGATTATGCTTTAAAAGCATCACTTCACTCCAAAATAAAATTATATGAATGTTTTAATGCTATTTTCTCCCACAGAACAGAAGAAAATGTATACAGTAAAATTTTGCATTGAATACAAGCTGTCAAGCTCCAACAAGGAAAAAAAGCTATAGTTCATAGATTTATATATAGCTATATTCTTGAGATTAGCCTTATTATCTTTTTGTAGTGTAGAATGTTCTGTATATTTTAACTTTTTTTAATAAACTATAACTTATGAAATCTCTAAATGACTAAAACAGTGCATGGATTCACACACCTTCATTTATTTTTATTTTTTTATAATGCATTTTTTACCCTTACAAGTTCTTATAATATGAAGACAAAAACTTAAAATCTTGCTTATAAGGCTAGCAATATTTAGCAGGCCCAGCCACAAGGTAAATTCTGCCAACACTCTTATTGTGGTTTTCAGAAAATTCCTGGCACATGCGTCATTAAATATTACAGATCATTTGCCATTTGTCATTTTCGTCTTTTAGGGACAGAAATATTTGAAACCTCAGGGCCCGAAGCTCTTTGAAAGAAGCAGGAGAATTAGATTGGGGTGTGTGGTTATGGCGCCTGCAAAGAGCTGCTGAATCAGCTAAAAATAACACTATCAAGCAGGTCATGTGATCCTCGCTTTGGCTTTGCACATGTGTATACACAACCTGATCTCACAGCATTTCGTACATATTTTACGAGGTGGCTAATTCATACAAATTCGTACGACCTCACTCGTACAAAGTCATACAATTTCTTCTAAATCGTATGTATTTTATGAGTTGCCAATTCATATGAATTTGTATGAATGACCTAAACCTACCCATCACAGGTTTTTAGACAAATCGTACAAAATCGTATGAGTGAGGTCTCTATGAATTTGTACGAATTGGCACCTTGAATACGTACAAATTGCTCATGAGACTGTGTTGGTATACACGGGCAGAAACATCTTACATACAAACAACAGCTAAAACAAACACAAGATTACTGAATGCATGTGTTGTCAATGCAAGCCTTCTGCTCTCTTTACTCTTTGAATTCTCTGAGCTTAATGTGAAGTAGATCTCAACAAAGTCACATCTTACATTATCTGAACAAATGATTCAAAGTACTTTTTCGTTTCCTACTGTGACTACTCAGCAGTTCCCAGCTATTGTGTTCCCTTGCCCAGCATCGGCAGCGGAGCACGTTTTACTTCACATGTCATCGCTATCAAATGGGCCCTCTTGGCAATGCATGACAGTGGCTATTGTAATCGAGTGCCACTCGCTCGCTTGTGTTCAGGAAAAGCGGGTTAGATCTAGGGGGGTGGAAGCTGGCACAGGCTGTTCAAAGCATATATGTTTAAAGCCAGCACAAACTTCAGATAACACAAGATGCCTATGAAGTGCATTGAAGGATTAGTGAAAATACCTCAGTCAAGGGGTGATTGTGGATATTTACTGTATGCCTACAAACTGAAAACAAGTGTTTTCTTCGCCTCTGTATGTAAAATTTGTCCTTGTATGAGATGTAAAAAACAAAAAAACAGTAGGGTTAAAAAGTACTAAGAAATGCACATACTTTGATTTAAGTAAAATTATAATAAAAAAAAATGCAATGAATAAATCACTAAATTTAATGAATTTTAATTAAATTCATGTAGACACACTTCATGATTTGTGTTCATTACTAATTTACAGATGATCCATTAGTAATTTGTTGGACCAATCTGATGAATTTTTACTGTAAGAAAAAAAAAGAAAAAAATTTTATAAAATGATTAAATTTAATAAAAAAATAGCTTATTTTAACAAAAGGAGTAATAGTTTGCCGTATTATTGTCTGATTTCCATAACAAACTACAATTACTCAAGTACTTGTATAAGTACATAGCATAAGTTGTGGCCCACATGATTTCCATCTTCAGGGTTAGTGCATAAGAGAATAAATATATTTTTAAGGTTATGCAACGTTTCACATTTTATAGTGTGTGTTCATCTAATCGATCTATGCTAACTCTCTGTGGGCAGAAAGAAAACATCTGAAATATTAATAACATCTCAATCCACCACCGATGGTCTTCTTGACTCATGAATGCTTCTGCTGCCTTGCATGAAGATTAACCCCAAGTATAGGACACCCATGATTAAAATAATAACAATAAATCCAACAGATATATCAGCATAAGAGAGCACCAGCTCATGAATCTTACCATACTCTGAGCATGGCATGAAGTATTTCTAAAACTAATGTATGAGTCTCCTCTAAAGGGCATGTGGAGCTCTCTAATAAATCACCATTGCCAGCAGGAGATGGATAAGCTACGAGAGGCCCTGCTGTTTTGTGATAGTGTTCTGGGAATTGTTTAGACTTGGAATATCTGTGCTTCGAACCCTGATGCTATAGGTAATGACTAATAGTTAATGGTACTTGCAACTTCCTTTAAAGGAATACTTCCTCTGAAATTATAATTTGCTAAAAGTGTAGTCACCGTAAGGCCATCCAAGATGTAGATGAGTTTGTTTCATCATTGGAACTGATGTGGGAAAATTTTAAAAAGTATTACATTACTTGCTCACCAATGGATCATCTCCAGTTATGACAAAATGGTATATACAGTACTCTCCAGTCCAGTGAGATTATTAATTACCCAGTCCTGGGGGAAGAAACAAAAAATAAAGTGAACATTATATTGACTATATGTGGTATTAGTTCTGATTTGATTTTAAGATGTTATTTGGCCTCAAAAGCTACAAAATTGAGCCACGGGCAAACAGGGTAGGCAAAACTTGCAGATAAACACCTTAAATATAAGCAAACAATCAATTTCTTGGAAAACGAACAACAAAATGAAGCGAAAATCCCTTTCATGCACTCCTGTATTGGTCTCACACCAATAGTCTTGTCTAGTGCTAAACTGCTTTCAAACTCTAATTAACTTCATTTATTTTCTTCACATCCTTTAATTCCATGTAAGTGAGCATATTACGGAGTATAAATAGCTCATCTGATGAGAACATTTTTCTGATGTAGCATAGTGTACAGTATTTGTCTTCTTTGTAGTTATCTGTGAAACGTGCTAGCATTTTCAGAATGAAAATCATTCTTACACCACATTTATTTTTAAATGTTCTGTTATGTTAGGAAAACTACTAAATATAACATGTAATTTATAAAGTATCAGCTTTTATTCGTAGAGGACTATAATGTATGTGTTCATTAAAGTCCTGAAGGATCCCCCAAAAACCTCAGTTTGGCAGTTTTTATCTGAAACACTCAGTTGAGGTCTTGGAGCCTCTTAATGAGCTGTCGATATAAATCAGGTATGTTAAATATGAGAGATATCCAAAATGGGCAGTTTTGGGGTACTCCAGGACCAGATTGAGAACTGCTGCCCTTGGAAGACCGCAGGGTATGATTTAATTACTGTTAGAGGCATAGCCAGTGGGAGTGCAATCATTTGGACAGCCTCAAAGTCAAATATCTGATGTAATAAACTTCTGGTTTATTTGAACTTTTGGTTTCGTCATAGTTAGAGCTTTATGCAACAACTTTCCATTAAATTCCAAACCATATAACAACGGCTGTTATTGTTTTCGACTGTCATTGTGGTTTAGTGAACCCTAAATGTGACTATGAAAATCCCACAAGGCAATAAAATCCTTTATTATCGAGTCACGATTTCAAGCTTTTTTGTCTGCAATAGTACTTGCCTTCTCGCTCACAGTGTCTGTGTTGCCCTGTTTTGTCATGTTTCCTATATTTCCTTTATTATTCTGTCCAGTTTCTAATATCAAGTCACAAACATGGCATTTTAACAGCTAAAAATGTCAAGGAATCACCAGCTGACTTGACAGAATGTGTCTAACGATAAATAAGGTATGGTGTGATGAGATGGTTTGTTTTCTAAGAAACAACAAAAAGATCTCTAAGACTGGACAGTACTACACAAAAAATAATAATAATAACAACAAAATTTTACAAAATTGATTTTACAAATTTAAAATGATTTTACAAAATCACTACTACAGAAAATAAGTATTTATTTACTTTTTTGTGCAAATTTAATGCAACGTTTATAGTTTTAGATTTTACAGAAATTCTTTCTATCATAGTTTTCCCTAAATATATAAATTAAAGTTTTTTTGTTTCTTTTTTCTTTTCCTCTCTCTTCTCCAGTCTCTATGATTATATATATATATATATATATATATATATTACTATAGGATATATGGGTTAACTAAAACGTCTAGGTCCCTAAAGGAGAGAACAGAGACGTTACATATGGGATCTCGCTTGAGACACCAATAGTCTTCAAATCCTTTGGAAAAAAGGCCAATGAATATTGGAGTGCAAAAATTACAGCCAGGTGCACCTTATCACAGCGTGAGTATAAGAGGGCACGGCTGGACTGCACATGCAGGTTTTCCCTGAGAAGCCAAGTCAGCGTCAGCGCGACCCAGGGTCGTGGCAGAAAGAAGTAATGTCTCTGTTCCCTCCTTCAGAGAACATGGGTTACGTTTGTAACCTAGACGTTACCCTTTCTGGCGAATTACTTCGACGTTACATATGGGAACACCCATGGAGAAGTCCACGACCCTGAGCCACGTTACGCGGAGACACCGTTGCAAGTCGCAAAAAGATATTTTATATAACCTTGTCTTACCTAATTTGTCAATCATCAGCGACAAGCAGGAATCAAAGATCTCAGAAAACGCACAAACGGCTTAATTCTCCAAGCCTCCAGTATGTCGATACATTTATACGCATAACGGTTAATAATCACAAACAGTCTAAAAGGAATCAAGAAATAACATTTAATTTATTCTTCAGGTATAATTATATCAAGCCAATTACATAATTAAACCATGTAAAGTCCAATTCAGTTCAATTTAAAAGAATGCATACCTTGGATAAATCAAGAAATAATACCAGGCCAATTACATAATTAAACAATGTAAAGTCCAATACATTTCAATTTAGAAGAATGCATACTTTGATAAATCAAGAAATAATGCCAAGCCAATTACATAATTTAAGAAATGAGATTTACATTCAGTTCCAATTTAAAATAATGCCTGATCTTATCAAATGAGAAACCTTACGATGAGTTGGTGCTTACCTAGAAATTGCCCATCCACTGCATCATGGTATGCTGCGATGGCAGCAACATACACTTTAATAGTCGAAGGGGACAGCCTGCGCTCCAACTTTTTCTGCAGAAAGGAAAGCACGACTGCAATCGAACATCTCTGTGGGTCCTCGTGGTGTGAGGAGCACCAGTAGACGAACAGACCCCATCTCAGAGCATAGGCCTGCCTCGTAGAGGGGGCTCTAGACTGAGAGATGGTTTTGATCATGGCCACTGCCAAGTCGGAAAGGTCTGCCTCGTCCCGTCCAGGAGCCAGACGTGCAGGTTCCAGAGATCAGGTCGTGGGTGCCAGATCGTGCCCAACCCCTGAGAGAGAAGGTCTCTCCTCAAGCGGATTTTCCAAGGAGGGGCGAACCTTGGGAGAACCTTGTACTGATATGCTTGACCCTCGAACGCTAACCGCAGAAGGGGCCTGTGGCGAGGTAAAATCAAGACATGAAAGTACGCGTCCTTCAGGTCGATCGCTCCGAACCAATCCTGGTGCCGAATGCATGATAGTATGTGCTTCGACGTGAGCATCTTGAACGGCAGCCTGAGAAGGGAATGGTTCAGGGCTCTAAGATCCAGGATTGGTCTCAGCCCAGCGCTCTTTTTGGGCACGATGAAGTATGGACTGTAAAAACCAGACCTCATCTCAGCTCAGCTCAGAGGGACAGGCTCGATTGCGTCCATCGCCAGTAGGATGGCCAACTCTGCATGAAGGACAACAGCATCCGTGTCTGACCGGACATGGGTATAAAGCCATAAAGACTCCTGAGCCAATAGTGTGGACATCACCTGACCAACGGCATGTGCGGCAACCTTCGTCGTCCGAAGAGCGAAGTCAGTTGCGGCACGGAGTTCCTGTATAACTCCCTGGGTCAGATCCACCCTCGTGCAATGTCTTGGCTTGGAACACTTGGAGTGTAGCCAAGACATGCAATCATCCAGCCGAGACGTATTGGTACCTCCAACCCGATCGCCTCGGCTGCTCGGAGGAGCATAGCCGAGAGCTCAGCTCAGCGTCCGCCTGGGATGGAGCAATGACTGCAGACGGCCCCTGTCCCGCACCGGCGAGCGCTCTGATGCCGCTGAAGACATCTCAACCTCTTGGGATGCTCCAAAGGAGACGCTCAGCCCGGTGGCATTCGGGGATTCAGGCTCCCCCCACCACAGCCGCTGAAAAGCCAGCGCGGCTCTCCGTCTCACTGCAGGAAGGATGCGAGGGGAGCCGTCTCGCGAACGAGAGCTGCGTTCGCAGTGTAGCGATGGTCATGTGCTCACAATGAACGCATGAGTTTTTTTTACAAGCAAGACAGCGCTCATGCCTGTCTAAAGAGGAGAGGAAACTCCCGCGCACAGAAGTGCTAGAGTGCTGGAGAATGGCTATGAAACCGTGAAGAAATTGCTCTTTTTTGACACCCGGTTGCCCAGGGGAGAACTCTTGCGGCACCGCATGCACTCAGTAGTTGAGGTCACTCGCTGGCGAGCAAAAGACTGGCGCTCTTTGAGCCTTAAAAAAAAGTCTGCCAGTCTCGCGGGTCCGTTGACAGCTGCCCAGCTGAAGATGCTGCAACGACGAGAGAGCTTGAACTCGGACAGGAACTCTGTTTGTTTGTAGATTCTCTTCCAGCTGACTCAATGTCATACAGACGAGGCTCAGAAAGCAAAAAGCTGCATGTGCAATCCAGCCATGCCCTCTTATACTCACGCTGTGATTGCACCTGGCTGTAATTATTGGACGCCAATATTCATTGGCCTTTTCCAAAGGATTCGAAGACGATAGGTCTCTCAAGCGAGATCCCATATGTAACGTCGAAGTGATTTCGGCCGAAAGGGTAACACAGAATTTCAGTAACTACTAGTAAACATTGAAACTATGCAATATTTTTTTTAGCTGTGGACAGCTCTAATGTCAACATGCTGTAACTACAACTTAATGTAGTAAAACAAAAAACAAAAAAACAAAGACTCTGGTAAGACTTCTCAACATGAATGTGTTCTGTGACTCTAGGTGTCTCAATACTTCACAAAAAAGCCCTGTGTTAATTAACAATTATATCATAAGAACAAAACCACTGTGACAATAAAGTCACAGTTCATAGCTGATAATTAGCAAAACAACTGATACCAAACGAAAATAACTTCTGATACAAAATATTCAGATGCAGATGAATCTTTGGCAGTTTTATAATGTATATTTGTCAACTGTGCAAACATCTCAGTCCTCTAGCAGGCCAAAATTTAAAGCTCAAAACATGCTGCACATCAAAATTTGTTTGAGTAAGAAATCAATATTTAATAAGTAGATTCTGAAGTATGGACAGGACTCAGGGCTCTAATTTTATGTTAGCATTATATATTCATGCACAGAATAAATGGGCTTATGCCAGTTTGTTTTTTAATGCAGCGAGGCAACCAAAAGCAATAAGGGCAATTTAATCCACCATTAAAATCATACCTTTAATAAGTTTCTTTAATAACAAAGAAAGTATGAATGAAAATACTTTACATGGTGTAACTTCAACACTGACACTAAGAACCTCCTCTCAAAACATAATTTATCTTCCACCTTATAAACTTACCATCTAATCTTGACGCTTGCTGGAATGTGAAAAATCACATAGAAATCATATTTAGTGTTTAGTTTATAGTCAGTCTCTCTTTTCTGGATATTGTTGCAATTTATACTACTTATGTAGAATGTTTTACACATGCATTTTATTTTATTATTTTTTACCAGAATACAGCAATAGCAGTATTAGCCTCAGACAGGAAGCCCATAGACTAATGCATGTTGCCCACAAAATGAAAAAAAGTGGACAGATATTCTGTATTACAAGTCTGTATTATATTAAAACAGCCCTACTATTAAATATATAAGTACAAATAGCAGTGTGCAGTTAGCAGTTATTCCTCTATTTCCAAAATATCCACTGCATTTCATAAAAGAGGCTATGTATTAAATACATAAAAGAGTGCATTAGTGCTAATTTTGTGTTTCCACTGACTCAGATCAGAAAACATGACAAAAACATGAACAAAACCACTACCATGCTTTTTGTGACCTTACTTGGACCAGTTCCACAAAGGAGTTTCATTGCAGAGTCTAAAACGCCATTACAGTCCCAGAAAGCAGGATATGATTTAATTATACAGCATAATGAAATAGGACTAATGAAGCCCCAGTTCACACTAACTAACAGGAATGGGTGGGGAAGAGAAAAGAGAGCGAGCAGGATTTTGGTTATTATGGCCTCTAATGGATGAGCTTTTACAAAGCCTATAAAAGGATTATTAGCTTGATTAGATGAAGATCTTGATTATGCTCTTTTCTACTTGATGCGTAATAACAAGGATTGCAGTCATCTCAATTCACCACATGTCATTTAGCATCGGCTTAGTGATTAATTTTGTGAAAATAATGACATTTTATGTTTACCAAGTGTCACCTAGATCAGTGGTTTTTAAACTTGTTTTGGGGACCCACAGTTCTGCACATTTTGTATTTCTCCCTATCAAACACCTGATTCAAATCATCAGCTCATTAAGAAAGAGCTCCATGAACACAAATGACTGTTTCAGTAAAGGGAGACATGCAAAATTTGCAGAGCATTGGGTCCAGAGGAACAGGATTAAAAAACACTGACCTAGACAACAGACCTCTTTATATCATAACACCTAATTCACTACAGTTCTTATATTTAAAGTGTGCATGTTATTTTTAACCCCCAAGCAGGATTTATATTATTTAAAATGCAGTGATATTTTAATATTTTAATGGGTACGTTAGTCATAATAATAGTAATAAGAAGACAACATTGTCCTTGTTTGTAAGACAACTTACAATACTTACAAGATATCCAGAAAAAGTAAGTGGTCGAACACATTCTAGACCTTAAAACTAGACACACTAACCTCAGGAAAGGTGACAACCAACAAATGTTAAAAAAGATCAGCTCTTTACATCAAAGTACAACAAATTAACTAACAATAATGATAAAACAACAAAGTTTAAATGAAGTCAGCAAACAGCAAAACAGTAATCATAAACTATAACAGTAACTAAATAATTTATTTGTGCTGCAATGCATAATGGGAACTAACAAAGCCTTAACATCAAAATCACAAAAGCTTAAAATCACAAGCTTTGCTTATATAAATTCAGATTGGGGGCCAATAAAATAAGACATTTATCCTAAAATATAAATAGTTCAATGATTATGTATGGCCAAAGTACTATATGCTACATCTACTACATTTATTGTTGCAAGTGGCAACATGCTTGACTATGAATAAGGGTGAACCATTATTGTCACAATTGCCTGCATGATTACATAAAATAAATATAAAATCAACTGTGTATACACTGTAAAACATAGCATCCAGTGTGTCTGTCAGTTGTAGCCAACAGAAAAAAAATGGTCTGCTGTGATAATTGTACATTTATCAAATCCAAATCACAGCCGACAATTTAACATTGGAAACAGTTAATAATGTGCGAGTTGTTTCTGACCTCCTTGTAAACCTCACACCATTCATCAAACACTAAATTATGCCATTATTACAAAAGCTGGATTCTGGAAATGTCAGCAGTGCATCCGTACATGTCTCAGGTGAAAACATGATTCATATTCCATTAAGTCTATACATAAAAGAGTACCTATCCTGCCTGAAATAAATGGTCTTGACCTTCATAAAAATGAGATTTTAAATGCAAATTAGCTGGAGAGGGTGCGAAAGAAGAGCTCATCAATAGCTTTGGCATGAATACCGCTGATAAATGTGGCTGTTTCATAATCAATAGCTCCCCGCAGATGTAGGATGCAAATTCATATGTAAATATATGTAGAAGTCATCCAGCACGACCCACAGAGCTTGTAAATGTAAAAATGAAAGTTAATGGCAAAGTGTTGGAATGCATTTGACAGAGCCTTTAGAGTTTAGTCTTGGAAGTGACTTTGTAGGCCGCTGAGAGTTGTTCGCTTTAGTCTGACTAGAAATGATTGTACATGTGAGCTTATCATACTCCATGCACATGGCAGCTGCGTGCCTATTGCTCCTCTATTGGTCCTGGATGATAGAGCCAGAAACTCCTCCAGGTTCCAGGATCCATCACTACTTTAGACGGACAATCCCGTAAGCCCAGCACGACGCCAAAGCAGCTTATTTTCTGTGCGGTGATAACTGAAGGGAAGACGGTACGGTCCATCTTTAGAAGCAGGCTGCAGTGTAATAAAACCAAAGTTTAGGTCTGTGTCCGGCCACCACTTACCATGCTTTTGACTCCTGGAGCAAAAGCTGGAATCATTTTGGATCAAGGAAGATCATAATTTTTAGAACAAATCTATTCATTTTACAGTTTGCATCCCCACTGTTCGGCTGGTGCAAAAAACCCTGGAATTACACAGTTTAAATCTGACAGTTTTGCTCATGCAACCACTGACATTCTTGAGCCAATCACCTCAGTTACATGTTACATGATGTGGATACCTCAACTTTTTCAGTAAACATGATTACTAAAACTAACAAAACCACTTCAATATAAATAATTCAAATAATATCAGTACCAACTCAAATTTGTAAGTAAATTAATGTAAATAGTTAGACACTTTGTGTTTCAGAACTGTTTCAGAACAACATTTTACATTGCATACGGCACCCCAACCTGTGGAGTAGGAATCCGTGTGGACCACGATATGCCTGGACACTTGACCTATTGGCACTCCAGCCCTTAGGAAGGTCAGGTCTGACCATGGACTGAACAACACTCAGAGGAAACGCCAATCCAGAGTGTGCCACGGTGTCATGTCCATCTCGGGACTTGATCGTGTAACTCAGGGAGACAGGGAGAGGCCAAACGGGAGAATCTTGTACTGATACGCTTCTGAAAACTTCTGGGCAAAGTCCTCGGCAGTGTCGCTGAAGAGACCAACCTGGGAGATGGGGGCGTCAAGAAAGCGGACTTTGTTGACATTGGCCATCTGCACCAGGTTCAGCCAGAGCTGGCGCTCTTGAGCCACTACCGTGGACATCACCTGGCCAAGGGCACGTGCGGTAACCTTCATCGCCCTTAGAGCGAAGTCTGTTGCAGCACGGAGTTCCTGCATCACCCCTTGGTTAGATCCACCCTCATCTAACTACCAAGAGAGGACGCACGGGGAGCCATCTCGTGAAAGAGAGGCGCAACCTCAATGTAGCGATGGTCATGCTCACAGTGAGCGCATGTGTCATCCACAAGCGCTGCCTTGGCGCACTCCCGGCCCAAGAACATAACACAGTGCTCAGAGCGTGAACTCCACAGGAACTTTTTTTTTTTCCTCCAGACTCGATCAGCATAGAACAGCTTTAAGGCAATGTTCTTAAGCGTAATTAAATGTACGCCAATATTCATTGGCCTTTTCTCTTTACTCGAGGCGATTGGTCTCTCATGCGAGTTGTAACATCGGAGTGACTCTACTGAAGGGGAACTTTTTAACAGCGTAAACAACTCTGAATGCACGGAAGTCCGCATTTCACCTCCTGTAAGAACTGTAGGCATTTTAAAATGGTTCTTCAATGGAATCACTGCATAATTTTGTCATTTTGAAACCTTGCTTTTTAAGAGTTTAACAGCCTTCTTGGTGTTCCACAGAAGAAAGTAATTTAGGAAGAAAGCATCCAGTTGACCTCACTTGTACTATGCTCTTAAAAAACTGCAGTTACTTTTTTATAAGGACAGTCAACTTTAAACAATTTTATACTAGGTAAAGTCATCCTATGTCAAGAAAAGACAGACAGAGACTATACTTTTATAAGTTTCATGCAATTTGACTTCCAACTGCTGACAATGAATTTTTCAGATCCTTCAAAGTGCTCTGTTGTTTACTCACCTTTGTTTTTGCACTTTGACAAATAAATTACAAGCATTCAGATTCTTCTTGCAGACTTGGTCTTGGTGACTGAAATACTAATAGGAATCTTAAGTTTGCTGAACATATTTCACATAAATAAATTGCTAACAATTTATAATTTTCAAAATGTGTCTGAAGTTTGATGTCTAATATCCCAAAAAACTATAAAAAGGCAATAGGGGATAAACACATTCAAAATGTAATATTTACTTTCTTTTTTCTTCTCAGGTAAATGCATTTGCTCATTATTTATTTGTTTGGAATACACAATTGGGAACACAATGATATCAGAAGTATAGGAATAAAATAAGCATTTAGAGCAAAACACAATTTAAGCGTAATGGGAAACACCGTGGTAAATATCATTTTACAGGTTTCTATTATCACAGGAAATATCTAATATAGGCTTGAATAAAAGTAATAACTATTTTTCTCATTTTTATGAATATTCATCAGATTAGCTGTCTTTTTAGTGGAACATTTCAGTTCATGTTCACTCTCCTGTGTAAATGTAGTCTCTGAAGTTATTAGACTAAATAATTGCAAATGTGATATGAAACAGTGGCTTTATTTGAAAGCGCAAAATCAGTGCTTTTTCTAATTGTCACATTCGTTTGATCATCTTTCTTAGATTTATCCTTCACTGATTGCAAAACGAAAACCAATTTCAACCTTTTAAAGAAATTCTGTACTGGGCTCTGCATTTAAACACAACATAAAACACAGCTTAAAAATGTAAAACATTATATAAAACAGATTTATTAGATTTATTAATATTCAGAATATTTATTAATTAATTAATTTCAACAAAAAATATATAATCAAATGGCAGTTTTCTCTCCCTCTCTCCTTCCTACACTACTTTTATTAGTATTGTTACAAGCAATGTTCAAGTTCAAGTGAGGGTCAGTCCTGAAAGTTGAACAAGACCTAGTGTCATCTCACTACACAGTATAAAATTAAAATTGTACTGTAACTCAAGGATTGCCTCATGCAAGTCATCTGGCACCATCCTCAGATCGACTGGCTCATGCTGTCAGCTTCACAATGCAGTCCGCCCTATTACAGGAGTGCTGAGAAAATGCACTTATACTTCACATGATGAATGCTGGCAAACCTCAACAGGAGACTACAGATGCTAAAAATATTTCTAGTCTGAAACACATTTACTTTATTATACTCCAGTTACTCCAATATTGTTCATGTACAGTAAATGTATGCTTGAAAACATCATTCTGTTTAATCAGCTAATTCAAATACTCAAAAGGACCTTAATGCATGAAAAGTTTCACTCAGGTCAGACAATAATAAAGGTAGGGTAGGCAATAAGATCCCATCCTCCCTGCAAATCACTCCACCAAACCACAAGAACAATGAGAGACGACGTTGGTAGCTGAATGCAATGCTGTCAGATTACCTCATGTCTTATTCACCGGTGAGAAAACATTGCAGTACAAAGTGCATAATACAATAATAAGAGCCTTATATTTTCACTCTTTATGCAATAACTTAATGGGACACACTGGAACACAGCACATCCTATCATAGCCCTTGGACAAAGGGATATGATTGGATGAACAAATTATGACCAACGCTTTCCACAGATGGCATAAATACATACATTTAATTTGGTGATTGCTATCATAATGTGAAGAGACTTTCAACCACCATAAAAATATAATTGAACCTGATCACCTATAGGTATACTGTTCCTCATACTAAAATGAAAACCAATGTTGTTTTGGACATAATTGAGTCTTATTATACTATTACTGTATATGCATAAAAACAGTTCTTTAAAATATCTTTCACAGAAGGAAGATTTGAAAGGACATCACAGTATGTTTTATTATTTTAACATCAAGAGTTAAAATGATCAAACGCTTCAAGAAGCTCAGTCTAAATATCATCATTACGGTTTATTTAGATGCATTTTGATTTGACAAAGGATCCAGCTTTTCTGCCTAAGCAAGAAGAAACTCTTGAAATCAATAGTTTTTGAAACTGTGAATGAAGAAGATTGCAGAGCACTGAGAGAAGCTCCCTTGCGATAATTATTTGGTTCATGGGGAAAAGGTGAATGGCTTTTAAGAGGCCTCCCGCTTGTCCTGAAATCTCACCCCACTCTAGATTCTGTCCAAGCAATTAAACCAGTCACTCCAACCAAACAGAGTAGGCATTGACAACCTATAATTATTTGAGCAGACTATGCTTTGAACAGTCAGCAACTGACAGCACAGAAGATGGACTCACTACTGATTAATGGTTTGAAGAAAGAATGTGAAAGTCGCTGTTAAGTCAGATCTCGCTTTGAAGAACAAATTTTCTCATCATCATCTCCATCATGGCTGGATGACCCTTACTCATTGCCTCTAACCATCCTTTTTTAACCTTAGTCCAGCTCATAAAATGGTAAAATGGTTTTCCAGGGTGTCTGTAATGCTTCACTTGGAGCAGATTTAACAGCTACAGGAACCTTTATGGATATGGCAACCTCTCAGTTTCATATTTTGAGTACACATGAAATAAGAATCTAAATATAAGACAGAAGAAATACTTCACCCAAAAAATTACAAATCTGTCGTCTTTTACAAGCTATTTTACTTGAATGTTCTCTTTTTGTATTTTTTGTTCTTTTACACTCTAATGTTGTTTCAAATCTGCATGACACTTTAAAGAAGAATGTCTTTTTGTCAATAAAATAAAGCCAATGGGGTTTAATGCCGTCGGACCAAATTGACTTTCATTATATTTTCTTCTGTGTAGTGAATCCCTTTAATAGTATTTGGGAGTCTTGGATAAGGACTGTACATGTTCAATCAACATAAGGACTTTTAACACAAATGGAGGACAATAAGTCCAAACAAATCACATTTATTTTTGCAGCACTTTATTCAGTTCAGACTGATTCAACGCAACATTAGAGTAAGGTGCAGATAAATAACAGATAAGGTTTAAAAATTCATAAATAAAGAAACTTAAATTTTAGCTGTAAAGCAGCTCTATGGTAGATAATAGGTTCATTATTCAGCATAATTTAAATAATAAATGGACTGACATCCTGCATCATTGACCTTTGCACAGGTCAAGCTGATGATGTTTGACGTTCTGCCATCTCTGGTGTGTGATCAGATGGTCAATTTTTTATGGACGTGTCAGCTGGTTGTATCGACATGTAGGCAGGAGTCTGAACCTGCCCTGAGGCTAGAAGCTGGACCAGGAAAAGCACTGGAAACAGGTCCACTACAGAGCAGCTAGAAAGCAAGCGCTGAAACGTCCAAATCCAGCACTGACAAAATCTGTTTTATTTACTCACATATGTTTTGATTCTACTGTGTGCATCGGTACAGACACATTTCAGTTGCTGCAAGGTAAGGAAAGCAGTCATCCCCAACCAAAGGTGAATTATTTATCAATAGTTGTTGGGGAAAAAAGGAAAAAATGTAAAAAAGAAGAGACAAAGTAAAGGTAAACTAATATTCCATTGTATTGTGCAAGTAATTTAATAAACAATAAAATAAGATGCGTAGTATGCAGTTTTATTCATTTCTAATATATTTTTTCTAAGTAATACAGTAGAAGAGCATTACTGCAGTGCTTCTGGGGATACATTTGGCTGGCTTCTAATCTATACAGTGTATGTAGTTGCCCCTGACAAGAAATAATTGATATTGAAATGAAAAAAAATGACCCAGTGGGCTAATTCAGGTTAAGTGTGGATTGGCTAGCTGCTGTGAGATTTTGAATATTTTTTTTCATTATTATTACTTTTGAACCATTTATTTTTTCTTTGCCATCAATTTTCTTTCCACTTTAATTATTTACTTTTAATGTGTAAAGTATTGATAGATGATTTCCTCATGCTAACAGAACTGCAGTATATGTAGTTGAAAGATCTGAATTATTTAATTCTTCCAAGAAATCATCCAAAAGGACAAACTCTGATCTGCCTCACCCGGCGTG
>JAUYWG010000038.1:13768573-13802458 GCA_034779775.1 Enteromius afrohamiltoni
AAAGTAAAAGTAAAATTAAAACCAAAATTAGAAACCCCAGAAGCGAGACATGAAATGCGAGCCTAGAAAGCTTGCTACCTCACATAGTGTTTTGTTTTGTTTTTTCCTATGCTTGAACAGTATACATTAAACATACAGAAAACATACAGTAATTTTTTTTTGAGAGTATCTAAACGTTACTTGTATATGCTTCTCTGCCTTATTGCTGCTACTGTATATCTGAAAAGCTACCAATAAAAAAATCAGAAAAAAAAATGTTCATGCTTCAGTAATTAAAAAACACATTAAAACGCTTGATATTTGCACAAACATTGCAAACAGCGTTAATTATAATACTTACACAGCAAACTGCTTGTGTCAGCTCCACAATTACGCATATGAAACAGTTATTTTTGGTCTATGATTAAATTTTTTAAAAAGCAAATAACTTCTATTACTGGGTTCTGGAATCACAATAGAGACAGGATACACCTATCTATTTAAGCTACTGTAGATAAATAATGTAAACACAGTTTATTAGGTACATGACATGAAATAATTATCCAAACCAATCTATTGGAAAATGGCTAGTATGTACTGTATGAATGTGATTCATATTGACGTCAGTTCATATCAGGAGGTCCTTCTCCAGGTTCTCCATCCAACGTAGCAGAACATATTACTTTACGAGAAACAATGAGTGTCTGGAAGACCTGCTCTCTGCCAGAAGTTGTATAACTCAGACCTTGTGCTGATCGATAAGACAACAGTGGTGTAACTCTGACCTGGTCCAAAGCAGTAACATTCTCAGCCTCATTCATCCCACCATTTATCACAAGGGTGAAGAATCCAATCCTTCCTCTTTTCATGTTCCCCCAGTGTCTGGCAAGAACAAGAGAAAAGAGGAAAATAAAAAATGCCAAGGAAAAGGCTACCAGTGTTCGATTCTTCACCTTAGCCTTGAAAAATTATTCATCACGTGTCATACGGGCATTTGTAATAGTGGCACGCTTGCTTTGCAACAAGAGACTTCATTGATCTAGAGGAGGCCATGTTCATTCTAGCCCTGCGGAGCTGCAAGATTGTTTGTCGCTGGCAGGGCCCTGATCCTGGTGGGTGGGAAGTGCCCTCAGTCTACACTAACGGGACAGAGCAAAGCCAGTGGAAAACGTTTCACAGCACTCCTCGGGCTTCAATGAGAAGCTGACTGAGAAAGTTGCTTTCTCTATTATTTAAACAAACCTATTTGTTTGGAACAGTTTCACCTGGATTTTTAGAGCTATTAGGATCAAGTGTTTGGGCACAGGATGCTAATACAGA
Source organism: Enteromius afrohamiltoni (assembly GCA_034779775.1). Lineage (NCBI taxonomy): Eukaryota > Metazoa > Chordata > Actinopteri > Cypriniformes > Cyprinidae > Enteromius > Enteromius afrohamiltoni. The sequence goes on from JAUYWG010000038.1 coordinate 13,769,873, forward strand.
AAGATTATAAGTTCTCTTAAGTTATGCAAACTAGGGATGTGCACAAAGCTGAATACCTACAGTACTATGACTTAAAATTAATAAATTCTACCAAAAAATAAAATAAAATCCTTTATAATCCAACAAGCACAAGCATAAAAATTTTAATGAAAAGTACAAATTAATTACAATGCATTGGTGAGTCTTTAAAACGAATAGGTTACTTCTGTAACCCAGGTTCCCTGAGACACCCCCGAGTTTTGCGTCTGCTAAAACTCATTTTTCCCCCTAACTGGTTGTGCAGTGGTAATTTTTTAAAACCAATCAGCTGGCTGCCATGCTGCGGCAACCAATGGCTGGCTCTTGCCGAAGCTCACCTGAGGGGGCGGGCCCTATCTGTAAATAGTGCTGAACTGCCACAGGACTTCAGGTTACTAGGCTCATGTGCAGCGTGGCATGAAACGCAGTACTCATTCCCGTGTCTCAGGGAACCTGGGTTCCCTGTCGACACTTCACTCGTACTGTGTATGCTAAGATGCTATGGGAACAGTATCAACATGTAAGAAAAGAATGATAAGAATGAAGGAAGGAAGCTGGGGCATACAGCCCCATTTAGAAAGCCTTTGCTTCGTGAACCCTTTGGAGTGTGCGCCGAAGCAGATAAAGAGCTGGTCAGATCGCCTAAAGGCAGTGGGCCGCTCAATGTAGGCTCTCAAAGCCCTGACGAGGCAGAATGGGTTAAAGTCACAGCTTTCGTGCGGAGGGAGCACTGATAAAGATACCACCTATGCTCTGAACGGCATGGAGAGCACCTTCTGTATATAACTGAGCCTTGGTTTGAGGATGATTTTAGAATCATTTGGCCCAAATTCCAGGCAGGCGGGGCAAGTCAGCCCTTGCAAGTCACCTATTCGCTTAACTGATGCCAAAGCTAGCAGCAGAACAGTTTTCAGTGTCTGCACTTTTAAAGTGGCCGTTTGCAGGGGTTCAAAGGGCGCTTCAGAGGGATTGCAATACACGGCTGGTTCCACCACAAGGGCGACCAGGAGGACTTTGTGACTCTCTGCCCTGATCCGGCTGATCACCTGGGGGAGCAACCTGATCAGGGAAGCTTGCGGGGATGTCCGGCCAAGACTTTGCCCCGCTCTCTTGTGAAGAAGAATAGGAGGAAGCCGGCAGCAGAGAGTCCAGCACTACTCTGGGCCAGGGTCTTGCCTCCTGGGGAAGAGGAAGCTGAACTAGTCGCTGAACTAGAATGGCTTTTAGAGTCCTGCTTCTTCTGTCTCTGTTGCCTCGAAGACAGCGGCGGAGGTGGCATGGGCATCTACTTGGGCTATTGAGAGGGCTTTCTGGCGCAGGAAGCAATGGCGGATGCAGTGGAGCGCTTCGGCAGGAAGTGTCGCATAACCAGGGACGCCTTTTGTGCCTCTGTGAAGCGCTCAGCAAATCCTTCGATGGAGGCTTCGATGGACCAATGGCTGTGCAGTTTCACTGTGTGTTAAATAGGCTTCAGTTAGGGGGAAAAAGGAGTTTTTCCGATAGTGTCGACAGAGAACCAATGACTAAAATGTGAACTTTAAGAAAATGTGCATGTGATTTCAATTTTATATTTTTATTTTACACAAGATGTATTTGCTGGCATTAAGCAGCATAACTGTATCTGTCACGGAGCAGAGACGAAGAGATGTACAGATCCATCTGCAGACTATTTATTAATATGTACAGTACAAACAGGCAGGGTCGATCATGGCAAACAGGCACATCAAAGGCAGAGACATAAGAATAATCCAATAAGCGTAGCTTGGGTCGGCAACGGTAAATCCACTACACAGAAACACGGGAAAAACACAAATGGCTGGGCATGGGTAGAAAATGGGATACATCCAAACATTGACCGGTGAATTCACACAAAGTCAACCAGAATTTAATTGTCTGGAGTCTGAGGTGATTTTGGGGCAGTTGAGATGTTTGGACATGCTCTTATATTTGTGCTTTTTTTCAGCTGCTTAGAACATATTATTGACCAACCTGTATTTTTCTTGTAATTAGCACAAACTGCTCTACAATAATACGTGACCAAAATGAATTTACATGTTTGCATTTTTTAGGAAAAAAATATGTGTGCTTTGTAAGTTTTGTGAAAATTAAAGTAGCTAAAATAAGGACATGAAACAGACACTTAATAGTCCTGCACAAGACTTTTGAGTAACCAGTGTATTAGGCTAGAATATTTACTTTACAATTATGTGAAAATCAGTAACAACGTAGGGAGGCAGAGACAAGGTCGATGTACAGGCTGAAGATCAGGGTCACAGGCAAGAAGAGCATTAAAAGAGCATTTTACAGTATATCCAAGATTTTATTATCATTGTTTAGGACATTAAACATCTGTAAATATATATTTATAAAATAGATTTGTGAACAGGGTTTCAATACCAGAAGTGTGGACTGGAGTCATGAGACTTGGACTCGAGTCATGAATTTGATGACTTCAGACTCGACTTGCCAAAATACAAAAAGACTTGCAACTCGACTTGGACTTTAACATAAATAACTTGTGACTTTCACTTGGACTTGCGCCTATTGACTTGTAAAGACTTGCTACTTCCAATAAAAAGCCCAAAGATAAAAAAGTATGTTGACACAGACCGCTCTATCTCTGTTTATGTGTCTGTGCGCGTGTGTGCTACAGAGAGCATGCGCGCATTTGGCACGACATCCAATCAAAGTACAGAAGATTATTTTAATTCGACAGTGTCCAACGTGACAACAACGGGAACGTGCCAGTTTTGCGAAATACCGAGATACCGAAGGTAGTTTTGTTTGGCTATAAAAATTACGAGGTGGTGAACAAAAAACTAATTGCAGTATGTAAAACATGCAGGTCAAAGATTACAGACGAAGATGCCACAACTTCCAACTTTGTTCAACACTTGAAGTTGCATAAAGAAAGGTAAGTTTTGAATGAATGACTAATGTTACCTTATCAGCTAAGTAATTTACTAGATGCATGTTTATATTAATGAGACTATAAGTGGCGGGAATCCCCGTATCATCAGCGTTGCCCTTGCAATTATCACGAGCACCTGGGAACGATCACTGCGGGCCAATCTGTCACAGGAAAACCAGGCTTAAATACAGCCAGAAGACGACTGGTAAACTGAGCAATGACTCCACGCTAACCAAACGCTGATGCTTACGCTTGTGTCTTTTACTCTCACAGAATTCAGCCCTTGACCACTTGGCCTTGCTGCACCACTCACCTGGATGACCTTGGCTTCACGGATCACCACACCACGGGAGAAAGGAGAAGAGAGCACCGCTGCCAGCCACCAAGAACCGTCACTCACTTTGGTTATTTTGATCACGTTTGTTAATAAATTCACCCTTTGGGGCTTGCACTCAGTTCCCTTGTTGCTTTGTCTTTGCCCGGCAGCGACAATATATAAGATGTTTATAAACAAATTTCACAACAAGCATGTACGAATGAGTAACCACAGTTGATGCCGTGTTCCCCAATCAGCCTATTATCTGATCATCCTATCAGAGCTAAGAGGTTTTCCTTCAAATAGAGCAAACTCCCTTTCTCTGGCATCTCATTCTTTGCATATCTCAAAGTGGAATCAATGCCCATACTGGGGAGCACCTCAATCTGGATCTGCACAACCAAGTTTTCACAGGATGCCGCGATATCAATTGCGCGGTCAGTTTCAATTTCCCACTCTTCACCCTCAATGCAATGTTCACCCTATCCTTCTTTGGGTTCCTCAGATGCTCTGAATTTACTGTCAATTCCAACTTAAACCCTCTTTGTCCAACCCTTGCTGCCTAGGGGTTAAAATCCCTAGTGCTAGAGTCTGCCAAGGTCCCAGCCCTCTTCCCGGACAGTACGCCAAACACTCTTATTCTATTCGATTTTTTAATGTGGAAGTGTGAACTAATGAAATATATATATATATATATATATATATATATATATATATATATATATATATAATTGGAGAAGCATTTGAAGCTGCATAGATGGGTTGGATGGGCAGAGATTTTTGGTTAGATATTATACCTTTTCTGCTGTGAGAGAAATCCTCTGTTGTGGGGACTGTTGAGCTATTTTACACCTGCAAGTGCTTTAGCGTGACAGACAGAACACAGCCCGGCATCCTCATTAAAATTCTACACCACAAGGTGTCTTAATCTACTGATAAGGCAAAGCTCATAATCCATTGAAGGAGATTGTAGGGCTAAAAGTCCCATTTACTGTTTAGGAACCATCTCCTTTACTGTTTCCTGTTTTCTTCTTTTTCCACTTTAAAGTTTGACTTTCCAAACTTCTTACTGAAGTGGAATTACACCCAGGATTTTCTTCAACAGGACGTCCAAAAAGTGCATCATATAAAACAGTTAAAACATACATTAAATTAACAATTTAGAATAAATTGACAGTAGTGTTAATTCTTTGCAATAATTTTCATAAAATGTTTTGCCATCTGATCCACATCCACAGCCATTAACAAGTTACAAAGTACATCTTTCACATAGGACTCTTTATGTCTATTTGAATGAACAGTACTATGGGAAATATGTGTTTTGTGCAAAACTGTGCTGTGAAAATGAATCAAATGCAGAACAGGTGTAACCAAGGACCCATATGTCAGAGCTTTCCTGACATCTGCAGAAAATTATCATAGCCATTATTTATTGTGCACGATATCCATGAGATGTTTTGACAGGCGTCTAAGCCCACCTCCACACATCATCAATGGACCATGCAATGAAATTTACCAGATAATTTATCAGAACTTAACACCAAGTAACTCAAGTGGTTAAGCTTCTTAACAATCAGAAACTAAATAACTAAAATAAATAAGTAACAAAAACCATCGCTATGCCTCTGTTTGGAACAATGGCTTTTAAAGTACAAGAGTGTATAAGAGTTTAAAAATATTTTCATGAATTTCCACTCAAATGACCACAAAATATTTCAATCAAGTTTAAATCTATATAGCTGACTTAAATCTATATAGTGTCAACGATTTTAAGACTCTTAATTTAATAAAAACTTCAGATGTCCAAATGTGACTGGATACATTTGGCAGATAAATAAGGTAATGCTCATTAAAAGTCTAAAGCTTCTGTGTTAATCACTTATCTGCAGGGAGATGTCAGAAGTCTACATGTAATTGTAAATCTCAAAAAAAAAAAAAAGAAACGTTAAAAGTGACAGGCACCCACACTGAAGATCTAAGACTGAGTGAGAGAATGATATATAGACAGCCAGATATATAGACGTACCATACTACATCAAAGCACTTTGTCTTACTAACATTTAATCTGATGAGAGGCTGATGTTAATGTTCAATGGGTTGGTGTGTCATGACAATACATTTGTGACACTATATTCTGTAGTTTTGATTAATAGCTTAATTCCTGAATCACGACTAGGAGAGCCAATGTCAGGTTCCATTTCCGAGTCACGCCCAGGGGAGCCGTTGCCGGGTCCAGTTCCCGAATCACAGGCAGCAGAGCCGTTGTCAGGTTCTGTTTCCGAGTCACGGCCAGGAGAGCCGTTGTCGGGTCCTATCCCTGAATCACTGCCAGGAGAGCTGTTGTCTGGTTCTGTTTCCGAGGCATGGCCAGGAGAGCCCAACTCTGCTTGGCTTCAGTGGGCAACCAGTCATGGGCTGCAGGGTGATATGGTTTCCATCACATATATATATTTGATGTTAGTTCACAATAACTACAGATTCTCTCCATCACTGGTGTATTACTACACCAGTGTATAACAGTGAATAACAGTTCTCAGGCCCTTATCATAACACATACTTTCCATGTTAATCAGAGTTTTGAATTAAAATTGTTCAATTTGAGTTTGAATAGCATTTTTGTGTGGCTTTACTTATAAATTACAGGTCACTATTTGAACATTATTTTTCCCCTTTGTCTAAACAAACAAATGTGAAATGATGCATGATCATTGCACCTGCAGAGTGAAACCACAGACACTGTCATGATCAGCTGGATGGGCCAGCTCAGGACACTCCAGCGCCCTGCGAACTGTGTGTGTGTTTTTGTCTGTTTTCATTCATGGACTATCATGTCTCTGCCCATCTTGTCAGTTGTCATGGTGTTTCATTGTTGGCTCCACCCATTGACCTAGTTTGTTGTGTATAAATCCCTGGATGTGTTTGTGTGTCTTCACGGTTCATTACATCGTCACCTGGTTTCTGTATTTAATTCGTGTGCCTGTATTCAGTTTTTTTTTTTGGACCCATTGGACTCTGACTGCCGGTAATTCGACCCTTGCTTTGGATAACGTTTACTCTATTGTCTTTGCCTACGCTGTGTCTGTCTGCCGGTGCTCGATCTAATCTGCCTCAACCCTGAATATCAATAAACACTGTTGCGTTTGAAACCGCATGTTTCATGCCCGCATTCATTGTGACAAACACGTTCTTCAGTTGGCTGTGATATATACTGTAATCGTTTACATTTTTCCCCCAACTTATTTAAATCCTTGATTTTCGTGGCAATCAAATCAAATCTCTGGCCTTGGCATTGTTAGCAGGACAGGTAGGCCTTACTTTAGTTGAGACATTGTGTAACTCACATATTATATAAATAAACATCTCTTTTTTTTCTTTTTTTTGAATAGAATTTGCCGGAACACTATTCAGAGTCATTCTGGCCCAATTTAACCCCTGCCTCTGACCACAGCACAACACACTGACATCTGTTAATGAAGATTTTACAAGCCACTTTTTAAATTGCAAACATGCTAGCGTTAACATAGTTACAATCTCAACTCTCTGAGCTCAGTGCTTTTTTGTTTATGATAATAAGGTTCAATGCTGCACTTCGCACCACAACAGAGGACATAACTAAGAACAGTAACACCCATGGTGAAACTTCAAAGAGACTTTATTTTATTCTTCAGCTCATAGATCTCAACACAAAGGCTGCTATGTTTAAATATGTGCAACTCATTTTATTTAGTAGAAAGGCAACCACATTAAAGGTGTAAACAGCCCGCAACTGAGTAAGGTCTCTGTTCACAGGGCTATGTGTCAAACTGAACTTTATAAAGCATAACCAATTGTTCACTGACTGAACCTTTTATTCCATTAGAAGTGTATAATGTCAGCCACTATATAATTTGTAACACGCAGTAGTCCTCGGGTAAGTTTGATTTGTTGTTGCTGCAAGGCTTGTTGTTAGAGTTGCCATTATTTCTACAAAGACATTTCTTGCCACCCCTCCACTCCCAAACAATATTTCTCTATGCACTTCATACCATCTTCAGAAACTGTGAGGGCACCTTTATATAAGTGGATTAAATTCAAGATAAAATCTTAATTAAATCCGACAACAATAAACTGTGATTCTCACACCAGAGGTCCCCTATGCCCTGCAGCATATGATCAGCTATCAACTCCTTAATGATCTTTGTTTTGTACTGATGAGCAATTACATGACTATTTTCTATTAATACATTTAGAATAATGCCATTTTTAACATCATATAAAACAATTTATCAACAAAATCCCCTAGCCATGTATGCATAATAATATAGTTCACCGTTCTGAAACACAAGTAATTAGCCTATGTAAAAAATATGTTTCGTTTGATGTGAAAAGCTCAAGTCATTATAAAACATGAAAAAGGAGCACATTTTGACTTGCCTGGCAATTCACTGCTGATTAGAAAAATTACAGTTTTAAATCGATAGTTGAAATCGATAAAATTTTTAAATGTTTTTTAAAGTAGACTTTTTATGCTCACCAAGATTTTATTTAATAAAACACATTAAAGAAATATTATGAAATATTACTACTATTTATTACTACTATTTAAAACTATTTACCATGTTTATTTAATATAGAATTCCTTCTTTAGTGATCTTTACTCTCGTTTTTTTTTTTTTTTTTTTTTATCAAATTAAACTAATTCATGCTTGCTCAATAAAACTATTTATTTCTTAATCAATTTTATATTGTTTAAACACTGGGAAATTGCATGCTTTGTACTGTACATGTTCTACTAGAATTTCTCTGATGCTGAAGAAACAATCTCTGAACTCTTGAAATAATTCCCCCTTCCCATACTTATTTTGTGGACTTTTAGCACTTTAGTGTGAAGACATATGTATTTTGTCCATCGAAAATATGTTGTCACTTTAACTGAGGATGAGCAGTGCAGGAAAAATCCTTGCTTCAGAGCTGTTCACGCGATGCTCCGGTGTGAATGCAATCATTTGTTAACATGCAAAAAAAAAAAAAAAAGATGGGCTGCTCACACGTCGCTCAAGCTTGCAGTGTGAAACTTGCCTTGCAGGCAAATCACATTTAAAACGTTCATTAAAAAAAATCATCCTTTGCTCCAATCAGGAGTTTTCAACCCACAAACACTTGTTGGATGTGTTTGCTTTCACGGCATGCTTGTTTTACATATTCACATTTTCCAAGACAAAATGACAATCAAGGCTTTCATCAAAGTTGTTTAAATCTGATGAATATGAAACTAAACCACAGAAACAATCCAATTATTCAAACCTTTCCATTCAAATAGATCTGATGTCTTTACATATATATATATATATATATACACAGACACAATACAATGTGACCAAAAGAAGGGCTTATTACTCAATCAGATCATTATATATTATTATTTTTTATTATAGAAAACAATGACTTCAAACAATGTGCATTTCATTTTATATACGTTATTATATATTTTTTTGGTCACACTTTAGTTTCAGTTTGGGGACCAGTTCTCACTGTTAGCCTAAGACGTATGACTAAAACTTCTAATTTGTTGTTTATTAATAGTTAGTAAGATAGTTGTTAAGTTTAGGCTAAACACGGTCATGCTGCATAAAACATTAATATGTACAAGTGTAAACAGCCAGTATACATACTAACAAGCAACTACTTAATAGTAAGAATTTGTCCCAAAATTAAAGTGTTAACAAAATTTAAATCAAACTCCAGGATCTCCTGATTTTCTCACTTTGTGTGCTTATGTCCTAAAAACGCTTGTTTTGCCTTATGGCATGTGTGTCAAGGAAATGATAAATTAGCCTTGCAATGCTACTTCTTAACCATTGTGTCCCTTGCTATCTTATCTCCGCACAGTCTATTTGTGACTTGTAGCTTACAAATGTGTTGAAATTAATCATTTTCTTATCAATGCTCATAAAACACTTTGTCCCAGCTGTGGGCTCGTAGCCAGGAGGGCCTGTTTGCAAATAGCTGCTCTGTGATCATCTTTAGCCTTTGTTCAAAGGTTCAGTGAATACAAGGCAGTGTTTATAGTCTGCACGTTTATAAATGAAGCATGCAAAAAAAGATATCTGGAGTATAACTAAAGATTCCACTGCGGAAGTTTGGGCCGAAAGCATCCATCTGAATCTAGGACATACTTTGAAGATGTACTTGAGGGTTATTTTACTGATGGATGCAAATTTCTTCCCATGATAAATGTCCACCCATCCTGTTATTTATATTTACACACTTACATTGTGTTTGTGCATTTCTCTTTTAATTTGGTGAAGGCTTCAGAGGAAGCACAGGGCACATCCATCATCAGGGCTGAGGGAGGCTCTCTGAACGACCTCTTGACCTCTCATTCGGCCTGTGTTTTGAAGCTCTGTAGCTTAGCTTCAGCAGAGGGGAAGAACTCAGACTCTTTTGATATACAGTTAATCGACTCCCAGGTCTCTTACATTCCCTGGCTCGCACTCATTCCCACACTCTCAGTCAAGTTCATCTGGACAGCTCCACTTCATCCACTAAGAAGTACGTAAATCATCCTGTCGGTGCAGATATGTCAAGCCAAGCCTGAACTACAAGGCTGAAGCTTACCACCCTTTTATGTTTTAAAGGAGAATTTTTTAAGTATTTTGGACAGTAAATGAAAGGAATAATTTACCCAAAAACAGCAATGGGTGCCATAACAATGAGTTTTAAACAACTGATAACATTACAATAAATCACAAGTAATCCACACATCTCCTGTCCAAAAGTTAACATCCTTTGAAAGCACTTTTTTTTTAAGGGGTCATCCGGTGCCACAAGCTGTTTGAATTGAAATGTGTGTTGGGAGTGTGTCTACACAACCACCCTACAATGAATAAGATCCAGCATAAGTTTTCTTTTAATTTAATAAATATAAATTGCCCCTTCTCAAATCAAGCCATTCTCAATGCATGTCGATGTGGCGTCACACCGACAGAGGCCACTCCCACAATAGTTGATTGACAGCAGCATGTCACACAGACTGAACTGGTGTCTTACCTCAGATCCGCCCTGAATGAGCCGTCATCAGACCGAGACACAGAGACAAGCAAGACTGAGAGTGATTGAGATGTTTTGTTGTTGAATGTATTAATGAACATAGCAGTAGTCTTTTACTCCTGACATCTGACTGACTAAAGACGCGGAGAATTAATGTTATGTTTGGTTCTGACGGGAAACGCGTCCTTAATCGACGGAAATGTGTTTATGTTTCATTTCAGTCATTCATGATCCAGCCTCACCTATAGAAGCAGTGAGTATAAGGTCTTCATGAATCATTGCTAATCGTCTTTTTTAATAATGTGCTAATTTCACTATAGAAAGTTTCACTATAAATATGGCTAAAAAAAATTGTACAAGAGTGCCTCGGAAAAGAGGGGCAGGGTCAGCAGAGCTCGTGAATATTTAAAGGGTAAGTAAACGGAACAAAGTGATTTTAAAAGAGATGTTTTTGACTGGGTAAAATTAGCATTTTTTACACTATCTCTGAGAAATTTTAAATCAAACTATATTACAAACTTTCGATTAAGACCCTAAATAATCATATTAACTTGTGGAAAATTGGCTTTGTATAACTCCTTTAAGAAAATAAATCCATCATTAAGATGTTTTTTAACTTGAAACCACTCTCTATCCATACAGAGAAATCCAAGTTCTAAGCAAATATGTGTTTATTTTGATGTGAGAGGACAACAATGAATGGACCTTTTCACTGGAGAAAGAGTTGTATTATAGACATGCTCCACAAGACATTAAATGTTTAACTGGAGTCATGTGGATATTGTGATGTTTTCTGTTCTAACACTCATTCTTACAGCATCCATTGGTAAGCAATGCCAAATGCATTAAATTACAAATTTACAGTACCAATGACCAAATTACAAAATTACTGTACTCATACAGAAACATTCTTATAGCTGTTTATTTTAATTTAAGTGTGGTTTCAAGGCCTTTGTAGGGCTGGATGCTATACCAGTATTAACGTGACTACTGGTATTATGTTGTGTCATGATATGGATTTTGCTATACAGTAGATACATTACAGTACATACTCAGGGAATTCACTGGATGGGCAGACACAAAAAAAGATTAGATAGACTACGTATTATGTCTTATGTCGCGGTAATTACTGCGTCATCTGAGAGAGATGCCTGCTTGAGCCGATATAAATCAAAACTGGATGATTTTTGCTCCAAACGACTTTTACATTTATTTTGGCTGATATCTATATTTGGCTAATAGAGACGCTGAAGATGGACACTAATCCTAGATCCGGTCTAAAAACGCTCCGCGTCTACACTATCGTTTTCAACCGTTTCCAAAGACTTGATCATCCACACTGAAACAACTGAAAATGCTTACATTCCTGTACTGCGCATGCATGAAACGATGAAAAGACGATTCGATCTGCGTCATTTCCATCTGCCCTTTATTTACTTGCATTACATCTTCTTTGAAGAAAAGCTATCTGGAGCATTTACAAACTGATATTAATCCTTAATAGGGCTGTCAAAATTGAGAGCAAACAAACTGTTGACAATGCTGTCCACCATCAGTTGAACTGGTCACATGACTGCATCATATGACTAAAATGCATCATAGTTTTCGAAAGCCTCCATTTTCACAGTAATCTCTGGGGTCAGAAATCTCCACTTTGGCCGGAGTTTTTAGAAATAATCGTTGTAAAAAAATAATCTGTGATAAAAACGGGGTTTTCGTGTAAATGAGAGGCCAAACTGCAGGGACATATCTGCATTTTCCCTTTGTGTAAACGGGGCCTCACTGCATACCACAACATCCAGAGAGCATTGTTGGATCTACATCTAGGAGGTGGAGAATGGTAGGTTTAGGGGTGGAGATGGGTAGTCTTAGGGATTGGTGTTAGGTTTAAGTCAAGTCACTTTTATTTATATAGCGCAGATTGTAGCAAAGCACTAAACATTATCAAATAGAATAACAGAGTAAAGGTAATGTATAATGATGAGAATTAAACTTTATTTATCAAATGCAGAGACGTTCTCTGTAGTCAAGACGATTATAATCACTGGAAATCAGTTCAATTTTAAACTCATTGGATTGTGTAAGGACTTATAGTGTGTGTGTTTAGGTATATTAAGGAGGCAGTGGTTGGATCTTTATGTTGGATGTTCTGGATGTTGCAGTCGAGTGTTTTATGTAGCATAATTTCACACATCTAAAGTTAGACCATTTTATTTTTTGCCTTGAAATCATGTTTTTTTCCCCTACTTATAACGATAAGGTAAAAAAAAAAAACATATTTTGCTTGCGATTTAACTAAGGTCTACTAAAATGTTATTACATTTATTTTCTTTCATATCGTGATATATTATCAATGTTTTCTGGACAGTGGAAAATATTGTGATAAGAATTTTAGCTCAAATCGCCCAACCTTAGGCCTTCTGTGGGAATTCATGTTGAAAAAGGGAGTGTAGTTCCCTGAAGGAAGGAACGGGTATATTATGTTGTGAAAACATACTTGGAGCCTATGTCGTCACGACATAACTCATAGTGACAGACATACAGGGAACTGCACTCTTTTTTACATACCAAGACGTTATTTCAAAAAGAGTAATCAACTGATTAAGTACATTACTTCAAAATCAGCATGAGATGCAAATTCAACATGTAAATGTGGAAAAATAAGAAGGAAAAAAGAAACACTAAAATGAATTAGATATACATTATTTTGTGATAAATACAGATACTGTGCATGTGATTAATAAAAATACCCTGCATTTGTACTTATTACTGTAAGCAAACTAGCTTAAACAAAGAATCAAATCAGAATCATTTAATAGGGAATTTGCACAGAATCGCTGTTTTACGGCAGATCATTGAGTCACTCTGCGATTCACTGAAAGAGCCGTATCAATTCTGCACTGGATATTAAAATCCAGATTATAGTGTAAACACTATTAATAAGCACAGGAACAAGATGGGCAGTTAAAGACATTAACTTGTAAGCACAAAACACAAGATACTTCTCTTTTCAATTATAAATATGGCTTTATTGGATAAACCTAAGACACATAAACTAAACTAACACATAAATACACATTCGTACGAGTTGCGGGAAGAGATAAAGTGAGGAAAGAGCAAGTTTAAGAAAATGAAAATGTAAAATCACAATTTTACAGTAATAGGTGCTATTGCATCGACTTAAACAACAATAAATCGAAAAATCAACTCTTGCATTGAGTTGGTCAACAAGGTTAACATTTATATAAATTTTACCAGTTCTGCCAAAATCTATATGTTGACTTTGTGCTACGGGATTCCTTCTGTGGTCCTCGCTGCAGAAAGGGTTGATTGGCAGGAAGTTAGTCGTCATTGAAGTCCTGGAAGGCTGATGATTGCTGATGGCTGAAGGAGAATCGAGTCACGGTCCGTTAGAAGTTTGATGCGGTACAGCCGGAGACTTGGAGACACGGCAGGCAAAACTTAAAGGTGCTCTATGAGTTGCTGTTTGACGTCACTTCTGCTGAAGTTTCACGTAAATACAAAACAGAGTAAGCTCCCCCCTCCCCGTTGTGTTTCTGTAACTGCCGTGAACGTGCAAAGCGCATTGATACAAAAGGTGGTGCTAACCCAAGAGAGACAGCAACAGAGCTAACATGAAGCTAACATGTCTAAGGAAACTTGCCACATGTGCATCGATTTGGAAGTCCTTTTGACGGCTGAGTTCTTTCCACAGATCAAACGAATCCCCATTGTAAATCCGTGTCTTGTTTAGTTTCTTCTCGATTTCTCTTCTTCCCCTATATTCCTCCAAGCGTCTTTTCTTCGGTCGTGCCACAGCCATTTTCCAAAAATAATATATAGTATTCAGCTAACCGTCTCGCAGATTCACGCTGTACAATCAACTCTGTCTATTACATGCACATGAATTAATTAATTAATTAACCCCCACCTCTTCTTGCCCATTGGTTGGCCATAGTTTGTTATTGCTTTGGTGCACATCCTGTGCTCCTATTCTGTGTTTTGGTACTGCAGCCTCTGTGTTGTCTTTCGAGACCGGGTTTTTTCCCAATGTATTCAGAGGGCAGATAGCAAGACGATCAAGGGGTGATGCATACGGTTTGAGATAAAAATGAAATTGAGCTAAAATCCTGCCACATCTCATAGAACACCTTTAACTCACACGAACTCTGACGGAAAGAAAAGAAAGTAAGGAAATAAAGAAATGAGACTAGATTGGTTTTCTTCTCATCAAGGCTATGTAGCAGCAGACGTGCACACTGGAGCATGTGGAACCGCTCTTAAAGTGCTTCTATTATATCATTTTTAAGGTTGTTAATATTGTTTTATGAGTGTCTCAAAACAGGTTTACATGTATGCAAGGTCAAAAAACACTTTTGTTTTTTCCAAAAATAGATTTAATTTTACCCCATTTCTAAATTATTCGTAAACGACTCGTGTGAAGGTGTTCGAAGAATCAGTCTGTTGAAACCCATCCTTTCCATGAGCCCTCATTGCTGTGATTGGTCAGATGGTGCAGTCCTTCATGATTGGTCTACCACTACAGCGTGTGTCGGAAAACGAAATGCCCATTGCCATAACCGAATGACAGTGCAGGATACAGCATTTTCTTGACATGATGTAATCCACGTGGAAATAACGTTTGTTCAAGTTGTTCGTGACATGGGTGGACATTACGCAAATGTTACTTTGCGATGTGTGGCCATAACAGAAAAAGATTCTTATTCAATAGTTATTCAAAATACATATACAATAGGTGATTAACACATTATAGTTCAAGGTGTGGGTTACATATAATATGCAGTTATGCATATCAGTGATTTAAGTCCGGTTTAGTGTATTTTAAGCCTGGATAGGCATGAAAAAGCAGTTTTGTGCCAGTTTTGAGCCATCCAACAAAATTAATTATTTATGAATTATTTTACCCATGAATGTAATGATAATGATGTCCTGTGTCTTTGACCATTATCTTGGTTTTTTGCTCAATAATAACAACCTGCTCCCCCTTAAGTGTCTGATTCACTCTGATTCACTACATTACATTTATATGCCTAAAAGAATTGTTCAAAAAATTGTTTTCAAAAAAAAAATTACAGCATATTTTACTCACCCCTAAGCCATCCTAGGTGTATATAACATTCTTCTTTCACACAAACAAAGTCAAAGGTTTTTAAAAATTTATCCTTGCTCTTCCAAGGTTGTGTTACGAAGCTGACAGGACTCAGGAGTAAGTGCAAAAACAATATTATTAAACTTATTTATAATAATATTTAATTTAATAATAATATTATTAAATATATACAGAGACAGACGATCACAAGACACTGAAGATGGAGAGACGAAGACACCACAACCACACACCACAATCCAAGGAGATGAAGAGTGGATCCGTAGGAGCTGGAAGATACAAGGAGATCTAGGAGACAATAGAGAGGTAAGTAACAGGTAGGTTCTGGCTAGAAGTCTTTGGAGAGAGTTCTAGAAGTCCACTTCTCACGAACGAGCTCGGCCAGCTAGTGCTGGGTGGTGTGTGGTTTTATGGAGAGATTGATTAGTACTGGTGAGGTCTTGGGTGAGTTCAGGTGGCTGTGACAGGTGCATGTAATCAATTAGTGTGAGGAAGTGAAGGTGAAGCACAGCATGGGCATAACTGGTTGGTAATGCTGGTGGCAGCCATTAATCTGAAGTTCTGTAAATTGGATATATCCGCAAGTACTGCATCAGAAAACTAACCTATATGCCTCCCAGGATGGCATGGTGGTGAGTACAATATGTCGTAATTTTCATTTTTGTGTGAACTATTCCTTTAAAATCTGCTACACTGAAACTAATTTTGTACTCCTAAGTCCAACTAGAGATATATGATTGTGCTAAAGTGGATCTATTTGCAAATATTCTTCAGGTACTCTATATATCTTGCATTTAAAGAGAACATAAAATAGGTTAATAGATTAATTGTGATGCTTAAATACATATTAGGCATACTGATCAGACATACAGTATACATTGTGCAAAAAATAAATTATTTACTTTGTGTAAAATCCACCCCTCCACAGCAATATTTTCTTCTTTTTCAATAACCTTCAAAGCTTTTTTTTTAGAAATTAGATTTAAGATATTGCAGTGATATTGCGGTTCAGGCGATAATAAATATTGATCATTTTCTTTTCTTTTTTTTTAATTAGACTAAAATAGTGCTAACACACACCCATGCACACAAACATCCATACATTACACTCATATCTTAGAAACAGTACTGTGAAACTTTCAGGATTTCAATGTCAACACTGCAACTTCACAATTCATTCTTTAACTGCCTGATATTGTACACATCATCAAAAAGTGCTTTTTCAGTCTGCTTAACTTGATGTGCCTCGGAAATAAACTGATTGGTTGGTTTAGTAAAACTTCTGTATAGATCCATAAAATGTATGCACATGGTGAATCTAATTCAATTCTGAAATAAGACAACATTTACTATGCCTATTTGTCATGATGAGAGTGTCAGGCTACATTCAGGCTTATAGTCCTTCACAACTATATTCTACAAAAAAGACTGGCACCTTGCAGCCTTGCAAAACTTTACAATTATATTTTCTAAGAATTACACCAACAACTTAATCCCTTTTAAACAAAAGAATAAAACCAGCCATAGCAATTTCACACATTTCAGTGGCAAAGACAGGTACTTATACAGTGCACAGCATTTTCAACTGTCAATTGTTCAGCTATTTGTTATTAAATAAATGTAGCAAGAAAAATTTGATTAATTAAAATATATTTACAAATGTGCTGCTAGTATAATGTTCAAAGCCTACCAGATATATTTATATCTATTAAGAATTTATAGTATTACTTCATTTGTCGGTAGTACTGTTATTTGTAATGCAAAACAGTATTTTTCAATAAATAAATAAAGCTTCTGTAACCACCCCCTCTTTTTCACTTCTGTGCACACAACAAAGAAGGATCCAGAACATTGATTAGTAGCCTCTAACTATCTAAAGGCATCACAATCCACATGAGACTTGAGGGAGCGTACCTTGTGTCTTCATAGTCTTTTCCCTCCTTTTTGGTATGGAAATTTTGCTCTTTATTTCCAAAAAATGGTCCCAGCCTCCCTCAACTACCTCTTTTAATTGGGAGCCAGTCTATGCATATTTTCGATGTAGCATGAAATAGACTACAAAGTGTGTAATTCTTCAGTTTTATCTTTTGTAATTTTTCAGACAGAGCTTTAATTAAGGTCATCAACAGATGGAATAATGAACAAACAAGCTGCTGGTTGATTTTGTCTTTTTTTATCTTATTAGCAGTAGAATGTAATATTTACCTTGCTTCTTCAATTAACTGACAATCCAAACAACATGTTTGGCTCATTTAGTCTTCATATTGTAAATTTTTAGCTTTGCTGCATTTTGCACAACCGAGGCCAAAATAGAAAAAAAGATTGTGGTAGTTTGTATACTCAAGTGTTTCATCCATGACATCATGCTGTGCAAAAGCTTGCCTTGTGTGATCTTGATTTATAGGCCACGACCGGAATACATTGTGAAGCCAACAAGACAAAACTTGTAATGGCTTCCCTGCTGAAGATGAACAACTGGAATTGTTCCCATCCTGGTTATTGAATGGTCTTTGAGGCAAGCAGCTCGTCAGGCCTGCTGTCAGGATTTAACAGGCCAGATTGTTTACAGCATCCACTTTTCTTGCCTCTCTCTCCCCTTTATCTTTTCTTCTTTTCTTTTCATTTTCAAATAAACAGGAGTTACTGTGAAACCTTGTAAGATGCACCTTTACATTTAGCAAAATTATAAATGTATCTACATATCTATCTACACTCTGTCAAAATTAAACTCTACAAAAAAATTGATTGTGGCAGCAAAAAGACAGGACAGCAAGAACGAAAAAAGTAAATAAGCCAATATGTGTAATGTCAAAACAAATGTTCTTGTGTGAAATTGTGTAAATATATTTTACTTCTTGCGCACAAACACTGAGATTTCAGTAAATACCACATTATTTGTCAAATGCAGCTATCACTGCACAGCAGCAAAGAATCTAGAAAATATTGCAATATTGTTCTGAAATTAGCTTTTTTGTATTTTAAGGCACATAGGAAATCCATTGCGTGTATCATTATCGTGTTTTACACCAGAAATATTAAAACTCTAATATTCCTGTGTATTTTTCAAAGTCAGAAGGAGATGAGGGTCTTTTTTTTAAATAAAAGGGCCGGCTTGTCTCTGTAATCACCTTCTGGTGTGACAGACTTTCTCAACAGGGTAGCCAGGAAGAGCCAGGGACATTCAACCACATCCACACCTACTGAGCCCCTTCCTTATGGATCATTACTTGCACACACTGCAACAATTTAACACATTTCCCAATTAGTTCCCAATAATGGGATTGCATCGCATATGCCATGACTACATTGTCCATGTGAAGCTTTTTATCTGGCAGATTGAATTCATATGCTGACAGAACGAATCATAATCATAAATTATGGGAAAAGTAGCTTTTACTAGGACAAACCTTTGATATGAAAGTGCATTTTTGCCTGCTTGCTGGCATTTTGTTGATTGTACCCTTAACCTGCTGCCCACAGGAGTCATCTTAGCACTGCGCTGAGGTGATTGATGATGTTGAGGCAACAGCTGTCACCAGTATCTCTTCCAGAGATATTTAACCTGCAAAGATGTGTTCATTTGATGAAAAGCTTAGAAATGATCTTTAAACATATTTACATAACACTATTCTAACAAATACATATAGACTACATCTAATACGCCATATTTCATCTATGCATGTGAATGATTACAGATTTAAGAATTTGTCTTAGATCTGCTGATCCTACATCATTACAAGCAGCATTCATCATGCAATCATAATATTGTTTTTATATCGTATTATTTATATTACAGAACACAGTAGGCTAACAGCCAGGGATGCAACGGTACAATGAGCCGACGGTTTGGTTTGTATTGCGGTTTTCTGGCCTCAGTAACGGTTCGGTTTCGATACATCAATATTACTGTAGTAAGTCATTTGCCCCGCTCTATTTCAAGTTATCAAGGTACAGAGACAATATTAAATGTAAAACAGGTAAAGATTAAGTCAAAACACAACATTTATTTTTCAAGGGCAAAAAAACTGACAATATAAAAAGTGAAGTATAAAGTGAAATATAAACATGAACATTATTAAAAAATAAATATTGACAGCAACAAGAAAATACTTTTCTAAAAGTTTTCTAAATATACCATCAGAACAAACAACAATAATAACAAAATGTATCACTAAGTGGTGGACAATTGTCCATTTCAATAATTGGTGAGGTAGCATCACAATGTGCAGTATCAAACAGATAAGAGAACACTTTAAGCTTACACTGAACATTTACCATACCACTGGGTTAAATAAACCGTCTAACCGTAACACTTTAAACTACTTAAAATAGTCTTTATTATTATTATTAAATAATCTCAAATGTAAATATGGTAAAAGTGCACCATCCAGTCAGGATAATTGTGTGATGCACACACTTCAGGAATGCCTGTTTTGACCTATTATAACAGGTCATTTAAAATGTAAACATAAACAGGGGGGGCTTGTCTCAAGTCTATTTCAGCTTCACTCTTACTCACGTTGTAAAGTTCTGGAATAATTTTGCTGCTGAAATGTTAACCTATGCAGCCTGAGCCAAAAAAAACAGAATTGATTCATTCGTGTCTCGAGGCTTCGGGTTTTTTGAGTCATTCTTTCATCACGTGACAGCCCCGTAACGTTAGGTGCGTTTGAGATGCACTGCACTAGCCTGCCACCGCCTGACGAGAGCAGACCCTTGCGGTCCGGGGAGGAGTAAAGAGACGGCCGTCAGGTCAGACACTTATAGGTTTCTGTAGTGTGCTGAATCAACGTCATTAACTCTTATACATTAAAAATATATTTTTACCATATCGCCTAATCTTCATTTTCATCATTAATGTTTTGTTTGATTACATACAGGAACTTTTTAAAGAAAAAACACGTAGCACACATCATGCTTGTCGTCACATAATCTGACCAATGAGAATAAAGTGTTTCATCATCAAGCCTTTCGTAGCCGATTTTGAGCAACTGCTGTGCCTGACCTCTGCGACTGCTTTTGTTTTGCTCACACGGTACTTTAATGACACATGTGATTGAAAGGTGGCTGCAGCGCCAAATTATCTTACCAGAATGCATTGTTTTGTAAGCCGATTTCTTGCGGCACCGCTTTAATTCGAACACACCCGTAAACCTATGCAGCCTGAGCCAGAAACAGAATTGATTGCTCGTCTCTCGAGTCATCGGGTGTTTCGAGTCGTTCGTTCCTCATGTGACAGCCCCATAAGCTTAACCTATGCAGCCTGAGCCTTGCATGACTGAACAAATCACTCCCACGATTCGTTTTTCCGGAGTCACATTAAAGATTCGTTCAAAATGAATAAATTGTTCAAGAACGACCCATCACTAGTCTTGAGAAGTTCTGACCATTGCCTGATTATGTGCTTAATACACAGAAAATGCCCATTTTAATTAAAATGAAAGTTTAATGCCTCAAATAGGCTACCGAAATATCACGGTTCAGGTGGGTGTACCGAACCGAACAGGGCAAACCGAACGGTTTGATTAAGAACCGAAAACCGTTGCATCCCTACTAACTGCATACAGCCTGTCATATTCAACTTGCTTCACTCACATTCAGACATTTTAGTCAGGTATAGTTTGGGGAAAAAATGGGGAAAAGCACACAATACCACGCAAACTCATACAAAAACATACAGTACTTACTGGAACAGATCGCACACCGCATCTTAGGTAAATCTATCTGTTATCTTCTTAGCTGAAGTGAGTGTTGTTGTGTGTGTTGTTTCTTGTCTTCCGCGCTTGAGCACATGATCTTTTGTGGGCGTGTACATGTCCCACGCGTCTCATGTGGAGATTGTAATAACAAAGCGAATGTAGCTCGTGGGCGTGGTCACATTAAAATGTATGAGATCAGATTTAAAAACTCAGTATAGTGTCGGTTACTTACTCATTACTTTAACAAATAATATTTGTTTTCAACGTGCACTAACTGCATTTAAAAGCAGACACTTAAAGCTTTCTATAGATCTATATGTCTGTGTGTCATGTTTTCGCAGAGTTTCAGTTCATTTTAGTGACGGCTTTTTAAAAACAGTTCACAAAGAACAAAGAAACATCGCACACTTTTTATTTTCCTTATTTTGCAAAAGCACATACTTTTGTTGTTACTGAGAGTGATCTCAGTAAAAAAAAAAAAGGTAGACATTTAAAAGATTCGAATGGTGTATAACACTTATACTAGTGTATTTTGCACTGATAAGAAAAAAAGACCCAAATCACGCCGGCGTGACGGCCGACCTCAGAGGGTTAAACCGAGGAACTCAGCTTAGAAACTTGAGTTTCAAGAACAAAGCTTAAAGACTGACATATTAACATACATTCAGAGCTCCATGTGGAGGCTTTTAAAAAAAGAACAACAACAAAAAAACGCTTTGTGCCATGGTGAGCTGTTGTTCCTTCTATACAGTCTGTTAGGACAAATTTTGAATGCACAGAGGAAAAACCGAAAGCACTGACCGTTCTAAGACAAGCTTGGCTGAATTGGCTGACTGCTGTAAGCTTCCGTTAACTCTGTAGGTGAGCGTATTATTTCTCTTGTAAAATGGCTTGCGCCTGGAGAGATAGAGCAAAATCACATTAGGGGACAAAATCTCCCTCTGTGGCATGAAGCATCAACAAACATCGTCCGTAAAGCAGCAAAACAGAGAAATACGTGTTCAGTCGGATTTCTCAGATTTGTTGAGATTGTCATAACAGTCATTCAAAGCAAACTAAATTTGGTTTTTACCAACCGGCAGCACAGATCAGATTTTACATTGCTTTTGCAGAGGTAAGTGATGTTATCAGTCACTGTCTGGTTTAGGGCTGTCCATCCTACTCTAAAAGCAAACCAGGCTGCATTAAGAATGCCACGGGGAGCAACATCAGCAGTTCCGGTCAATAAAAACCAAATCCAGCACTTTCACTGTGGCACGTCTCTCTGCAACTAAACATTCTGTGAAACATTAACAAATTGTTTTGCTAAGTACACTGCCTAATTAAACATTTACTTGTAATAGCAAGTCTAAAGTCATCAATCACTGGAAGTTGTGTTGCAAATAATGTTGCTATGGAAATGGTGCAGGGTGCCAGGCTTTGCATTGATACACAGCACATATTGACACAATTAATGTGGAATAATTAATGCCCGCAAAAGCCAGGGATAATTAAACAAATTTCCAGAAAAATACTATAATTCTTGTCTGACAAATTAATCCATTTTATTTTTGACAAAAACCTTGTATTAGCCAGAGCTGATCAGGAACATGCATAACATAACATAGAACATAAATCTAGTGATTCTCAAATCTGCATTTTGCACTGATGAAATGAATAAAATTCTTCAAATTGTGAATAAGAAATAAAATGTATATCTGGATCATTGATAAAAATCTCTAGCATTCAAACATTTGGTGTCCTGAAGAAATGCACAAAAATAATAAGCAGCTCAAAATTGATAATAATAATGTTTTCTTCAGAACCAAATCAGCAACATTATAGAGGGACAGATCAGGTAGAAACAGGTCGTTATGGTAACCACTAAACTTTGTACTGTGTGGATATCCAACCCAAAGTCCGAATAACTCAAATGACTGGAATATATTACGTAATCATTGAATCTATTTATTATACTAGCTCTTTAGCCCACCAGTTAAAGTCATATGTATCAAAATGTATCCTAGATTTTGAAATGTTTTAAGCGAATTGGTCACATTAATTCTCAGCATAAGTGACTTTGGTAAATGCCATGAAAATTTGATTTCTTAATTGAATTGATTATCACTGAATTGCACATAATAATTCCTGAAAATGTTTTGATGAAAAACTATTTATTTTGTTTTTGAGGCTGAAATGGTACCCAAAGAAAATGCAATTTCTTATAATGATGACAAATTTGCCCATTCTATGGAAATTTGTGAAGTTAAATCTCTCAATTCACCTAATTGAAGACACGTTACTGTGAAATACTGTCAGCAGAGAAAACCAATTTCCTTGTGTTTAATGGAATTAGCTGAAGATGAAATCCTCTAACAAAGGCAAAGTAAGAAGAGAGACTGAAAAGATTGTGAAAAGGACGAGAGAATATTTTAGCATGAATGCTGAATACAGACTTCTTCTTTGTGTGTGTGTCTTTTATTTTTATTCAGTTCCCCCAAAAAAATATATTTTATCAAAAACTCATCCTCATCTTGTTTCAAACCTGTATGGCTTTCTTTCTTATGAGAAGCATAAAAGAAGATTTTGAGAAATGTCTCAGTGTTTGCGATCATACAATGGAGATCAATGGTAACCAAAACTGTTTGCTTGACAATATTCTTCAAAATATCTTTTGACGATTATGATCATTTTCATTGCAGGAACTATCCTTTTAACAAACGTAAAGTGAGAACTATAATAGCCATGAAAATTATTCTAAGAGCAACTTATCACATTCCACAAAAAGAAACATGTTTGTGCAATATTCAAACATGGTGTAATTTTAAGAAAACGTCTAGGTAACGAAGGTAACCCACATTCCCTGAAGGAGGAAATGGAGCCGTTACATATGGGAATTTGCATGAGAGACCAATTGCCTTTCAGTTTCAAACAAAAGGCCAATGAACATTGGTGTGCACAGATCGCATTCAGGTGCACCTCATCAGTACATGAGCATAAGAGGACACAAATGCAGTGAGGAATGCGCTTAGGAGCCGAGCCAGCGTAAGCGACACCCCAGGGTCGTGGCAAGGAGGTGTAACGTCTCCGTTCCCTCCAGGGAACGTAGGTTACCTCTTTTACCTAGACGTTAGCCTTTCAGTCAAATCACTTTGACGTTACATATGGGAACACCCATGGAAAGAGCCAAGACTCCGAGGTCGTGTAACGTGGAGACCCCCATGCCAACAGGCAAGTGTGCAAGCAGAGGAGTCTGCACGTAACCTTCTCAACACCCTGGGGCGAAGTAGGGGCCCCCACATGGCTGCCAGTTGTTACTGAAGGAGTTGGTTGGGGCCACGGAGCACATGTTTCTAACTTACCGTTTTTACATGTTGAAATATTTGAAAAATTCAATATATCGATAAGATTATGGATATAATTGAAGGGAAGCACTGCCTTCTGGCTGACTGTGAAATATTGAGATTTGTAGCCAAAGCCTTCTGGGCAAAAGAGACCCAGTATGAGCACAGTCAGGAGCTACTCCGCTTCTAGGTCTGACTGTGGGGCACGTAGCCGGGCTCAGGTTTTTATGACATGAGAATCAGCTGGGCCGAGCTAAGGAACCTCACGATCAGTTGGTGCTTCCCGAGGGATCTACCCTCCACTGCATCGTGACATGCCGCAATAGCAGCAACATATACTTTGAGAGGGGGCAGCCTGCGCTCCAATTCCTCCTGCAGGAAAGAAAGCACTACTGCAACCGTGCATCTCTGTAAGTCCTCTCTGTGAGAGGAGCACCAGTCGAGGAACAGACCCTATCTCAGAGTGTAAGCCTGGCTTGTAGAGGGAGCTCTTGCCTGAGTGATAGTGTCTATCATGGCCAAAGACAGGCCGGAGAGGTCTGACTTTAAGGAGCCAGACGTGCAGGTTCCAAAGATCGGGATGCGGGAGGCAAATCGTGCCCATCCCGAGAAAGAAGGTCTGTCCTCACCAGGATTTTCCAGGAAGAGGCTGCTGCGAAGAGCATGAGGTCGGCAAACCAGGTCTGCGAGGCAAGTGGCGCTACCAACAGAACCTGCTCCTCATCCTCCCTGATCTTGCACAGAGTCTGTGCAAGGAGGCTCACTGGGGAAAAAAGGCGTACTTGGGCCCCGGAGGCCAGCTGTGTGGGGTTTTCACACAGCACCAAACGCTTCGCCACGGCAGCTAAAACACTATTACGGCTCAAAGAACTGCTGCAGGAAGACGGCGAGGGGAGGACCTCCCTGTAGCCATGGTCATACATTCACAATGAACGCATGAATCATCCACGAATGCTGCTCGGCGTGATATCGGCCCAGACACACGAGGCAGCGATAATGCCCATCACGAAAGGTCAGGAAACTACTGCATCAGGTGCATGGCCAGATAGACATTCCAGGGAACGCCTTACCAACCGTGAGAAATTTTCCTGGATTGCCCAGGGAGGACCTCTCGCGACACTGCTGTGCACTCCGTAGGTCAGTAAAAAAATGGTTTGCTCACGGCCTTTAAAAAGGCCACCAGCCCGCAGGACCCGCTGACAGCCCAGTCGTTCACTGTCAGAAGGGGAGAGAGCATGAAGTCGCAGGAACTCCTTCCACTCTCCAAAATGAAACCGTGGGTCTCCAGCTCAGGAAATGGTGAAGGCTCCGAAGCGAAAGTCTGCAGGTACAGTGCATTCGTGCCCTCTTATACTCACGTAGTGATGAACCTGGTGTACCTGAACGCAATCTGTGCACGCCAATGTTCATTTGCCTTTTGTTTGAAGCTCAAAGGCAATTGGTCTCTCATGCGTAGTTTCCTATATGTAATGTCGAAGTGATTAGACTGGAAAGGTAACTGTTCAAACAAAACAAACTTGACAAACATCTGTTTTTCATGTAGTTTCTTATCTACTGGCTCCTTTTTAGGATGGAATTGTTGAACATTATGCATGTTGCAATTACAAAGTCTTGCATAGGGGAAGATTTAAAAAAAGAAATACAAATCGTAAAGCACAAAACAAGACCTAAAAGAAAAATAAATATTTTAAAAGTGTAGGCCTACACATGTACAGAGGATTAATTTGTGCTTTAATTATATTATGTCTTTCTTTGATGTGAAATTGAACCTACACTTTGTTCTGACCTAAAGGTTAAACTTGCACAGGTCCCAGCTTTTGGATAACAGCTCATCTGGAGACAGCAGGAAAACAAACCAGAGATATTTATATGTGTAAAAGACACATTCCATTTAATGTAAACTAGGAACGTAGAAGACAATACTGTAAACTCCCTAAAAAACAATCTCCCATTAAACAGTTTTAGCCTTTAAAAGCTCCTATTATGAGTGGTCTGGACATGATGCATGGCTAAAGTTCTTTAGGTGCTCTATTAAATAATGAGTAATGCGCTATGAGAGCATAATGGTTTATGCCCTGTGTTTTTCTTCTTCAGTGTTCTTCAAACGTCTTATAAAGTGTATGACATCATCCAAGGATAAAAACAGAAAGATATTCTACCTTGTCTCATGGCATAAATGTACCAGGGGGCATTTTTTATCAAGATGCAAAATACGTACCAATAAGTACATATCACTGAAGTTTTCAAAATATATGAACAGTAGGGGCAGTATAACTCAAACACATTTTATTCCTTTATACACAAATTTACAAATTTCTATTAATGAAATTTCTATTCAATTACTTGAAAAATATCATGGTATGACAGTATTAATATGAGATTTGAACACTGATGCTTTTGAACATTAACACCGCTGTCACGCCAGAGGCATTGCCTCTGGTTTATGTTTTCTGTCTAGGTGCTGTGTGTATGTTTTCAATTGTGTCATGTGCCCCGTTCTTTGTTTACATACCTGTTCCTTGTGTCTTTGCCTTGTTTGTAACTCCGCCCCTTTTCATTAGTGTGTCACCCTCTGCCAGCCGTGTTTTACCCAGGTGTGTTTGATTAGTCTTTGTATAAATATCACACCCCATGTCTTGTATTCTCGTTGGTTGTTAACGTTGCATGTGTCGGTTGTCAGCTCTGCATAGCTTGTCTTGGATTCCTTGTTTCATTGTTTTGTGTTCATTAAATGTCAAGTTTGGATGGCATCTCTGGCTCCGAGTTCTCTCTGCTCGCAAGGAAGCGCAGGCGTGAGTATCATCAGACGGCCACTGTTACAGAACAACCAACCACAGAAAGAGATGCCGTTCGTTTCCATGAATGCGTGCATCTCAGCGGACTACAGTTTGCGTCCACAACCCCAGAAGCGGCCGAGGCTGGTGTTAATTCCCCGCACGCCGTCATCTCCTGATGCAGACATCGTCCCTCCATTACAGCCCCGTGCGCCATCAGCTCCTGTCGTGGACGTAGATCCGCCATCACGGCCCCGTGCGCTGTCATCTTCTGGCGCAGATATTGAATCGCCATTACGGCCCTGTGAGTCACCATGTTCAAAGCCGTTTGAATCCTCTGGTGACTGTGAACTAGCATGGCCTGAACCGTTTTAATCTTCTAATGACTGTGAGCTATCATGGCCTGCCCCCCCTAGAGACTTGTGGTGTTGCCTGTGCGTCTGGAATCCCCGCCTAGGGGGAGGGCTCTGTCACGCCAGAGGCATTGCCTCTGGTTTATGTTTTCTGTCTAGGTGCTGTGCCATGTTCCCCATTCTTTGTTTTCATACCTGTTCCTTGTGTCTTTGCCTTGTTTGTAACTCCGCCCCTTTTCATTATTGTGTCCCCCTCTGCCAGCCATGTTTTACCCAGGTGTGTTTGATTAGTCTTTGTATAAATATCACGCCCCATGTCTTGTATTCTCGTTGGTTGTTAACATTGCATGTGTCGGTTGTCAGCTCTGCATAGCTTGTCGCAGATTCCTTGTTTCGTTGTTTTGTGTTCATTAAATGTCAAGTTTGGATTGCATCTCTGGCTCCGAGTTCTCTCTGCTCGCAAGGAAGTGTGGGCGCGAGTTTCATCAGCCGGCCACTGTTACAACCGCGCATATCAAGCTTCATATCTATGGGTTTTCATAGACAGTGTGTTTGTACAGTAACATACTGGTGAGGAGCTTCAGTTTGAACTGCATGTAATCATGGTTTGACAAAGCCGTTCAAATTTGCATATACTGTAAGAAAGTTCAAAAGCACCATTGCATCAACAGCATTTTTATATTAGTTTTGCATTTGTTAACATTATTGGGTAATTTTAGGGTTGGGTTTGGTGTAGGATATTTGAATTCTATATCTGAACCACCGTGGTACGTACCTGAAGCACAATAATAACACAGCAATGTGTACATATGTCAATGTAATTTAAAACATGTCATTACATCAATACATTATAACATAAATTACATTTCAAAAACGGTAAATAACTTATTTTTAATTTGTAATATTTATTACTAAAAAAGTATAATACAAAAGTATTAGTGCTTTACTGTGCTTTTAATCAAATGAATTTGCAATAAAGTACAAGAGAATGTGTGCAAGTGAGAGTCACATCAACAGGCACAATGCCGAGTGTCAGTTGGAGTGGTGTAAAGCGCACTGCTATTGGTCTCTGAGACAGTGGAAACACGTTCTTTAGAGTGATGAATCACGCTTCACAATCTGGCAGTCTGACGGATGAATATGGGTCTGGCCAATATCAGAAGAATCCTACCTGGCTGAATCTACTGAGCTAACTGTAAAGTTTGGGGGTAGATAACACCAATAAAGATCTGGAGGAAAGTCTGTTATGGTAAATTAATGTCAAAGTTAACTAGATTTAAAATAAACACAAATGTCATGCTATAAAAATTGTGTACTATATAAATCATCACAAGTGTGAGAACTGACCTGAAATTCAAGACTGGCATCTTATCTCTCTTTACTTGTCATGGATGGTTAAACCATCACAGAGAAATGGGTCTTTACCGGAAAAAAAATACATTTTCACAGTGTGAGCTTAACACCAAAATAGATGGTATCTGAACTGGCACAAAATTACAGAGGTGATATGTATTTATTTAAGTGTTTGCAGACAGTATTGAAGCTGTCTGAAACACGCTGTCTTGTCACACAGGTGAGTGAATATTTTTAGACACCTCAGTACAACAATAAAGAGGAACATCCATGTGTTTATAAATCTGAAGTCAGCAACTGGAATTAAATGTATGTGAAAGAAGGTATTTCACTATATCTATTTTCAAACTAATTATCTATATTCAGCTGTGTAATTGCTTGATAACCAAACACAAAAACTACATCTCTAAAACTAGACACGCTTTTTTTTTGTTTTTTTGTTTTTTTGTTACGAGAATTATTCTCATTTATATATATATATATATATATATAATGTATTGTGTTGCTCCTACCCTTTTCTGTTTCTCTATCTTTTTCTTCCATAGGCTGAATGACGCTGGGCTGTTGGCGTGCTATTGGTCGCTCGATTAAGGCAGAGCCTTTTTAAGGAAACTGATTGTAGGCAGCCAGAGAGCTCAGTGTTGGTGCGAACATGATCGAGTTCGGAGCTCCTGGTTTCCTCCTCCTCCGACTGGCAGCCAAACTAATATCTAGCACTGGTGTTGTGTTTATCATTCGCCTTTATGCCAGTACACCTGGTGGAACAGAGCAAAGGGGTGCCCTGCCTTTTTGTTTTGTATAAAATCTGTTTGGCTTTGTTTTGGGTTAGACAGTTAGGTAAGCTGGCTGTATCTTTTCTGTATCTTTTGACCTAAATGAGGTTATTTAGATTTGTTTTCTTTTTCTTAGGTTCCTTTTGTTTGTTATGTTGGCCTTTGGTCACCCTGAAGAGATGTTCTTTATGTTCCTCGCCTCTTAATCTAAATAAACAACTTAAAAAACTGTAATTAATGAGTGTGCTTGTTTGGTTCCTTAACCGGAGTGACGTTGGAATCCAATTTTTGTATAAATGTAATGTAGTAGAAATATACAGAATAGTCAAGCTTAACATTCACTGCACAAAGGACTTAAGATTTATATTTGTCAGTGAATTTCAAGTCACCTGTGAATACTACATCATATAAAATTACAAACGCCACAAGACCATTTCTATTAGAAATGAATGTTACATTAAACCTTCAGATAGCAAACTTTAATTTTCTTAACATGAAAGACTGTAAAAAGCAGGAAAGTTAAAGGTAAAAGTAAAAGGACCATTTACAGCCCACTGGCAGCAATTATGTACATCCCTAGTGACAGGTGATTTCATGGAGCTGTAGTTAATCTTATTTGCAGTGGGGTGCAATTGAAAAAGCCCAAGTAAATACTTTAATTGGCTTTGTTTGTCAGTCTAGTTTCAGTAAGGCAGAAAGCCTATGTTTGTTATCGATATAAAAGCTTATCTCATCCACTGAGGAATGAAGAGCAATTACTGGAGGTGTGATGAGTCTGGCATTCAAGGACTGTATACTCAAGATTCCCACAATCACGTGTTCAGTAACAAACAACTTAATAAAAAAATAAATAAATAAAATAAATAAATAAATAAAATAAATAAAAATCTAAAAAAAGGTTTTCTAAAAATCTAAAAAAATAAAAATAAAAAAAAATGTATACAAGGATGTGCTTCCTATGATACTTTCCCCTCAAATGTTTTTTTCACCATCTTTAATGTCACTTTTGATTGATTTAATTTCTTCTTGTTAATTTTAATTATTTAATTATTATTTGATTTAATAAAACAAAATAATAATAATAATAATAATAATAATAATAATAATAACTGTTATTATTATTATTATTATTGTTATTATTATTTTGGAGTTATACTAACATTTGCAACAGATAAAATACAAAATTAAAGAAACACTTCATGTAATTACTTTGGCTGTTAAAATATGTTTTCAGATTGGTGTTTCTTAATGGGCAAGTTAGAGAGTCACAGAATGTTTCAGCTATGAGATCTGTTACGGTGGAAACAAGATAAAAGACACTGATTGATTATTTCTTAAATTATTACTTTTAATTTTTTAAATGCTTAAGCAATTTTAAAAGTACACTAAAAATGCTGGGTTACAAACTGGCAACACAGTACTGGTTAAATATTAGACAGAACACATGCTTGATTATTTTAGGTTAAACGTTTGACCCAACATGTTATTTAACTCAACTATAGAATATAAATAGTACCCAAATTGGGTTATTTTTAATACAGTGTTTTTCAGACTTGATTGTTTTTCTTTTCAATCACATGTGTGCCACTATGTAAGACTTTAGCTCTTTACACAAACTGACATATTTAGCATTCATCATTGCTAATCATGTCACTGAAATCAAATTTGTTGATTTGTAAGGAAATCAAAACACACACAACACAGATGAAAAGAAACCCTTTTCATGTGTTGATATTTTTAAGTAATTACCAACATCAACCATAGGCCGCCATAGCGAGACAGTTACAGAGATTGATAGCAAGTTTACCGTCGCAGGTCTGGGTCCCTGATCTACAACACCAAGACCTGTGGGATGAAGACACACGCAAGCGAAGACCCAAGCTGGCGGGCAGCCGCTGTAATTGAGAGGAGAAGTATTTATAGAGTGGTCTGCTCAGCATCCAGTGCTGTCTGTAAATCTGCAGGGAGCTAAAAGGAAAAATGTCACAACCCAAGGACAGGACCAGGCAGAGGGGTGTCCTGAAAAGTGCCAGCAGGTAATGGGAGTGTCAGTTTTCCCAACACTGTCTTCGCAGGGGAAGAGAACATATATAGAGTGAGAAAAAAAATGCTGCATGTGGTAACGTTCCAATCAACTGCCTTTATTTAACAATGCAATATGACTGAATAAACCCAGCTGGCATTTTAACGTGGAGTCAGCGTTGAATCAACATCAGGTGTCAGTGTTGGATAACCGTTGGATTTTAGGTTTAGGTTTTGCGAATATAATCAACGTTGAAATAGCAACGTCATTCGAACGTCACGTTTGTCAACATATGTTGACTAATTCACCAACATTGAATCAATATTGATTTTAGTTTAGATTTTGCAAATCTAATTTGTTAAAATTTCAATGCCACTAAAGTCCTGCTTTTCATGAATGTTTCAGTAACAACTTTTTAAAAGCAGGTTTTCACATATAAACATTTAAGGCAGTCGTGTCCTACTTACTGCTTCAGCTGCTTAAAGTCTTTGCAGGTTGTTTAACATACCTAAACAACCATACTAGAACATAAGAACTACAGTTCCATTTCGACATTTCACTCGTACTGCGTCTGCTAAGATGCTCCTTTTTCTCCCTAACTGAAGCCTATTCTAAAATGCAGTTTTATTATCTACTAAAACTGCACGTTCATTGGCTGCTGTATTGGGGACTATTTTTAACCAATGGGCAAGGCCCTGCGAATAGCGGGCCAATGCTGTCGACCACACCCCATGGCATGATGTCTCTGCTCCAATGACAGCAGGTGGGTCAATGATGGTGTGATGGGGCGTGTCCCTCGTCTATTTAAAGCAAGGGTCCGCCAGCCATCTTCAGATCATTCTCCTTCAGCGACGGATTCTTTGCTGTCCCTGACTGGAAGCCTTTC
>JAUYWG010000038.1:13817700-13839695 GCA_034779775.1 Enteromius afrohamiltoni
TGCCCTTGTCATCAGCCTCAAAAACAAAATACTTCCACATGTGGCTCTTTCCTCCTTTCTTTTCAACGAGCAGATTCTGAGCTGCCTAATCAGCACCACCGGTCGCCATCTCTCTGTGCTGTTATGAAGAAGACACAACTGCGCAGTGCGCATCTTTCGAGTAGCACAGCAAGAACCGGGTTGACCATGTGCTCAGTACCACTGGTACTTTAGAAAACCTGGTACCGTAACATTTTATATTTTTTAGTACCGTCTTGGTACCGAAGTACCGGGTCTTTTGACAATACTACACTCCACCCCAAACTGCTATGTTTGTGCTACCCCTGTCTTGGTGTATGACTCTTATTGTGAAATGTTTTTTCCCCATTGTCTCTGTGCTCCCCTGTTAGTTACCATGACAATTCATTGGCCCCTTCCCCCTTGTTAACTCATTATGTCACCTTTAAATAATATCTGTGTTTATAGCCTAGCCATGGAGTATTGAGTTAGCATCATACAAACCATTTTCCTGTTTTTTTTCCCTGTATTTTTCCTAACCTAGTCATGTCTTGTTTTTGATTGCCCGTGTACCAAATTCTGCTTTGCCTTTGGATTATTGTTCTGGTTTTTGCCCCTTTGGATATTGTTAGTAGATCGACCGGCCCTGCTTCTAATCTGCATTATTCTTCTGTTTCATCATGGATAGCCCTGTTTGTTGTTTTCCTGACTCTGCCTGTTTTTGACCAATTTCTTTTTTTATAAAGCTTTGCAAATGGATCCACATGCCTCAGTCCCATTCGTAACAGGTTTAAGCTGTTAATTTAGCGGACGACTAAGGTAGAACATTTTGCTTAAGTGTGATGGTATCATAGATAATGCATACAGAGTTTGTTAACTCTGAAATATAAACTCTGGGTTTTCCATTTCAAAAAGGCAGGTTTGTCAAACTAGGGAAAGCAGGGTAACTCAAGCCTGTTTCTGATAGAGAGGCAACTATTACTCCGAGTCAGTTACCGTGGTAACTTACTCTGTGAAACTAACCTGGTCGGGAGCAGGTTTAATTCTCTAAACTCTTAAGTTTCTGTCGGTCTCCTTCCCTTTTTTTAAAGACAAGGCCTTAACCTAGTCATACAATGCCCACATTTCGGACACAAACAGAAGAAAGTTACAAGAATGGCTTGTCCTTTTCTGGAGGATCCCATAGATGAAGAGGAGGTATTAATACAAAAATGTGTGACAAGTAGATACTAGTTACATTAGTAACCAATTGACTTTTTTTTCATTTTTGGGGTTTCCATTTTTAGGTCACGTAAAGTTTGAGAGCTGTCAGTAACTCTGAAATGTGGTCTAGCGGTCTAGCGGTAAATAAAATAATTCATCGCTATCAATTAAGTTATGTATATCTATAATTTAATCCGTTCTTGCATCACCAATCGTGGCCGTGCTCTTACATTTCTTTGCTAATGGAAGCTTTCTGTATCAGCGATGCAAAGTAAGGTCACTGTATGGACTGTATTTAATAAAATGTAAAATAATAAAAATAAAAAAAACATGACATGTTCAAACCTTACCTTATTGAATTATATTTTTAAATTTCATTTTCAGTGTCACAAGTCACAGCAGCAGTGGGAACCATCGCCCGAGTATTAGTGTTTTCTCCCGGACTCTTCTGACCCATGTACCTTGGCCTAATTCAGCCCAGGTGTTTGTTATTATCCACCCTATAAATACACAGACTTTCCCGAGGTTCTACTTCCCGAGGACTATGATTACTGTCTTTTCCTTGCCAATCCTGCCTGCCTATGTATTCGACCTCTGCCTGTCTGACTCTGTTAAATAAAAGCTGCAAAATGGATCAACACGACTCTGACACTTCGTCACATTTAACTTCTGCCATGTTCTTTTAATACTTGCAGGATTGCACCTACATGACAATTACAATTAGAATAAATAACATAGTTTTAAGTTTTACCTTTGATATTACTGCAAAAAATAATATTAGCTTATAATAATATTAATAAATAATATTAATATTAGCTTCCAATAATTAGCTTCAATTCACTGACCTTCAACAGGGACATGTACTGTAAGTAATTAATGGAATTATTACTCGTTCTAAAAACAATTTTTTGTACTGCTTACATTTTAAAGGTTGTATCAACCTCTACCACTTGATCAATAAAAAGACAGACACACATGTGCACTAAATATTTTAAAAACTCAATTTATGAAATGTTATCTTAAACTGATCAACGAGGGAACCTTAAATTAAACATATCCACTGAACATTAGGTTAATATGCATTCTTGTTTTTATCAAATTTGTTGTAGAAACTATGAAGTGCTTATATTTGCTGTAATTTGATGTGCTGTAAGCACATCAAGTTAAGCTTTATTTCTCAGATGTTGCCATGGTGACTCACATGGTGTATATCTGTGCTCCATTGATAATGCCTTTTCATAGTCGCGGTGTACAAGCTTAACTCTGAATTAGTCTACTCAGAGTTGATTGACCTTACTCAAATCACCTGTTCTGAAACCGAAAACTCTAGAGTTTTTAATCTCTGGGTTAGTCAACTCTGTGAGCATTTTAAGACCAAACAATGGCAGTAATGTATTTTAAGATATCTCAGTGCAAGCTTTTTCCAGTTTAGACAGCTCTAAACATTTTTTTTTAATCTAGGACTAGTCTTAAACCCTGTTCGGGTTTGTTTTCTGAAACAGGCCTGTTCATTGTTCAAAAAAAGCAACAACAACAACAACACTGATGTTGACTACAAGGTATAAATTAGCAATAAATTAAACATGGAGGTGCACAACTGATAAAGCACAAATAAGATGTATTGCCCTCCACACAGACACTGAATTTTAAAACATCTGCAAACAAGCACAACGGCTAAGCTAAATCATGAAATAAAGCAAAATCAAAGCACTGTTATCTGTTTATGTGTGCAAAACAAGATTTACTGTTTTAAATTCGTGATTAAACTCACAGAATGTGAAAGCAGAGGCATGCTGAAAAAAAATATGTAGTGAAGTTTGTTTTTAGCAATAAGCTTGAAAATTACTTGCAGTTATCTACTGAAAACAGCATAGGCTAAAATTGAAATCAGGATTTAAAGTACCCCTATTATGCCATTTTAAAGGTTGCTAATATTGTTTTATGAGTCTCTTAAACAGGTATACATGTATGCAATGTTAAAAAGCATTTTTTTTATCCCATTTCTTAAATGATTTGTAATCGACTCTTGTGAAGCAGTTCAAAGAATCGGTCTATCTAAGTCCCTCCTTCCCATGAGCCCCTACTGCTGTGATTGGTCAGATGGCGCAGTCCTTTATGATTGGTCTACCACTACAGCAGTCCACAGAGCTTGTACCAAGACTATACTTTTTGAAATTACTAGAGGTGCTTTCATAGATAATACGTCAACTACTGTTGTGAGCAAGGACTACCACAGAAAGTGCTCGTAATTTGCTTTTATAAGCAAATCGGACACACCTCTACGTTGTGAACTTCAGCACTGTATATGTTAAGACATGAAACAATGAACAATGAAATTGTTCAAAATATTAAAACAAAGGCTAGATTTCCTATAAGCATGCACACTGTACCCGATAAGTGCATTTGGTTATACCAATGTTACATTTATTGCGCATTACAGTTATTTCAGCTCTCTCCTTTTTTTTTCCTGTAGACTGGACTCTGAGGAAGCATTTCTACATCAAAATAGCATACATAATTGCTTACATATCTGTCTCTTTCATCTTTCATACCCTTTCTGTAAAGGATTTCCAAGAGAGAAAGATGTGAGCGGGAATTATTATCCCTGGCTATAGGAGTTCAAATGAGGAATTAGTTGCTTAACCAGGTTTGAGCCTTAAGCAAACACTTTAAATCCATATTACATCTCAAGCTCACCGCTTGCTGCTTTACAGTCTAAGTCTCTCTACTGCTTTCTCTCTCTCACACAAAACCTTCCACTTCATTAGATCCGTTAGCCATTAAAGGTGTATGAGGCATTCCATTCATCTTATTAACATAAACATTAAGAAGGCCTCAACTAAACTCACAAGCTTTCCTATGCAGTGACATGTGTCTTATCGACTGTGCATTGGAGGAGGTACCCAAACCTGCTAAACTGTGGCTTTCCTGCCTGCAAATCACTATTCTGCATGTATTCTTGTAAAAGAAATGTGTGAAGAATTGTAGAGATGCTTCACAATGAGAAGGCTAAGAGGGCCCAACAAATGAGAGACGTGTTCATCATCGAACAAGCGGCATAAATTTCAAAAGTACATAGTTTCAGGCATATATAATATTAATCTTTTTCCCCTTTAATATGTTCTCTATTTTTCCTAGTGCTTTTCCTCCGGAAAAGTATTTGGGACCAGTTGCATAAACACAGTCATTATGTTAAGACTGTCACCAGCAGCAATAATCAGTCTTACTTCAGATTACATTAATAATACTGTATAAGTATTTTTCTAATGCAAAACAAAACAAAAAAAACAGGTATGCCCATTACTTAAGAAAAAAATGTAAAATGTAGTCTAAGTTTAAGCAACTTATGTTTATGTTCATGACACTAATATTCTAGAAGCTCTCATTCCACAGAAAGACAGCTAGACTGTTATAATAATAATAATAACATCTCCAGGTTATGAATATAACTAGAGCTGTCTAGGAGGGAAATCAGGTCCGAGAACCATATTAGGCCCGGCCAGAACAATGCTACGAGTATTAGACTGACCGCATCCCGACGCACTCTCATCAGAACTCCCGGAAGCAGAGTGATCAGGGGAAATGCGTACAGACGCAGTCTTGGCCAGGTCTTACCATAGCGTCCAGCCCCAGGTGAGCTGGAAGAGCTAGAGAGAACCAGAGGGGACATTGCACGTTCTGGTGACTCGCGAAGAGGTCTACCTGTGAAGCATCCATTTCCCGGGCCTCAGACCCTGTCTCAAAAGGATGTCTGCTTGCACATTTAGGTGTCTAGGATATAAAGCGCTCTCAGCAAGAGGAACTTGTCCTGGCCCCACAGGAGGATTTGGCCGGCCAGTTTGTACAGTGGCCGCTGTGTTGTCGGTGCGCACCAATACATGATGATCTCTCAGACCTGGGAGAAAATGTCTCATGGTTGGGCGTGTGAGGCCACGCACATCCTTATTTTGCTGAGTTCGACGTGTTCCTGGGTTAACATATTTTGTTGACCCGAAACAACATTTTATTCCAAAATTTGAGTTTTGACCATATCTCTACACCTAAACCTAACCCTGCCCATGAGTAATTCCTAAAATCAGAGGAAATAATAGATGACTGACACTGATGTACAAGCACCAAACACTGATTGTAAACCTAAACATCACAAAAACAATACACTGGTTCTTCAAATCTGATTGGCTAATTGCAGTGTTGTTCAAGGGTCAACAAAGATGAACGTTGAACTCAGCAAAATCAGGTTCTTCGTGAGTGCACCCTCTCCTTCTGAGCCTCCCGGTATGAGGAGCGGGTACTCGCGGAGGGATGCTCCCACCCAGCAGCCCCCTGACCTAGAGGCTGACACGGGAGGAACGCAGATAGGAGTTTTACCTATACAAACATGTTCTGATCAAAATCAATCAAAAATGATTGGTTCACAGATTCACCCAATACATTTGTTGTAAGGTAAGTGAATTTAGGGAATATTTTGTATTATAATTCACAGTTAAACACTTTTGAAACGCTGAGGAACATAAACCCTGTAAAGAACTAATAATCATTCTTCTAAATGGCTTATCATGATTGGACTGCTTATCAGCTGACAACACCAAGCTGCTTTTGGAGCAATTTAACAGAAATAAAACACGATTATTTAATGCTGCCAGTGACCCGCTGTCTATGTAATCGATATATGCGTCAACAGAGCACGTTAAAAATCTTATAAACAATTAATTGTTCAACATTATACATACCCCGCCCTTGAGCTGATCTCAGAACAGAATCACTTGCGCCGCTCGGGTCTTGCTGCTCTCGGGGCAGGAATACTGAGGTTCGTATCGCTGTGTTATGTTTAGTGAACTACATGCTGCTCTCAGGGCAGGAGTACTCAGGTTCGTATAACTGTTATGTTTAGTGAACTACACCCTGCTCCCAGGGCAGGAGTATGAGGTTCGTATAACTGTGTTATGTTTAGTGAACTACATGCTGCTCTCAGGGCAGGAGTACTGAGGTTCGTATAACTGTGTTATGTTTAGTGAACTACATGCTGCTCTCAGGGCAGGAGTACTGAGGTTCGTATAACTGTGTTATGTTTAGTGAACTACTTGCTGCTCTCAGGGCAGCAGTATGAGGTTTGTATCACTGTGTTATGTTTAGTGAACTACATGCTGCTCTCAGGGCAGGAGTACTCAGGTTCGTAACGCTGTGTTATGTTTAGTGAACTACACGCTGCTTTCAGGGCAGGAGTCATTTTATTGGTATTCGGTGATTCCGTTTAAAGAGACAGAAAAGAATGTACATTAGTGTAATCCTGCAGGATATAGTATACAAAAAGGCTTTAAAAGAGAAAAGTAGTCAAAATTATATTTTATTGGAATGTTAATGTGTTCAATAAAAATGTAACTAGTGGTTTGATTTTGTATTATCATTTATTTATTTTGTTATATACAAAACATCTGTACAGTCTGCAACAGTTGACCAAAGCAATGACCAAAGCAAAATGAGGGGAACCATATTGGTTAAGCAAAGTGATCATTTCCACAATGGAACATTTTACTTGACTATTACTTAGTTAACTATTTACTTAACTTTTTTTCTCTTCTATTTGAATGTATCTTTTACAGTCCATGTTTGTCCTCTTTCACAGTCCTCTGCAATTGCTACAACTTGAAAATCAAGTGTTTGCACATAGATCCACATTTAAATATTTTCCAGTTGCATGTTTGCATCACCAAGTCAACTGTGAGAGACTGTGCTTGTATCTGGTGAAACCAAACACACTCCATTTTTAGACACATCTGTTTTTGCATCCAGGCCTTTCCCAATAATTTATTAAGCAGCATTAATGGTTTCCTCATTGTGTGGTCCTTTGATTTGTCCAGTTTCTGCCAGGTCATCCAGGTAACTGAATAAAAAAATGGTAAGAAATGGTCAACTTATGCAATATTATTCTATACATATAGATTGTGGGTTAACAATAATCAGCAATATCCTAAAAGCTGACAGTCATTTTGGTTAATGTTTTTATGAGTGACGTCTTGTTTAAGCAAATTAAGAATGATTAGGACATAGATAAGATTGTTTATTGTAGAGTTGGGTTCATAATGACAGCAAGTAATGGTCAGAGGTAGAATCTACGCTATTATATCACCAGAGTACCAAAACTTGGTTATAGGATTTCTGTTATTGGTAATTAAAATTTGGCAAATGAACCTTATTTTACCTGTAATATTTCTGGACATCATTATTTACACTAAAAATAACAGCGATACAAACCTGAGTGCTCCTGCCCTGAGAGCAGCGTGTAGTTCACTAAACATAACACAACGATACGAACCTGAGTGCTCCTGCCCTGAGAGCAGCGTGTAGTTCACTAAACATAACACAGCGATGCAAACCTGAGTACAGCTGACATAACACAGCGATACGAACCTGAGTACTCCTGCCCGAAGAGCAGCATGTAGTTCACTAAACATAACACAGCGATGCAAACCTGAGTACTGCAGCCCTGAGAGCAGCGTGTAGTTCACTAAACATAACACAGCGATGCGAACCTGAGTACTGCAGCCCTGAGAGCAGCGTGTAGTTCACTAAACATAACACAGCCATGCGAACCTGAGTACTGCTGCCCTGAGAGCAGCGTGTAGTTCACTAAACATAACACAGCGATACGATTCTGTAAACCAATACAGATACAACACATAATACACTCACTATATTAACAAAACATTCTGCTTTTGATAAATAAAGAAAATGAACAGGGTGCGTTCTCTGCTGTCTCTGTGATGATCAGATTACAACACAAATAAAATGAACTGTAACTCCGCAAAAACGTGACTCACAGACATGAGAGTTATATCTACAGGAAGCTGTATATTTCTACTCTAAAATGAAGTTAGTCATGTCGAAAACAAATATTCTGTGTTAAAGTTATCAGTATGAAAACAACACCATGTTCGTTTTCATGGTTAGAGCACATTATAGTTAATTCGACCGCACCCCCAAGCTTCACACGCTATTGTTCCTTGGCCAGGTTGAGAAAGCCCTGGGCGTTTATGGGTTGGCGACCGAACAGCAGTTCAAATGGTGTGAATCCTGTAGAGGCTTGTGGTACTTCTCTGATTCCAAACAACACATATGGTAGAAGCAGGTCCCAGTCTTTTCACAGTCCTCGGCCGCCACCCTCCAAAGCATCTGTTTCAGTGTCTGGTTAAAGCGTTCTAACAGTCCATCTGTCTGCAGGTGGTACACCGAGGTGCGGAGCTGTTGGACCTTTAGCAGCTGGCAGAGTTCAGCCATTAGCCGGGACATAAAGGGGGTTTGTCGGTCAGTATCTCCGCTGGGATCCCCATACGGCTGGCCAACAGGAACAACTCTTTTGTGATAGCCTTGGAGGAGGCCTTGTGGAATGGGATCGCCTCTAGGTAGCGGGTAGCGTAGTCCGCGATGACCAGGATGTCCTCGTGCCCGCAGCTGGACTTCGGCAGTAATCAATGCTTA
Source organism: Enteromius afrohamiltoni (assembly GCA_034779775.1). Lineage (NCBI taxonomy): Eukaryota > Metazoa > Chordata > Actinopteri > Cypriniformes > Cyprinidae > Enteromius > Enteromius afrohamiltoni. The sequence continues at coordinate 13,826,377 of JAUYWG010000038.1, forward strand.
ATGCTTGAGCCGGTCGTCTTCTCTCTAAGCCTTTCCAAGCCTTTCTGCTGAAATAAATCCAAAAACACATTAGCATTTTGAGAGTCTCTCCCGCTGTCCGTGGTGGTGAAGGCCTGTCTGGACTCCAACCCCCGTGACTGCAGCGTTCGTCTGCGTCGACGGTGTGTAGGATGGGCACTGTGCAGCTCAGCCAAGGGCCTCTTCAAACCCCAGCCAATCTCTCCCTAGAAGCACAGGAACAGGTAACTCAGACACAATTCCAAAAGCATTTTCCCTTTCCTCGTCTCCTTTTTTTATTTTGACAATCTGAGCCGGCACACGGCATCTCTCCATGAACACAGGTTACAGGGAGGTACGAAGATGATTTTGGCCGGGGTCCTAACACATCTGGCTGTAAAAAGGGTGATTCCACTCCCGGAGTCCAGCATAGCTGCATAAACTTGGCCCAGGATTTCTACTTGGAGGTGCGGAGCTCCTCTGGGCACCATACGATGCACCACACAGCCTGCCACCCATGGTTTGGAGGCTGACATGTTTGGATCCGTTGGCATCGGTTCGTCACGGGGGCTGGGTGGCCTGCGTACTGTGCGAAAACACCGGGGCTCTCTCCCCCAGCTCCCGGTGGTAAGCTCCCGCCAGCTCGATGGCGTAAATCATCTTCTCCAGCGTCTTGGGGCCCTCCATTCCAGCTGCTTACCCAAGGCCATGGGCAGCGCACAGAGCATTTTATCCACGACCACTCTCTCGGTAACTTGCCATGGTGTTGGGTTCCCTAACAACAGCCAGTGCTCTGCCAGCCTCATCAGATCAGCTGCCTGGGCTCGGCTGGCAACCGGGCTTTAAAGTCCCATTCGTGAACCATCTGGGCAGCAGCAGTCGGTGACAGGCCCAATCTGGAGAGAATCTCTCTTTTTAATTCTGTATAACATTGATTATTAGGTTAAGGTAATGAAAAATAGGCTCTTTGAGCTTCACCCATCAAAAGCGGAGCCAGCACCGAAACCCAGACATCACGTGGCCATCCCTCCATCTCAGCTGTGGTTTCAAACATTTTGAGGTTAACCTCAAAATCTTGTCTCTCCAGCAAACCTTCATAGCAGTGATGCTGGCGGACACTGACTTCTGTGAGCTGTTTCAATAGTTCCTCCATAAGAAACAGCGGGTTGAGTGAAACTGTGTGCAAAATTCTCTGTCTGTGTTTCTCTAGGCCAGTGTCGTTGCCCGCATTCTCCACCAGTGTCGCCAATGGCGCTAGAGAGCATGACAGGACAAGAGAATATGGTGAAGAACAAACATCGAAGGGTGGATTTATTGACAATATCAGGTGAGCAGAAATGTAAAAAGTCAGTGAATCGTGCAGTGCTTGGTCTCCGAATCCCTTGTCCTCTCCTTTTAATCCCTCTAGGTGCTGGTGATCGGTGCTTCGGTGCAAGTGAATGCAAACTCGGGCTTCCTCGGTCATGGCAAATCTGTAGAGGCAAAGAGAGAGCAGGTAAGTACAAGGGTGTCTGCATGGGAGTCGTTGCTCATCTTAGCACTGCTTTAGTCTGTCTTCAGTCAGGTGCGTGTTGTTGGTTTCCAGGGCGACGCTGATCTCTTCCTGCCACAATATATATATTAGAAATTTCCTTTAATTTCAAGTCAAACTTTATCTTGGCAGTATATTTACAGTAACTTTAACTCTTTTTAAATAGATAGAAATCCAGCAAAGCATAGATTCATATTTCTTATTTTATCATCTAGTTCAGTCTTCATTGAAGCTGGCATAACAATTATTATGACATTATTCATTTATACTTCACACACTTTTCCTGCTCCTGCATATTCATTTGACTTCATTTCCCTACATTCCAGGTAGTGTCTTCAGGCTCCATGGTGTCAAATAATTTTGACAGGCAATGGTAAATGGTTTCATTTTGTTGCCCTTCTTATAAATGCACTAGGCTCGACTCTGTCTACAACTTCTGAAATTCCCGCTGTTTCACGCTTCAAGGCTGTGTGTCATTTTTGATTCCTCTTTATGTGCAGGAAAGGCAATATTTCTAGGGCGGGCTCTCCCTTCTGTTTTGCCCATAGACTTTTCAATCAATCAAAGGCAGGCTTTTTTCCCACTGAAGTGTTCAATAATTCATCGGACTCTGGCTTAGGGCCATAGCTGATGTTCGAAAGAAGAATTGCAATGAAGAGAAGGTGGAGAAGAGTGGATTGCATTTTGGGCAAATTTACAGGCCGTAGACAATTAAATATTGCTAACAGGGCCACTGCTTTCAATGAGTTCACAGAATCAGGTTTCAACAGAAACATTTGAGCTGCCTCATTAAAAGTCGGATTTCATTTATTTCTTTCTCATTTCACTGTTGTTTTCATTATGTTCAAATTTTATCATGATCCGCCAATCAGAAATGGAAGAAAAAGTAAAGCAGACAAAAAAGACTCATATACAGTAATACAGCCCAATCAAAATGTAGATAACTAAATCAGACATGAAATAAAACTAGTTTATTGAATATAAGCCTACTCAAATATTTCAAAGAGAAGTGATCCACAACACATACAAATTTCATCTTTGATTGGGTATAATGTGTGACTGAAAAACTGCGTCAGAGTATGCATCACTGCAGCTCAAAAGCAGTATATCAGCAGGTTCAGCAGTCTGTGCACCCCTAATGACAAAGTCGAGGGAGAAAATCTGAAAAGTGAGACACTCACAGATGCTGTTTAAGCAGTTCTGCTGAGATTTGAGGACTCATCTGGGGCAGCGCTTGCCGACGATAACAATCTTGCATGTCCAATTAACAGCGCTGCACAATAAAAAGTCATGTTGTGGCAACAATTCTGTGCTTGAATAGACTGGGTTTGAATGGTGCATGCAAAAATGTTCTGTTCCTACTTGTTCAAGAAGCACCAATGTGCTGAGTGATAACAGTTATATGTGTGTGAAAAAATCTGGGTGGTCTAGGCTTACAGGTTTTTATGGGCCATAATATCAGCTCTGCATTAAAGGTAATGTGTGCATCATAATAATGTTCAAATCAAAATACAGCTGCACAATATTCTAGTTGTTATGGATGTTTTTGTATTTTAGACATAACTGTAACGATCCCAGCCGGAAGTACCGTCAAGCCCCGGTAGAGGGAACTCACACCTGTTGCCGTTGTTCGACCCTGCCTGCTGTTTATGAATAATACTGCACATGGATCCGCATGCCTCCGACTCCTATGTTACAGAAAACTTTGCCACTCCAGGATCCAGCAGTGTCTTCAATCCACCAAGGCAAGGCAAGGTCTCCTATGGGAATGATAGTCAACGACACCACCGTCCAGCCATGATCACCCAGGAACCACGATCACAATCAAGGTTTGCAGACAAGATGGCTGCCACACCCGAGCCACTGCACAAGATGGTTGTCACTATCGAGCCGCTGCACAAAATGGCTGCCACACCCAAGCCGCTGCACAAGATGGCCGCCCTGCCTCAGCCAGAGTCAACAGCCAAGATGACCGCCCTGCATCAGCCAGAGTCATCAGTCAAGATGGCCGCCCTGCCTCAGATTTAGTCCAAGTCAACAGTCAAGATGGCCGTCCAGCCCAAGTCAACAGTCAAGAGGGCCGCCTTGCCTTAGCCAGAGTCAGCAGTCAAGATGGCCACCCTGCCTCAGCCAGAGTCAGCAGTCAAGATGGCCACCCTGCCTCAGCCTCAGTCCAATTCAACAGTCAAGATGGCCGCCCAGCCTCAGCTCAAGCCAACAGTCAAAATGGTCACCCAGTCTCAGTCTTAACCCACAGTCAAGAAGGACACTCTGCAATCTGCTCTGCCCCGGAGGGTCTCTGTCCGCCTTCTACACCTGGGACCTCGAGTGAACTGGAAGCAGGTATTCTCTCGGCCATAGAGGCCATAACTAACCTCTCTATGCTCCCCTTTCAGTCCTGCTTGTTCCTCTCTGAAGGGCATCACTGGCTATTGCTCCGCCCTGGAGGGAGTTCCTGTCATTTGCTCCACCCAGGTGGACGTCTCCGCCACCTGTTCCATGCCTGCTGTTTATGAATAATATACTGCGCATGGATCCGCACGCCTCCGACTCCTACATTACAGTAACTATTTTCATATTCTGATAAATACCTTGGCAGTAGAAACCAAATTAAATCGGAAAAAAAATTTGAATAGAATAATTAAAATATTTCTCAGCTTTGACCATATTTGATTATTAGCTAAATGTACATTTATACACATACACTTTATATTGACAAAGATTATTTAGGTTTAGACTCAATGCAACATGTTGTTCCCTTTGTGTTATGTTTTAATAAAATGTGTTTAAATAATCCACTTACAGTCGGTTGCACTTTAACACTTTCTTTAAAAAGTGCTACTAGATTAAATTTAAATCTTGATGATGTAATAACAGCTGTTAAACACTTAACAAATGCTTTAAATGCTTAAACTCCTCAGCATTTTACAGTACTTTAAACAAGTGCTTCTTGAAATCCAGCCCTTAAAAAGGCCAAACTCAACAGTGAATGCAATTATCATCTATAATAAAATACCCTGACAAAAGTGCTGTCACCCAATAAAATGTGCAGCAATATGCAAACGCTAATTAACTGATTAAATACAATGAGCATGATTACAGTTATAAAGAGCATAACGAAAGTCATAATAACCACCACTACAGTTAAAAAATAAATAAATTGTTTTACAAGGCTAAATGCAGAGAGAGAAAAAAAAAATTTCTCAGTCTCTGTTTAGTTTATTGCAGAATGCATACTGGCTTTAGTCTTTCAATTTATGAAATCAGCAACAACAACAACAACAAAAAAAGAGACCCAAGGATGCAGTCATGTTGGCAGTAAGTCCTAATTTGTTGCCAGCTCTGAGACCACTGACAAGTTTGCTTAAAAACATTTCTGAGAATTGAATGCATTTTCATTAAAATGTGGTGTAGCCTAACTGTCAAACTGTTTGCGATCTGGACTACACCAAAAAATGTAATATTTAAATTGTCTTATTGGCATGGCTTTTTTTTTTTTTTTTTAGAAAATAACTCTGCTTTTAGATAATTAAAGGAATGGCACAATATAGGCAAATGAATGATTTGCTATTTTATACATCTTTACAATTCTCATAATAAACTTGCCAGACTATTGCAGCTACTATATTGTATTGTTTTATCATATGGTAACACATTTTCAATACACGTTTACTAATGTCATGTAGCATGGTAGACAGTCATAAATGAGTTCGGTTTTATAATTCAAAATTTTCCTATCTGTTAAAATATTCTTTTCCAAGAACAGTACGAGTTGCTCATTGTCCTGACTAAAATTAGATGAGTTCATGAATCGTTTAGACAATCCATGGCTCCCAGGAGAATAATCACTTTAATACAGCTGCCCTACTGGCTCAGGTGACAGTGACCTTTGGCTCTCCTTGGTAGATGTGAATAAAGAGAGAAAAAAGTGCCAGGAAATGACTTGGCTTCATGCATGTTATGACACTTTCAGGGGGGTGAACTGTAGATGAACTGTAAAGTATTTAAATGTGCATAATAAACTTAATTTGCCCTTAAGCTGGTGCATAATTTGACACCAACGCTTGTTCATAAAAACAACCTATGCAGTTGAAGGCAGACTGGATGAGTTTGATTGAATTTGATTGGAAAAAAACAAGTTCTTTGGTGGATTTCATTTAAATTTGGAGTATTTCAGGCAGTTAAAAATACGAAATTAATCTAAAAATAAAACTCTCAGTACTAAATTATTTATAAAATATAATACATAAATAACCCTGATCATAACTTGACATTCAAAAATTAAATTTGGGTTTCTACGTTTTTCATAGATTCCTAATGGCTGCTGCAAGTCAAGCGCTACAAGTGCTTCCAAAATTCTTTTACCAGATCGGCTTTCACATATTTAGTGGTCATTCAGAGAGATGCACGTGGGACTACTGCTTCTTTCTAGCTATATGGATGTATGCTCAGGCCTAACACAGAATACAAGTATATCAGGTGTGTTCCTTAATCTATTTAAGTTGTTTCACAAACTTTAACAGAGCATATGAAGTTTTACAACAGTCACACACAAACACACACACACAAATTTAAGTACATTTAAGTATTTTATTTAAATAATTCTTTATTTCAAACTACCTAAGTAGTCAAAATGCATTTATATGTATTTAAATCATCTGTTGAAGGCATAGGACTGTAAAATGTTTGTCCAATGGAATCCCTCTGTCCAAGGGCTATGATAGTCTTATCAATATATATCAACGGTACACCAATTTCAATATTGATTAAAAAAAAAAATATATATATATAGTGCATGATATAGGCACATGATATAAGTGACACAGACAGCACACACAAATAAGAACACATCCTGAAAGCTGTGCCTGCCTATGATGAGATTATGAATACAAAACTAATACAAAAAGTCTAAATTAAAATAGACATATGCATTTGAAGTCAATAATTGTACAATCAAATGTTAGGTGTAGGTCAGGGAGTGTCATCGATTAGACGAGATGTGGTTATGTAAGTGACCTTACATTTTAATGTTTTTTTAGTCTAATTCAAGATAGACACAGTTGCTTTAAACATTTAGAAAACACATCATGAACTTGTGGAGGTTTATTTCTTTTCACTGCATCTCATATGTTTTTAAAGAAAATCTGAGTGATTGTCTGTCTGAATAAATTGTGTTAATTTCAAATTAGTACAACAAATACAGTGGTTAAATAAAAGAAAATAATATTATTTTGTTTTTGTAAAAAAAAAAAAAAAAAGCACCCCTACTAAATAATTAAATTAGTGAGCAGTATAATCATTTCACTTGACATAATCAAAACTGAGAAAACATAAGCATAATTAACAGACCCCACAGCAACAGTCATCAAATTCATGAGATCACTCAATACATCCCTGAAGCAGAAACGCACACCAGTAAGATCCACCGATTAGCTCAAACATCAGTTTATCCTATAATTATAACTCAAGGGAGAGGCTTAGTTGTGTGACATTAGACCTCCACTCTCCTGTTAATTTCTTTTTAGCGCTGTCTGATCCTGAAATCCACATTCCCCAGTGGAATAATTACAAATAACATTGCAACTCTCAAACAATTCAATTGTTTATTTAATACTTGCTCACTTTCAGGCTTTTGTTTTTTCAGAAACACGCATCAACAATATTTAATTGCCTTTTATGTGTTTATCAAAATAAGTTGGTGGACTGAATCGTCACGTTTGAATACATATTTCTCAGGATCAAACTGAATGATTGCGGACCAACACAAAACAGCACTACAAACTTGTAGCTTTGGGGGAGTCTCAGTTTTTCAAGAGGAGATATGAAGAAATTGAATTAGTTGCCCAATGGTTTTAACTCTTAAGTCACTTCAAGAAGAACCACTGGCTTCCAGAAACCTCAAAACATCTGCAGTGTAGGCCTATTTAAGTGATGCATGCCCATTCAGGTACGCTACATGTAGTGCTGTTAAATATGCAAATCTGTACAAACTGTTATTCATTTTCTCTGTAATATTTTAACCCGAATTACAACACAACATGCATAATTAAAATTGGACTTAATTTAGATGGTATAAATAAGACCCCACTTCAAATCACCCAAGCTCTATTGGGTCAGGTATCAGGTATTATTCCAGTAATAAAATCTCATAAATAACTCATGTCTTATGTCAATCTCATTAAGCAGTGTGACAATGTGTATTCCATTCAATCATAAATTCAGCCATAGTGGGAAAAAAAAGGTAACACTTTATTTTGATAGTCCCTTTTCAAGAATCTGTTGACAATAAATAGCTTTGCACCTACATGCCTACTAGCTCTCATTAGAATATTAGTACACTCTCTAATTAATATCTGCTAACTCTTCATTGTGATGGTCTCCCAAAAGACGTTCTGCTGACTATAAGTAACTTTGCAAGTACATATCAACTTATTCTAACCCTAACCTTTGCAGTCTTCTACTTTGCTAGCACTCTATTGTGAGTTAGTAGATATGTAGGTATATTATAATCAACAGAATACGTTAAAGGGACCATCAATTTAAAGTAAAACCATAAAAGAGTATTGATAGCCAGATAGAGGCCACTCTTGAACTATGACCAGCGATAGAGAGGGATTTGAGATAGTTGACTGGTGACACATACTGTATCGGATAGCAGGATGTTAGTATTTTGTATCTTACCCAAATGCTCAGTGAAATATAACAATTATTGTAAAAGATCATATAACAATACCTGGGCCATTTTCCTTTACACATCCTTCACACAAAATTAGGTCCCAACTTTTGAGTCCTCAAATGTACCATTCTTAATGCTTTTAGATTTTTTGAGAACTCATTAGCAATGTTAATTTTAAGTGGGAATGTCACAAAATAAATGAACAAAAATACTTTAATAAATATAATATGTAAATTGAAAAAAAGTGCTTTGTGATAAAACACATACAAGTAGGCCAAAAGCAAATTCAAAATTGTGATTTACATAATTTAATAAATGTCACAGGAAATGTTTACTGTTTGAAAGAAATTCCAAAACAGATGGACCACTTTATATGTGATTTCTTTCAGTTAGGTATAGTTAAGACAACATTTTTGTGGCAAGGTTCAACATTTCTTTAAGGGAATTTATATAATTTATGAAACCATTACAGTAAGAAATCATATAAATATTTCTATTCTGACAGACAGAGAAAAGTACATGAAACAAATAATACAATATGTGATTTGTGTTTTTCAAGAGATCAACTTAGTTAAGTAGAGTAAAGTATGTGAATGTTCTTTAGATGTCCTTTCAGCTTCTCAATTCAAAATGTATACTGTCTGTATTAGTATTACACGCACCCCTGTCCTGCACATTTTGTATGTCTCCCTTATTAAACACACCCAATTCAGGTCTTGCAGTCTCTACTAATGAGCTGATGAGCTGAATCAAGGGTGTCTGATAAGGGAGACATGCAAAATGTACAGGGCAGGGGTGCTTGTAGGACTGGTTTGAAAACCACTGTATTAGATAATATTCATAAATATTATAGTTTAAAATTTATTTTCCTTAAACATGAAACAGAACATGGTAATACTTTCACTATTTTATATTCATACTCCGATACAGACAGTTTTGTATATGTCATACATATATTTTAAGCAAATAAATAAATTGCTTATCACATTGCAATAAATACTTCTGACCGCATATACTTTATGCATACATTATTTTTTGTTGTTACATTTTAATACATGTCATGTTTGTACACTCTCCCAAGTTCAAGTGATTGCTTGAGGTCATGGGTTCACGGGCATGACCGCTCACAATAAACCAACTCTGCTGCACCACCCATTTAACGGCTAAGTAAATTGTGTTTAACATTTAATTTTCTTTTCACTGGATATTAATTTCCAATAAAAGTGCCATAATATTTTAAAGTCCTTGGCTGCAAGGTCAAGGCAGACACTACAACGTAATTAAGATAAAATTAATAGAAGGCATTTATGACTTAATTTGCTGCTGTTTAATTGAAAAATATGGAGGATTTTATCCTCTAGTACCACACAATTGAACTCATTTTTTCTGTTACTTGTGAGAAGGGGGAAAAACCTGTTCACTGATTTATATTTTCAGTAGGTTCATTTAAAGTTACCACAAATTGTGTAATCTGTTCACTTTGTAATGTTCAATACAAATTCATCCCATTTGTTATGAGCTGGCTTTATATGATGTGTTTTTATGCCCTAAAGAAAGCACTCCAAGCAAGTCCTTATTCTACATTTTAGTGCAAAATACAGAAACTTTGTGAGAAATGGGCATAATGGGGGATATTACAGCAGAACTGCACCGCTATATGACAGAGTTGGTTACTGAGGTCTGAACAGTGCAGTTTTGCTGAAACTATCCTTCTTTATAATATATCAGCTTGTTTTGACCTTGGTGTGGATACGCAGATAAGTCCAAAGGAAAAAAAAAATCTCCAGAGGAGAGGAGTCAGAGGAAATCTACCGCCACTACTGGCCATAAATTTATCACAATATGAAGCCAGGAAGATCAATTATTTAGGCCGTTGGACAAGGCCACAATGAATAAAAGGACAAGAAGAAGAAACACACATTGAGGGTAGATCAACTTGAGAAGAAAAATGCTAAAAGAGTAAACAATTTGAAAATATGTCGGGGACAAATGAATGGGATACTGCTAGCCAGAAATGAGATCAATACAAATTTGAATTGAACATGCTGCTTCTGTGATGACTAACATATTGTTATGTGACTTGTGGAGTTTCATTATTACAAGAAGTGCTAACAATGTCAGTAATAAGCACTCAGAAGACTTTCTACTGCAGCTGAATCTCTCGAACTCATCGTACAAGTTTACTGACACATTCTGTATGAGGTTCAAGTTTGGGGCTGACATAATTAGTGTAAAGGTTTGACTACAAAATTCATCTCTACCTGAATCCAAAGAGGGAAGTGAGTAGTGCGCCACAGGTTGCTTTTTGATGGGCCTGAGGTTATAGAAATGTCATTTCTACCCCACAAGGTGGCTTGCGGGGAGCCATGATGACAATTAATTCTCCTTCTGGTTATGACAGTGACAAAATACCGCCTGCTTCAAGCTCCATCCCCATTTGGAATGGAAATAAGTCTTCCTCTCTTTGCTACAAGAAAAATGATCCTCTATATTTATCTTATAACTTCTCTTTCCTGAGAAATTATGAAAGTGGGTCATGTGATGACTGTGATGAGTTGATTAACCATTAGACGTCTTTGTATGGGTTATGAGGGACACATTACAAAAACATGGGTTAAACTATTTATTTTCTATGTCTGTGTTAGTTAGCAGCTATAAGATATGTGTGTGTGTGCACCTGGTAGTTAAACTGGCACCTAGAAGCATTCAATAACATAAAATTGAATAAATCTGATATTCGTACTGTCAGATTGGATTCAATATAAGGGTTTGGAAAAGAATTTCAAGTTTTGTGTGTCAGATAAATTAGCTTGGAAGCAAACCAAACATTTTTTCTTCTTTATTCCCACAACACAGTGTAATTGATTGGTGCATCCCAAATTGGTCTGTATCAGAAGACGGGAGGTATGCCAGCCGTCACACTCAATCAACCTCTCTGCATCTGCAAATGTCAAAAGAAACATGAGGTGAATGGAAATGCCTGGAAGACAAAAACCTTTACCAGTAACCCACATAAGTGCTTCAACTGGTGCGCCGTGTTTTGATAGACAGCAGGCTTCTAAATAATAAACTACAACCAACAGTATAATTGTGTATATTTAAGACAGCACAATTAGGCTTGTCAGCTTTTAAAAGGGAGAACATTCTTCCTAAATGTATCGATCACTTATTATTATGGCTAATGAAATGTTTAGCTATTTATTTATTTTATGTGTTGGCTGGTGAGTCAAACTTCTTCTTTCTTATGCAGTTACAGCATTGACAGATTTTACAATCAACCTATGTCATTTTCATCATTTTGCATATTCAGGGGTCTGTGTGGTTTATGGTAATGTTTAAGGACATAGAAAATGCTATTTTCAGTAAATGCTTAAACATTTATTTAAAAATGAAAATTCTGTCATAATTTACTAATCCTCAAGCAATTTATTCTGAAAAATACATGTGGAAAAAAATTTAACTTTCTCAAAATACTTTATACAAGAAAACACTGTATAATGTTGCATGTTGTTAGTGTTTTTTAGGTCATTGTTTTGTAGGTGACAAAGTGTGTTTGTTGGCTGTCAACCTCTGCTAGCGTTCTGGAAGAATTAAATTATTTGAGACCTGAATAAAGTGTCTTGGTAGTTGTAGTGCATTTTGAATGTGAAATGTACTGCTTTGCTGAGCTAAAACTTGGTTAGGAGAATTGTGTGAACAGTTTTGCAAAAGTGACTCAAAAGTATTGAGAAATGGGTCATAGCGTCTGGAAAAAAAACTGTAATGTTCCGAAGAAAAGAAAAAAAAAAGATATGCATGTTTGGAACAACATAAGAGTAAATAAATGATGAAAGAATATTCGATTTTTGAGTGAACTGTCCCTTTAAGGTTGTGTCACAGCTTCTATGATGGGATTGCATTCCTGTTAGTTTCAAAACAAGTACTTCTGGCTTTGTGAAATAAACTTTTTCATCAACATTATTGTCATGTTGTTTTGTTGATTTTGACCAGTGCATATCTCACTATGGAGTAATTAAGTACTACACACTGATGCATAATTATCATAAAGATGGATGACATGACAGCAGTGGGTAAAACAAAATTTCTACAAAATTGCCTTTGATTTAATTATTGAACAGTCTGTCTGGATGGAATACTGTGATGTGTTTGTTTATATTGATAGTAACTTACAATATGTTGGTGCTTAGTGAAGCAGATATGCTATTTTATAAAGACATTTATATGATTCGTTAAACATGAAATTATCTTTCTAAAGATTATGATGTTCTTTTTAGCAATAAATTAATTTTAAAATGAACTGAAACAGAATTAACAGAAAGCATATATAAGCAAGCAACCTCTAGTGTGCATATTCCTCCATTTCATTTAAATACTAAATTCATTTACAATTAATTACGGTAATCAGAGCAATATAAACTCCCAAATGTATTTTTTCCCACTACAGCCTGAATAATTACACACTAACATGTGGTATTGTTTTAATTACATATTCTGCTGAGATTTGTGCTTTGTAAATAAAGCAATAATTTCTGCTCTGTTCTATTTTCTTTCCTGTTCCTCCCAGCTATCTGTGTTCCCAGAACAATGGGGAGTGATGTTGCTTCCTCTTAACCTCTGTTGGCTGCCACTACGACAGTCATCATAAGTATTCTTAGTATCATCAGTCGCCCCATGCTTTCTCTTCTTCAGTCTTAAAGCAGGTGAGCTCTGGCCCCAATTTTTACTCTTCTGTCCCCGGCCTCCTTCATGCACTCCTGTACTCAAGAGGCTGTGTTAACAGATTGCCAATAAGCTTCGTGTCAAGCTCCTTCAACACATGTCCCCTGGTCAGAGTAATGGTTCCCCCATGGGAGAGGAGCTCTTACTCATCACAGAGGCCTCCCTGTTTCATTGTCGTCTCCCTCTTAGCCCATTCAGTGTGATGAGAGGTCACAAGTTAAATGGCTCATCTTGAGATGGAGATCTTGAAGTAGGAAGGTTTCGACTGGTTAAGTGCAGGTAATAGTTATATATAACTATAGTATATTTAAAAAAAAAAATATATATATATATATTGTGGCGAGATGAGGAATTACACAACACGGGGAAGTGGTGAAAAAGGCCCCGGAGGGTGGA
>JAUYWG010000038.1:13853499-13863688 GCA_034779775.1 Enteromius afrohamiltoni
AAAATCATTTATATCCACCCCGAGATAAAACATATATGAGATATAATCTATATATATATATATATATATATATATATATATATATCCTAACTACCTTTTTTTATTCTATTGTGGAAACAGTCTTCCATAGGCATATAGTAAAAATATATGTATATGAAGAGAATTAAGGGAATCTCTCTGGATCAGTGCCTACACTATGATATTGTACTTGTAGTCCATGAAAACTGCATACAAAGTGAGGTTCTTCTCATGTAATGTAGAGAGACACTAGTAAGAGATTTGTAGAACAATTTATGTTTGGAAAAGATATCAGTGTGATTTGAATATTCTGGCTTCTTTTTCTTAGCAGACACTTACATCGGCCAAAATATCCTCAACAGCTCAGATGGTCAGTGTAAGTGTTGTGGTTTGTGTCCAAAGCTCTGGATTTATTGTGAAATTAAAGAATAATCACATGAGTTAAAGAACAGAGCATCCTGCCAATTGAAAACAGACGTCCAATTAGTACAATTTTTCATGTTTTTGTTTCTTGTTGTGTACTTTAACAGACCACAATAATCATTCTTGATAAATAAAAAAGGGTCTTCACATTATTGTAATTGTTTGTTCCATATCATATGCACCTTATTTGATTATTTACTTAGATTTTTCGGATTTCCGTTTGGGTTTAATGGCTAGAATGCTGCCGTGAAGAATAACTAGACTGCTGGTGAAATAGCTCTCAGAAGGACGCGGTCGTACATTTAATGAGAATTAATTTCTTCTTGTGAAAACAAACAAACAGCTGCACACTTTTCAATGCACTCAAGCTGATTAGATGAAGTAGTGTTTCGACTGAACAGTTCTTCATCAAGTGCTGATCATTTATACTAACACATCAATAGGACTAATCCCAATAGTAGCACAACTACTTTTTTTTTGGTGTATTGAAATTTGATATCTAGAATTCCAGATCAGCTTTACTGAGAAAACAATCTTAGTTCAATCTATCTTATCTGTGAAAACAAGCACAAGTGTCTAACACTGTTGTGGGTGATGGGATTCTCACTCTTTTGAGCACCTGAGGGCTCCAGGGCATTTGCCCAACACATAATGCTCATTTAACAACTACACTGGTGTTTGTTTGTGGTGAGCTTCACTTCATTGCGAGTATACTGTGTATCCATTATCACATTCAGTTACAGGAAGAACGAAACCTGGGGGAGCAGACGCAATTGCTTCTTTGATACACATGAAAACAAGCTGCTGCCATTTGGATATCCCCACCAAAAAACACTTCTTTTTTTGACATGTTTGTATAAATACAAATAAATTGAACTCAATGGAAACATCTGAGCATCCTATAATTTAAGCATTTACAAATTAACTTCTCCACAGTACAAAATCCAAGTAATTGCTAGGCTTTGAAGTTATCATGCAATTAGATTTACTGAACTGCTAGTTGAGCAGCTCGTCTTGTTTATTATGGCATCAACAAAATTTGCCTTTGTGTACCATTTGAAATCAATTTACAAAATGATGGCCCTACACCCTCAAAGAAAGTTGAAAACTGGATAAAGTTTGAGTACATTATATGGCTATTTACCAGTTATTACAGGACAATTGGGTTGTTGCCTTTTTTTATTTTGTTCTTTTGTTGTTATCGTTAGTTTCTCATTATGTGGTGATGCTCTTATTTAAGGGCGATTGTTTGTTGAATGTATGTTTTAAAATGTTTTCTGGATCATTCTTAAGAGGCAATCGGTCAATTAAAGTTGAAAAGAAAGTTTCCTTTGTTGATAATTTAACATTTGTAAAGAGCTGCAGTGACAAGTTTATTGACTGCAAGATAAAGCATTTAATCAACAAACAAATTCAAGTTGGCTGAATTACTGTGGACAATTACATAAATCCCTGGATGCAGTGATGTTTTTATTTGTTTATTTTTAAACCATTTTCATCCAAAAATTCAACAATTTTAGCTCTATAAGGTGCATTGGTGAAAAGGTTTCATTTATGTGCTTTTCATTTATGTGATTGAGTGATTGAAGTTTCTCCCTAAAATTCTTTAGAGAAGTGGTCTTCAACTTGAATCAGGTTTGTTTGATCAGGGGGCATCCAAAGCTCCAAATCCAAAATCCATAAAGGTACTGCTTTAACCTCTTAAGCTCTGGGGCTATTTTGGGGAATTCTGCCTGCATTTGGCCTACCCAAATTAAAAAGCTACCCACACACACCATTTGCACCAAACAATGATAAGGATGTATGCTCATATCATCCAAAACCACACTTTGCCAGGGGTGTTTCCAAACTTTTGGAAGGCAGTGTATAGATTAAAAAAATACTCTTGATTCATTATAATTATATATCTAATTATGTATCTATTATCACGTCATGTCTGAAAGTAATTACACATTGAAAGTATGGCCATTTAACTTTAGCGTGCACTGCTCCCCTAACTCAAAGGTTACAAGGCAACCACAGTTTAAAATCACAACATAAACAAAATATATATTACTCCCAGCATAATAAAATCAGTTTCCAATGTTTTACATACAGTCCTACAGTACATTGCCAGAAGTACAAATTCTGAACACTACACCCATCATAGGGCTGCATGATAACAGAAAAAATGCTTATCACGATTATATTGCTCAAATTTTTTATCATGATTAATAATGACGATTATTCCTTTGGTAACTAACTTTTATTCACTTCTTATTGCATTTATTGTATTCTTATTGCACTTTACAGCCACAAATAAGGAAAAATAAATAAACCAAATATGTTTAGAATGGAGAGTTTTTCTCAGCTGTGGTAAAAAAATTAATTAAACTGCCTCTTTTACATCAGCATAACTAATGATTGCTCTTCTGCACCTTCCTCACGTTGCTCCGCCATCATATATTTGTAGGTCTGCACGATAATCATCGCACGATATGTAATGTGCATCTTTTCAGTAAAGCCTGCAATCAGAGGTAAACTCCATAAGGTGCGTGATCTTACATTGAGCCGCATTCACAACGCAGAGCCGTTGTTCACTGACGAGCTGCGCAAAATTAAACTGATAATGAACCTGAATTTGTGCAGCTCGTCAGTGAACAACGGCTCTGTGTAGTCCACGCACCTGATGGAATTTACTGACAAGATGCACATTACATATCGCACGATGATTATCTTGCAGCCCTCTGCTATTGACTTCCACTGCTTCAGAAAGCGATTGCAATCTAGACGTAGTGACGTCATAGTAACGCAGTAACGTCCGTAAACTCCGCCCATAAAAACAGTTTGGTCTTTATACTGTAAAATCACGACGATATTTATTAACTGATCGTGGGTCAAAAATATTGTTATCGTGATAAAAATATGATTAATTGTGCAGCCCTAACCCATACATTTAATTTCAAGTCATTAGTTCCTCCCTTTGCTGCTATAACTGACAACAAGGCCCACAGTCTGTTCCAGTTCATCCCAAAAGTGTTCAGTGGAGTTTGGCAAGTTCTAGACTCAGTAAACCATTTATATATGGATCTTACTTCGTTCAAGTTGCCTACAGAATATTAGGACTCTTTTCTTCTGGTTAATGAAAGCATTATTAAAGTAGTATTGTGTCTAGCAGCTAAAATAGTGGAGCCAATTTAGGATATTCCATTCCTGTGACCCATACATTCTCCTTTTTCCCAAAGTGTTTTTGTAATATCACTTTAGGTCTCATCAATGAGATGAGAAGACCGAATCCAATATTTGGTGAAAATATAGCATAGCATTAAATAAGCTGTTTTGTAGACCTGTCATTTCTGACAGGGAATACCACAACTGTATACAAGACGGGTGGAAAAAAAAACAAAAGTAGAAAAACGTGAGCTAACTGAGTGAGTAAAAATTAGTATGTGTTAATTCAATGCAAATCAAATCCTTTCCATGTTAAAAAGAGCAGAACACAACATGAAGGTTTTAAAAAAAATTTAAATAAATCAAAACAAAGATAACACATTTCTCCACTTCAAATACACAATAAGAAAACTCAGAAAAAGGAAAAATTTTCCCTACATTTCTCCCTGTTCACTACATCATAAAAAGAGGTTATAATGACATGTTGTCATATTTGTTATGTGTACTGTGGTAATAACTTACAGTGCATGTTTTTCCTTAATGATACAGTACAATAGTGTTGATGCAAACCATCGCTGGGGTTTGTTTATGGAACGATAAGTACTGTTGAAATCAAGTATTTATATAAAAGTAAAAAGCAACAAATAAAGGATAAACTGTGCAGACCGAGCAATGCAAAGCTGACCTGTTTACAGTTTATGAGAAATAGTGTTTGGCTTCCCATTCGGCTCAGACAGAATGGGCTGTGTGACTGTGAGGAAAGATTAATGCGTGAGCTAGTTTGGCATGCAGATGTGAGAGACTAAATAAAATAAATACAGATTCCTCACTGGATATTGCTCATGTACCAACAATTACCCCTACATAAAACACCCTGGTGTAAATCATCCCTCTCACTTGCCTTGTTTACCATAACCCTACTTTTTCTTGCTAGTTGTTGGTTTCTCGAATGGATATTTGAATTTTTTAGCTCAGCAAAACGCAGTAACTTTTGACCGGTTCTCTCACCTTTTGCCTTTGAATAATTTGCTGGATTAATAGTGCAAGAAATTGGGCCAATTGCATAAACCTAGCCTCTATGTTAAGAATGCATTTTAGACTTACCAACTAGTACTTATCAAAGGGGTAATGAGTCTTATTTTTCAAACTCAAATTACACCAATCTAGATTTTTGGAAAAAGACAAACGGTCATGAAAAACACATGAAGACACAACTGCTTTATTGTTACCTTTTTACATCACTGAAAAAGTCCATTATAGGAAAAGTACAGAATGCATTAATGCAGTGCAAGGTTATATACTGTGTTTGCCCAATCAAACACACTGACACTGCATATATGCAAATAATAATGTTAACCCAGGGTTTTAGTTCATAGTTAATGTACTTATTTGTCATGCATACTGTGTCAGCTTATGGATACAGTGGATTTGTTGTTAACCAGAGCGCTTATCTTTTTGTTCTTTCTTTATTTGTCTATATGAATTACTTTTTTTAAAACTTATTTTTACCTAAAAGTTAATCAGTAAGAAAAAAATGCAATGTTTTGGTTTCCTAGTTTGGTGTCTTACAGTAGTTTTGACTTGCTCGACTTCCTTCATCCCAATAAATCATACTGCATATTACAGGAGGAAAACAAGCTGCATTTCATCATTTAATTAGAAATAGTTTACACGTGAGATCACCAGTTTTCTTAATATTTCTGCTTTTAAACCCTCTGGAACACTGCTCCGGTTTATTGTGACTTCTGAGTAAAAATTGATTTTAGAAAATATTTTTTAGTTATCAAGAGTATCCTGTAAATTACAAATATTCTTAACAGAGCTTGTATTGAACTCTGAATTCTTTGAGAATGGTAAAATAAGATTTGACTATGTTTATTTTTTTTGTCTACTGACAATGTCTACTGTCATAAAGTACAGTAATATGACAATAACAATACTTTCTGTTTAGTAAATGTCTCAGTAGGATCTTGATCCATAGCCACTGTAACTTATAACAATTACACTGTTTCAATAATTGACACAACAGAGAGATTTAATAACAACAGTGAAGATCTCACCCACTGACTGAGCTGACTTGAATCTCATCTACTGTCACATTGGCTAATGGGTTAATGGCTGGGGTCTTAATTGACTTAACTGTGGTATCTGGGAATTTTTCTGTGTTTGGAGAGCAGCGTGACAACTGACAGGTCCATTAAAGAGTGCATGAAGCTCACTTTGTGAAAGAGCATTCCACTGCAGACATGCCACGGCAAACCACTACAAGCTATTAGTTTTGACCTTTAGCTCCGCTGCTGTAACTAATACAGACTGCGGTGCTGTGTTAGACACTCTAATGCTGCTAAAATATATTAAACCTCATTCATTTCTGGAGATGGAGATTGTGTGTGCAGGCTATTTTTGTCATATTTTAAATGGCAGTTTATTTGTCATTAAGGTAGAGGTAGAGTTGGAAGGTAGAGCTGGTTCCCTTTTAGTCGGTTACTCCGAGTCACGTCGGTGACTGGCAAATAGGAACCAGCTGTTACCTTTAGCACTCCCCCCAGTAACCAGATGTTGATTGATGCATTGGAAGGAGAGTCATTAGGTTCTGGAAATGACGAACCTTATGAAGAACCCCCAGACCCGACATCCCCAGCGAGTTGAGGAGAAAGAGACGGGGTGCCAAGCTGTGAGGGAGTGGCGTCGCCCGAGAAGGAGACGATACAGACCATCTCTTCCTTCTGTAATCATGGGAAACGTGAGATCACTCGGAAATAAGACGGATGAGCTAACAACACTAACGAGGGCACAGAAATCTGGGGACTTCAATCATGTATCTATGGATTCTACACTGCCTACCTTTATCCAGTATGTGACAAGCCCTACCAGAGAAAATAAAACATTGGATTTGCTGTATGCCAGTGTAACAGAGGCATACAGTTCATCATCTTTTCTTCCTCTGGGAAGATCAGATCATAACCTGTTGTACCTCACTCCGTTGTATGAGCCAGTGCCAAAGATCCCCCATCCTAAGGATCTCAATAACTTCAAGCCTTATGAAGACCCTGGAGTGGTTGGTTCTGGCTCAGCTTCGGGCCTTGGTGAGTTCATCATTGGACCCGCTGCAGTTCGCATACCAGTCTGGAACTGGTGTGGAGGATGCTGTTCACCTCCTGCATTGTTCCCACTCTCACCTGGAGACCGCTGGGACCACTGTGAAGATCATGTTTTTTTTATTTTTCTAGTGCTTTCAATACTATCCTTCCCACAATCCTTAGAGACAAACTGGAGTGTATAGGAGTAGATCATTATCTTACAACATGGATACTGGACTATCTCACCAACCAACTACAGTATGTGAGAACTCAGGGCCGTGTGTCGGACATGGTCTTCTGCAGTACTGGGGCCCCACAGTTAACAGTTTTGACTACATTCCTTTTTACTATCTATACTGCAGACCTTACTTACAACACCAATAACTGTTTTCTGCAGAAGTTTTCTGATGACTCTGAAATAGTCGGCCTCCTCAGTGATGGGGATGATAAGGAGTACAGGGAACTTAACCGTGACTTTGTGGATTGGTCTCAGTGAAATTATTTAAGAGTTGGTGGTGGATTTTCGTAGGAAGGGCATGGATATTAAGCCAGTGGAGAGCTTTAGATATCTTGGCGTTCATTTGAATAACAAATTGGACTGGACAATTCTAATGCTCTCTACAAATAAGGGCAGAGGAGGCTTTATCTACTGCGGGAGCTCATGTCTTTTGCAGTAAAGGGTCCACTCCTAAGGACATTGTATGACTCTGTGGTGGCATCAGCCATTTTTATGGTGTGGTCTACTGGGGCAGTAGTATATCCTACTGGGGACAGAAAGCGACTGAACAAGCTGATTCAGAAGGCCAGTTATGTGCTAGGATGTCCTCTGGATTCAGTCGAGGTGGTGAGTGATAGGAGAATATTGGCTAAGATGTTGGATAACAACTCCCACCCCATGCAGGAGAATTTGGCAGTATTGAGCAGCTCCTTTAGTGACAGGTTGCTGCAACCACAATGTGGGACGGAGAGATTTCGTAAGTCTTTTCTGCCAACTGCTGTCAGACTGTATAACAAGGATAACAAGACTCTGACCACAGCAAAGACTCTGAATTAGATTTTGTTTACACATACATAAGCAAATGAACAAAATAAAAATATAATCATGGTAGTTATGTGCAATATTTGATGGAGTCATGTATAATTCTTTGATTACATATATATATATATATATATATATATATATATATATATATATTTTTTTTTTTTTTCCCTATTTATTTATTATGTTGTTCTTAATTTATTTGCATGGTTTTACTTCTGCAGTGGTAAAAACAAATTTCCCACTTGTGGGACTATATATCTATATAGGAACTATATAAAGGTTTAACTAACTAACTAACTTCTCAGGGCCCCGCCCCAGTACCTTTCTACCCGGCAGTAGATGAATTGCTCACCAGAACGTGGACGGTACCTTTCACTGCCAGAAACCGATCTGGTGGCTCTTCCTCCTTTACCACCCTAAACAGCAGTGCAGCTAGGGGGTATATGGGCATCCCCCCTAGTGGAGCGGCTGCTAACGCCACTACTGCTGGGCAGGGAGTTCCTGTGCCCTCCCTCCCGGGCCTGTAGGTTATTGGTAGACAGTGTTTATATGGCACGCTACGCTACGATTCCATCAGGCCAAGGCACTGAGCCCTTGCATAAGGGTGGTTATGTACCAGAAGTTCTCAGTGAACTCCGCACCATCGTGGACCTCGCACCATGATATCCACTGTGGTGGTCCAGAAGCACCATCTGTGCCTGTGTTGGTGAAGTGACAGACAAGACAAACTCCTTGATGCTCCTGTGCCCAAGGTTCCCACGACTCCAAGTGGTGAGCCTCCAAGCGCTGCCCTCGGAGGAGGCAGATCCAGCCTTGCTGTTGCTGTGTCCCATCTGAGCAGAAGTGCTAAGCTGAACAGACACAAAGCTTCAGCACCTTAGACCAGCTCGTCTGTCATGGAGGCCGGCAAAAGGGGAATGCCGTCTCCAAGCAGAGGAAGGCCCACTGGATAGTGGGTGTCATAACCCTGGCCGACCAAGCACAGGGTGTGTCCTGCCCCCTCAGTGTACTAGCCCACTCAACAACAAGTGTGGCATCATCCTGGGCACTGGCACATATTTGTAGAGCTGCGGGCTGGGCAACCCTTAACATGTTCGCTAGATTCTATAGCCTTCGTGTGGAACCGGTTTCCTACTGTGTTCTTACCTCAAATAGGTAGAGGCAATGCGAGACCTGGTTTCGGTCAGCTTGTCGACCTCTCCAGAGTGTCCAGAAAGTAGACCCTGTCAAGCTACTCCATTACCCTTCGGCAGCCGGATGTTGGTTAAGACCTAGAGCCTGTGTTTCCCTGGCAATCCTGCCGTTCCATGAGGGTTTCAATCACCTCCTGTATTCCAAATGCACTAAGATAATGTTCATATGCGTATCCGTCCTCTGACCTCCTACAGAAGGATGGACTTATATGTGAGTGTGTGGGTGTGTGTATGTACTATATATATATATATATATATATATATAAGTATATATATATATATATAAATAACAGGCCTGTTTGTGTGCATGTGCGTGTGTATGTGATGTAATTCTGAGACATTTGTTTCTTATAGGAGAACAAACAGAAGTCATCAGCTCTTTGTGATACTCATAATGTGTTGTTTTTATTAAGTTGTTAATAATTCTGCTCATTGCAGGGTTCTGGTAATAGAGAGGAGGACAAACAAGCCACAGACTGTGAGTCACTGGAGAAGTAAGCATTCGATAGTCAATTTTGCTGTGTAGCATCAAGAGTGCTTTTGGGTACAGCAAAGCAATTACCAGTCCAGCTGTGCCAACCTTTCTGCCGTCACAGGCATTCTTTTTCTGCTAAGGTTGCTCGGCTTCTCTCACTGAAAGGTCAGTGGCCTGCTAGGAGAGCGCAAGCAAAAGTGGTTCAGAGTTGTCTGACTGCAAGCAGACAAAACCAACCCTTATTTTCCCATAACATATGGTTTGCTTCTATTCAGCGCTACATTGGCGAGAAAATCTAAGTCTAACAAAAACATTTTTAGATGTTCACAGATGGGAAGAAGCTGAAAGGTGTTTTTGAGAATATTGTATGTTGTAATGTTCCCTCTGTATGGATTGTGCTGTCTCCAAATATTCAACACTGACAAATCTATCTACAGACACTGCTCTTCGTTTCTTCAGCATGGTCGTTCACAAGCTCTGTTTTCTTGTGACATAACAACAGTCCGAACCTAATCAAGCCTCCTTAATCACAGAAAAATTTAGATACCATCTAGGAACAATTGCTTCTAATTGCAGAAATGAGGGGGTGAGTCTTGATTAAATAGTGGGAGAGGTCATGGCTTTTGCTGCAGATTTTGGCTGATTACAGGTTGTAATATGGGTAGGCTGATTGCACCACGTAACAGTCAATCAGTCCCCAGGCTGCCACGTGAGCAAGCCTCCAGGTGAATGCCAAAATCTGGGACAAGAGACTAGGCTGTTCTTTTTTTCCACTCACAATTTTATTCTTTGGCTTTTGTGTTTTTGT
>JAUYWG010000038.1:13873289-13883359 GCA_034779775.1 Enteromius afrohamiltoni
TTTAAAAAAAAAAAAAAGAAAGCTCTTATGTATTTGATATATGCCTCGTCGACTTGCTGTCACGTTTTAGCCATTGTAGTGTAGAGCATGTCAGAGAGCGGAGGAGACAAAAAGGCTTTCTATGCAAACGTTTAATCACAAACACTGAGCAAGAACAAAAACGCTGATGAGGCAGCTACAAAAACTCACACATAAGGTGTCCGCATAACTTTAACACGACATAAACACAAAGGTATTTAAAGACAAAAACTCAAGAACTAAAGTGTAGGCAGGTGTAAAAAACAGGTGATACCAATGAACAAATGAGGGTCAAACCAAAAGGCAAACAGACAAGAGGGGAAAGACAAGCCAAGACAGACACACAATGTTACATTATACCCCCCTCCTGGAAAGGCGCACATGTGCCGCAAAAAACATCATAAACAGAACACAAAAAAAATTAAAATCACTAGGGAGGGAGGGGTGGGTGCTCTGGTGGCAGGACAGAAGGGTACATACACAAACTGCCTCCAGAGCGGATCAAAAACCCTGGCAGATCACACCGGCCCGACAATCTCTAGAAGTACTGGATCGGGGGCCTAGACACCAGCTGGATAGTCTCTGGAGATCTGAGATCAAGGATGTTGACTGACCACAGTGACCCGAGCACCGGCCGTGGCAGCTCCACAACAGTCCAAATATAAACCCCCATCCCGCCCACCCTTTCCAGGAACCACCCTTTACTGCCCCCCCTAAAAAAAATTATTGGGGAAACTCCCTGTGGGGCGCACAGGAGGCGCAGAATCTGGAGGACACCCAGGAGGGCGCTCAGGAGGTGCAGAATCTGGTGGGCGCTCAGGAAGTCCAGGATCTAGTAAACACCCTGGAGGGCGCTCGGGAGGCACAGGATCTGGAGGGTGCCCTGGAGGGTGCTCAGGAGGTCCAGGATCTGGAGGGCGTAATGAAAACTCAGTCGACTAGGGAGGGTGCACTGGAGGCACAGTCGACTCAGGAGGGCACACTGGAGACACCGTTGACTCGGGAGGGCGCACTGGAGACAGAAAGTCGGGCTGTGGTACTGGCACTGGCAGCTCGGGCAGACTTGATGGCGCTGGAGGGTAAGGCCAGAGCGAACTGTCATCAGACACAGAAACACAGCCGACTTCTATGGCAGGTCTCTGATGTCTGGCAGCTCCTCTGGCGTGAGTCTTTGAGCCGCACTATAGAATGCTGCGGTGAGCACCGAATGCCTGAGACCTGACCGTTCAGCGTGCTCGAAATAGTCCAAAACAAAGTCCTCGAATGGTGGTTCTCGGTAAAATAAAGCAAACAGCTCATCCTAGAATGCCATCTTCAGTTTGGATGTCGTGTTCTGTCACGTTTTAGCCGTTGTAGTGTAGAGCATGTCCCGCCTCTCACCGATTTGAATATAATAATAATATTATATAATAATTATATAATAATATAGCATAATAACAGATTTGCAAGCAGTTTTTAATATGCCAAAATTAGTGAAAACACCCATTTAGGTGATGTATGATTTACAAATAATACACTACATGACTGGCAAACCAATAAAAATGAGCTGCATTGTGTGTCACATATGTGACTTTTCATCAGATATAACTGATTAATAAAAGACTCTCATAGCTCTGACACCTTGGAACTTCTAAAACATACATAAAAAAGGTTATTGTACCTGAGGACTGAAGATAGCCCTGTAGATTCTTTCACAAGTTGCTTAACAACATTCACACAAAACTGTGACACAAAAAAAGTGTTTCACGATTTCTCTCTGACTGTGATGTGATTCTGCTCGATTTATAATTCAGTAATTCTCATCTCTTCAAAGACAGTTTGCCTACCGTGCAGCAAAATCCCTGTGAGGTGACATCTCAAACACTTGCACACACACAGCTTTTGTAAACTATCTTAGATGAGTTCAGTGGTATATAAAAGCACCATGCACAGTAAAAAGGCAGTGATGGGTGCTAGGCATGCACAACTGTGTGTGTGGGTGAGATACTTTGTATAAGATCGCACTGATCCACCCCCATCATGGTGGAGGTGTGCAATCTCTGATCTCCCTCCTGCCTTCTCAAACACACACAGGCACATCTGCACACGTTAGGTGGGAGTTTTGAGTGAGAGGGCATTTCTGCAGTTGCCGTCTAATCCTCCAGAGATACGCTGCACTTCCTGCTGTCGAAAAGTGTGGATCAGAGGCTCACCAGGATCAGATAAGCCCTCTATTAGACCCGCTGGAATGGGACCACCTCTGTGACAGCGGTCAGAAGCGTTGGTATGAATGCAATCTTCCCCCATGAAATGAACCCCATACAATTCCTCCATTAACTCATTATACCAGCCTTTCACTGCTTTAAAAGGTGGGATTACGGCCATTTGTAAGACTTACATAAACATTGCTGTGCAGGCAAGTCAAGCATGCACAGGATGGTACATTAGGTGCTTTCAAATGTCGAAAAAAGGTTGAGTGGGTTGTGATATATGGCTTACAGCTTATTTAAGAGCTTGTGTGCTTTATCAGTTCGCATGGCAGCGTTTATAAAAGTTTCATAATTGTGACTAATGATCCCCCCATTCTTTCTGCAGATTCTCTTGCCATTGTAACTTAATAGCTCTCCACAGACATCAATAGTTTGCATGTATTCCCTATTTGTTCTCTTCAGATGGACATTTTTATTTATGGATAGAGTATCTCTTCATGTTTCTTCCTAGCTTAATGCCATATGCTTTTAGCAGTGAGTTAGATCCGTACGTGAGAATCAGATTTTTTTGAATGAATAAAACATTTTTGAAGGTATTTCAATTTATTAAGCCTACATATACATACACATTCAAGTATTTTTACTGAAATGAATCTGTTGAAGAAAAGAAAAAAAGGTTTCAGGCCTAAGGTTTTTAAAGATGTTTCATTTGCATTTTAAACAGTTCAGAATATTTAATGTTAAGCTTTACATTTTTTTTTAATTTAAGAGATGCATTTATTACTATTAAGTTTGTAAGTTAGATTTTCTCATTAAATACTTTTATTCAAAAAATATGTGTTAAGTGGATTAATACAATGCCGTAAAGGAATTTATAATGTTACAAAAAAGTTCTATTTTAAACAAATGGTGTTCTTTTTTAGTTTCTATTCATCAAAGAATCCTGAAACATTGTTTAATCAAACTTAACATTAATAATAATAAAAAATGTTTTTTTTTTTTTTTTATGTATCATATTGGCATATCTGAATGATTTCTGAAAGACTATGTGACACTGAAGACTTGTATTGACGCTGAAAATACATTATAAAATATATTCACAGTTATTTTAACAGTTATTGTAAGTTATATTTCACAATATGTATAACGTTTTTGCTGGATTTTTCTGTGAAGTTGTGGGTTTTGCACATCAGTGTCATTACCTTCTGTTCTGTCTTGTCATCGGTCCCATTTGCATAATGTTGATTTTAGTTTCTATCCCCTGTGGCAACACCGATCCTGATCCTGCAAATCATTGGTCTAAAATCCATCTGCCATGACTGTCTATAAGAAATCCCCCCAGTCAGTAGCTACGCACAGTTGTAGGAATCACTCAGATACATACAGCGTTAAAACAAGCCATTATCACCCTCGGGCTATGAGGTTGGTTTCAGAGTCATGTGTAATGGTTTGCTAATCCTCTGGGGCCATGTTAAATCAACCCTGTAATGCAAAAGAGCAAAGAAAAGTAAGCAATAGAACCAAAAAAAGATTTCTGACCACTCTCTCTCTTTCCATCTCAATTTGAAATAAATGAAATGTGGCATAACTGAGAAAATACATACCACCGTGACATTACTACCAATATGAAAACCTCTCTATTCACGTTTCATTAGGTCAAGGTTATTAGTGTGCTTTAAAGACTGTTTTAGCCACGGTTGGACTTTCCTGACTATACATAAAAATGAACTACATGCATATGATGTTAGATACCATCTCACCTTTAAAATCAATTGACCCTTAAAATCAATTGTTAAAAAAAATAAAAAAAGGAAAGGTTACTGTCTCACCTGGTTGGAGAAACACAATGTTCTGAGGATGCCCTGAACAGCTCAGACATTGTACAAAATAGATGACATTTCCAGTTTATATATACATATATATATATATATATATATATATATATATATATATACGAATAGCCAATGCCAATTTTACTGTACTCTCCTATATTATGTATTCCTTTAGACAATTTAGACTTTAAAATCTGAAATGGTTGAAACTTGTAGCTTTAGTAGAACATCTGAGAAGACATTAAAAGGGGGAAAGAAATCAAACTCTCAGCGTGTGTCTCTGTCATAGTCATACACACGTCGGTAGTTTGGCTAAAAGCTATAGTTTCCTTAGAAATGGCTTTCAAGCTGTGGAAGGTAATGGGCTCTGGGAAAGGCCAGATACCAAGGTGTACACAAGGGTCAGTGCATACGACAAAACTTCAAAGCAAGCCATACCAGGAGAATAGCCCTGAAAAAAGTGTGCATGAGAAAAAAAAAGGAACATTTTCTTTCAAAACAACATTGTGCCACTGAGATCGCCTGAATTGAGTTTTCTGAAGGAGGTCCAACCTTCTGTGACCAGTGATAACAGGGATACGGTGGTGCGTTTCTGGTTCACTGGGTTGATAGGCAGTGGATGTGGAGCTGTCCTTGGTGCTGATTTGTTTGGCTGAACTGGTGGTGGTTCTGAATGGACAGCTCCAGCCTCTCAAAGCCAGTCGTTGCTGTTTAACTGCCTTTTAGCCTGTATCTGTAAGAGGTAACACAGGCAGCATATGAAAATCTACTGATGTGTTTCATGCTGACTGACTTACAGGAGACACTTTTACTAGATTTTGATATTATCTAAGTTGCCAAACACTAAACAGAGGAACTGAAAGTTGGAATAAAAAGAAAAACGGAGAGAGTGAGGGTCAAAAGTTATAGCTTGGTGTGAGATAGCAACCTCAATATGTCAAACCTCTTTTTTTATCACTTAACATACCCATGAAAGACAACTCAAACTGCTTTCTCCCAGTTTATCATCAGACTGTCACTGTTGCATCGGTCTGGCTTGCTTGTTTGTTGGGTCCTGATATTGATTTCCACTCTTGTTTAGCAAAAATTCAGCATGTAATGAAAGCTTCAAGCCCAGGGACTATGTAATGAGTATGTGATGATGCCTAAGCCATTCTCATTGTCTGCTTGGGAGAGAAAGCAAAGAAATTATCAGGTGATAAGAACAATGCAAAAGAAAACTTTGAGAAAGTTTAAGAAAGTCTTTTAGGTGCAGCTTAAGATAACTGAAGAGCTCACAGGGCATCAAATATTTTGCACTTTTTTTCAACAACACTTTTTGTCATTTAGTATTAAAACTAATGCTTTGACAATGTTTAAATAGTCCAAATATCAAAAGTAATGCAGATTTGCGCGGGCTTTCGCCCTATTTAAAGCAATCTCGGAGAGACATTCAACACGAAGATTTGTTCTCCGTAACAACTCTGAGCGTTTACCCAGTGAATTTGGATTACCTTGTTGCCAATTGGATTCTACTGTCTCGCTCGGCGATGATATTATGCGGTACTTGCGTACGATATTCCAACGAGGACGCGACATCAAGGATTATGTCAAGGTGTTTGTATCGTACAGCCACTTCGCGCACACAACAGAGGACGAGCTCAAGCATTGTTTTTACATGAGGCATGACCCGGAAGTGCTCGATGAGGTGGACGAGCAACTAGGAGAGGATTCAGAATGGAACCAGAATGGAGGATTCAGAATGGAACCTCAGTCAGATCAGGTTCAACAGCTCGAGGAGCTGCCCGTCCTAGCAACCCCCTAAACCCCAGCAACGGGCGCTGACACCATCACGCAGCAAGAGGGGCTGTGTGATGTACAGTTCGGCCCATCTACTCAACCAGGCACTGAACGACAACTAGGGGAGCTGTCTAGTACACCGGTGGTTCCTGAGATGCCCACAGAGGGCGCTGTTCCCATCACTCAGCGCGAGGGGCTGAGTGGTGTTCAGCCTGGTACTGTTCGACAGCTAGGGGAGCTGTCTACCACTTCAGTAATTCCAGAGGGGCTGAGTGATGTTCTGTTGGGTACAAGGCTGCAGCTAGAGGAGCAGTCTGCTATTTCTGCGATCCTCAATTTACCCTCAGAAGGCGTTTATGTCATCATCCAGCGAGAGGGGCTGAGTGATGACTAGTTGGGCGCAGGGCTACAGCAAGGGGAGCGGTCGGCCATCCCAGCGGTTCCTGATCCACTCACAGAGGGCAGCAGCTCTGCACCACGACCCGAGGAGTCGTGTGTTACCCAGTCGGTCACTGTTACACAGCCTGAGAAGCTGCAGAAGGCCCTCACGATTTCTAACCAGTCTGTGTCGGGTGCCATTCCCGTAGCACGATACAAGGGGTCGTGTCACATCCAGTATGTCCCAGTCACGCAGCCAGAGAAGCTGTACAAGGCCTTCATGGTGTCTAGCCAATCATTAATGGTTACCAGCCCCGCAACTGAAGGATCCTAGCCCCGTAACACGGAATGAGGAACCGTGTAGCATCCTGTCTGTCCAGTTTACTCTGCCAGGAGACCTGTTGTCGGTTCTCGCAGTGCCAAAACTGCAGTTGACGGGTCCGAACCCCGTGTCACTGCCTGAGGTGCCGCATGACATTCAGTCGGTTCCGGTTGTCCCATCCAAAGAGCGATTGCCGGTCCTCGTGGGTCCTAGCCCACACGTAACGGGTCCCAATCCCGTGGCACGGTACGAGGAGCCGTGTATTGTCCAGTCAGTTCCGCTCACGCAGCCTGACGAGCTGCAGAAGGACCTCGCGGTACGTAATCCGCATGTTACGGGTCCCACTCCTGAATCACGGTATGAGGAGCCGTGTCAGGTCCAGTCAGTCCCGGTTTCCCAGTTTGTCAAGCTATCTGAGGCCCGTGACCCTGACTCATGGTGGCCGTACTCACAGTCTGGTCAGTCTAGAAGGGCATTGTCTCTGACTGATAGGTTCTATAGGGCCCAAAGTCAGTCCGGTGGCACCAAGAGGGCTCTGTCACTGTCTGGCCGAACCAGAGGGGCTTTGCTGCCTTCCGCTCCCCCCCGGAAGGATTTCACCCAGGTGGGCGTTCCCGCCACCTAATGTATGATCTGTCACCTGTGTACTCTGTCTCCACCCACCTCATGTGTAGTCGTAGTAACCAATGTGTTCTCCGCCCTCCTCATGTGTCTCCATGGCAAATGATATGTTCTCCTCCCATCTGTCTCGTTAGTCCCATGTATAAATACTCCGGTTCTCCAACAATTCCCCGCTGATCATTGCATGTGTCTAGTCCCATCCTTGTAAGCGTTTTCCCTGTCTGTTTCAGTTTGTTGTCATTGTATTCTGATTCCCCACTGCCGACTTCTGCCTGCTTCCTGACTTCGATTCTGCCTGTCCTGTATTACTCTGTTTGCTGTGTATCTGACCATCGCCTGTTTGACTCTGTCCTGTGAACTGAATAAATACTTTGCAAATGGATTTGACCGTCTTGCTCCTGATCTGTGACATTAACCCTTTCAGGCTTTTCACACAAATTATTTACATGATGTGGTCATCATAAGCAATGATGCTGATGGCCTCATACATAACATTCTTCGCAAACACATTTAACACCAAACAGTTCAGAACAGGCTGTTCAATTTTAAATGTAATTTATTGCTATGTTAGTATTACAGCTAATTCCATCAAAATCAGCAACAATGGTGTAAATGTAAATTATAAAAAAAAAAAAACTGAAGATTCAGATTAGCTTTGGTTCCATTGTGACTAAAATGGCAGACATTAGATAAGTGGTGATGATTTTTTTGGATTCAAATTAATTTTCACAGCCATTTTTTTTAAGCTGATTACCCTCAATTATACATGCTGGAAGACATTTAACGCTCATTTGTAGTCAGATTTTTCTGAGCCCACCCAATAATTAACCAAATTCCCATAAATAATGTGCAGAAGAGGTCTTTAAATGAGAGCTCTTTGGTGGAAATCGCAAGGGTTCCCCACAGAGGGAGTTCTCTGTTCCTTGAGCAGGAAGCAGGGGGTGGGCAGCAGGGGGTCCCGGGTAAGGCTGGCAGGTCACATATGGGGCTGATAGGTTGACAAGAAGAACCTCAAGCTGTTGGGGAATGAAGAGGGTGGTTTTAAAAGGTGACTTTAACCTCCCACATGAGGTGACACTGGTATTCTCATTGTGTAGCTCACCATATTGCTTTGGAGAACAAAGGCAGACACAGTTGGATAGGTAGTGAAGCACCTCTGTTTTGTATTGAATATTTCATTTTTAATATAAATGGAAAGGGTAATGTGTAAGTGGAAAGAGCAACAGATATGCTTTCAGTCTCTGTGTTAGTGGTGTGGAAGTTTGTTTGTTTGTTTGTTTTGTGGCT
Organism: Enteromius afrohamiltoni; assembly: GCA_034779775.1. Lineage (NCBI taxonomy): Eukaryota > Metazoa > Chordata > Actinopteri > Cypriniformes > Cyprinidae > Enteromius > Enteromius afrohamiltoni. The sequence continues at coordinate 13,881,716 of JAUYWG010000038.1, forward strand.
ATTTCTGAAGGTTACGGTGTTAAATCAGTGACTCTCTTTGTGAGTTGGTTCATTCAGGCTTTTTTTTTTTCAAAATGCTGAGAGTGAATTATGAACAAGCTATTGAATTATTTACTCAACCGATTCGTTCAAACCCACAAATAATTTAATAAAAGCAGAAGATCCATTGCTTAATATTTGTAACAGTATTCATTGACAGAAAAGATTTGTAGGCAATATAGCTTTTCGAACTCAAAGTCAGTTGAGCCAAATTAGTCATTAGTACGCCTTTATAAATCAATTGCAATGTTCATGACAGTGTAAAATATTAAATGTGATTTACAAATAATTAAATACCATTTCAAGATCCAGTAAAAGCTTATTTGTGTGTTATTAGGCACTGGGTTAAATGCATGAATATTACAATTATTGACAAACCCTAAAATGTTTTGAGAAGTTTCAAGCCCTAATGAAAGGAAGCCTTGTTTGCTTGACAGGTTTGAAATAAACTCCGGAACACTGATTCAAACAAAAGATTAATAAATGTTTTTGAAGCTTCATGAATCTATGTTAATCACTGTGTTCTGCCTCATTGTTGCTCCGAAATCTCAGCCCCAGGATATTGTTGCTAGTTCTAAAATGATTAATAATTAGTTACTGGGACTTATATGTATCTTTTTAATACATAGTGTAAGAAAATTATTTCACACACAAATAAGGTATTTTGGGACACTTGTACTTCAACTGTTCTATATTCATGTGAGCTTGAGATTTAATATTAGACCAATATTAAACATTTATTGCCACATTTGAATTGTGCATTACAGTAGAACTGCTGAAATTGTGCATTTGTCAGCATAAAACATTTAGATAATAATCACAATGATTTTATTGAAATACCCATATACATATTGACAAATGTCCCATAAATTCTTATTTCATGCTAAACAGGTAGTAAACTAAACTTTGCGATCAATTTTCATTGATTGCTGTCATAATGATGAGAGCTTCTCTGCTGTGTTCTGGTAATGTGGTGCAGCTTTTCTTGAACAGTGAGCAACTAAATGCAGGTTTAAATGCTGCTATAATTGAGCCATAACTCAGGGTCTCTATGCAGCCACTAATAGAAGCTGTTAAACCTCATCACATCCCACAAATAATACGAATTAAAGCTGGACTAAAGTTATTACATGTCACTCAGTTCACTCATAATTTAAAATACTGTTCATTTAGCACAAAGACAAATTGAATATAACATTATTTGGTTTGAGTCATGTAAAATAAATGTTTGGCATATCATGTAGAATTTCGTCAGCTAGATTTAATATATGTAGTCTGTGTTATCAAAGGCACAACATGTGGCACATCAGAACAGATTACAAGACTTTGGCATCATTAACAATTAATCACACTTTAAATAAGATGCTCTATACTCTTAATATGCTCTAGGCAAATTAAGGCTCAACTTTGCATTTAGTTATGTTATACATAGTTATACATATTAGTTATTCTATTAAAGGCTTAGCAGACCTAAAAATGACAGTTCTGTCATCATTTACCCAACTGTATGATTTGCTTTATGTGGTAGTGTCACGCCCTCAGGCGCTCCACTAGTGCTTTGTTTATGTTGTCATGTCAGGTCCATGTGCTTTGTGTTTTATTTTC
>JAUYWG010000038.1:13900997-13911527 GCA_034779775.1 Enteromius afrohamiltoni
AGCTATAACACAATTAACTTATTTTATTGCATATTTTACAATAAGCATATTGTTACGAGCCGCATCTCTGTGGCTTGTTCTGAACGGCACCAGCGGGAACCATCCCCCGAGTATTCCCCTCGGACTGTTTACCCACGTACCCAGAACCTTTGATCGGCTCCAGGTGTTGCTCATTTCAGACTGTATAAAAACACCTCTTTAATCTGTACTCTTTGCGAAGTCTTGTTTGCCTGTATGCAGCAATTCCGAGCTTTTACTCACTTTTCTGTTGGATTCCCTGTGTATGACCTTGCCTTGTTTCACTGATTACGATCTCTGCCGCCTGCCCTGAACTCTGCCTGGACTTTGATTTTGTATTGGATTGCCTGTGATAGCCCTGACGTTTGTGTTTTGACCTTGCCTGTGAACTTCCCACTAAAAGCCTTGCGAATGGATCCGACTGCCTCTGACTCTTCGTTACACATATGTTGTTTCTATATACATACTCAGCATATCTGAATGGATTAGAATATTTATCCGTTGTTTTTATTGCGATTACATCCATTTGAACGTAATCTTGTACCGTTGTCTTTCTGTTTGATTTTCAAATCCGTTTTTGTTTATAGGTCAAAGTTTGTAAAATCCATATAGCAACAAGGAAAATCGCTTTCAGAACCAAGGCTGCTGAAAAGTGATCACTCTTATAAAACTTTGGACAGAAAGACACTTCTCTTTGTATAATCATGACCAGGCAATTATACTTGGTATGATAAAATGATAAAAAGCTTAAAAGATTTTCATTGTCATCTTGCTTGATTTTTGGAGTTATAATGTTTGCTTACTTTATTTGTTTTTGTCTTAAGAATGCTTTTAAGGTTTGACTAAGCAGTTGTCAGTAAATGTTGTTATCAGTTTCCACCATTCCATTAGTGGACTGCCTGCTGTGAACAGGTAGTTTAGCTTCTTTTTTTTAAGGGAAAATCATATTTTTTTACTTATTGTTCTTTAAAAATAAATAAATAAAAACACCACTACAGCACCTAGCAATACACTGTATAAAATCTAAAATCTATACAAACATGTTGAATTAAAAAAAAAAAAACCTTAATAAATAGCAATAAAATAATTTAATAACAATAAATAATTAAATGACAGCTATGTATTAAAAATGCATATATAAATATGTATTTTTTTTTATTTATTGCCTCAAGGTTTATAGTAGTTCAAAACAGATGCATTAACCTGAATCCTTGATTATTTTAACCATTTGCTGAGTGACAGCAGAGACAGGTGGTTGCTGCTCAGGTTAAGGCATTTTGCTGATGGATGCAGCAGCAGTGAGGAGGGCAGGCAACTATGTCTCATGAAAACCAAACATGCATACTCAAACACCCTGGATAACATATTCAAACACTGAAGCTATGGGACAAGCTGTCGTGACAAGAAAATTCTTACAAGGCTGAGGGGATGAGAAAGTGAAACAGTCAGTTGCTAATCATGTTTTTCACAGCTGAAAAAAGTTTGAGCTGCATTTTGAGTTGCACCTATATTCTGTTCATTTTGACCAGTGACCTAGATTCTCCTTTCATATTCCCCAAGTCTGAAGCAAAATGAAATATATGGAGAAAAAAAAATAGCTTAAAGGCTCATTTAGTGATGTTTGACAAAACAAGTTTCGGGAGGAGCAATGACGCTATGATTAGCTACAGCTGTTTTCAGTCTTCTAATCAGTCTATTTCCTCCCAGCCAATCAAATCTGTATACCATCCCCTTTAATAGGCACTCCTTTCTTTATCTCGTCACGCATCCCTCCTCCTCCCCTTCTCCACCGTTATTTCGCGTCTTCCCCGGGGGCGAGTGGGATTCGAGCCGGACGTTGAGCTCAGCCCCGGTTAGGGTTCTACCCCCTAGGGTTCCATCTTCTAGGGCTCGACGTTCGCCGACATCCGGTCTCGCTCCCCGGACAGCACTATTTGGTGCAGATCTAAAAAGCTAAAACCTACATTATTTTATTTGGTTAGTCTATTTATGTCAAATGAAGAAAAATCTCTGAGATTAAAGAAAATGCTAAAATCAAATTGCTAAACTTGGAGAGCTGTTTTCTTTGACATGAAAGAAATGAAAAGCATACATTTTTTATGGTCTTCTCCATCTTAGAGTGAATGAATGTACTGAACAACAGCTGAATATAGCCCAAAATCATTTTCAATGTGGTTACTGCACATTCTTTATATTCTGTTGCACAAACCAAGGGAAACAGAGCACAGCAGGGAATAAGTGTTTCTCTGTGTCATACTTCCAATGCACTGAGGACCTCTGAGTAAATATGAAAAATAACCAAGAATATTTAATGATCGTTATCTGAAATTGCCCAGAATTCATGCAGGGACATATTTTACTGAGTAATCAAATTGCAAGCTACCTAAATATGAATTAGATATTCTCCAAAACTCTTCTACAAAGTGCTTTGGTCCTAAATTATTTACAAACGTTTTATGCCATGCAAATGTAAGTGGTTCTATTTCCATAATGGCAGTTTGATCAATGCCTGCTGCTCGGACAGCTTCTTTGAAGTGATCTGTAATAGAATTCAAGAATTAGAATTAATGTTTCACATACAGTTGTTTCAACTAAGAGGTAGGGTTAAAGTTCAAATGTTTCAGTTAGCCTGCCCCAAATATACCTGCCTGGACGTTTTTAGTTATCCTTGTTAAGTTGGATTTGTGTTTAATTTGGGTTGGAATTTGGAGTTTAATTTGGAGTTGTGCATCCCTTACCAGTGACACACATTCACAGAAAATAGCTTACTTGAGCATTGCAAAATAAGGTAGATACCTGTGATTGAAACAGCAATATATGTTTCAGGATGAACTTACATTAGGACAATTAAAAATGTATGTTTTGTATATCTGAATGCATCCATTATTACCATAATTCAGATATACTATATCCACAATGTTGGTAATGTTAACTGACAAATTGCGTCAGTTCAACATTCCTCTCACATGGCCTTATGGGGTAGAAGAGTGTCCATAGGATGCACATTCAGAAATCAAGGCAAAGCTGGGTACTATTTCATAAATAGCCTGTTACAGATTCTGACATAAGACTAGTGCTTTTCACATTTTGCAGGCTATGTGGAGCACGGATGCAAGGTAGGACTTCCTTAAAATGAATGCACAGATGATTTTTTAGTATTTTGTCCATATTATTTTATTTTTAATAATGAAAGTGAATGACATTGTAGTAATAATAGAACAATGAAGAACCTTAGGCTACTAATAGACTTTCACAAGGATTTCTTAATACAACTGATTGCTTGAAGCATTAAATAAACATCAATACAAGCTCCGCTGAGGACTTGTGTAGCTATTACTACATTTTTGTACACATTATTATTAATACCATGAAGGATGGTGATGCTGCTTCTGCTCAGGTGGGGAAACATCTGTGGTAGGATTGGCTAACTAGCCATTTAAACAAGGCTTATTTATTATATAGCCGTTGAAATAAAAATCAAAAATCACCAAACCTATAGCAAAATTATTTGGATATTAATTATTCAAGTCTTGGCAATTCTCGCGAAACTCATTCTGATGGTTTAGTCTCAGCGTAGCCTACGTGTCTTTTGAGACATCTGCATTAAAACTACATTTCCCATAATGACTCGCGGCGTGACTGTTAGGTTACCCATAAGGCTGTTCGCGCTCTATCTCCAGGCAGGAAGGTCGTTGAGAGTCAAATTCAAGTCGAGCAGATCTCACACTTCAGCAGTAAACGATGCTCGGACAAGCCGTGCGACGCTTCGCCACCTCTGCGGTTCGCTCTAGTCACTATCCAGAGGGACCAGGAAAGGTAAGGAGATTTTAGGATATGAGCAAAATAACTCGCTTGTTGTTTAAAGCTTCCGCTTTTATATGACTGATCGGCACAGGCCTTGTGTTCATCTGTAGCTCGACCGGATGTGGTTTTAAGTGTTTATTTATCGGTTTGATTTGTACATAGCTGTGGTTAAGCTAATGTAAATGTACTTATTAAGGTGTTAAACAACAATCGTAATGGTCCTGCAAGGGAGCAATCCAGGAGTGTCTTTAGCTTAGCTTAGCATGCATAGCTGATTAGGGCCACTCACTGCGCATGTCTACGTTAACTAGGTATTTCGCGTGAAAGGTAACCTTCAATGATTTTTAATATGAATGTGTTCGTGTGCTTCACTTATTTATCTGTTAGGTTTGGAATTCAATCCAAGTATGGTGTAATAGTGTTTAATTTCCTTGTATTTGGCATTAGTGCACCTGCTGTAAGATTAATAGTATTAAATAATGGTTAATCATTAATACAAATTTCTACATTTTTATATATATATATATATATATATATGTTATTAAAATTAATTGATTTAAACTTGTTGGGAACTCGATCTTAAATAGTCTTGTCACCTAGTACGCAATTTATAATTTTAATAGAAACTTTTACATTAAGTCAAGTTTATGAACTCAGGGCAAAATTACTTGATGACTGGACATTCATTGGTCAGAAACTGTCTGGTCTCTGTTTATAGTCACTTTTGACTAGGACCTTGTTCAGTGTAACTAATTTGATGAAAGCTAGTCTTTATTTGCAAAATCAAGAAAGTCATAGCATAATTGATTTTATGGACATTTTATATATATATATATATTTTTTTTTTTTTCTTTGCAGAACTTGCCTTTCTCTGTAGAGAACAAGTGGAGGCTTCTCGGCGTAATGGTGCTGTTCTTTGGCAGTGGATTCACCTTCCCTTTCATTGTTGTCAGGCATCAGATCCTGAAGAACTGAAGCTCCTACCAGTCACACATTGTGAGTAACTTATATTACACATTCTGAGCACATTTGCTTTAGAGCTCGTCTCTTAATGACCTTTAATGCTCTTTATCTTCATTAAAATTTGAAGACAATAACCATTTAATAATTCAGTATGCCATTTTTTTTTATTCTCCTCTTACATTGCTCCTTTGTGTTTTGCTTTGTTTTTTAGGTCAGTGTGATTCTTTTGCAACACAGCTCTCAGTTTCTTCTGGTGTGGATCCTGTAATGTTATTGTAAATAAAATGACCAATTACATTGCTTTGTTTTTCTTCATTCTTTATTTCATGCTTTCCTAAAACTTAAAAGAATAGGCTAAAATTATAGAATTAGGGTTTGTTTTGGGATTACTGGCATGTAACTGTGTATAAATAAGAAGCACTGATACATTTACTATAAAGTGGTCTTTTAAAGTGATAGTTTACCCAAAAAAGAAAATTCTAAACTTCTACGTTTTTAAACTTGTATGAGTTTCAGCTGAACCTAACTTTTTTTCAAAAGGTTGTCAAAAGTTTGGTTCTCAACATTATTCACAATATTTGTTTGTTCAACAATAGAAAGTACAGTATCTGATTCAGGTTTGGAACAAAAGTTGGAATAAAAGTTCACAGCACTGTCTGTTTTATTCACATACAGAACTCCAGGAAAATCCTCACTTAATGAGAATGAAATGCATTCAACAGTGTGGTGCCACTGAAAAGATTAAAATGGGGTTCTGTGCATGCGCAGATAAGTCATTCACTAACAGCTGGAAAGGCGTTTGAAAGGGTTTTGTTTTCCCCCTACGATTCCCTGCTTTATGTCTCCATTGCTGAATTCCATATATGAACCCATTATAGTTCAATTAACCTTCTACTGCCAAAAGCTATAAATATCTAGGAACAGGGAGAAACAACAGGGAGGGAGACTTGCAAATTGACAGGGTAATATTGGAAAAGAACTGGCCTTAAGATTTTTATTTCACTGGGAACTGACTCACTCAAGTTTTATGTACATCATTCAAGGGAATGTGGCTTGCCAATTTTTTAAGAAGACCAAAGGGGTGAAGGGTTGTAAAATGAGCAGTAAAACTAGCTTGTTATAAAACATTCAGAACATACTGGTCATATGCACTTTAGGCCCAATCCCAGTTCTATTTACTACCCCTTTGCCTTCCCCTTGAAATAAAGTGGGAAGGGTTACAAATTCTCCCCTGAAATGGGACACCACTACTACACTGTTATACGTCATCATCCATTGTCACTGTTCATTTACACACATGGCCGTAAGCGAAACAAAACAATGCATAACCACATGCAATCAAGTCACCGGGTATATGACATTAAAATATATTTCTTAATACTGTGCAATCGGTGCTATCCGCTAGCAAACTTTAGCGATTTTTTTTGCAAACGTTACTTTACAGAACATCACCGTAAACACAAACACAAGACCAATGGAAATATACATATAATGAAAAATTGTCATAAAATGGCAAAGATTGCTTACGTTTATGGGTCTGCTTGCTCGAGTGAGCAGCCATGTTGGAAATTCTTCTTAGCCCTTCGTTTCTTCATTTTGAGGGCTATCTAGCTCTTCCCCCTACCCCTCCAACCCAAAGAGAATTGTGACACCCCTACCCTTACACATGAACGCGCCAAACGGAGGGATAGGGGGTAGAATTGGGATTGGGCCTTAGTTGCTTGATAAATTCAGTGATTTTCACTGCACAGATACTCGACATCCACTTTACAGTTGCTTTGTATTGTCCAGTATCTTTATTTTAGTGGTCCTTTAGGCTATTTTAAATAAATTCAGAAAACTGATCTAAAACTTGTAAGATCAGCACTATTTTTCAGTTAATTTTTTTTATATATTCCACTTGAAAGATAAGAATAAAAGATACTGATACTTATATAACATATTCACTTTTAAGTATATGTTTGTTTGTCATATGGCTTTTAAACTGTTTTGTTTATGTTGTGAACATCTTATCTCTACAGTCAGTGTGACTTTGAAAGACCTCTTTGCGTTCTGGCTGAGTGTACACATTTATGTCTCACTGTGACACTATGTCCTTGAGAACAAAGATGCTATCTTTGCCGGTGCCAGAATGCTAAGGTCAAACAGAACAGGCCATTAAAAAGCAGCCATCCCTAAATCAAAGTCTGCCAGATTGTATGATAACTCTTCCCTGGACAAAGGCCCTGATTAAAACAAAGCAGCGCCATTAAAAATCAATTCCATAATTGTATATTAATGTTTAATGATTTTGGACCGTCATGCAGCACTATAAAGTTAATGTACCATCAAATTTGCCACAAGCAATGAAAGCGAAGGCGACAATAAACTGTGTGCGTTAATTTTGGATGAATTTGTATTTGCTCCTGAGTGAATGGTAAATTCTAGTCTGTTCAATGGAAAGCTACCATTTTAGCTCTGGGCTCTTTATATTTCATTTAAGCTAAGATGTCTGAACGGATCTAACTTTTTAGGTTAATTGCCAAAATAATTAGCTATTTTAATTAGCTCAAGTTTCACTCGTTCCCTGGTTCTTTTAAGGAGTTGTTAATTTGTATTTGGTCATACCATGACTTTCAGTGGAGAATAGATGTGCACATACTGGGTTTTAAGTCGAATGTACAAAAGATGGCTTCAGGATTGCTATACATGAAAGGATATCCTATGGTTTAAGGTGGTAGATCATACAAAAATGAAAATTCTGCCTTCGTTTATTGTTATAAATCTGTATGATTTTCTTATTGCATAATATAGGATATTTTGAGAAATGTATTTTTTGTCCAGATAAAGTGGAAGTCAAAATGTGCAGCTAGATATAACTTGCTCGCAACAAGACAACTTCAGCAAAATATTTACATTTTATTTCTGTGTTTGCGTATAGTTTCAAGCCCTTGCGAGTCATACTTGCTGTCTCCTATCAGATTTATTGTGCTTTATTTGTACAGCAATGTAATCGAAGTTTGCCAAAGCAGCTGCAAGTGTAAATTTGGACAATTTAAAAAAAAACAGTGAAAAAATATATATTTTACTCAAAAGAAACAGTGAATGTTATGAGAGCTGTCTCTTGCATGCTATGCTGCTTAATTATAGCAAGCAGTAGGTTTGAAAAAAAAAAAAAAACAACAACAAAAAACTGCCTATTAAGAGCTTCTTTATTCTTTTTCATAATTTATTCTCTACATTCTTGTCAGAAGAAGGCTATAGTCTGTCCAGTGCAGTTCTTTTAGACTTTAATTATATTCATTATAGGTCTATCAAAAAATGTAATCACATGAATTATAAAATATATCATTATTTAGCTTTGAAGTTCCCTTGGAATATTTTCAAAAAACCCTAAATGCTGTCAAAGACAAATTACTGTGATTTAGTAAATTGGTCATGTTCCTGTGAGTAAAAGGTTTACTTTATTTTTCATCCATTTGCTGCAGTATACTTTCCGAGTAGTTAAAATTTTCTCAAAATGTAGCACTGCAGGAAATCTTTTTATGACGGCTGTCATTTGAGAAGTTAATGGCCTAAAGGGGAAAGTATATCTACAGATTAATTAGGAATGTACTTTCAAAAACAGATTTGTTGGGGTTTTCTTTTTTTAGTTTGACTAAAGTTGGTGACTAAAAAAGAGGTAGCAAACTTGTACATGTAAATTATGAAATGTTTATGTAAAATGACAATATTTCAACATGCTACTTACACTATTTCAGATTTAAATTCTGACTTGAGACAATATAGTACTGTGTTTAGTGATAAAACTACCAGAGCTTAATGAGACATCGAGAGGGTGGTGACATATTGTTCTAGTAAATAGTTAATAGGATTGGCAGAGAGTCTATAACTCTTCTATTACACATTTTCTCTGTCACAGTGTTGTTTTGCGTGGAGTTTGGGGGCTGTATGTGGATCATTATTTGTTCGTTTTCACAGCTGCAAGCTCTTTCCCACCCACGGACAGAAATAGTTGTCTTTTGAACCTGACGTCTTGACGGTTCTGAGGTCTCATCTGTTAGTGTCTACCTGTGGTTGTTCATGCAATGGTAAACATCATCTGGCCTCTAAAATACGCCCTCACGAAACAAGTCATCAAGCCCCCGATGCAATATGTGTTCCACTAGAGAGGTGGCAGACACTTGTCTTTATTATAACTCTGTCCTCTGTGCCACGGCAGTAAAATAAGTCCTTTTCTCAGTTTTTATCAAGTACATCTGACCTTTAAATGAAAAGTGCATTTTACTGTAAAGATACTGTAAACCATGTTGTTGGAGCCTTTTTAATAGAACTCACATAAAGAAATTACAATTGTATTGAAAATCATTACCAAAAGTATGAAAACTACAACTGTGCGGTGGACCTTTAAAAAGGTTAAAATAGTTTGTTTGTTTTTTTCTATATTTTTTAAGAGAGTGAAGTGAACTCTTCCCATATGTCCATTGATGCAGAATACCATGCTAGAGGATACTCCATTTTCCGCAATAAAAGTATTTCTGATAACATGCAATAAAAACAATATGCTTCCGAAAACAGATACATTGCCACCTATATTAAACGCTGCGTGATATGGAACGATGCATAATATATAAAACAAAACAGGAGCGATGGGAACTTTTCATCTCAGCAGGATGGCTTTGCTGGAAATAAAATCTTTAGACAGCTGCTGAAAATGCGGATCAGCCTGGTACAAACAATTCAAAATTGCTAAACTTACTCTTTGTCTTTCTCAACCATTACAGTGACTGACAGTTTTGTCACCCAGGCAGCTCACTGATGACAGAAGTAAGAGCTTGTCATTTTTGCAATTTGCAGCTCCTATTGCTGCCGTTTGTTTCTGCTTTGACATAAACAACAGCAGAAACACAGCAAATTGCAGACACTCTTATTTCAGTTATTGTTTTCGATTTCACTGCCTTTTTATTGTTGTCATCACAAAAGGTTTATTTCATTTCAAGACCTGAAAAGACATTGTGCTGCTGTGGCTTGTTTGAGTTAAAATGGTGATATGCCTTCCTTTGGGATTTAGTTTGAAATATTTTGTTAAAACTGTGGATCAATAGTTTACCATGTTCCCATAAATAAAAGGGATGATTCCTGGGACTCATTTCTACAGATGTGAAAACATTAAAAGATCAAGAAGTCTCCATAACATAAAACTAAGACTGTAGGTTTTCATATAACTTCATAAATCCACATTTATTGTGCTGTTTTCACCATTATAGAACCTTTAATCAGCCGATCTGAGCACAACATATGTACAATATGTTTCTCTTCACTGTTGTATGTGTCTTTCATTTGTAGCTTATAGTTGACTTTGTTTTGTCTTTATTGGTGTCATTTAAATACAAAGTGCAATCTGTTGCACAGCATGGTCTTTGTCTTGCAAGGAGGGCAGTGCTCTGTCTTTTTAAAGTCAGGTCTTCATTTGCCACCAGCTGGAACAGAAGAAATGCTACAAAGGCACTGCTCATTTGACTACATTCTTTCCCTGTAAAACGAATGTGAGGGTATGTGAAGGCGAATGCTGCAGCGAGAAAGTGAGTGTGGAGATGTGTGGTTGGAGAGTGATAGGCTAAGTATTTGATTAATGACACCTGATTTTAATTCCAGTGATTGGGGAAGAGCTGGATAAAGAGAGAACTCAAGCCAGGCTGAGTTGGTTCCTGCTTGCCTACGGCTGGTGTGCGCTAAACAGAGACTGCGGGCAGAGAGTTTGGCCAG
>JAUYWG010000038.1:13917959-13944770 GCA_034779775.1 Enteromius afrohamiltoni
ATTTTTGCTGCATGTGCATGACACAGCATTCTAAAAACGTGGTGCTAAAAGTAGCTATACTTTTTAAGAAATGTGTCTCAATACTTTTTGGGGGTTTTTACATATTTGTGCGTACAAAAGATGGGGAGCTTTCTAAGAACGCACAGCTCAAGTCAAAAACAAAAGCAAGTCTTTCATCTTAGATTTTTGCATTCAACTATAGTGCTTTTTCATTGTTTTTTTATGTAAACTTGAGTCATTTTTAGAACAAAAAATGTTCTAAAAATGAGGCACTTGAGTTAAAAGAAGTTCTATTTCTAACATAACTCAGACCTGTTTTTTTTTCTTCTTTTTTTTCCACCGCCTGCATCTCGCATTTTTAAATGCACAATGTGTTCTTTGTGATTGACCCCTTATTCTCATTTTGCAGCACAACATTGAAAAAAGAAACCATAACTGTGCCAGCTGTTTGGCACATTGATGGTAAAGTGGCTTGTGCTAATGAGTATAAATTCTGCAGTACCTATTAACACCCACAGATTCACTACTACAATCAATAGTTATTTAGGTCGCCATAAAACAGACTGTAATGTTCTTTTGTCCTGGAAAGTAATGTTCTACATCAATTAAATGCATTATAATTATTTTCATCAGTATGTCTTGATCTCTGTATTTCTCTCTCTTCCTCCACCGTACGATCTAGCACCTCCTCTTCATTGGCCAGGCCTTGTCTTCTTGGTCTCAGAGGAAGAGAGTTGAAGAAGAGGAGGAGGGTTTTTGAGTGTGCGTATGCAGCAGAATGTGACAAACTGAAGTGCTGACTGCTCATACCTGAGCGCCAACTCAGGGAGGACGATATGCACTGCTGTTCAGCAAAAACATCAAAGTTTGTTTATCACCTCCCTCGCCCTTGATATGGAATCACACAAATGTACTTTTGCGTTTTCTTCCTTGCTGTGAGCTCAACAGTCCATTTCTGCTTTTATCGAAATTCAGTTTTACAGAGCGTATGCACCATTGCATCTTAGAGTCATAAGATTAACGTCTATGTCTCAGACTCCAAGTTCATTATACTGTTTTGCAAAATATAAAGGTTATTTAAGGTTCAATTTTCCTTTCCTTTTTGGCAAAAGTGTAAGTCTCAAGAAAGAATACTCGAATGACTTTTAAGCAGCAGATTTATATTTTCAAATATTATATATATATATATATATATATATAATCATATCCAGTTAGGTTCATATACACTCAACAGCCACTTGTAGGTACACCTGTACAACTGCTCGTTGACGCAAATTACTGATCAGCCGATGAATCCATCCTGCCTTGTATCAACGGTTCAGGCTGGTGGTGGTGTCATGGTGTGGGGGACATGTTCTTGGCACACTTTGGGCCCCTTAGTACTAATTGATCATCGTTGCAACACCACAGCTTACCTGAGTATTGTTGCTGACCATGTCCATCCCTATATGACAACAGTGTATGCATCTTCTGATAGCTACTTCCAGCAGGACAATGCACCATGTCATAAAGCTTGAATCATCTCAGACTGGTTCACTGTTCACTGTACTCAAATGGCCTCCACAGTAACCAGATCTCAGAGAACCTTTGGGATGTGGTGGAAAGGGAGATTCGCATCATGGATGTGCAGCCGACAAATCTGCAGCAACTGCGTGACGCTATCATGTCAATATGGACCAGTATCTCTGAGTAATGTTTCCAGTACCTTGTTGAATCCTATGCCGCAAAGGATTAAGGGAATTCTGAAGGCAAGGTGTACCTAATAAAGTGGCCGGTGAGTGTATATTTGGACAGAGGTGCAATTGTTATTATTTTAGCAACTGACCAGAAAAAAAACACACTTTGAGCTTTAATTGGAGAAAAGATTAAAGAGTTACCTCTCTTTTTCAAAGAACCATAAGGATGATTGACTCGAAAGCTGTTCCGTGGATAGATATGACAGGTGACACAGACAATTGTTAGGCTTCAAAAACAAAACAAATCCATTAGAGAGCAAGAACATTAATAACCATATCAAAGGTTTGATACATTTTGAGAAAAACAGAATACACTGGTGAGCTCAGCAACTTAAAAAGGCCTAAACGTCCACAGAGGACAACAATGGTGGATGATCGGAGAATCCTCTCCAAGGTAAAGAAAATTCTTTCACAACATAGTACAAATGGACAATGACCCAAAACGTACAGAAAAAGCAACTCAGAAGTTTTTGCAGGTAAAAAAGTGGATTATTCTGCAATGGCCAAGTTAGTCTCCTGATCTCAACCTGATTTGAGCATGCATCACTTGTTGAAGATAAAACTAAATGCAGAAAAAAAGAAAGAACTGAGGTCAGCTGCAGTAAAGGCCTAGCAAAACATCACAAAGGAGAAGTCTTTGGTGATGTCCATGTGTTCCAGACTTAAGGCAGTCATTGTCTTAATTAAAAGAATTTTCAAGCTAAATAGAAATGAACATTTTATGTATGATTACATTTATTTGTCTAATTATCTTTGAGCCCATACAAATGGGGGTAGGGTTTATGAAAATGCTTAGCATAAATGAAAACATTTTATGTTTATTTTGTACAACACCTTGAATTAAAGCTTAAAGTCTGCACTTCAGTTTCATCTTGATTGTTTCATTTTAATTTATTTTGGTGGCATACAGAGCAAAAATTAAATAAAAAAAAAAAATCCCCTAACTGTAAATATATATTATGATTGTAGTTTTTAAGTTGGGTATCTTTATCTCATATTATACAAATTCCTCCAAAAATACATGTTTGTAATGATATAGGCTTCTTCAGTCCTACTTTCCACCCATAACATGAGAGACTTTAAAATTACATGGGGAAATTATGGGCTAAATGGATTCTTAAGAGGGTTCTCTAAGTACTAAGATGGACTAAGGTCTTGTCCTGTCACCTTCAGTGTCTAGCACTCGCTGATGGACTCTATTTTTGGGTTCAAGATGCACCACTTTACTCAAATTATTATTCTGTAAGTGAGCTCTAACAATTTCAATGAGAAGCTATTTCCCCAACTTAAAAATTCAAGGATTGCGTGACATTTTCACATTGCAGTTTAGTTTTTGTTTGGCAGTGTTTTCAAAAGATTGTTAAAGCCCTGTTTTGGTAGAAGCACCAGAAATCCTATTAGAAGAGTAGAATTCTTCATCATTCTTGGCTTTTCCAGGATATCCCTTTAGGATTATTGTAAATCAGATGTGATTTCTTTTAAATCCACTGTCAATCCCAAACTTTTATCGCAAATCAGGAGGTAACACAAACTTTGAAGGGATAATCTAACCAGAAACAGACAGAATAACAGTTGTAGAGAAAAAATATAAGACGTGTGTCATCTAATATGAATGCTATGAAAAAAAAGTTGAAAAATATTTAAGAAAAAGCATAAGATCTGAATCCCACACTCCAATCCACAATGTAGTGTAGAAAGCTGCATCTATTTTACTACAGAAATAATAAATGAACGTTAGGTATTTGGTAATGCACTCTATTCATCTTTTTGAATGTTCCTAATGGCACGAAACACACTGCATGAAATTCAAAAGGAAGCTCAATTTAATATCAATCAATCAATCAAGAGCTACTGTTCAGTGACTTTTGTAAGAGCAGAAGGAAGTCGTTGATGAAGAGCAAACAGCATATTAAGGGAGAGAGAGACCAGCATACCTCTCCACGCATGGTTAAAACCGCCTGAGCAAACGTGTTTGTGTGTCTCTGTGTGTGGGTGTAAAGTTTCTGATTTGCACTGAATGTCTCATCAGTTCCTGGGTTACAACTGCTGTTATAGCTATTAATCACATTATGCATGCCTAATGACGTAGAAATAACTCAAATCAAAGAAATGACCACTGTGGAGCTACTAACAAAATAACACCTCATTTACTTGTATTTATTCATGCAATTTCATCCCACAATCTGATGGTGAATCACAAGGGAGGCAGAGGAAATTGGACATCTTTCATCAACCAAAACAAAAAGTGCAGAACGGGGAAAAACATAAAGGAAAAGGTCTTTAAAAGTTTAAATGAAATCTAACTGTTTAACTTTATATTTTACAAAAACGATGTTCATGCCCAATATAAAAAACTGTACATTACTACTAACGTCACTACTAACTTGGATGGGTTACCATAGTTAACCACACATCACATCAATAAAAGCAGGCTAAACGATTTCTGGAAGGAAATGTTGATATTTGAAATTGCCAAAACGAACAAACTTGCCACCATTTTGATAGCTTTGCCCCACACATACGTAGACTACACGACCCAGGCAACGATTAGTTCTGTGCAGCTTTGCCAATTTATCTATTTAGTAGCTAGATTTAGGGACTTCACCACCCCACTTGAGACTTTTTTCAACATTTTAGGGACAAATGTAGCAACCTCTTGGACAAACCTTATCCAATTCTCATCTTACCCACTGATCTATATTTATATTTATATAGGCTAGATTAGTGAATTTGCCATTGGCAATGATGTCATCTAGTGACATTTAGCTACCAGTTTTAACTACTTTCAATTGAAAGCAATTGGCAATACTGGTTTTGTGAAACAAAGCAGAACCAAAGTTACACAGTCTACACAAGAAAAACACTATAGAACACTATAGAAGTCATTATAATCAGTGATGCTGTCTACAGTGAACATGAGCGGCACGACAAATCTCTGACAGATAACTGCTGTTGAATTCTGTTTATGACTTACTGACACAAAGTTCAAATGTTTTTGAATTTATTGACTTTATCATGTCCAGTGTAGGCCTTTTGCTCCATAAGTTCACTCCAGCGCTGGAAAGCTAATACTATATTTACACTGGTCCTACTTCATGCCTTATCGCTCTACAGACATATTCCTTTTTTGTATTTGTCCTTTTTGTTGCTCAACTTGGCTCTCTCCTCCTCATCAATGGTAGACATGCCCCTCGCTGCTGATTGGTTACAAGATTGATTCGGTATTTTTTAAAAATCGCTTACCCCGCCTTTAAAGGAGATATCGGAAGTTCATTTTCCACATGTCGGTATGTTTGTCTATAACATACTTTGGTTAAAATTCCTCAATGATTGTGTAGAAAAACACTCTAACAACAACTAGCTGGATGACAGAGTTTCAGACTCAGACCATAATGAAATAAACACTCCAACTCGTCACATTTTGACACTTGGTCAAAACCCTATTGTGTTGCTTTTTGAAGCTCAAGGTACCCCTTTTTAGTCACTTTTTAATGCAAAGGGTCCTCTATTGTTTTAAATAGGAAACTTTTAGCATCAATACACTGACACAATAGTTTTTTATTTTATCATCATAGTTAAAAGATATATTTTGTAAAAACAATGGCATTATTGGATATATGTAGGGGTGTGATTTTTGAACAGAACTGTTTTATTTAAATTATATTATTAACACATTTATGAGCACGTAACCCAACCCCTGCCCCTAAACCTAGCATCTGTCAATAAAACACAAGATATAGCAGGCAGATACTACCACCGTCATAATTTATTTGAAAGATATTAATAAAAGTCTTTTAAGTCAAACAATTGATTTATGAGAGGAATAGACGTGGTCTACGATTTCAAAGAATGCCGCTACAAGAATCCTTACGTCAGCGTTGGTTGTGAAATGCCATTGGCTCTTGGGTGTCTCGTGAACGATTGCATCATGCTACCAGCCGGGAGTATGTTTTCTGAATGAGATGACAGTGTGTGAACGGAGCCGGATCATTTTTAGTGATTAAAACCTTGTGTTTTACTCTCTTCTTCACATAAAGACTTCAGAAAACTTGGAATGTGACACGACTTGTTTTGATTTATATATGCATGCAAACCATTAAGCAAAACAACTGAAAGCAATGGAGGACCCTTCGCATTGAAAAATGACGATGCTTCAAAAAGCGATGCAAAAATGTCTTGACCAAGGATCTAAATGTGACGATTTGGAGTGAGACTGTGTTGATGAAATAGCTGTGTGACCACTGATCTATATAGAGAACTGGATAGCTCATGACGTCATAGAAGTGAAGCCACTGCGCAGCCATATTGCTATTCCCTAGTATTCGCAAACATTCTATTGAATGAATAGGAAATAATATAACTTTAATGCGAAAACATCACCTAACAAGTCAAAGTTTTCATATCTGATTCCTCCCTCCACGGAAATAGGATGTCGCTGGTCTTGGTTAATCGCAGGTGGCAGCAATGCATTAATTTAGTTTGTTCTCCGCCCTTTAAATGAAGACAGAAAAAGAAGAAGCTCCACCGCAGGTACTGAATGTCCTTCAATTAAGCCGCGCCGTACCCCACAGACAAGTGATAGATGTTTTTAGTGAGGCTGCATGATAAATCCTATGCGATTGTTATGCGAATATCATCAGTAACGTAAAGCCCGATCTGTGATTAGCATAAGTTTCCATCACGTACATACCCATTCTCTCCTCCTGACTGGATCTTTTGGAAATCTACAAATGAGTTGTACACAAATCAAAATAAAGTTCAAGCACGTTTTTACATTGTTTTATCATCACTTAATTACAGCAGTTAAAATAAACTTTGAAGAGCTTATATTTAGAAATTAACAATAAAAAAAAAAGTTTATTTTAGGTGAAATATCTCAGATTTACATTTTAGTCCAGTACTAGGGTTAAGCTTTGTCTGTGAAACTGGGGGAATATGTCTCTGATAATAATTTCATTAATATTTTTAGTATAAATATTGTACAGTCCAGTGATGTCTCCAGCAATAATAAATTGAGCTTCTTCCAGCTCATTTTAGAAGTATGTGACAGATATTGATGTGGTATTTGCCCTGCCCCTCTTCCACTGTGATTGGATGACTGGGTAAAAAAAAAATACAGTGGCTAACTCAGTGTAATATCAGTGCTCGATTGAACTTAACGGTATACCCAGGTGGGCCATGTTCCAGTAGAGAAGTCAGAAGAAATTTAATGGAGTTCTCTTATGTAAGCAACAACAGAGTATTATACTTGCATTTGTAACTGCGGGCACTCACATACATACAGCAACATGTTCACAAAGAGAGGTTTAACGGTAATGAATGTATAGACACTTGTGCACTGCATAGGCCCAGTTAGTTCTAGGAACTAGACAGCAGGAAGTTGCTTTTGTTGTGTGTTATGGGTTTTTTTGATAAAGGAGATGGAATGTGGAAGCACAAAAGGTTAAAAAAAGACCACAATGCTGCAGACAAAAGGTAAATATCAACAGGTAATTGTTGTTTTCCATGTTCACAAAGTACATATTTTTACATGGCTTTTTAAAAATGCCAGGTAGCTGGTGTTTCATATTTGATTAGCAAATCAGCATACATTACATTACTGGTAGAGTTCCTACAGGCCCTACTCTGAAGTAGAAGCTTTAGTTACTTCCTAGAAAAATTAATTCTTGTGGTGCGAACATGGTCAATGATTCTACAAACTTTGAAAAGGTTCCTGTGCGAAACCTTTACCTCAACTAACAGACATCAGAGCTTGTGTTTAACTGGCAGTGGTGTCCTGGGAATTGCACCAGTGATTTCAGAGGTGTAGGATTGATTTAAGGTGGTTTCATTGTTTGGTATTAGCGCTAAGTCATTGTCAGCCACCTTTGCCATATCAGCTTAATTAAATCAATAAATCACATCTCGGGGTTCCTAATTCAAGATAATTCTACACCACTAATGCAACACTAACTTTACGAATATCCCAGGGAGGGTGCGAAAGAGTGCGTCATTTCAGCCCCACCCATTCAGAGCCCACTGAAATGTTTCTTGTGGCCACAAACTGTAAACAGGATTTATGTATTTTAATTAAGCATTTTCAGAATTACCATTATTTACGAGCGCAAAGGCAGTGCTGAAGGAATTGGTAAGTCTCTTTGTTCTTACAAGGACACAATCCTCGCGCGCGTACAAGTCGCGCATGGCAACGCGTCACATTCAAATCTGGGCGCCACTGATTTGTACAGCTGATTTCTGGATTAGGTGACTGAAAAAAATCCATATTTGGACTGAGGAAAGGTTTGGAGAGAGAGAAGAAATGAGAGTGGAAATCCGGAAAAATACCGCACAGTATAGACAGACAGATATAGACAGTATAAATGCGTTATATTGTATATCTTTAATGAGGTGAAACTGAGGCTAACACGTCACATTTAATTAAGGCCTGTCAGAGTCACTTCGCTGCAACTTTAGTCTCTTCCGTGGCGTTAATGCAAAACGCCATATTTAATGCGTTAATGCAAAACGACATATTAACTATATAACTTAGTGACTACTGAGATTTGGTGATGGGTGAATTGAGAAAGACATCGCCATTGTCCTTCACAATAAAATATTCATAAAATTGCTGTCCCGTCACTTTTACGGCTGTACTCTGACTGTGTATGGCATCAGTGGGAATATATCAGTACGCCACATAAATGAAAAGACGCTCGCTCTCTATCCAAAGAAAAAAAAAAAAAGTGCTGTTTGGAGGACAGAACTGTCTTTGTTGCTATGGCCAGAGGGACCCCTGCTGGAGAGACATAAAAATAATTCTTTAAATTTTGTTTGAATGTTTGTTTTGTTTAAGCGCATTGCAATTATTTGTTATCCATTTGGTCCCCATGATGAAGGATAAACAAGAACCCACACAGAGTGTTCTACAACGTACTATTTTGTGTTGTGTGTATGCCTACATAGTGGACACACTGTGCAGTGTTCCACAGTGCTTTTTCAAGGCTCATAAACACAGACTGCTTAATATTTATGTGCTGTAGTTTTTATTTCACTGCAGTCGTAATAATTGACTGCTTTTATATGCACATTTTATATTTGCATTCCAGCGTCCCTAACAAAGAAACATAAAACTTTGTGCAAATCACTTTAACTGCAAATATCAGGACATGTAGCTGAGTACACAGTGCTTACTAAGCAAGGCCTTACCAGGAAGAGGGACTAAATAGATGCTGTGCTGGAATCTGCTGTGTATACTTAGATGAGTCCCAAATGCCACTGTACATCTGCATACAAACCTAAATGTGTCCCTCGAGATGGTCCTTGGTGCAGAACACAAGATTTATGGGCAAGGTTGGATGCAGATCTACAGATCTCCTTCTGGGAACTCAAAAAACCCCAAATGTTGACTATCTGCATGAAGTCTGGACAGCTTTAATTTGACCAATAGATTAAATGTAACTATAAAATCAATGGCATCTGCTGATTTCAGCAGGATCTCTCTGTTTTGTGTGTGATACGGACTAGAAAGTCAGATTGCAGACGTTACTCATTCCTTGAGAGCAATTGTGTTATGGAATAATGTTTTGAATCAACTTCTTTTAACTTAAAGCTTCCCGGGGACACTTTTCACGTGGCTCAGTTGAACGTTTAAGGCACTACTCACTGTAAATCTGCTTAAAAAAACATATGTATTGGGAAAAGTGCTATATACATAGTTTGGCATTTAAGTATTTGAAAAAGTATGTTTCAATGGACAGTAATCGCATCTTCATTCCTGTGCTCAGATAACGTCAGGCACTGTAATACCAAGTTTAACCGAAGGAGGGCAACACAAACACAATGTTGCACTCATGTCACTACAGGTTCCTTTACTGCCATATACAGTATGCCTTAGTTTATAATAAACATGCCTTTTCTTAATAATCTCTTGATTAATGGGATGCCAGTCACTAAAAGATCTGTAGATTATCCAGTTACTGAATTCATGAGTTAAATCAGGAACATTTCATGATTATGAGTTATGACTAAAAACTCTCATATTGTTTGGGAAAAAAAAAAAACAGCCTGGAAATGAAATATCAAATGTAAAGAAAGTATATGGGAATTTCCATTTAATATATTTTAGTTACTATCAGCTGAAAAATCGAATTACTAAAAATTGCTCTGATATCAAGAAAAATATTGTTATGTAAAAAAAATATATATATATATATAATCATATATTGTCATTAACACACATAAACACATTATTAGGATCCGCGAATGATTAGAAAAGTAAAGGCTTGTGAGCCCTGAATAAAGCATTACCTCCACACTGCTCTGTCTGCAAATGAGGGTTGAATGGCTCTAACAGGATGTGCACATTTTAATGGAATCTGATGTTTCTCTTGTTGAACTAATGAACTGATTTGTCAGAGGCTAATAAAGCCAATGCGTTTCACTTTCTAGGCCCTAAGAGTAGCTTTCAGTCAGCTTGTTTGTTTATTTATCTTTTCTCATACCGCTGAATAGATCTGTATTTGGAGCTCAGAAATGAAGCAGGCCTAGAGGCTTCTGAGCCAATCTAGTTTTTTCTGTCATTGTTATGGTCTCTCATAAAGGAGCTTTTGGATGCAGCTTGCCTGAGGGCGTTCAGAGAGAAAGCTAATGAAAAACTTGAGTGGAGCGGACTAAACATCACAGACTCTGTGCAAAGAACATACACTACAGACTTACAAGGGAACAGCTTGTTTCTGAACTGGCAGGGAACACAAGTCTTTTTTTGGTACATCAGACCAGAATAAATTATTCTTGCATACAGACATCCTTATATGGTGCTTAATATGGGATTGTGATGGTTCTAGTTTTGTTAATGAAAGCATATTAAGGTAAAAGTGCTTCAGGAGCAATTACAACATGTAGGCAATTTTCATCTTTTTGTCCAGAAGTCAGGTTTTGCATATGCTTGTCAGCCTGTTTTTTGTGTCCTTTCTGTGGTTGTGTGTGTGCTCTGAGCAGAAGGCTCGCACAGGCTGGGACAGCAGTGTACTCTCACAGGGCTCCAGAGCGGGCAGGGGTCACAGATGGGCAGCTGTCATGTACACTCAACCTTATCAGAGCCGCAAATGCTTCCTGCAACCAAACATCCAGAGAATTAGACTTCATTTACTTTCCAGAACAAACACTACTGTAATATGTAGAGTTATTCAGAACTAACAGTATGTTTCTTGCTGTACGTTTGTTGCTCACAACACAGAGTCAGTATTTGGGATTGACAAGTGTATTTTCTAAGTGATTCTCAAACTGTCCTGTTCACACTTACTGAAGTTGTGACTATATGAACAAATGGAAGTCACTTTATTTGTTTTCCTGATCCACAAAATTTGCCTTCCTCATCATGGCATAAATGTACCTTGGTGTACTTTTTAGCAAGGCATGAAATAGCTAAACAAGTCTTATCCCAGCAGTTTCCAAAATAAATGAACACTAGAGTTTCAATTAATAAAGCATAGTTTTTAACAATTTGAAGAATATCGTGTTATGATTTCAGTACCATATTAATATGCTGGAAGATTTAAAAATGGATGCTTTTGAACATTAGCACATATCCAGCTTCATATCTATAGGTTTTCATAGACAGTAGATTTGTTTGTTAGCTCAAGCAACCCAGCTATTGTAGCATATGCTGTTTTTTTCATCAGGATTCAAATCCTTGTTTCCTGAGAATCCAGACTTGTCGCCGTTTGGCTTTCACCACAGGTACAAAACAGCGTAGTTATGTCCACCATAGTTATTCACGCTATGTTTTAATTTGTGCGAGTGACTCGCGTAATATAGGGTGATCGTGATTTTACCAAGTACAAGATGTTCCTGGATCAACATTCCAATCAACCAATCAATGAATGTGTCTTTACAGTGTATGCTACAGAAGTGGACGCACTTTATATTAGGTGGCCTTAACTATGTACTTATTCATATTGTATTGCAAAACACTGTTGCTACTATTGATGTGGGATTGGATAAGGTTAGGGACAGGTTTAGTGGTCTAGGTAGGTTTAAGGGTGGGTTAAGGTGTAAGGGATGGGTAAACAGTGTAATTGTAAATGTAATTACAGAAATTAATTACAGATGAAATCACAATTGTTCCTTAAAAACTATTCCTTTAAGAGCAAACTTCCACTTAAGTAATAAGGTTTGCCATATATGTATGCATTCAGCACAGTTTAAATATTCAATTCAATCTGATAAAGAGGCTTCGCTCTTTAGACAAGCAGAGTAAAGTTGGATAAAAATAGCCCATTTATATCCAATAAGGACAAAAGCATGCCTTGTGATCTGCAGGCAAATCAACATCTTCTCTAAGATGTGAAAGCTAAGACCTACAACAGGTGTTGTTTTGATGAGTCATGTGGGCATAAATTGCATGTAATTTGCCATTTCACTGAGATTGAATCACTCAAGGTTTAAGAGGAAGTCATAGTCTTTATTATTCGTATTCAACTTAGAAAAAAGGTAAGATTATGAGTATTTAGTGACCACATGTAAATTCCACCTTAAGCAAAATACAGATTCTATGCGTTTGTTATCAGAGCGATTTTGTTCAAATCCTTGCTACAACATGTTACATAACTCAGTAAAGTGCTGCAGGTCATTGATGTTTCTTAACTCAAACGGTTTGCCTTAAGAGGGGACAAGAATGATAAATGTGATTTATTTTTTTCATTGATCCAACCCACAATTCAGCCATTTGAAAGAACGGTCAAACATTATTCTGCAGTGAAAGGCAGGTCTCTCTCATAACACAACAGAAATGTTGCAGGGCCAAGTGAAAGCAATTCACTTTTTGCATGACTATTTTTTGCTCATAAATAGTCATTTGAACGAAATAGCATACTTGGTTACTGCACAGTCAACACTGTCTCACGACCAACAATTCGTAGGACCTCACTCGTACGATTTTGTACGATTTGTCTAAAACCCTGTGAAGGGTAGGTTTAGGTCATTCATACACATTCATACGAATTGGCAACTCGTAAAATACGTACAATTTAGAAGAAGACCTGTTCTCACACCAATTCATAAATATTTTTACGACATATTTTGCGAGGTGACTAATTCATACAAATTCGTACAACCTCACTCGTACAAATTTGTATGAATTAGTCACCTCGTAAAATATGTACAAATAGCAGTGAGATCAGGTTTATTTTTTTAAATAGTGTGTGAAACAGCAACAAATGTTTCAGATTAGTTTGCTAACATTAATTCAGCACAGCTGTGGAGGCTGTTATTTTAAGATTAAATGTGCTAGATTTATTACTACGGTCTGTTAAGGCTTCATGCTAATAAAAAATGCTATATTCCCCACTTAATAAATCTTAGTTGACCTTGATTGATTTAGAACAGAACTAAATCAGCACTGACATGTCTTTAACTGAATAATGATATTTTTGGTGGTTACAAGTGGAAAAAGCAATATGTAGATTACCTGCAAAATGCTAATAAATAGCTGGTAATCTGGGCATTCCAAGCATACAGAAAATCCACATACTATTCACATTATACAGCATATTGCAATAGGAGTAGCCATTCCTAACACAGCTTCTGTAGTGATTTCAGTGTAGCATTATATTAGGAAGTTCTGGCAAATATATAGT
This sequence comes from Enteromius afrohamiltoni, assembly GCA_034779775.1. Classification (NCBI taxonomy): domain Eukaryota; kingdom Metazoa; phylum Chordata; class Actinopteri; order Cypriniformes; family Cyprinidae; genus Enteromius; species Enteromius afrohamiltoni. The sequence continues at coordinate 13,931,311 of JAUYWG010000038.1, forward strand.
ACATCTGGGTATTTCATGCATACAAAAGAAAAATTGCATACTATGCACAGCATACATACTGGATACTGGAGAAATAGTAAGAGTATGGCTTTTCAAACACAACCTGAGTATTATAGTTCCGTATTCTCTTTCCCCCTTTACACTTTGGACATGAACAATACCGATCTGTGTGGCTTGTAAAGGTTATTGTTCTTGAAATTGGAATTTGCTGGAACAGTCTGACTCTACTGTAACAGTCATAAGCTATAAATACAGCATAGGCTCACTGAGGAAGGACTTAAACGCACCATTTGCGTCCTCTCACGCCACAAACCAGCTGATGGAAGTGTATTGATTCAGCTCTCTTGCAAGTGGCTTTATTGAATCATCTGGAGAAGTTCTGCGATTGATCAACTGCAAAAGTCACCATTCCCAGTGATCGCATCACATGATTTAACTCACTATATGGTTTAGCTCAGTTGTTCATACATGGTAAGCTAGAAAGGTTCACTGCATTTTTTTTACATCACTACATTTTTCTGCAGTTGTTGGTAATATCTGTTTAAATATTTCTTATGTGCCACAAATTATTTTACGCATGCCACTAAAAATTAAGGATGGCTAGCATGGAGTTTTGACTTTGCTTTATGAGGCAGATTAGGGAGAAGAGGAGGCCAGTTCAGAAGATGCCTCCTAGGAATTTCTATTATTTACAGTCTGCCTTCCTTTGGGCTCAATGTGAGTTGACAGCAACCATAAGAAGCTCATGAATAAAAGCAAGAGAGAAAATCTGATTGTGGATTTCATGTTGCCACTGGCCTTGGGTGTTCAGTTAATATCACATAAAGCAAGGCTCATGTCACTGAATTTCCCATTTTCCTCCATTTCTTGAAAGCTTGATACCTAAAACCTTGTCAGCAGACATACATAAATGAGCTTGCTAAATCCAAACCACACTAATCCAATGAGTTTCCTCCACCACTGGTAAAACTATGTTGTACAGAAAATGAATATACATGTGTTGTGTTCGAGAATGAGACCATGAAATAATTTATTTTGCACTTTATAATAACAACATATGACAAATTACACTATCAGTATAACAATTTAAGCAAAAGTGTTGTGCTGCTCAAGTCTATTAAAAAATGTATTATTGTGTAGCATCTCACCTTTTTAAAAGCAATAACTTGATGGTCGGTGCCTTATGCCTGTCACTCATTGGAAAATATCTGTTATTTTGGACTGATAAACTCCTCATCTGGCACTTGAAAAAAATTGCACAATTTAAAGGTCATTTCATGTGACTGACATCACAGAGCTTACTGATATTTTGTGAAAATTGTATTTCAACAGTAATGTTATGATAATTATTTACTTTAAAAGTGGGTAATGTCACTATATATATATATATATATATATATATTTTTTTTTTTTTTTTTTTTATTGACCAGTAAATAGTACCATCTTAAGAATTTAAATCTAGATGTGAATATAATTTTTTATACATTTAAAACATTCTATATATTTCTAATGTAAATAATTGAGTGGTCTCAGAGTTTGGACCACACTGTATACAATACAGCTAATTTAACAAACATTTGTCATCTGGCTAACTACGCCATCTCTGCAGCAACACTGGACTAAGTGCCTTGTGACATTGGTAGTGGTAAGCTCAGTATCCCCAAGAACTTGTCACAATGTCATTATGATTCTATATTGTCAATCCCTGTGCCTCCAAAGTGTCTTAACAAGCAGCAGATATTAACACCTCATTATGTCTTTGTATGCACACCAGTGGAACTGAGAATGCTATATCACAGGATCTCGCCTGAGGCAGGGATTATAGACTGAAACATCACTATACATGCTCCCGGGTTGTAACTCGACATGACATATGGTCTATGCAAATCAAATGTTTAAAAATTCATGCATAACCAATCTGGATGACTTTCAGGTTTTTAGAAATGTGCATATTCAGAAGAAATTAAAACATGAATTGATTATGACATGCTTATTCTCTAATGATTATAGCAGTCTAAGCTGTTGTGCTCTTAAATTAAGTTATTAACTTAAATAGATTATCTAATCATAGCAAGTTAAGGAATTTGTTTTATTAACGCAAACCTCTTACTAATTCATATTAACATAACTTTAAAAAGTACTGCATACATTTTTTTATGTAAATATTAAATCAAAAATCTGTGCTTTTAAGATCGTAGTGTTTAAATCAACATGAAACACGGTTCACAACCTATTTATTTTCGCAATCAGATGTAGGTTATTTCAGTTCCAAGGATCATGAAACACTTCTGGGTTTTTTATACAGTACCCAGAAGATTTTAATAAAAAAAAAAAACAAAGACATATATCATTTTACTTGAGAAAATCATGCACAATGAGACCAGGAATGTGCATTAGGAAAGTAAATAAATAAATATTCGGTTTTAAATTGATGTTGACTGTGGAGCCCTCATGCCCTGATGATGTAATCTAGTTGGCATTATTTTCAGAAGCCTGCCGTCCAAGAGCCTTTCCGTCTGTCTAGTTATTGATATTTCAGCCTAGTAAAGTTTAGGAGGAAAAGGTTCCCAGAGACAATGACTTATGCAGGCACACCGTGACTCAATGTTCTTGTCTTACAACAACAACCCTGGACAGAACTAGAGGTGAGCTGCTTGTGCAACGCTGGGATAAAATCATCTGTAAATTACATTAAACCTGCTCTGCTGTAGGCGCAGTGCCATAAAACACTTTTGTCAAAGTGACAAAACCTCTTAAGTGTGTGTGTGTTTGTAAGAGTAGGCTATGCGTCTAAGGCTTTTGTTATAGTTATAGACATTGATTGCACACAAGAAATTGAATTACATTGCAACAAGACAGAAACAGGGCTGGGAAAAGTTATTGCTACCAACAAACAGCATGTAGTGTTATACAAAATTATTCACAGTATATTGTTCAATTAATAGTCCTGCAGCAACCTCTGAATTACTGCCGCTTTTTAAAAAGGATTTCTCGCAGAATAGCCCAATCAGCCATGCTTGCACGTGTCATTTAGTGTGACAAAGCTGTATTTGGTGTAATGATTCTTGAACACCATGTAAATTAGACATATTATGTGCTCAATATGGCAATAAATTAGATTACCACATATATCTTGTTCTACTTCATTCGGATCAAAATAAGATATTTTTTTATGAAATCTGTTGACGTCCTCGTTCAGTGAAACATCACTGTTGTAATTAATCAGCATGATGCACTGTCTTTCAAGTTAATTGGATCATGTCATTTTATTAGACTTAATTTTAGAGATCAATGTTACTGCTTTTGTTTTTTTGTACAGCCTTGCTTTAGAGAGCTCTCTGTTTGCGTTGTAAATATTTCATGAAGTCATTGCAACAGAACCAAAACTCTAATTGTGAAACAATATACAAGAAGTACATGCTATGTGTAGCCTGCGGTGTCCCAGCAGCAAAGCATCATGGATGTGGGCCTGTTTGTTTCTCCAAATCCCTCAGAGGAACTCTGACAAGTGTGCTGTGGATAGTTTATGTATTTTGTAGCACATGCGATTCAAAAGGCTTACAACGAGAGGCTGTTGTTTCAGATGTCCAATTAAAAAAAGGAAGACAGACTATATAAACTGTATTACGTTTATGCTTTTGTTAGCTAGCTCAGAAAAAAAAAATAAAACTGCTTCTGATCATGGTTTTAAGATCATGCTGGCATACATCAAAACAAAACTGCAGGATATCAAAATAAATCTGCAGGACAATGATGAGACTTCACTGTCCAAGGGATGACCTTAATTTGTCCAGACTAAACCAAAATGTTTCATCTATGTGTATGAAAGCACTCATATCCTCAGTGCACTCCAGAGTTGGTTAGAAGACTGCTTAAACATTCATGGATTTTCCTCTTTTAATAAATATATAATTCATATCATTTATTTTTAAGGGCACTGACTGCTTATGGACATTTTTCTTCTTTAGGACCCTAAAGAAGATAGTGCTGTTTTACCTTAATGTAGAGAAAGATCGGCTGACATTTTGACCTAGCTGTAGTGATTTAATATGTTTGGATGGAAAGTGCATGATGGATTTTGTTAAAAGCTTTATTCAATTTATCAAAAAAAAAAAAAAGCTGTAAAACATGTTGTAAAAAGAATACTCTTCGGTTCTTTTGTCATAGAGTTCCATAAAGAACCTTTAACATCCTTGGAACCTTTCAGTTGCACTAAAGGTTTTATATAGTGAATCTTTAGGTTATTAAAGCGTTCTTCTTACTAAGAACTGAACGATTCATTGGGGAACCCAAAATCGTGCTGATATGAAGCCGTTGGATAACAAATGGTTTGCAAGAAGTCTCAGTTATCTGCTCTCAGTCTTCTTGCGCTATCCATCTCAGATTGTCCTGTACCTCCTTATGAAGGAAGAGGCTTCAGCAGTGTCAAACAGGATGTCCATAATGACAAAGTGAGGAGCTAGCTGTCATCAGCAGGTGCTCCTGCTCCTCCACTTGGCTAACGCTCTAAAAAGGACGATTAGCTGCACCCTGCTTTGAATCTCATTATCGTGTGTCTGGCAGACGCCATGGCAGCAGCAGCCTGTGCAGGACAAAGAGCCATCCCTCTTCCCTACAAATCATCCACAAAACACAAGCTGGCTTCCCGCAGCGTGGCCCAATCACACCACTGAGAAAACATGGCCTCACTCCTACTTAGAGCACAAAGGAATGAATTATTACAGAATGTATGGGAGAGGATTATTATCTTGCATTGTTTCCTGTCAGTGTGTTACAGTGTTCTGGGGAAAGAAACAGCACAGAAAAATGTACACTTCCTTCTTTAGTAATATTATTATAATTTAGAAATAATCTTAAAGGGCCCTAATGGAATCCAATACAAATCTGCTAATAATTTAGATGCACTGAAAAATGTTTAGTTCTTATCATTTCTTTAATATTTCTGTTAAATTGTATCACTGTTTCAATCATTAAAGCAAAACTTTACACAATTTTTTAAATATATATAATAAATAAATAACATATTTCAGAAAGAGACTAAAATAAATAAAAATAATAAAATCTTTTTCTAACAAAAAAAAAAAAAAGGATTTCATATATGAAAATACAGAGGTATGGCCACAGAGGCAAGTGTCTGGTCGCCCACTTTGACATTAGAGAAATGTCAGTGAGCTTTATATAGTGTCCTCAGCGCTGGAGGCAGACATGTTTTGACAGTAGATGAGGAACAGTGAACACAGATGCATCTGCAAGCCTCAAGTTCCCATGGTTACATCAGATTATTGATCTGATTTACTGATTACTTACATACACCAACATCTCTGCCTCTTCTCAAGCACAGTTGTAAAAGGCTGTCTATGGTCAACTTCTAAGGTACATAAACACCAGCTCAGGAGTTCTAGTGACACTTAAAAAATAAATATTTTGTCAATTTAACTTTTTAAACAAATTCATAAACATTTATATTAATTCATATTGTAAAAAAAAAAGTTATTTAAAACATACAATTAATATTTTAAATAGAAATACAATTTGATGTAAAAGATTAGACTTCTGGCTTGCTTGGGGACACCTTATTTCTAGTGATTATCGTCATTTTGATTACAGAGATCGTCTCTGCATTTGATAAATAAACAGTTTACTCTCGTCATTATACATTACCATCACTCTGTTCTTCTATTTGATAATGTTCACTGCTTTGCTACAATCTGTATTGTTAAAAGCGCTATATAAATAAAAGTGACTTGACTTGACATTAATCACTATGCTACGGTATCAGAGGGGAGCCGGTGTGTTTTCCATATGAGGAAACGATGTGCTTTCATTCCTTTTCTTTTAGACTGCCCCGCGTCGATTGCCGAGCTCACTGATGTGAATGTTCGGGGATCTGCTGGCCTGGTCTGCGCATGAGCGGGGACGCGCAGGGAGAGGAGTGGGACTGGGAGCAGCTGTGGCAAATGTTCCACCAGTCCAGCAATCTGGAGAAGAAAAGACAATTTACGACTGAAGAAAACACTTTAACGCACTCTTTGAGCGGAATCTAGTGAGGAGAAGCGCGTCGGACGTCCGCGATCACCTGCGACGCGTCCAAAGTAGCAGATCGGCGCGTTTTCTGAACTCACTGCAAACAAAATAACAACCCCGAAAGACTGACAATAAAAGCCCACAACTGACACCACACCGAGCCAGGGCCTCGATACACCGTCCTCTCCTCAACTCGGACACAAGTTACCCTGCACCATTTTCAGAGAAAAGCCCTTCTTCTCTTTGTGAAACTCAGGAAACAATGAAGACTTAAACTCATGTGTTAGCCGCTGAGCTGTGTGTGTGTGTGTGTGAGAGAGTGTGTGCTCTTCTCTCTTCTCCAGGAAACTTTCTCCCGTCGCTTTAAAATACTGGAAGCAGAAGAAGCTTTAACAGACTTGGGGAAGAAGCTCAGGCTGTCTTCTTGATTTCTGCATGGAGGTGAGGGGCGAGGACAGGGGATCGGACGGCAGCAGAGGCCCCGACTCGACCCACTTTCCTCTCTATAGCAAACCCTCGCGAGCACGGCTGACGGATCCTGACATGATGATCTACCCCAGCTCTGGAGGAGAGGACCTCACGGGGAGAGCTGCTGCAGGGTGCGAGTCGCCCTCCTCGGATGGGCCGGGCAGCAGCCGGATGTCGCCCACCGACGGGCCCACGGTCTTCCCACCTTTACCGCCGCCCCCTCCGCCGTCTGGAATCGGGGCGCAGGGGAGCGTGGATGAAAGTGATCAACAGGATGGGCCAGAATATGAGGAAGAGGAGGTTGTTTTCCCCCTTTCAGCGCCGCCCACCAACCAGTAAGGATTCATCTCACACACATGTATCTTATATATTAATAATTCATGCCGGGAATGACTTCGGAGATGGGATGGTTGGGTTGCATCACTGTAGTGTTATCAAAAGTAGTTAGTTATCGAATTATATATGGTTGATTACTATTTTGTTGTTGTTATTAATTGGCAGCTGTGGCCAGCAGAAATTTATTGTATATATAAGTGACACACACACACACACATATATATATATATATATATGTATATGTATATATGTATATATAAATCATGTAATTAATCAAATAATTTGCAAGCACTGAGAGAAATATATGACACTGATAACTATACACATAGATTCACATGTGTAGTAATGGTAATGGTATATTACCTATTGATAATTTTCATAATGTAACATTTATGTAAATATACTTTTACCATCTCAAAGATGACACACTGTTATAAATAATGTTAGTATAAGCATAAGTTATCGAGTCATGAATCAATCCAGTATACATACTGATTTTTTTTGTTATAAACATAACTTTTCTAATTTTGAAGTATATTTTACTATCTTTTTTACTGTATATTGTAAAGTAGCATGCATTTAAGCAGGACTTTTTCTACCTTTTTTTGACAGTAAAAATAGGTTTTGATGCAGACTGTTGACAAGCAGTCAGCAGCAAAGTAGAAAAAAATTCACTCTTGTCAAGTCACATTTGTGACTTTTATATGATATATTTTACTTCCTCGTATTGCCAAACGCAAGGATATGCGTTCTGTATTTTTGCCATTTAGTTATGGGTAAACCATATAACTTTACCCATATACCCTTTATAACTTTTAACTTTTCTAATTTTGACCCATGCATTGCAACAATATAGTGTTTTGAATGTGTCTATACCTTCTTCTGCACACATTGTGAAACCGTAGTTACTGATAAATGGTTGTGACTGCTTTCTGTGTCATCCATTATCATATTTGTTACAAGATCGGTGGATGAATCTAGAAGAATGTCAGGGTGGTGACATAATCTATATCACGATAAGCTAAATGATAGTGCGTCATTTATTGTGGCTCTCTCATATCCGCTCAAGAGTAGGTTAATAATCAGGCCTACAGTTTTATATTGTGACCGTTTCGGCTCATCCACAAAGGGATTATATTAAAATTTTGTCTTTAATCACTTACCGCCATGTTGTTCCAAACCCGTAAAATCTTCATTCGTCTTCAGAACACAATTTAAGATATTTTGGATGAAAACCTGGCGGCTTGTGACTGTCCCATTGACTGACAAGTACCATACACTGTCAAGCTCTAGAATACTCCCAACAGTGGATCAACCGTAATGTTAAAAAGTGATGAAAATGCTTTTTGTAAAAGCTCATCAAAAACACAAACACCAGTGTTTAATATTTCATCTTTTTTTTTTTTTTTTTTTCTTTGATCAGACCAAAGCAAGATTTGACTGCAGCTCTTTAAAACCAAAAGTTGTGAGGAATTTTGTTATTATTCGGTTTTTAGTGGTTTCTTTGAAAGTGCTCAAGGCTGTCACAGAAAGCTTGGGAGTCATTTATTTTGGTTTTCAGTATCACACATGGTCTTTTTTTTTGTTGTTTTTATTTTTCTTCTTTAGTGCTGCACAAAGATCACAGCTACTACAGTGATTTTATAAGTTTGCCTTGTGGATTGTGCACTGCCACTCTGCTGTTATATAGCTCTGTAGATACACCTTTGCTGTAGACTGGTGACCCAGTTATGACGAAAGTTTCCCCAGAGCTTCCAGATGATTGACTCTGACAGGCTCGACTGCCTACAAAACTGGGCATTGTTTCTTTCTGATGCACCGATTCTAAACAAGAGGTGCTCCATAAGCTTATATTACTATACTGCTGCAGAATTTGCACCATAATGAGGTATAATTCACATTTCAGCTCAAAATAGCTTACGCTGTGACGTAATAGAAGCCTGTGTCGGCTTATGGCTCAGTGCATGTCTAAAATATGCAACACCTTTTGCAATGAAGAGGAAGCACACAAGTGTCCCATGCGATGTAGGTGACATTAAAAACCAGCAGGCCTGCTTTATTTGAGATGTATTTTTTGACACCATGATGTGTGCAGTGCTTCTTGTGCAGATAGTTCATAACTTGTATAACGTGTATAGCTGCATATTCTCTTGATTTCATCATTTCCAGACTCGCTTTTAATTTTATTTTAAACTGAGGCAGTTGTTTCAGTGTTTTCTCAAAGAAGTAGGTGAACACATTCACATTTGAGTCGCACACAGAAGACGGTTACGGTCGTTCACGCCTCTTTGCTGCACACTTCATTCATAAACATTGATGCAGCAGCAGAATAAATATTTCACCGATGCGTTCCACTGTTTTACAAAGACAATAAAGCGAGCATGTGAAGAGCGGGGCAGTTTGTTCTTTGTAGCACCGGGCCTTGAATGCAAACAAATAGCACTGTGGAGGTTGATTTTGTTTCCACAAAGATTAGAAAGGATTTGGAGTCATAAACGGTTTCCCTCAAGAGCTGGGAAGAGAGAGAGATTTTGATTTGGAGATCAACAGTGGTGCACATTGTGTCTGCTAGATAAGCAATTGTTCAATAAACTCACTCTCCGTCAGGGGCTAATTGAGCATCCATCCTGGTTAATTGCCTTCTTTTTGAGAAATACAGGGACTTAGGAATGCCAAGGGGCAAAGCCAATTGCAGAAACCGTTGGTTGCTGTGGTGAAATATGTTCTTCACTCAGTCAAGAGGCTTATGTGGTATAAAAGTTTTCTCTTTCCTCTTTTTTTTTTTTTTTTTTTTTTTTTTTTTTTAAACAACTTCTCTAATTCATTGTTTTTGACTGAATTTATGACCTTGAGTTTTATTTGACAAGGATTGTTTTTAACCATTTCTAAATTGGCCTTAAAAAGTCATCTGAATTTGCTTTTTTAACCACCTCCTTACTGCATATTTTAAAACGTATGAGCACCGGGATTTATTCAGGCATTGCACGTTTCAGATCATTTCCTGGCTGTTTATGGACATCTATTGATTTCTCTTGAGAAGTATGTAGGCCAAGCTGATATGATGTTTTTCTCCATTATATTGTAAAAGGTCTAATGCTGTAAAAGCTCAGCTCTTTTATGGATCGTCTAAAGACAAAAAAAATTTCATATCTTCGTGAGATTGAATGCACATTAGCAATATATTTAAAAAGCCAAAAAAAAAAATCTCAATTAGAACCATGATTTGCATGATTTACTTGTATTGAATTAACTCAATACAGCCCAAAACTCCATACAGTCTTTGATTGTCATTTCTGCGAAGGGTATTTGTGGTGGTGCCTATGAAATTGGTAAGAAATGTAACATAACTATTATTTAAAGGATTAGTTGAGTTCCATAGTAAAAAAAATACCGATAACTTATTCACCCCACGTCATCCAAGTTGTTTGTATTTTTCTTCGGCCGAAAAGGAGTTTTGGTTTTTGAGGGAAACATATATTTTTTTTATTTTGCTCCAAATAGTGTTTTTAGGAAAACGTCAAAGGGCTTTATATGATCCCAGCCGAGGAATAAGGGTCATATGTAGCTGCATTAAAACTGCATTTTGGACCTTCAACCCGTTTGGCTCACATTGGTCACATCTTATTAGGTTTCGGAGAGATACTATTTAAAATAAGAGTTTTTTAGTCCTGGATTAAAATAAATGTTAAGAGCTGTCTAAACAGGAAAAAGCTTGCACTGAGATATTAAAATACACTATTTTTTGGCAATTTTTTGGCATGTTCTTAAAGTGCTCACTAAATAATTATTAGTGAGACATGTTTCTAAAAATTCTTAAGTCCTAAATTAGCAAAGGTCTAGTCCTGGCTAAATCTAATTTACTATCCGGGAAACTGTCCCTATATGTATAATAAGAGTATTTCAATTTAAATGTAAAAATGCTAAAATACAAAAAAATGCTATTTTCTTGAAACTACAATAAAACCCTTGTCTGATCAACAAAATTACCCCAATTATTTGTACATAGAAGTTCATATTATAGGCATTGTGAGTTTCCAGCGTGCTTTGCAGCATTAATAAATTATGCAGTTTTCATTATTGGATTGTTTTAGTTATTGTTTTGTCATTATTGTTAGTTATTTGTTGTAATGCAAAGAGCTTATGTTTTTAAACATAATGTTGATTGCCACTGTTCAAGTTTGTATTTCTAGTTTTGAGGCCTAGAGAATGTTCAGTCCATTGCATGACAAAAAAATTACATTGACTTAACAGAGTATCGTTATTGAGAAGAACTAAAATACTATTGTTGAGAGGACTTAAAAGTCTTATCTTCATTGCAATAAGGCAACATTTTTAACAGTGTAACTTTAGGCACAATCTCAAGTTTAAAATCCTTCACATAGCAGTGACTTTGGTTTATTTGAAAAAGACACAGACTTCTTTTATCTAGCAGCAGATCCGTGGATCAGTGTACAGCTCTTGAGGATGTATTATCCATCCCTTTCTTGACCCCGTTTTGGCTCCTGCCGCACAGTAACCGCTCGCTGAAGATGGGCTCTTTAGTCATCCATCTGTGTGCTGGAGGACAGTCCCGTGTACTGACTCTAACAAGCTGTGACACTCCATCATGTGTGAAGAGAAACAAAGCTGTTTGGCAGCTGCTCCCAGACCCCCGTACATCTCCACCTTTTTTCCGGTTTGGAAACTTCTGAAAAATTGCATTGCTAGTCTGGGCACTTTATATAATGATCAGTTGTTGAGCAAACGAGCGGGGTTACTGATGTTGATATTTTTATGTTGGCATTAAAACGGAAAGCTCAAATTTGAATTTGAAGGGTGTGGGATGCCAACTAGTTTATCCAAAATACAAAATGCTAGAATTATTTACACACATAGCAAACCGCACAAGGGTGGTCAAGTTGCTTCCTCCCACTGCTTTTAGCATCTCGTATCCCGTTTGTCCCCTCCCTTCCCGCCCTGCCTGCTCTCTTTTGCTGAGCTGTTTCATACTTTAAATCATTTGAGCGACTGCCTTCACAGAGGAAGAACATCAAAGGCAGTCAAGGCAATTCTTCATTCTCCAGCATCTCTTAGTTAAATCGTTCCCACAATGGAGTGATAACCAGCTTGGATTATTTCACTTTTGGACATGAGCTAAGACTGTGCCAGTCCCCCCTCCACTCCAGCTTCTGCTCACTGACTAAAAGAGCTGTGTGGTGTGCGCCCTCAAACAGCAGGTTCTCTGGGACATGGAGACGACCAAATGGGAGGTTTGTCTGGTGAGACAGACTCAGCAGCTGAGCGGGATTACTTTGTGAGTGAGTGAGCGAGAGCGAGCCGAGAGCCCAGGATGCAGCAGAGGATGAATTCAGCGTAAGTGGGGCACGAGCGCAGCCGTTCGGAGCTCAGACTCAGAATATGGAGTGAAGAACTTCCATATTTTCCATTTTGCCCTATTTGTCTTGTCTGTTTTGTTTGCGCTTTTAAAAATATTAGTATTAAATAATAATAGCAATAATAAAAACACTTCTGTGTTTTTATTGAAATTGATAAGCACAGTTTTGACCAGAGCTGGATGATTTATTGCGCATTCATCATATGTTCACAATAAATATGCATTAAGGCAGTGTTGTAATGTTTTAATATAGTCTCTGATTAAAGCAAGCAGGAGTTTAAAGTTGGAACTTTCATTCTTTTTTATGTATCACTTAAAATTATTATCCAAGCTGGTATACAACTTTGATTCAAGATGAAACACTTAGTTTCATAATTTCTGCTTGGCATTTTAAGATAGATACATATAGTGTAAAATTATATCTAGTTAAATATATAGCTATTTATTTATATTGGTGTCTACAAATGAAAATAATTCAATTTCGAATCTATTCCTTTGTTTGAAAAAGATAATAAATAAAATCAAACGCATTAATATTGTTATATTATACTGCCTAAAAAATTCTTCCTCTAAGCCAATCTTAATTTTTGGGCCATAATATTTCTCTTGCATTTTAATGTAATGTAGAATATTTTATTTCATAATTTGTATTTATTTGATGTATTATTTGTAGTATAAACAATGCCTTAAATGACTAAATACTAATACAGTGTCTTTTTTATTTCAAACAAAAAGCGATTGTCTCAGGTGGACAGATGTTATATGCACAAATTTTTAGTTGAGCGTGGTTACATAGTGCTTGTATTAAGAGTTAATGAATTAATTATGTGTTTTTCTTCTTTATAAATGTTTGAGGGCAAAGTTGATTCACCAGTTTCAAACTGTAGTTTCACAACAGTTCTGCTGTCTTTCTGAGGGTTCAGATGGAGATCGTCAGGATTTTTGTTGTCCTGTCCTCAGAATGAGAGATGTAGCATATTAGCTCATTAAGGGAAATGTATTTAAATAATTACTATTAATTATTTATATCAGCTGCCAGTAGTAGATTTACCATCAACTAGTCTGTTCATTCAGCGAACATATAGTATAAACTCTAAGAAGGGATATTTTCGTGGCCACAGAAAAACACCTTCTTACAGTATCACTGCATTAGAGCATGTAGCAAGGGTGGAAATCATAAAGGGACATTCATTCATCAAGGCAGAATCAGAAACTCATGTAATTTGTGCAAAGGTTTTATTAACCCTGTTAACTCGCA
>JAUYWG010000038.1:13951321-13962168 GCA_034779775.1 Enteromius afrohamiltoni
AATTAACAGCTTTGTTTCTGAGTACTTAGTTAACCCAACACAAAAAGCGGGATTGTTTAAATTCTTTTGCAGTGGGCCGCGGAAACATATGTGTTTAGCTGTGTGGGCCGTGAGTTAAAATAGGTTGGGAACCACTGGCCTAGAGAGCTTAGAATACTCAAATAGATACTGATTTAGGAGCAAATTGCAGTGGTCTCACAGTGGTTTGACATTTTATCATGAGCAAGACTCTGAAAATATCAGTTGTTCCTGTGTCTCACTCTCATCTCCCACCTCCTCCATTCACTTGCAAACACTTCCTCTTCACCACATCAACAACACACACATATGTGTACTGACTTTTATGCTGTAATTGACTTTCTATCTTTTTTTGCCGTTTGAAGTGCTAATTGCTGTTTTTAACTTGCTAAGACTTGCTTTTATTAGCATGCTATGGAAAATGCTAGCGTTAGCTTACACGTTTTAATTTTAGACATACCCTGAACATTAGTGGGCATGCAAAATCATGATTGTTAATCAATTGCCGTTTGTTTTCCCCTCTAAGAGTATCAGAGGACACTTCTGCTTGGCTTGTTTTTGTAAGGACCCTTTGACTTTCATTTCCAAAAGTTTGCAACATTTTTAACACTTAGTCAAAACACTTTCTATATGTATATTTAAAAAAAAAACAAGATAGGTCAATGAGATTTTGTTTTAACATGTTTCTATTTTTTACATTTGTTTGGATATTTAATTGTGCATGTTTATGTCCCATATTTTACAGTTTTAGATTTAATTACACAGTTGAAGTAGTGTTGTCAAAAGACCCGGTACTTCGGTACCAAGACGGTACTAAAAAATTTTAAATGTTACGGTACCAGGTTTTCTGAAGTACAGGTAGTACCGAGCAACGGGTCAACCCGGTTCTTGCTGTGCTTCATAAAATCACAGAGAGATGCGACCGGCGGTGCTATTGATGAGGCGGCTCTGAATCTGTTAGTTGAAAAGAAAGGAGAAAAGTGCCACATGTGGAAGTATTTTGTTTTTGAGGCTGATGACAATGGCAACATCATTGATCACCAATAACCCATCTGCAAGCGATGCGGTGTCACAAGTTTTATGTCAAAAGGAGGAAATACATAAAACCTTATAAAACACCTCAAACATTGCAATTTGCTTAGTTAATCGTTACTGTGCGTTCACATCACCGCCGGCGAGAGCATCAAAATTCGCCGCCCTGCCAACGGCGCTGTACAGAGATTTTTGGACGCTCTGACATAGATTGAATGCTTGTCCTCGTTACGATCACCCAATCAAGTCCTTCCTTCCCATTATAAATAAACCCGTTTCCCCTGCATCCGCGTCTTGCTTTTGTGTGCACTCTCCTCCTTAGCTCCACGCCTTCCTCCAGGGGGGCAGACGGAGATCGAGCCGGACGCCGAACCACTAAACCTCGCTAGGGTTCGAAGTCTGCCGATTCTCCAGATTTTTTTCTTTTTTACTGTCTTGACCCCCTGTTGCAAAACACTAAAATCAGACAAGAGTGGGTTTTTTTTCTCTCTTTTTCTACAGGGATCTAAAATCACTGAAAAATTAACAAGTGTTGTTAGAAAAGCTACTGTTTAATTTAGAGAGCTCCATGTTTTTGATGACTTAGGCTCTGCAGTAAAAGCTTTTTAAATTTTCTTGCTGTGCTGAGGCACCTTTTTTAGAGCAAGATTTCACTTTGGATATTTCCGCTTGAGTTTTTGTGGAGAGGAACTCTGCAGCGGGGGCCTTGTCATGTCTCATAGTAGATGGCAGCTTACATACTTTTTTTCTAAAAATTAAATGCCGTCTCTCCAAGCCTCTTTTTACAGAGTTACTGCATCACAGCAAAGCTTTTTCACAAAATCTGAAAAAGTGATTTGGTATGAAATGTACTAAATATAGGCTTGATTATGTCAGCTTGCCAAAAAGGTCCTTTTAAATAACCTGCTTCAGCATTTTCCAACATTCAGGACTGCAATAAAATCAATGCTGATGGACAAAATAGAGAAAGTCACTAAAATCTGATTTACTGCTGACTAACCTCCATCATCTGTGCTTGCTTTCTTTCAGATGGTACCATGGAATGTTGGACAGAACCATTGCAGAAGAGCGACTGCGTCAGGCTAAGACTCCGGGCAGCTACCTCATCAGGGAAAGCGACCGCCGGCCTGGCTCGTTCGTGCTGTCTTTTCTCAGCGTGACCAATGTGGTCAATCACTTCAGGTGAGCTGTGCTTTTTGGATCATGATGTTTTACTGAAACTCACAGATCCCTAAAACTGTGTATATATATATATATATATATATATATCTGTAAGCCAGAATATTGTAGGGATTAAGAGTACGTTTACACTGTGGGTCTTAATGCATCTTTTGATCCTGTTTACATTCATTTAGCAACTTTTCGCAGCTAATTTCTGTAAAAAGAAAAGTTCGCATTCAGGCGCAATATGCTTGTTCTTGTTTGGAAAAACGGATGCTTCTTGATTACTGATTGACTGGTTGGTTTAGTTCACCCCAAAATTCTGTCATTAATTACTCACCTGACAGGTTGGTCCAAAGCTGTAATAGGGCTGGGTATCGAGTTCGATACATTTTAGGTACCGACCAAATTGCAAGCAAGACAAGCAAGACTCCTAAGCGATTGAGGTGTTTTGTTGTTGAATGTTGATCCAGCCTCACCTATAGAAGCAGCGAGTATAATGTCTTTTAATGAATATTTGCAAATCGCCTTTCCTAATAATGTGCTAATTAACAAGTTTCATTATGAATACGGCTAAAAAAAAGATCCTCTGAGCGCGCCTCGGAAAAAAGCTCGTGAAGATTTAAAGGGGACACAGAACAGAGTGATTTCAAAAGAGCTGTTTTTGACAGGGTGAAAGGTTTTTTTACACTATATTTGAGAAATTTTAAAGCAATCAACAAACAAACAAACTGGAATGGAAACAAACTTTCCATTAAGATCCTAAAGAATCATATTAGCTTGTGGACAATTGCTTTTGTATGACCCCTTTAAAAAAGTATTTCTTCAGTGTTTTAAACTGTAATATAAAATCATTTTCCAACAATAAAATGAAATCTACATTAATTAAAAGACAAATGGTTTATGCCTTAAAAAAAATTTAATACACAAAATTTTCAGAGGGGAAAAAAATAAGGCTATTGTAAGAATAAATAATAATTCATTGTGTTGGATATAATTATTTCCATGCATTGGCTCAGGAGATGAGGTTTTGAGTCTGTATAAATGTAAACAAGCTGAAAAAAATGTTTTTTGAGATTTTTGATTTCATAAAATTGGTATTAATCTCTTACAAAAAATCTTGGTACCCCACACTTTTAAACGGGTGTATGTTTGAACATTAAGTAGACGCTTGAATTTAAACAAATTAAACATGAGGAACATTGCAAGCAAATAATCATAAGAGCCAACTATTTTTGCAGTTCTCAATGCTAAGTTTCTATTATAATAAGTACAGAAGCTAGAGCAGAAGGCATTTGTAGCAAAGCAAGCCATTTTTCCGTCAATAATGAACAGACTTGTATATCTCAATGACTGATTTCTATAGAAAAATATGGCAAGCAAACAAGTCTTTCGGTAATATATTAATTTCATTCTCCATGGCAAGTGAAGTTGGAGTTTTGCATTGCCTAAACATTCACAACCTGAGGTTTACAGCCACTACAAATGCTTTTGTGGTCTTGTTGTATTTTTGTATGCAAAGACTCACAGAAGTAACTACTTTATTGCAGTAAATGTTAGTCTAATTTATTCAGGCATTGTAATTTTAATTCAGAAAGATTTCTGCTTTATGTTCAGGATAATTGCGATGTGTGGAGATTACTACATCGGTGGACGACGCTTCTCGTCCCTGTCAGACCTCATTGGTTACTACAGCTATGTGTCTTGCCTACTGAAAGGTGAAAAACTGTCGTCTCCAGTGGCTCCCCCAGAGGTACGATCAGATCTTCTGATATTAGGATTAATTATATATCCATGTTCTGTATTTATCTGAGGTTGTGTATCCAGAAGCAGGATTGTGTTTTGTTGATTTTTCAGGGCTGATCATCATAGTGGTAATATGTGTCATGATCCCTTGTGGTGTTGCTATAACCTTTCATTCTCCTTCCAGCCAGTAGAGGACAGGCGACGAGTGAGGGCCATACTTCCATACACCAAAGTGCCAGAAACTGATGAGATCAGGTATAAAAACTTTCTTAAAGTCATCGTATACAACATTTCAGACTCTGTTCTACATGTTTGAGCTAATTAATTTTAAATCAATTTAAATGCTTGAAACAGGGCTGCACAATCAATGGATTTAATCATTATCTTCATTCTGCCCATCGGTTATTTATCCTAAAAAAATGTCCATTATCATGCACTGGCTTTCATTCTTGGGGTCATGAGATGTGAAATTCTCCAATCAGAGATGTTCTCTTAAATTAATACATTTTGTGCCTGCTATTTTACTTAATGTTCCCAACCTGGCATTTATGTGTGGATTGAGTGATCTCTATTGTGACTTTCTGTTCAAATTAAGTAATCATGCAGCCAGATTTTTTCCCCTTCATTAGACAAACTGTATTAAATCCAAACATGATTCTCTACTATGCTGTTTATGATTGTGGTTGCAAAATCTTTTTTGGGGCACAATTCATTTTAAGGTCCAATTCTCGATGACTAACTGCTTTATAAGTAATAATTGACAGCCAGTATATTAATAATAGCCATGCTTATAAGCAACTAGTTACCATCTAGTACCTTCATTAATTGTTCATTCAAAATGCAACAGAGAGAGAAAACAAAAGCTAATCTGAAATATCACAAACTAGGTTAGCTTTTTAGAATCTTTATAATCCGAATGTATGTCCCCATCGAACTTACTAAATTAAATTTGTGTTATTTCATTCCATTGTTGATCTTCTGTATAATTGTGTACTCTATTGTCTGTCTCAAGTTTTCTCAAAGGAGACATTTTTATCGTTCACAATGAACTGGATGATGGTTGGATGTGGGTAACCAATGTTCGGACAGAAGAACAGGGCCTTATTGTAGATGATCTTGTGGAGGAGGTGGTAAGTGTCTTCTGAGCTTTTTGTCCTTTGAAAGCGCCTTTGCACATCGATTAATAGATTCATTCGAATTTTTTTTTCAGGGACGAGAAGAGGACCCCCATGAGGGAAAAATGTAAGTATATATAGAAAAGACTCTTAGTTAGGTTTAGTTAGGTTATTGTGCTAAAGCAGAAGAAATATCTGTCAGAATCAGAGAGAGATGCTACACTTCTGTGTATGAGTATGAGTGTTTGAGCCTCAGGCTGTTGATCTGATCAGAGAGCAGCTTTGATAGAGGTGGGTTGATCCCTTGTGCTGTGACCGTAGTAGGCTGCTCTGACTCAGACTTGATTCATATGGCCCAGGGTGCTGCCCTCTCTGCCCTGCTCACTTATGTCTCGTTTCCTCTTGTTTTGCTTTTTCTACCTTCATAGCTGGTACCACAGGAAGATCAGTAAACAGGAGGCGTACAACCTGCTAATGACAGGTACAAAGTGTGAAAAACCAGTGGCTATTACATATTTGTGTAATAAACATATGTACATAATAACCTGACTGTTATATCAGGTGATCTGCTACAATCACACCAATACATTTTAAGGATGTAGTTTGAAATCATCAAGTTCCTTCTTATTAAAAAGAATGATTATTTATTTGAAAAAAAGGCAAAAATATTAATTTTAAATAATTGAAATAATTTTGTTTAACTTTAAAAATGTAAATATGTAAAATTTAATTACTTCTTTCTAATTGAAATTCAATTCAAATTTTTTTTATTACAATTTTAAGTTTAAATCTCACTTTAGAAAAAAAGGTTTGTTTACAGCGCTGAATAAAAAGATTATCTCACGATTTTGATTTCTCATATCTTGCATATCAGATATATAAACCATTGTGAAAAAGTGAATTATAAGAGAAATTTGCAATTACCTTTTAAATTCTGTTTTATTCTGGCAGAAAGTGCTTATATTATTTTATTAATATTAGATAAAAAAAGTGTAAGTTGAAAGTGTCAGTTGATATTGGATATATAATTGTACCATACATCTAAATGACCTTTGGCATCATAACTTTGGCACTCAAAGTTAATCTTTAATTTGAATTAAAGCTAGTCTTTATTAATCTTTAGCAAATGTCAAAGTGATTATCCATTTATCATACATTAGTCTTTTATCTAAAAAGAATGATCTGTCTATCAGTGGATTTATTCCCTCATGTCGTAGATAATTTGTGGGAGGAACAGACTAAATAATGACTTGACTTCTACTTTTGACTTAACTACTTCTTTAAATCACAAAAGTGTGCATGTATTAAGCACTTTTAATTATACAGCATTACATGCATCATTTGTCATTTTTTGCAAATGGGGGGGGTGTGCAGACCTAAAAGGGGAAATTCATTAACGATAACTGGATTATAATCGAATACAATAGAAGCTGTCATTATTTTCATAGCTGACAATTAAATCTATTTAAAAGCACTTTTAATATGCTGCTTCTCCTCTGTCTAGTTGGTCAGGTCTGCAGCTTTCTAGTCAGGCCGTCGGACAACACACCAGGCGACTACTCCCTCTTTTTTCGTACCAATGAGAACATCCAAAGGTTCAAGATTAGCCCCACTCCCAACAACCAGTACATGATGGGAGGACGGTACTATAACAGGTAGGACTGCAGATACATGTGGGGTCTAGCTGAAAATGGACCTTCGTTCCTCATATCAACCTCAGAAACACTTATTTATCAAATAATAAAATGCAATACTTAATTGCCATAACAACATGTCTGGACATTTTCCTGGTGAGCTCATCAACAAAAATAACATAATGTGCACATATAAACATGCATTTTAGCAATAACCAACCAAAAACATAATAAAACGCAAAACAGTGCTCAGAGAAACTACCATGTTACCATCTTGGATTCCATAATCAGAATAGTATTAATAGCTGCTATGGTAGTGCATATTGCACAATGATGGATAAATAATGATTATGCCAATTATTTATTTATTTTTACAATTATGTTATTACTGATTTGGTTGTGGAGATTTCAGATGACTCCACATTTGATTCACAACTGTATATAAACGAACGCTAAAGTGTTTACTACATAAAGAGGTGAATAATTTATATTTCACAATTTTTTTATTTCATTCATTTGCCTGCAAACACCATTTGTGTTCACACTACAAATGTCTAAACTGGTTTCAGTCATATACTCCAAAAGTCTGCCTGTCCTAATATTTTTGCTTCCTGATGCTGAACAAAGCATTTTAGAGATGAAACCCTGTCCCATATACTATGGCGCGGAGCTGATTTAATTAAAATGTAACACTAAGTAATTTTGCACATAGTTATAAACCACACGGCTTTACATTCAGCTGGTCTCTAATTAAACCGAGCTTTTTTTTCCTGGCAGTGTTGACGATATTATCGAACGTTACCGAAAAGAGCAGATTGTGGAGGGCTACACTCTGAAAGATCCCGTCTCAATCCAGGTAAGTGAAAGGTCATTCCAATAAGCTCAGATATTGCTGAAGAGCATCTCAATAATAAGCACTATACTGTGTTCTCTTTACCGTTTAGCAAAAAGAGCAAGTCCTTTCCGACTTGGTCGATGGCAGAGAAATCTATAACACTATTCGGCGGAAAACAAAAGATGCTTTCTACAAAAACATTGTCAAGAAAGGATATCTTCTCTTCAACAAAGGTACAGCAGGCTCTTTTTTTATGCCGCCAACTGCTTCCATTGACTTCTTGCTGGTTATCAGCACATAAGGCTGTTTGACACATACACGTAACATTTGTATTCAGTGCTCAGTCATTCTCAGTAGGACGAGAGGATGTGGGTAATTTGTAGCACATAAGCCCCGTGTGAGTGTGGTTTTGTCAAACCTTGACAGTCTTTGATCACCTGTGAAACGCACAGGAAGACTCTTCACAGACAGCTCAGGATCCGCTACGCAGAACAAAAACCAAAGCGTTTACATCAGCACATAGAGCTGTCCAGTTCAATGACAGTGGCTTTGCTTAATAAGAGATTTGGCGCTCTGTGGGGTGTGCTCATTGATCAAAGGCTATGAATCTGAATTAGTTCCGACATCTTGTCTGGTTAGCATTCAGTTGTTTGTATTTAATATTCAGGTGGTTTAATGTGGGCTAAATTCATTATACCTCTAATCCTGGCTGTGTTATATGGGCTCCCTGTGTTCAAATCAAATTTACTCTTAAAAATTGATGATATTATGAATAAATGAGATCTGTTAGATCAGGCATTGTGGTTGATATGTAGTATATCTACCTCAGTGTTGTGAATTATAAAAAGAATGTTTTATAGTTGTAAGAAGTCAGGGGTATTTTCTTACATATCATTTACTTTTATTTTAATTAGCTCTTTGTTTTATCCAGGTAAAGGATTCGAGTTGATATGATTATCCTGATTCGAAATATACTCTTTAATGTATTTTTTCCAGTTTGCCTTAATTCATGGCCATCGAACTAATACAAACTCTAGTGTTTTCTTCCTGAATGAGAGCAGGGTAGCTTTACACAATACACAGGTCAACAATTTTAATAATAAAACAAAATTTATTGAACTATTCTGCTATAACATGACTAACCTAGTGAATACTCGAACACACACACATTCACACATGGTTCTGAGGATTAGAGCCCTGCAAGGGCCTCAAATTTAAGCCCGAGCCTGGCCCTGGGCCGAGATGCTCAGGCCCGAGCCCGACCTGTGTCCGACATCTTATCAGAATTACCAGCCCGAGCTCATCTTTTTCCCCCTCTACCAAGACATCTTATACTGCTGTTTTAGCAGTTTGAAACATTTTTTGTTTGTTAAATATAAGTTTGTGTTTTTTAAAGTGAGTATGACTGATCAATTTAGCCTTCTAGTGTGTTGGGAGTAACGCGGTACAAAAGTAATACATTACAGTAATATATAACTTTTTGCTGTAACGCAGTAGTGGAAGGCATTACTAATCAGGTTTCAGTAACATTTTACTCGGTACATGTTCAGTAATGCTTGCGTTACAACGCAATTTTAGTTTTTTTATTTTTTGTTGTTCAAAATACAGCCAGACACAAGATATTGTAGTGTTCTCAGAAAAGGACGAAGTGTTTTGATGCAAAGGGGTATTTATTCGGGCTGTTGTCAGCCACAACCCACTTCGTACACACCCTGACTTAAGTGAGAACTGCACTTGAAAGAGCAAAGCACTCTCTGACTCTGTTTATCTCAGTTTCCCGTTATACACACCCTAGGGGGTGTAGCCTCCCTCCCAATACACCTGAACATCCAACACACTTCCCAAAGGCAAAAGGGAATAAAATGCAACATTAACATTAAACACATTGTTTTCCACAACATTCTGAACTTGTTACAATACTAACGAATAAAAATGCCACAAGTCAGCTCTATCTTCTGTTTGTGGTCAGTTATTATCCATGTGTGGTGTACAGGTTTGTAAATGAATACTAAAGGACAGCTTCTAATATATATGTGGATATATAAATATGTAGCTATATATATATATATATATATATATATAAAAATATCTTCCTACTATTTTCCTCGGACCTATTCCTGGTAATTAGGCCACTTTTGCTGATGCTTTGACAAGCTTTAGCCTATTAAGTAACAAATAATATATAATGCATTACAGTTTGGAAGTAACTTGCACAACACTGTTCTCAAATCATCACGACTCACCTAAAAAAATCTAAAACATGCTAAAACAGTTCAAAATATAACAATGTTTAAACATTAAATGCTAAAAAAAATAAATGTGCAACATGATGGTTTGTGCAGAGAGTGACGCTATGAAGCACGTTCTGCAGGACATAGAGGCACCAGCCAGCACTTGGAATTTTATAGCCTTTGCCTTAATTTTCTCTGATAAAGTTAGGAGTAATACGCCATTCAGAACTGTAAAGGTCTACTTTTATTTCTGAGCACTGACAGTAAACATGATTTTATAAAATAAAGAAAACAAGCACGTTCTGCCTTCTCATCTTAAACAGCGCTTCACAAAAATGAACTGAAACTCACCAAAATAGACATGATAAATATATCTATAGAAAGCTTTAAATTACCACTTAACGAAATAAAAATAATAATAAGAATAATTCAAATGTCTTCCTATTGTTTCCCCCTGACACATTCATGATAATTACTTTTGCTGGGGCATTGGGGCAAGATCATCGCCGCATGGCAATCTTTTAATCATTAATTGATGGATGTCTAAAATTAGGAGATGCCTAAAACAGGCCAGAGGCCCGGTCTGCGTCTGAACTATGAAATCAAAATTGGCCTGAAGCCCAGCCCGAGGGGCGTAAAAAAAGTCAGGGTCCGTTGGGCCTGGGCCTAAATACAAGGCTGTACTGAGGATGGAAAGCTATTGGTTTACTCAAAGTCCAAAGTACTTGCTACTAGTTTTAGAATCACAATCCGAGAAAATTCACCAAGCAGAGGTTTAGCGTGTTACTTTCAGTTGCACTGTTTAACGAGATATGAGGTATTTGTGTTACCACTCTGAGCTGAGAAGGCAGCTAATTTCTCATTTTAAGGGAATCCCGGCACTGCTGGTTGGCTATGGCCTTCCTGACATCTTTGGGATTTCCTGCTGGTGAATCAGTGTTGCCTTGGTGAGGAAAGGAGCGTCTGGATGCTGGTAGGGCTGTCAGGAATGCATGGACGCTGGGCATTGGTCAAGGTCCATCTGTGGCTTGAATGTCCACAGAAAACATGTTCCCTATTCTGTTCTGATTCTTTG
>JAUYWG010000038.1:13969417-13979907 GCA_034779775.1 Enteromius afrohamiltoni
GCTACAGAACAAAGCTCTGACAGTTTTGTTTGTGCCTTTTATACAGTCCCTCTTTTCAAGTAGTGAACAATTGTTTAGTAATCAGACATCTTGAAAATGTGCAGTGTGTTCAGAGAAGAGCTGTCACAATACCATTATAGGTAGTACTGACTCAATTTGGTATGTGGATGAATTTACACTTGAATTAACTTTTTGATGAAAGTTTGGCTCATGAATATGAATTTTTGATTTTTATGATATGATATGATATGATATGATATGATATGATATGATATGATTGATATGATTGATATGATATGATATGATATGATATGTACTTTTTTTTTTTTTTTTTTTTCCAAACAAATACAGAAAAAATTAACACCTGAAATGAACATAAATACAGTGGTCACCAAGTACAACTTGTACTGCATTCATCATGAGTATTTAGATTTGGATCAGATTTTTCAAAGTTTGTTGTATTGTTACAATCTGACAGTCTATTAAGAGTCTTTTTTTCCTTTTCTTTTTTGGGCCTTTGATATATATACATGAGGCATAACATTTGTATACATTTGCTTTTATATTCAGTCTCATCATTTAGTGAGGCTTTCTTCAAAATAAAATTAAAAACAAAACAAAATTAACAAAACTTTTAGTAGTTGGTGTAATGAAAAATTTGGGGCTATTTTAAAGGAGTCCTTATTACAGCGTAGGGCTGGGCGATATATATTGAACGATATATTATGGGCATCTTGTCAGTAAAGCCGGTTCTTTGATTAGCGGTAAATCTCCATCAGCTGTTTTAATAATTATTATTAAAGTATTAATAAATGTAATAAATCACGAACATTCTTACAATGTGGTGTTTTGTTTTGGTGTTGAAGATGAAGCTACGACGCTGTTTCGGGCCACTACTCTGGCCAGTACTTTGATGGAGCAGTATATGAAGGCCACAGCCACTCCTTTCGTCCATCACGCTCTCAAAGACACCATACTGAAGATCATGGAGAGCAAGCAGTCCTGTGAGGTAATGGAGCTAAATGGAACGATGTTGTTCAGTCGATTGTGCCCCAGACCTATGAATGTTTTCATCATCTTGTTCTTAAGTGTTTCTGAGCCAAGTCCGTCAACATGATGTTCTCTCTAAAGCCGTGGGCAAATTGGCTTTTGTTGGGTTTCTGTTGAATAGTGAATAAACTGAAAATCTTTTTCCCTCATGTGGCTTGTTTTCTGGTCTCCCTCCATAGCTAAACCCGTCTAAACTGGAGAAGAATGAGGATGTTAACCTGAATCTAGCTCACTTACTCAACATCCTGTCGGAGCTGGTGGAGAAGATATTTATGGCTGCTGAGATCTTGCCCCCGTAAGCACGATATCATATATGGTCCTATCGGCATTACTGCTTTAATGTACAATCTGCTGCCGGCCTGGTGGGCAGTGCACCAACATTCAGTACCATTGCGCTTCAGGCATCACTAGTTTGAATCCTGGTTCGCAGAACTTTCCCGATCCCACCCCCCCAGCTCTCTACCGCTTCACTTCCTGTCAGTTATGATCTATCCTATCTAATAAAGGCAAAAATACCAAAAACATAGATCTTTAAAAAAAGAAATGTGGTACCATAATACCTACAATGACCCATATTTCACAAGTTTAATACGTGTATATATAGTAGCAATGCAAAATGTTATCTTTTTAGAGCAGCTTTAATTAATTACATTTATTATTTTGGGAGATAAATATTTCTTGGAAAGATTTGGTATTTAATTGTTAGATTTTCACACTTACTCTTGCCATAATCTAGTGCTCATTTAAAAGAATATTATAAAGGTTTAACCTTTTAGAAGAACTATTTCTTGAAAAAAAAATGTCCTTTTGTAAATAACATAATGTTTTTTAATGTTGTGACAGAGGTCTGTTATGCTATATAAAACTGTGTTTATATGAAAAATAACAGTGTAATAATATTGTTAAATAACTAAAAATTCCAAATAACCGTTTCTATTTTAATATATCTTAATGTAGATTCCTGTAAATTTCAAGAAGCCATAACTCAAGGATTACTTATGATTCTTCAGAAATCATTCTTATATGCCGATTTGTTGCTCAAATTACATTTCTCATTATATTAATGTTGAAAACTTCTGTGCTTCCAAAGAAAGGATCACAATTTTAAACAATAATATAATTGAATAGTATATGTTTTTATTTTTTATTATGCATAGTAGTATGCATTTTTAGCATTAGCTTATTATTGCTCATCAGCCGTAACAGAATAATAATTCTTCTCAGAAAATAATTATAAGGTTATCATAAAGACTAGATTGTTACATCTTCACTATGTCACCTTCCTATCTATATCGTGCTGAATTGATTTGACATTACTTTATTGTACAACACTTTATACAGCCCTAGTATTCATAGTTTGTCCGTTTCCTCCTTGTTTAAGGACCCTGAGGTACATTTATGGCTGTCTTCAGAAGTCTGTGCAGCAGAAATGGCCTACCAACACTACAATGAGAACCCGAGTTGTGAGGTAACACATCGTCATGCTACATTTGTGCATGTTTACAGAGCAACATCTTGCAAAGTGGCAAAATATGTTTGTCTCTGTCCTGCAGTGGTTTTGTCTTCTTAAGGCTCATCTGCCCTGCCATTCTCAACCCCAGAATGTTCAACATCATTGCTGGTGAGTGCACAGCTAGCACATAAGCTTTTTTTGTTTTTCCAGATGCAACATATTTAGGTCAAGTACCCACTCAAATATTTCATTCTGCACCTGTTAGAGCTTCAGTCTGATAGAAGAGCAAACGGTCCAAATGTGTAAAAGGCATAATTGTCATAGAGATGCAGAATCAGCCTGTCCTATTTTTATATCAACGTAGATTTATTCTACATTTTATATTTAGCTGGAATAAAGCAATAAAACATGTGTTTAAAAGTTAATGCTACAGTGAACTCAATGTCTTATTTCAGAATATCAGATTTAAGTATATTGATATTTGTTTTTATCCAAACATTTGCAGTTATTTCCAAGTACTTTAAGCAAGGGTGCATTAAATGTCAAAAGGTTTTTTTTTCTCCTTATCGCCAAAAATAAAATGATAAAATATATAAAAATAAAAAAATGTAGTTTTAACAAATATACTGCAATTTTTAGATTTGATTTTAGGTTCTAAGGTTTGGGGACAGAATTCTAAAAATGTTATAGACTGTATAGTTGATAAATGAATTAACAATGAATTAACCCTAATGTGACATTAAAAAAAATATTAAATTTTAATAAATTTTTTTTGAAAGGACATGTTTAAAAAAAAAAAAAAAAAAAAAAAAAAAGTGTACAAAATGAAATCTCCATTGGAACTTCAACTTGTTTAGTCTGATATTAAAGATAATGAAACTCTACTGTCTTGTCTTTGCAGACCCTCCATCCTCAACAGCAGGCCGAACGCTCACCCTGGTAGCAAAGTCTGTTCAGAATTTGGCCAACCTGGTGGAATTCGGTGCAAAGGTATTTGGATTTTCACGCTGTGTTAGAAAATGAGTTACACTGAATAGACGTCAAAGAGTCCTGTGAATGCTAATGTTGAGATGCATTTGTTGTGATGTGTTGCAGGAGCCCTACATGGAGGGGGTGAATCCTTTCATCAAGAACAACAAACAAAGGATGATCATGTTTCTGGATGAGCTGGGGGTAAACTGCCCTGTATCCATTTTTAAAGCAGCATGGGTTGCCTGCGGCTCAGTTTATGAGCTCTGTGTGAAGTAGCTTTCCTATAACATTCTCTCTGTGCTGTTTTTCCAGAATGTTCCTGATCTCCCGGAATCTACCGAGCACTTTAGGATTGATTTGTCCCGTGACCTTGCTGCCCTGCATGAGATCTGTGCTATTCATTCTGACGAACTCCGCACCCTCAGCAATGAGAGAGGAGCACAGCAGGTACGTGTCTCTCTTGTGATGCATGTTGATGGGACCTATATAGACATAATATGCAGTCATCCGGTCATTAGCGCAAAACAAACCCCGACAGGGTAATCAGGACCATTGCACAAATGTATGAACTGACTGTTCGTTATTACTCATATTACACCATTACTTCACCTGATATCATGTAGTACTGATTTTAGTTGAAACCATTTCATTTCATGAACTAGCATAGTCACATACCGTAGTAAATCGGTTATTATAGATATCTTCAAATATATAATATGGGGGTCATTAAACAAATATATGTGGCCACAGAATTTCTAGATGTTTGGTGTGTCAATTAGAGAAACATTTTAAGAAGTTAATTCCAGAGACCTACATTCTCTTCAGTTCTTTTTTTGATAGTCCCATTTAGACGTTCTACTAACAGTAAGTAACTTTGCAAGTATGTGTCAACTAGCAGTCATTGGAGTATTAGTAGACTTGGAACTGGTTATTGGTACAAACAATAATGAAAAGGCCACCAGAGGATCAGAAAATGACTGTCGGCATCAAAAGTGACCTTGAGAAAACCAAACAAAAAATGCATTTCCTTTGGCTTTTCTGTGCCATTTTGAACCCAGCAGGTGAAGTTTCAATCATTGCAATCATTGCTTGTTGGCTCTTTGTTTTCTTCACAGCACGTGCTGAAAAAGCTGCTGGCCATCACTGAGCTCCTCCAGCAGAAACAGGCACATTATGCCATGTCCAACAGCAACAGGTAGTTCCTCCTCCGTCATTTTGTCTGTCAGTTTGTCTCCGTCTCCATGGAGTAGCCAATGGGACCCAGCATGCTGCACCCTCATCCCCATGCCTCTCCATATCTTCCATATCTTCCATCCTCCCTCTTCCTCCGCCTCATTGTCTGTGCCACGAGAACTATGCAAACTACAGCAGAAAACAACAGCTGGACTTCCAAGTCCAACACCAATGACTTTATAATCACACGACCAGATCGTTCGGTTTGACTGCGCTACGTATCTTGGGTACATATCAATCTAACAGACGGGTCAAACAAATGACCCAATAAGTCCACAGAATGATGTTTTTAAATACAGGTTGCCAAAGTGTATCTCTTCATCTGCTTGATCTGAAACTGAACTGACACAAGGCTGCAACGATTCTTCTCTATAACTGGATTATGAGCTAAAATGCTTTTTATACTGTAATTTGTTACTGATTTACATGGCTATGAATATGCAAAATGTGCTCAGACTAGTGTTCTTTGTCCTTTTCTCTGTTCCATTTAGTTCGATTTGTGCTGTAGACTGGATTTTGTTTTTCTTTTTATCATCCTCAGAGAGTATGATTATTTTATATCGAAACAATAAATTCTCTTGCTGGAATCATGAGTATATAATTTGAGGTAACCCGATTTGTTTTCCATATTGTACAATATGTTTGATTGGTTCAGTCTTCCCTGAGACAAATTCAAAGCCAGATAAGTTCTCAGGAGAAATGTTTAAGGTAAAAAAAAAAAAAAAACATGTTTACAGCAGTAAATTTATAATGGTAAAGATTGTATCAGGAATGCATGCACTTATTAAACATGTTTTATATAAGTACTGACTGTCTCAGATCAGCTCGTGAAAACAGCTTTTGAAAATAACAACAGCTGTTGTGCTCCTCTAAAGATATTCTAGTGTTTGTCTGTTTTCAGTTCTTGATTTTGAATAAAGAACCATTATTATGGTTATCAACAGCATCTGTGA
The DNA here is from genome assembly GCA_034779775.1 of Enteromius afrohamiltoni. Taxonomy (NCBI): domain Eukaryota; kingdom Metazoa; phylum Chordata; class Actinopteri; order Cypriniformes; family Cyprinidae; genus Enteromius; species Enteromius afrohamiltoni. The sequence goes on from JAUYWG010000038.1 coordinate 13,975,079, forward strand.
TGTGTCACTTGAACATGCTTGAACCCTGCTTTTCTGTAGACAGACTGAGCCTGTAATGCGCGTACTGTAAGACGTCTGTTAAATGACTGCTTGAAGGCTGAAAAAAAAAGTACAATTGTTAAAGCAGTAATTTAATTCGCAGGCAATTCTCGCTAATTCTTTGTTTTAACTGCAATTCAAAAGCTTGGGGTTAAGATTTTGAAAAGCATTTTTTAAAGATGTTTAAATAAAAATACACTAAAATGTAAAATTTAAATAAAATTTTATATTGCGAAACAATTCAAATTTTAAATAACTTAAATTTCAAATGAAATTTCTGTGGTGACAATTTTTGCCATCATTACTCTAGTCCCCAGTGTCACATAATCATTCAGAAATCATTCTAACATGCTGATTGCTTCAAGACAATTCCTCCTATCAGTTGAAAGCAGTTGTGCTTAATATTTGGAACCTGTGATATCCGTTTAAAGATTCTTTCACAAGTTCGCACTTCCTCATAAATAATTAAGCGTGTTTGGCGTGCTGTTCATTGGCCGAGCAGGGAACCCAAGATTTAAATGAATTTTTTTTTATTTTTACAGCAGAAAAATCATTACATGACACATTGCTTAAAATATTTACAATCCCGTTTTGAGAAGTGCATCCTCGTTCTTTTATGGTAAGTGTCAAAAGGAATCGCTCAACCTGCTCCGAGGATGCTGGCAATTTAAAAACTATTTAATTGTCACAATGCATCCAAATCCTCATCGGTCCACTCCTGCAAAACAGAAAACCCGTAAGCTTCAAGCAGTAGCCAGAGGATGCGCATCTGAGGAAAAAATAAACTTACTTCCTCAACCACCATCTGCCTTTTCACGACGTGATCATCATCTTCATATCCATGTTTTCTTTTCCTGAAGGACATGGACAGAAGAAAGCATCAGAACCATAAACTGTTACCATCAGAAGACTGCATTCATTTAGTGTCTTTGGTGACTCATCAATCTCACACACATCAAAGCATGCAAACAACGCCTCAATGTAGCTCATAACTGTGTAGTTATGGATCACATGTAGTTTTTGTCTGTCAGGTTGTTTAACCGTAGATTCCATAGTCTAATATAACTGTTGTGAGCCAGAAATCCTGTCTAAATTGGGTAAAGAACAAGCTGATCTACAGCCATAGCCTTCTGAAAGTACTTAACTAGCATGGCTTAACTTCAATCCCTCAAGACTTAATCCTGAAAGGTCACCGTGCCTAATTTTGTCTTTATTTTGCAGAACTGAATGTACCTTTATGGCTGTAGCGACCACTATCCAGATCCTTTGAAAGAAAACATTGGTAGCAAAAAAAGCAAGTAACTTTCTCCCCAGATGCAAATGAAGAAGGTGGATGCTCTGACTTTAGTTAGGCAACACACTGCCAATCTCCATCTTTCAAAGCAACAGATTCAAAACTTGAATTCGCATTGAGCCATCAAAGAGATGGTTAGAGATGTTATGTGATATCTTGGACCTTCCTACACTGAAAAATCTTGAATCTTCAACAAAAGTACCAAAACTGAGCGTGAATCTGAAACGCTTGCTGACTTGACCCGTCATGGAGATTTCTGCAAAATCAACTTGGATCTGCCCGACTTTGATTGATACCACTGGTGTAACCGAACTGGGAGCTGCGTGCGCCAGACTGGCATCTGTAGCAAGCAAGGACTTTGGCACTGCATTGCTCTTGACCATCAGGGAAGCGAGGTGCACTTATGATGCAAGCCTTAAGAAACCGCCTACACTCAATAGCACTGCACAACCTCTTCCTGTATTCGACTGTGGTTTCACATAGAGGTAGGCTTAGATCCTACAGATATCGACTGATTCCTATCTTACCTTCTGAGCTGCTTCATTTGACAAGATGCTGCATCCTGGCTTTTATCTCCAAACCAGTGTTTGTATGTGATACATGAGCAGATCAGTGAGACCGGTTCAATTTCAGGAGGATAGATTACACGAGGCTGGAGCATGCGTCCGCTTTTAATAACCTGCCCCCTGTTCTTCCACCTAACCTACAATGGCACCATCTCGAGCTCAAATTAATTTTAAAGCTTTTCCCCAGAATTGGCCATGTAGATTATGAGCTTCCTGGTTTATTTCATATCACAAAAAAGTCCAGACCTACTGACTGTAAACTAGAATATTTTATCAGCCTGTTCATGTTTATCAAACTCGCTTGGGGAGTTCATTTGGCTGTTTCTTGATGTGTATGATTATGTAAAGCCTCAAAACGTATTGCCAATTTATTATGATTCTATAATGTCCTTTTGTTTGCTCGATTTGACAAGTAGTTGCATTGTCCTGCACTCGCTGAATCCCTCATGAAGTACTGTGGTGGTACCGTTATACAGTGGAGATAACTGATGGAAATACCATGGTACTCTGATATACATCACTGTAATGAATGCCTACCATGGTACCAGTCAAATTAAAATCTGCTTTTTACCATTGTGCCATGTCATTAAAACATGGTAATGCATTCATGTTAATGTATGAAGGTGTATATTCACTACAACTGACTTGAAACAGCTCCCTTTGTACTCATCCACAGCTGATCTAGGGGATTCTCTACAGTACATTTAGCTGCATTGTATGACCCAGCAAATCTATAAAAAGCATGATGCAGATTTACTTTACTTTTTTTGTATTTTAGGTAGCTCGTGTATTTTTATTTTTCTATTTAATACTCAAAACCCACGACTTTTGCATCTTAGATACAAAACACCAAGTTACTAACCTGAATAAAACTCTTAGAATGATTAGTTTTGTGTGCTTTTTAAACAGACGGATCTGATTATAACTGAAAGGGGCGTGGCATTATACTCACAGGCTTGTAGCAAATTCAGCATAAATCCTTTCCAGTTTCTGTTTGCAGGCATTGACCTCTTCAGCTTTGGGAAGCTCGTATGTTTTAACAAGACTTGTTATTCCTATAGTGAAATCAGACACAATATTATGGTAGATTTACATTCTTAATGCACCAATAACAAAATGTTTGATGACCGAAGCTGGCTTTAACACAGCAAGTATCCAAATAACAGCAAATCAAAACTTCTGATGTGTGCATATACACCAAGTTGGTACGTTTTTTTCTTCTACGGTTTTAAAAGAAGTCACTCACTGAGGCGGCATTAAAAAAAAAACACACAGTCAAACTGTTTATTGAATTAAAAAATATATACCATATAATGTATATTATTAAACACATTTATTCCTGTGAGGCAAATCTGATTTTTCAGCCAGTAATTCAGTCTTCATTTAACTCTTAAAGGTTTAAAAAGGTTTTACGATTATTAGAAATAAACTTTGGTTAAATTATTTTAGACTTTTGAGTGGCATAAGTGTACATTATGTCCACGTAGGTATGGGAGTGTTCAGATGGGTCTTCTTTAGTCTTCAAAATGGCATTTCATATAGCATAAAAATCCTTTAGGAGATAAACCGATCATAAAATAACTTTGATGAAGTTCCAGGCCACCATTTATCAGATTTACCCACTAAATATCAGACCTTTTATGAAGGTTTTGCAGGGTTGTTCAGAGTTATTCATCTCTTATCTAGTGACATTTTAAGTTTAAAAAATTAATGAAAAAAAATACTTACGTCTCATTGACTCATACATCTTTGAGAGGGTCTCTTTATCCTCCTTAAGCCCCATGCATTCTGTCAAATATCTGTAAATGTCAAAGAAAATACTTTTTAACGTCCTGCCAACTTTTCAACTGCATCTCTGAATGCTGAAGGAGAAACCTACGCCTCCATCTTGAGGCCAGCACGTGCTGCACCATTAAGGACGGCAGTAAGGGCGATCTGAGATGGAGAAAAGAGGAGTCCAGCATCTGTCATTGCTGCTCTGTTGAGAAAGTCTTCTGCACTCTTTCTCAGCATCTCTGGGTTCTCTAACAATGGGTATCTGGTCTGAGAATGTAGAAACCATGCACTTTAATTCACTTAAATAATCTGCAATTAGCAACTTATAAAAATGTTTTAACAGCCTGTCATGTTAACACTGGCACAACCAAAGGCATGCATTTGGGGCAGGACTGTCTAAACCAGGCATTTGGTTTACCTTCAGGTCAATCAGAAAGCCCTCCAAAGGGCGATAAGGATTGTGAACAACAAGATGAAAATTGAGCTGCTGGATAAGTAGCAGCTCATACTCCAGAATCTGTTCTAGAGCCCTCTCCTGTCCTGCTGGGCTCTCCTGAAGGTTCCCAACAAACTGAGTGCTCGACACGTTAAACTCATCCACTTTACAGGAGAGATATGAACATGTCAACCTGCAAACGTGGGATGTGAAGGTCAGAAATTAAAAACCTCTAAACGATTCATAAACTTATAACTCATTGCAACTAAGTGCACTTACATTATCGTACGAGGGTGATACTCCATCAAAGAGTTGTTTAAATAAAACCTTCGAAAATACATACAAGCTGTGCCCTGAAAAACATGTACTGGTTTTAAAATACAAAAAGTCAGAACAGCACACTGGATGTTCCCATCTTTAAATGATAAAAGTGACAAATTACCACAACAGATTTGGGCATAGCAGGCTTGAACATGGCACAGAAGTCTAGCAATCTCTTTTCATAGTGTCTGAAGAGCACTTTCTCTTCTTGTTCATCAAGAAACATGGATTCATTTATTCCAGGCTGAAGAAACAGATCAATTGTAAGTGTGATTTATGTTTATGCTGTAGGATAGATAGATAGATAAATAGATAGATAGAGAATATATTGTACATTTGAATGTATAATAACTATATAAAGAGAACTTCTGCAGATATCACATACCTTCCCACTGGA